>OY728121.1:704932822-706197813 GCA_963277665.1 Viscum album | reverse complement strand
GTGTAACTTATACGGCGGGTGCGGCTATTTTCCGCCGTTATAAAATCTTCAAAGCTTCCCTTACAAGCTTATAAGAATATTTTCAAAGAAAATGTTTTATTTTATATGGATCTTAAATGATTTCAAAATAAAAGGAGATATTTATTTAAAAAGAATATTGATTTCATCTATGTCAACATCCTTTGATGGATTTTAAGATTATTTGAAGTTGATTTATTATGATACAAAACTTATATATTGTATTGAAGGTTTTGTGATATGTTTGACTGTGGATGTGCTATTTTTATACCATTCATAGTTTATGGTGAAATTATTATATTTCGTATGCTAGTTTTAATACGAATGTTTATGTTATGTTTAAACCTTTTCATATGGGAATGCATTGGACTTAGTAAGTGACGGGTGGAGCCCGCTATAGCTCCTCGATGCATCGGTAGGTCTCATGAGACAAACTAGTGTCTTGGCACAAGGCCTTGACAAAATCTTATTTGTAGTCTTGGCACGAGGCCTTGACTATGTGGTTATGATAGTCTGGCATTATGCATTCCAACATTATGAAAGTGGTTATTGATTTTTGCATGTGATTATTCGATTAGTAGAATATCAATGTGAATAAGTAAATGGCATTATTTTATTTTATTTATGCCGTACCATGTTGAAAGTTCATGTTTTAAAGGCTTTTGTTTAAGTTATACATTGTCTTAAATGTTTATTCTTATTTATGAAAGTTTCCGCTATATTGTTATCCTTACTGGGCATTTGAGCTCACCCCTTTTCTATGTTTTATTTTTCCCAGGAAGTGAAGAAGTAAATTATGAATGACCTGCAGGATATTATGTGGGGATATGAGTGTGGATTATGGAGACATTATGTTGTTGTAGTAGTTTTTCATTTTATGATGTAATGTAAAACTTATGAATATATCTAGTGTTTCCAAGGCTACTAAACCAATCGGTCTTTCGAGATTTGATCTTTCTTGTGATCATGCCAATGTTATGTAATAATGCACCGACTCTGGGTAACTAGGGTCGGGGCGTTATAGGGAGAATTATGGGGAAGAGGGGTTTGGGTGATGGGGCCGAGTGGCTAATAAGGAATAGGGGAGCCTCATTAAAAAGACTAAAAAAATCTCTTTTCATTTCAAGAATATGGTACATTATGGTGTATCCTAAGCATCTATTGCATAATGCACCCTATGATGTCACATTGTTGAATTACCACAAGGTATACACTGCAACACTCATCCCCTAGGAAGAACCATTAAATCTTGATCATGAATTGTGATGTGACTATATGCCTCATGAATAACATCCACCCCCCAAAAAATAGTATGGAGGGCATAACATATCCAACCTCCCACATGATCCAAACCATTAACATAAGGTGGGTCTCATGGATAAAATCACATACATAAAGGAGGACCCAAAGAGGAATAACCAATCTAATCTCTAACACAATCTAAATCACTAATACAAGGTATTCCACATGACTAATAAGATATACTAGAAGCAGATTGCGAGAAGGTCATAAAAGAGCCAACTTACAGCCTAAGAAGGACTACCAATGTAAGATAGATCCCTTGGATAAATGAACACACACAAAGCAAATCCTAGGGAGGGTATAACATAACTAACCTTTAACACAATCTGAACCACTAAAATAATTTATGTCTTGTGGAAAACCGCATATACCCCATGATGTATATCCAAACATAAACTTTAATTTTTTGAAATAATGTTCACCTTAGTGGAGTATCTCTACATTACAATCCCAAGGTCTCTAGGCCTCATCCTTATCATAGATATATAATAACAATTAAGATATAATGAACAAGCATGGAAGATAAGCCTCATCCTAGATCTTAGCTAGCCAATGATTGATACATAGTATCGAACAAGAGCCTATTACATAAGAATCTCATACATGACCCATCCTAAGCAGCCTCACTAAACGTATCTATCATTATCATATCCTATAGTTAAAAATATATCATGATGATCCCAAGACCTATAGGTAACAATATATCAACAAAAAATCTCTTTATTAATATTTAGTTACCAAGCTACACCACCCCATGTGTGGATTTCCCTACCCTTAAGGTCATAAGGAATCCACATTATCATTTACACTAACATCATAATCAACCCATTTCCATGTACTGTACCTATAAGGGTTCTAAGGGAGATGTCACAATTTCATATAGCCATGATAAATATTTTATGCGGGATAATCAATAAAAACCATGTACTCAACATGATATAAGATTTAAAATAATCCTTGATATTTCTCACACAACAACTTACCCACTGGTTATTCCATCACTAGTACCCACCAAGGCATCCCCCCAATCACACTATGCAATACTACCACAAAGGCCCACAACTCAGGATAACCAAATCTCTAGTAAAGGCATGGTATTTACCAATAAAGTTCACATCACTATCACTCTAACCCAATTAAAAATTCATATAAAGACCCTTTCCATGTGATTACTATAGCGACCCAAGCCTTTTACATAAAACATTTCATGATTTTAAGCATAATTAATCATCAGAGTACAAGCCAAGAATCGTTAAGTCTAGTGTCTTGGAAGACTAGGTACATATAACATAAAACATGGGGATAAAAAAAACTTCTTTATTTAATCTCCATAATGAGATCCCAACTTCCTTTGATCCCTTACATCTGTATAGGGTACCCTGGGGAACACATGAACAAAGGGATGAGCCTAAAAAGCCCAGTAAGGGAATGAACATAAGGATACATCTCAAGCACATGAGTTAGGAAGCATGACACAATGATATCCAAAGCATGAAACTTATAAAATCATTTAATATAAGCATGGTATAATATAAACATGGAATCATATAAATGTGATAGAATCATAAATCATATCTTTAGTACGGGTCAAGGCTAACCGCCAATCCCGTTTCACATCGCATCTCATGAGACTTATCCTTACCCAATGCATTAGAGCGCTATCTGGGTGCACCCATATCAACATTTTCATGGATATTCACACCACATAAATATTATTACCACATATACAATCATACATAATCAACCATACATAAACATAAGGGCACCCATGGAAAGAATTGGGTACCACAATCATGACATAAAACATATCCAATGGGTGTATCATGAAAGTGTCTATGAAAGGAAAGGATTATAACATACATGGACATTAATATAGTAAAATAGGAATATAACATGGTAATTGGTGTAAACTAGAAGTGAAAACATATTATAAATGTATTTTAGAAACATTAGCATTAAAACATTTTTGTGCGGTTTTAAGGAAAACACTCTAGATCTTTTCAAATAGAAAAGAGGACATTATTTTATATAAAAACAGAATTGAACCAAGAAGGTTTTCATAATAAAAATACTTATTTTATAAAGAAAATGGTGTCTTAAAACAGAGGATAGAGTTAACTTTAAATTTGGGTAAAAATTCCGGAAGTCCCCTTAAAACAGGTTTGCTTATTGGAAAGTTCTAAGGAGGGAATCTTTCAAAAACATGTATATCCCCAAAAGAGAGCGATGAAAGGGTCTTGATATTATAATATTTTACAGATATAAAGAATTCATAATATTCACATAAATAGATATGATAAAACCATTTGGAAAGAAAGATAAGGCAACCCGAAATAACGAAGAAGGTTTGGGTAGAATTCGTTACGATTTTACCGGCATGGTGTGGTTTGGGTAGAATTCGTTACGATTTTACCGGCATGGTGTCAGGTGTACCTAATAGGGATTGATGAGAGAGAGAAAGGGGTTTATAATCACTTATAAAACATTAGGGAAGTATGAGGAAGGTTTATAAACATACCCCATCACTTGGTATTACAAAAAAGACATATCATAGAGAAAAATCTTGATTAAGAGTGAAAAGGGGAGGATCCCTTACCTTAAATCCGTTGGTGGTCTCCACTTGTTATTAATGACCTGAATAAACAAATTAGGCTTATTAATTAATAATTACAGAACTTATTATATATTTAATTTATTTATTATAAATCTTTTTAGTTCATTCAAATCCTTTTTGATTAGTTATAAGGTTTATTTTTATTGTTCGGGCTCGTTTGTTTATTTGGCTTTAAAAGATCGGTTCACTTATATTCAAGTTTGGATTATATGCAAGATGAAAGTGGTTGTACAGAATTGAAGTTATATTCTTTAGTTAATATCAAGTATATTACATGGTTTTAGTTTTAATTAGGTTACTTATAATGAAGTTGAATTATTATACATATATAACCATAGTGATAACCGTTTTTGTTGATCGGTGGATTTGATTACAAAGAATGTGTTTTGATTTATAACTTAATTACATTTGTACCAAAGGATTACAGAAAAAAATTTGGATATATTAAATATATAATAATCTGGTTCAACCATAACACAATTGGTTTCATGACCATAATTAAGGATAATAATATAAATTGATAAACCGTTGTCCTTGAATGTGCTAAATTAGCACATCTCAAACGGTGCTTTCATTTCTTTCAAATAAAAGGGTGGGGAAAGGGAAGAAGATAATGAAATATAACACTATCATGAAGAAATTACAGTACATGTATGTTACTGTATTTATCATACTATTATGGTGAAGGGAGGTGATGAAAGAAATAAAAAAGAAAAGAACTTAAAAGAAAAGAATAAAATTGGGAAGATGAATTTACCTCTTGAAACTTCCTCCTTTGAGAACCTCTTAAGGGGAGAGGTTTTAGTATTTTGAAAAGGATAAGAGATTTTTGACGTGGGGGAGGACCTTGGGGAGAGATTTGGTCATAATTTAGATAAGGCTTGGAGCTTGAGAGGAGTGGAGAGAAGAGGGAGTGAAGGGGGGGTTTTTATAGTGGAGGAGAGGAGGGATTTCATAATATTATAATCATTAATTTATTATTTCATCCAAAGACAAGGAATAGTAAGTATTCCATGACCAATAATAGTGATTTTATCATGTGATATAGAACCAAGTGGTCTTACATCAGCATAACATCATCAATGACTCAATTAATCCATTATTTAGCATTTATTGTGAATTATCAGATTCTACTATTCATAAAAAATTCAAGTATTTCAGAAAAATCCCAAAAATTCACCCTAACCATTTTTTGAAGTGTAGAATCCAAAAATTAATTCCATTTTTCAAAAATAATTTTCTAAATATAATTATTTTAATATTTAATTAAAATAATAATTTATTATCAAAACCAGTTTTGAAACATTCATTAACCCATTCTAAACTATAGGTATATCATACTTCCAACATGAATATTATTTTTATACCACCATAGGTGAGGTTACTATTCATTAGGGTAGGTTACTATTCATCAAAAATTATTATTATTTTATTAGACTCCAAAAAACATCTTGAACACAACCGTGTATGTTGGATTTTCAAAATTTCAAACACAGAAGTGAAAAACTTAGGTTTAAAGGTCACTTATCACTTAGTAGTTCATTATTATGTGATTTTATGACATATTTATAAGAAGGGGATTTCCATTAAAAACACTGGGTCGTTACATTCTTCCCCCCTTAAGAAATTTCACCCTCAAAATTTCATTTTACATTCTAGGCCAAAAACAGATGTGGGTACTTTTACTTCATTGCTTCCTCCAGTTCCCATGTTGCTTCCTCAAACTTATGGTTCCTCTACAACACTTTGACGAGATGGGTTGTCTTGTTACGTAGAACCTTATCTCTCCGATCCAGAATCTTTACTGGCTGCTCCTCATAGGAGAGATCATCTTCCAGCTGCACCACCTCTGAGTTTAGTACATGTGAGGGATCAGTTATGTACTTCCTCAAGAGTGATACATGGAAAACATCATGAACTTGAGCCATATTCGGTGGAAGTTCAAGCCGATAGGCCACGACTCCTATGCGGTCAAGGATCTCAAAGGGGACAATACACCTTGGGCTTAACTTCCCTTTCTTCCCGAATCACATGACTCTCTTCCATGGAGATATTCGAAGGAAGACTTTATCTCCAACGTCGAACTCAAATTCCCTTAGATGGTTGTCAGCATAGCTCTTTTGCCGACTTTGAGTAGGTTTGATGTGTTTCTGAATGACTTGAACCTTCTCTGTCATCTCTTGAACAAGATCGGGTCCAAGTAGCTTTCTTTCTCCAACTTCATCCCAACAGGTTGGAGTTATACATCGGTTTCCATACAGAGATTCATATGGAGCCATCTGAATACTTGAGTGGAAGCTATTGTTGTAAGAGAACTCAACCAATGGGAGATGCTGATCCTATCCACCTTTTAATTCTAGAGAGCAGACTCTAAGTATATCTTCAAGCATCTGAATAGTCCTTTCAGATTGGCCGTCAGTTTGGGGGTGATAGGCCATGCTGAAATTTAATTCAGTACTCAAATCATGTTGAAGACTCCTTCAGAATTTATATGTGAACCTTGGATCGCGGTCAGAGACAATTGAGAGTGGAACATCATGTAGTCTCACCACTTCCTTCACATATAACTTTGCAAGTTGTTCAAGTGAGAGATCTTCTCTAATAGTGATGAAATGAGATGTCTTGGTGAGTTGGTCAACCACAACCCATATCGCATTATTTCCCTTCGACGTCTTTGAGAGACCCGTGACAAAGTCCATTGTAACATTTTCCCATTTTCACATGGGTATAGGAAATGGTTGCATCATACCTTTGGGCTTTTGTTACTCAGCTTTAACTTGCAGACATACCAAGCACCTTGATATATATTCCGCAATATCCTTCTTCATGTTATCCCACCAGAAGTGTTCTCAGAGATCACGGTATATTTTGGTACTCCTGGGATGGATAGAGAAGGTCAAGCTATGTGTATCATTCAACACTCCTTCTTTATCTCTGGATCAGATGGTACACATAATCGTGTCCCAAATCTTACAACTCCTTCCTCGTCAATTTTGAAATCGGAGGATTTCCCATTTTTAACATCTTCCACCCTTTTCTGAATTTCCACATCCTTTCTTTGAGCATCCTTTATTTTCTCCAAGAGGGATGGTTGAGCAATCATTTGAGAAAGGATTGATGATTTTCCTCCCTTAATGATTCCCATATCCATCCTTTGCAAATCTAAGAAGATCGGATCCTTTTCAATTCTCATCATTGATAAAGATTCAGGATCCTTTCTACTTAGAGCATCCTTCACCTTGTTTGCCTTACCGGGATAGTAGTGGATTGAGCAGTCATAATCCTTGAAGAGATCTATCCATCTTCACTGGCGCATATTAATCTCTTTCTGTGTGAATATATATTTGAGACTCTTGTGGTCAGTATATATCTCACATTTTTTCCCATAGAGATAATGCTGCCAGATTTTCAACATAAAGATCACAACCGCCAACTTCAGATCATGCATGGGATAGTTTTGCTCATGGATTTTCAACTGCCTTGAGGTATAGGCTATCACTTTATCATTTTGCATTAGCACACAACCTAATCCTTTCTTAGAAGCATCACTATACACCACAAAGAGTTCTCCACTTGAAGGGAGTGTGAGTACCGGCGTAGTGATAAGCCTCTTTTTCAACTCCTTAAAACAGTCTTCACATTCCTGTGTCCAGACGAACTTTAATCCCTTCTGTGTTAGCTTGGTCATTGGGTTTGACAATCGTGAAAAGTTCTTCACAAATCGTTGATAATACCCAGCTAGACCTAAAAAGCTACGGATCTCCGTTACAGAAGTTGGCCTCAACCACTCTTCAATTGACTTTGTATTGGAAGGGTCCAAAGATATTCCTTTCCTGGTGATAACATGACCCAAGAATGATACTTCCTCTATCCAGAACTCACATTTACTGTACTTTGCATACAACTTCTCCCTTCGTAAAGTCTTTAACACAGTTTCCAAATGCTCCTCATGTTCCTCCTTGCACTTGGAGTATTTTAGAATATCATCAATAAAGACCACCACAAATTTGTCGAGGTAATCTCTAAAGACTCTATTCATTAAATCCATGAAAATTTCTGGAGCATTAGTGAGTCCGAAGGGCATCACTATGAATTCATAGTGTCCATACCTCGTTCGAAAGGCAGTCTTGGGAATATCTTCCTTCCTCACCTTTAGTTGGTGATATCTCGACCGAAGGTCCACCTTAGAGAAATAACTGGCCTCACGAAGCTGATCGAACAAGTCATCTATCCGTGGAAGGGGATACTTGTTCTTTATAGTGATTTTATTGATCTCATGATAATCAATGCAGAGGCATATTGATCCATCCTTCTTCTTGACTAAGAGGACTAGAGCACCCCACGGTGAAGCACTAGGGTGTATAAACCCCTTCTCCATATTCCCCTGTAACTGCTTCTTCAGCTCTTCTAGATCTATGGTGGCCATTCTGTAAGGTGTCTTTGAGATTGGCAGAGATCTAGGGATAAGTTCAATTGAGAACTCAACCTCTCGGTCAGGAGGAAGACCAGACAACTCTTTGGGGAATACATTAGTGTAATCCCTCACGATGGGCATGTATTCAAGCATGATTCTCTCCTTTGTTTCAATAATTTGAGCTAGATATGCATGCTCATAAGGAAGAAATATCCACACTTGAGACGATGCTTCTAAAGGAGACTAATCTTCCTCCTTGCACTTGTAAATAATCAGAGGATGCTTCGGGATGTGAAGAGTAATCTCCCTTTCCCGACAATTGATGTTGGCCTTGTACAAAGATAGCCAATCCATTCCCAAGATAACATCAAACTCCACTAAAGGAAGTATGCAAAGATTTTCTGGGAGATTCAGTCCACAAACATTAATCGGGGAGGAGTTATAAACCATGGATGCAATAATTTCCCCATTCGCTGTTCTCACAGATAACTTTTCCTCTAAATTTTGAGGCAGTGTTTGAATAGTTCTACTAAACTTGCAAGATATGAAAGAATGTGTAGAACCAAAATCAAATAGTACGTTCACTATTCTTGAATGAATAACAAGCGTACCTATCACCGCATCATTTTTTGGATCCACCTCAGTAGTAGTGATAGCATAGGCCCTTCCTTGTTGCCTTGGAGGTTGTTGCTGATTGCCTCTGACAACCCTCAGCTTAGGGAAATTGTTCGCATAATTCCCAAGCTCCTTGCAGTTAAAACACTGCACTGCAAGCTGAGTGTTGATCTGAACCTTCCGTTCTTCTTCAACATTAGCAGGATTTTTCATATCCTTTCGGTAGTTCTTGTCCATATGACCAAACTTTCCTCATTTGAAGCAATTCCTGGTTCCCTTGAGATAGTCACCAAGATGTTTCTTCCCACAATTCTTGAAAAGGGGAAAGTGAGGCTTCTTTCCATCATGGGATTTGTTTGATGAACCAACCATGTTGTTCTCCATTTTCTGCTTCTTGTCACTAGGCCCATGAGACCATTGAGAGTCTCCAATCTCCATTTCAACCTTGATGTCACAACATACAATCTCCTCATAGCTGTTGAAGTCTTGAATCACCAATACATTTCATAGACTCAGCTTTAGTCCGCTAAAGAAGCGATCCACCTTGATTTCGGTGTTCATGACAAAGCCAGAGGCATACCTTGAAAGCCTTGTAAAGTTCGCTTCATACGCCCCGATGGACTCATCTTCCTTCTGCTTGAGTCCAAGGAACTCTCTTTCCATCTTGAGACGGAGGGTTTGAGGAAAATATTTGTTGAAAAACATCCTCTTGAATTCCTCCCATTCTATGGAATCAATTTCCTCTTAGGACTTTGTATTCTTGATCAGTGTCCACCACTGATCAGCTTCCCCATCAAAACGATAGACTGCCAGTACGACTTTCTCTTCTTCCGAGCACTGGAGGACAAAGAAAATATTTTCAATGGAGTTAATCTATTGTTCTGAA
This sequence comes from Viscum album, assembly GCA_963277665.1. Taxonomy (NCBI): domain Eukaryota; kingdom Viridiplantae; phylum Streptophyta; class Magnoliopsida; order Santalales; family Viscaceae; genus Viscum; species Viscum album. The sequence continues at coordinate 706,187,964 of OY728121.1, read as the reverse complement.
AGAAGGGGTTCAGAAGACCCACTAAACATGGGAGGCCTTTGCCGTATGAAGGATTCTACGACAACTTGCTCTTTCCTTAGAGGAGGGGGACGTTCCACCTGATTCAAGTTATTATTCATAACTTGAGCCAGCTGAGCAAGTACTGCCATGAAGTTTTGAGCACCCGCTTCCATCACATCAGGCATGTCATGAGGGCAATCATCACATTGCCTATCACATTGGTTGTTGGAATGTATTCTTATATTTATCGCCATTAACTAAGAAAAAGAATGTATAATTAGAGGTCTTGAATACTTAGCTATTGAGCATAAAAAGGAAACTTTGAACATTAAAGGATAAACTTATAAAGAAGAAGTACATCCTAACTTGTGATTCCTTAGGTTTATATCTAGGTTATCCTCGATCTATTTCTTAACTTATATTCTCATGGGATTTTTTTTGTCCCTTAATAATGGTTTGTACTAAGCTCGTGAATCTACCGAAGCATATACCCCGGGAGTGTCGTAACTAAGAGTGCAGCAAGACCCGTTATCGTGCACCAGTTCCTGTTTGAGTCTAGCTCAAAGCGGTGTTTTCGGGTTTTACCCCTAGATACATCTGTACCATAGCCGCCTCTACCTGCTCGTATCCAGACAAGGATGTATTTGCTTGATAAACCACTTAATCTATACTCACCAAAATTTTGGAATGTTTTCTTATACTTAGTCTCATCCTTAAGGTTCTCGCTAAGGTGCTCTATTCCTAATCTTCAAAAATAACTAGACCATCCTCTAATACCCACTATAGCAACCCAATCCTTTTACATAAAACATTTCATGATTTTAAGCATAATTAATCATCAGAGTACAAGCCAAGGATCGTTAAGTCTAGTGTCTTAGAAGACTAGGTACATATAACATAAAACATGGGGATTAAAAAATACTTCTTTATTTAATCTCCATAATGATCTCCTAACTTCCTTTGATCCCTTACATCTGCATAGGGTACCCTGGGGAACACATGAACAAAGGGATGAGCCTAAAAATCCCAGTAAGGGAATGAACATAAGGATACATATCAAGCACATGAGTTAGGAAGCATGACATAATGATATCGAAAGCATGAAACTTATAAAATCATTTAATATAAGCATAGTATCATATAAACATGGAATAATATAAATGTGGCAGAATCATAAATCATATCTTTAGTACGGGTCAAGGCTAACCACCAATCCTGTTTCCCATTTCAGTACGAGTCAAGGCTAACCGCCAATCCCGTTTCACATCGCATCTCAAGAGACTTATCCTTACCCAATGCATTGGAGTGCTATCTGGGCACAACCATCTCAACATTTTCATATATATTCTTTCCACATAAATATTCTTACCACATATACAATCATACATAATCAACCATACATAAACATAAGGGTACCCATGGAAAGAATTGGGTACCACAGTCATGACATAAAACATATCCAATGGGTGTATCATGAAAGTGTCCATGAAAGGAAAGGATTAGAAAATACATGGACATTAATAGGGTAAAATAGAAATATAACATGGTAAGTGGTGTCAAATATAAGTGACAACATATTATAAATTTATTTTATAAACATTAGCATTAAAACATTTTTGTGCGGTTTTAAGGAAAACACTCTAGAGATTTTCAAATATAAAAGAGGACATTCTTTTATATAAAACCAGAATTGAACCAAGAAGGTTTTAATAATAAAAATACTGATTTTATAAAGACAATTGTGTCTTAAAACAGAGGATATATTTCACTTCAAATTTGGGTAAAAATTCGGGAAGTCCCCTTAAAACAGGTTTGCTTATCGGAAAGTTCTAAGGAGGGAATCTTTCAAAAACATGTATATCCCCAAAAGAGAGTGATGAAAGGGTATTGATATTATAATCTTTTAAAACTATCCAGAATTCATAATATTCACATAAATAAATATGATAACACCATTTTGAAATAAAGATAAGGCAACCCGAAAGAATGAAGAAGGTTTGGGTAGAATTCGTTACGATTTTACCGGCATGGTGTCGGGTGTACCTAAGAGGGCTTGATGAGAGAGAGAAAGGGGTTTCTCATCACTTATAAAACATTAAGTCAGTATGGGGAAGGTGTATAAACATACCCCATCACTTTGTATTACACAAAAATACATATCATAGAGAACAATCTTGATTAAGAGTGAAAAGGGGAGGATCCCTTACCTTAAATCCGTTGGTGTTCTCCACTTGTTATTAACGACCTGAATAAACAAATTAGGCTTATTAATTAATAATTAAATAACTTCTTATATATTTAATTTATTTATTATAACCCTTTTTATTTCATTCAAATCCTTTTTGATTAGTTATAAGGTTCATTTTTAATGTTCGGGCTCGTTTGTTTACTTGGCTTTAAAAGATTGGTTCACTTATATTCAAGTTTGGATTATATGCAAGATGAAAGTGGTTTTCCAGAATTGAAGTTATATTATTTAGTTCATATCCAGGAGATTACATGGTTTTAGTTTTAATTAGTTTACTTAGAGCTAAGTTGAATTATTATACATATATAACCATAGTGATAACCGTTTTTGTTGATCGGTGGATTTGATTACAAAGAATGTGTTTTGATTTATAAATTAATTCCATTTGTACCAAAGGATTACAAAACAAAAAATAGGATATATTACATATATAATAATATAGTTCAACCATAACACAAATGGTTTCATGACCATAATTAAGGATAACAATAGAAATTGATAAACCATTGTCCTTGAATGTGCTAAATTAGCACATCTCAAACGGTGCTTTCATTTCTTTCAAATAAAAGAATGGGGAAAGGGAAGAAGATAATGAAATATACCACTAGCATGAAGAAATTACAGTACATGTATGTTACTGTATTTATCATACTATTATGGTGAAGGGAGGTGAGGAAAGAGATAAAAAAGAAAAGAACTTAAAAGAAAAGAATAAATTTGGGAAGAGGAATTTACCTCTTGAGACTTCCTCCTTTGAGAACCTCTTAAGAGGAGAGGTTTTGGTATTTTTAGGAGGATAAGAGATTTTGGACGTGGGGTAGGACCTTGGGGAGAGATTTGGGCAGAATTTAGAGAAGTCTTGTAGCTTGAGAGGAGTGGAGAGAAGAGGGAGTGAAGGGGGTTTTTATAGTGGAGGAGAGGAGGGATTTCATAATATTATAATCATTAATTTATTATTTCATCTCAAGACAAGGAATAATAAGTATTACATGAAAAAGAATAGTGATTTTATCATGTGATCCCTAACCAAGTGGGATTACATTATCAAAACATCATCGATGACTCAATTAATCCATTATTTAGCATTTATTGTGAATTATCAGATTCTACTATTCATCAAAAATTCAAGTATTTCAGAAAAATCCCAAAAAATCACCCTAACCATTTTTCGATGTTTAGAATCCAAAAATGAAGTCCATTTTTGAAAAATAATTTTCTAAATATGATTATTTTAATATTTAATTAAAATAATAATTTATTATCAAAACCAGTTTTGAAACATTCACTAACCCATTCTAAACTATAGGTATATCGTGCTTCCAACATGAATATTATTTTTATACCACCATAGGTGAGGTTACTATTCATTAGGTTATATCACTATTCATAAGGGTATGTTACTATTCATTAGGGTAGGTTACTATTCACCAAAAATTATTATTATTTAATTAGACTCCAAAAAACATCTTGAACACAACCGTGTATGTCGGATTTTCAAAATTCCAAACACAGAAGTGAAAAACTTATGTTTAAAGGTCACTTGTCACTTAGTAGTTCATTATTATGTGATTTTATGACATATTTATAAGAAGAGAATTTCCATTAAAAACATTGGGTCGTTACAATTACCATAATTCTTCCCTCACAAAAACCTCTACCCATGACCCTTACAACATGACTGATCATAATCTCATTCATACAGTTTCAACTTAGGCTATTAGTAATTAATAACATGAACCAATACCACTATAGGGTTCATTAGACCCAACTCTGCACACCAACTGTCTTTCTAACACAGAAGAGTAAAAATTCATTACATAAGAGACTCTCCAGGGGGAATCCATGCGTTGTAGAGGAGGCTGTCGGGACAGTCGTTGGATGAGGAGGGCACACCAGAGCAGGTCACGTGGACAAGGGGACCATGCAAGGAAGAGGAGGAGAAGGAGGAAGAGGAGGAGGAGGAGGATGAGGAGGAGGTTGCAGCAGAGGAGGATGAGTCGACGACTAGAGGAGGAGGAGGCAGCGATGACGATGGAGGAGGAGAAGCAGGGTCGCGACGGAGGAGGGATCGCGACGGGGGAGGAGGAGAAGGAAGCGACGACGAAGGAGGAGGAGGATGGTCGCGATAGAGGAGGAAAAGGCAGCGGTGACAGAGGAGGAGGAGGAGGGGTCGCGGCGGAGGAGGGGTCGCGGCAGAGGGTTCAGCTTCTGCGAAGGCTTGAACGGGTGCGAGAGAGGAGGGTTCTGTTAGGGTTATTTTATGAAAATTGATGGAACCTTTATCAGTGCTAGTTAAAAGTGCTGATAAAGGTATAATTTTAATAATTTATTTATATTCTTATATATTTATTTAAAATGATATATAGGATTTATATATATTTATTTATTAATAATTATAACTATAAATAGTATATATTTATAAATATTGGTATATAATTGTTAATATATTTATATTAATAAAATTATAATTACAAATGTATTTAAAAAATATTTATATATATCATTAAAAATATAATAAAATATATTTATTATTTAAATATATTTAATGTAATTTTATAAGTATATTTTTAGAACATATATAGTTCATATGTGTAACATTATGAATTAATCAATATACCACATCATGTAATGTACAAATGAACACTCATGCATATGATACATAACACATATATATATATATTCGCTGACAAAATTCATTAAAAACACGTATATATTCAATAATTTTAATTATAAATATATATATATTAAAAAGTATTATATATTTATAAATAAAATAAATAAAATAAATATATTAAATATAACAAATATAATAAATGCAATGAATTAATCTAATAAATCTAATAAATCTCTAATAAATATAATAAATCTAATAAATATATTTATTATTTAATGTAATTTATTATAATCTTATAATTATTTAATTATATATATATATATATATTTAATTATAATCTTAGAAATAATTTTTTCAATTAAAACATTATATATATATTTTTGAATTATTAAAAAAATATATTAATTATAAACATTTGTTTTTTATTTAATGCATACAAATAAACATTATTTTTGAATATAAATATAATAATTTTAAATAAATTAATAATAAAAACTTTTATCAGTGCTTTTAGCTAGTGCTGATAATGGGCAGTGCTTCCCTTTCCCTATTTTGTGGTAGTGTGGAAGTAGATATCTCAAGGTCTTTGATGAAATAAAATAGTCAGATCAAGTATGTGATCATGATGGTTTATCACCGTGTTTAGTTCCAGAAAGTCAAAGAAAGAGATTCAAGCGTATAAGTTGATAACATAAGCTATGCAACTCGTTTGGAAATAGATATCGAGACAAAAGGGTTATATTACATGGTAAGTATTCGTAGGAGATTGAATGTCATTGTGACATTAATTTTTTTCTCTATGAATGTTCTAATGTGTTTCTAGACGCTAGCCTTGGTCTTTAGGTTTTTTAGTCTAATTTTACTGAGCAAGGGGTCTAAAAGGTCACACACTAAATCCAAGAACCTATGTTAAATCATACACGAGTTTAACAAAAAAAATTAGAATATTATTCTCAAGTGAAAGGAATAATATTTAATCAGTTTTACTGGTTGATCACAAGTATTCATTTGTCGGTATATAAGGTAATGACATTTATTTATTTAAATAAACAGTCCTTATACTTGGTTTGGTAAATAATGAGAAGGACGATCTGAGTGAGTTATGGTTCAATGAGAATGAAAATATTATTTGAATAAATATTATTTATTTATTCGGAAGAAATGATATTTAATTAGTCCGCATGTTATGCACATGTCAAGTAAATAATAATAATATAATTATTATTTAGACATGGGGTTCGCTAGGGATTAAGAAAATATTAAAGGGTCTCTGTACAAATAATATTCTAATCCTAACTATAACACACTACAAAAAAATAATTTCTTAGCAGTAGTTCTAGTACCCGCCATGAATTAAATCTGGTTTAAAAAAAATATAATATAGAGGTCGTTTGATCAAACTACTGCTATATTTTTATTATTTAAATAATCAGCGGCGGTTTTAATTAAGTTGTTGGTAAATGTTAAAAAAAAACCTTAATTCCTCCCCCCACTCCCTCTGCGCAACCCTGACCCCTTTCCACCCCCAAACTCCTTGACCTCCTCCTTTCCCTTCCCCAACAGCAACCCTGACCTCGCAACCCCCGTCCCCCCACCCCTCTGAACTACCTCCTCCCTTCTTGATGGAGACCCTGACCCCCATGACACCCCCACCGAACCCGACCCCCGCGACCCCCACCCCTATGACCTCCCTCTCCCCGGATCATGGTTCCCCTCCTTGCCAACGACATGGACCCCCCAACCTCCCTCTCCCCAGCTCGGTTCCCCTCCTCAACAGCGATGCAGACCCCCCTCTATCCTCTCTATCCCTGGCTTAGATCCCCTCCTTAACGGCAACACAAACCTCCCCTAAAGGTTGCATCCTCCTCACCCTAAATCTATTACTGAGTAACATCATATGGAAAATCATGGGTGATAAAGAGTATATAATTTGTTTTTCATTCATTCATCACATATATGTAATTTTGATTTATAATGTGTTATTTGGATTTTTCAGTTATTTGTTTGGAGTTATAATAATCATTAATTTTGGTTATGTTGTATTAAATTTAAAAAAAAATCGTTTATAATATAAGTTGGTTATGGAATCTAGATTGTTCAAAATTTCATGGTTTGTATTTGATATTAATGAATTTAACTTTGTTCTATATATGTTAATTCCTCCAATTCTTGACATATACATAATTGAGACTATTTTCCTACTCATGACCAATTAGTGGTGGAGTTTGGGGTCACACATGGTTTCTTTGCCAACTCTGGAAAGGTATCTAAGGAAAAAGGCCTTAAAAATGAGATATTATACCCTTTTTAAATTTATCATAATGCTTCATGTTTTATACATATGTGAGAAATCATTTAGTTAAATAAAATCTACCGAATAATGATAGAGTAGTTAGGGTTAAGTTTTACATACTTGATAATCAATTATTGGTAATAGTAACTGGAACAACCAACATAGATTCATTGATTTTATTTTAACTAATATGATTTTTAAGAGAACTAATTATAGTGTGTAGTTTTTTTATTCAAATGACTAATTTTTTATCATTTGATTTGAAAGTCACAATACACATTATTCAAATTTATGTTAACATCGTGTTTTTTATGTTTGAATCAAATTAAAGGAACATCTTATTCAATGTTATGTGAATAGAGTTGATTTATATAATTCATGGAACAACATGAATTCACACTAAACCAATTCAATAGAATATAGACATATAGAGTTTAATATTTTGGGTATGCATGACACATCATGATATCCAAATAAAGTATACTTTGCATTCATATTTTTAAAGGGGTGCTCTTGGTCTTAGTTAGACAATGAGAAATAGTTCAAACATTGCTCGATGTAGCTAATTTTTCAATGGAATGAACCCTCCTTAGTTACAAAACTAGGTAAAATACACCATTATCTTTTTCTCCCATAAAAATAACATCATCTACATATAAAATATCAAAAATTGATACATATTTGTCATCTTTAATGTAGAGGCTCTTTTCCACACTTCCATTATTAAATATTAATTATTTCAAGCATGTATCTAACTTCAAATACCATGCTCTTGAGTCTTATCCTAACCCGTATATATCCTTCTTTTACCTAAAAAAAATTAATTTTATCTTTATTGAGAAAGATACTTCATCTTCCAACTCTCAATTTAGGAAGACATGTTTGATATCTTTTAGAACGTTCATGGGTTTCCTTTGTGCTAAAATGTGGTGGTCATATAATTTATGTCATTATTCATTTATGTTTTTTAGAAATAATAATTTACTTGATTCATGTTTTTATATTAGATTTTTAGTAAGAAAAAGTTCATTATTTGATTCATCCCATTTTTCTTTACAATTGTTATGAAAGAGTCAATGGTGAAGTTGGGTGATATATAATTTTTATTACACTTGTTTTATTAAACATTTATATCTTTATATCTGAATGTATAGGGATAATACAATCCAATACCTATGGATAAAATTTGTATTAATTTACCTTGAAACACACTTCGGCATGCTAAGGGTTTGGAAGAATTTTTAGATTATGAAACTGCAAACCGATCAATGGATGGTAGAATAAAATGTCCATGTCCTGATTGCAAATTCAAGAGATGGTTGAATAAAAACAAAGTATATGAGAATTTGATATTGAAATAGTTTCTTTCTCGACATGTATATTGGATTTGGCATAGTTAATCAAATGTTATGGAAATTCACAACAATGAAAATACTGTCAACGAAATACAAAGAGACCCGGTAGAGGATAATTTAGTTCAAACTTTGTTAAATAATGAATTTGGTTTTGAAGAATACAATGTCCAAGATTTTAATAGATAAATAGAACCTTTAGTTGATCCTGAGCAGGTTAATCTTTCTCATAACTTCAGTGACCAAAAAAATGATTTTTATGAATTAGTTGAAGACAGACAACAAGAACTGTATGAAAGGTGTGCTAAGTATTCAAAGTTGTTTTTTCTACTTAAGTTGTATCATATCAAGAATCTCTGTAGAATTACTAAAAAAGTAATTTCCATGATTTTAGACTTTCTTCATGATGAATTTAGTGAATCTAAGATCCATGTATCATTCTATGAGATGAAGAAAGTCCCAACAAACCTAGACTTGATTATACAAAGATATATGCATGCCCTAATGATTGCATGCTTTACTGGGGAGAAGAGTCTAATAAAGAATAATTCACAAGATTTCATACAAGCATATTCAAGTAAATGAACAATAATGACAATATAAATCAATGCAACCCCAGGAAGAAACATAAGAATAAAACTCCTATAAAGGTATTGCGTTACTTTTCTCTAAAACCATGCTTGAAAAGATTATTCGTATCGTCTAATATTGAATACGATATGAAGTGGAATGATCAAGATAGTAACTATGGCTTGATAATACATCTAAAATATTCAACATCATGGAAGATGTTTGATTCTCTATATCCATATTTTTCTTCAGATCCTAGGAATGTAAGTATGGGACTGACTTCTGATGGTTTTAACCCTTTTGGTACTTTAAGTACTAATTATAGCATTTGACTTGTTGTATTGATCCCCTATAACCTACCTCCATGGATGTGTATGATGAAGAATTCTTTCATTATTTCAATGATTATTCCTAAAAAGAAAATGCTTGGAAATGACATTGATGTATACCTTCAACCACTAATCAAAGAATTGAGAGAATTATGGGATGATGGTGTGAAAACATATGATGCTTCAACGAGACAACTATTAAAAATGCATGATGCTTTAATGTGGACAATTAGTGACTTTCCTAGACTAGGAAATTTATTTGATTGGAACACTCATACTAGTTTGGATTGTCTAGTTTGTAATTTTGATTTTAATCCTCAATGATTACCTCATAGCCGAAAATGGTTTTTTATGTGTCATTGTCAATTTCTTGATGCTTCTCATAAATTTAGGTTTAATAATACATGATTCAATGAAGATATTGAAATGATAAAGTCACTGAATGTGCTACCTGGTCTAGAAATCTTGGGACAGTTAATTAATGTCACTGAAGAATTTGGAAAATGTCATCAGATTAAAGAAGGGGGGGGGGAAGGGAATGAGGTACAATATCTGAAGAATCTAGAGCACAACAATGGAAGAAAAGAGTATATTTTTAAAACTTAATTATTGGGAGTTTAATTTGATACATCATAATCTTTACTTAATGCATATTGAGAAGAACGTATGTGATAATGTAATTTTTACAGTGCTTAATGAGCTGGGTAAATCGAAGGATCACCTTAATGCCCATAAGGATTTGGAGTTAATGAATATAAAGCATGTTTTGTGAAAAAATAAGAATGTAAAGTATCCTTAGGCTATTTTTACAATGAAAAATCATGAGAAAGATGTATTTTTTTGAATTTTAAATAATGTAAAAGTTCCAGATGGATATTCAAGTAACATATCAATGTGTGTTGACTTAAAACATCGAAAGTTACATGGATTGAAAAGTCCTGACTCACATATTTTTATGGAGAAGTTATTGTCATTGGCTTTTGTAATACTTTACCTGAAAAAGTAATTGCGGTTCTGGTTGAGTTTTGTACCTTTTTCAGAGAGCTTTGTGGAAAAAATCTAATTCCAACTGAGCTTGATAAACTTCAAGAAATAATATTTTTTACACTATGTCATTTAGAGATGTTATTTCCCCCTTAATTCTCCAAAGTCATGATTTATTTGATTGTTCATTTGGTTGAAGAATCTAAACTTGGTGGACTGGTACACTATCGATGGGTGTATCCAATTGAGAGGTACGTTGATATATTTTTTATTTTCATTGATGAATTTAATTTTATCAAATCATTGCGTAACATTTTTTAATATGTTTCTTATTTTTTTCAATTAGGTACTTAGGTCATTTGAAATCATATGTGAGGAATAAAATTCAACCAGAAGGCTCTATTTCTAAAGGTTATATAGCTGAAGAGTAATTGAACTTATGTTCTAGGTATTTGGATGGGATTGAGACTAGATTCAATCATGTTGGTCGTGTTTCCAACATCTCTACTAATTCTCATTCTGAAAATTAGTTATTAATATTTCCAACTGTTAGATGACCAATTGGAATGGGGTCAAATTTTACACTGACTAAATTGGAGTTGCTACAAGAATATAGACATGTGCTACTCAACAGTGTTATTGTAGATCCATTTATTGAATATTTGCGACTACAAACAAAGAGTCGACTAAGGGGTCGAGCTTGAAATGAGCTGGAATTAACAAAAGCTGTTAATAAGGATCTTGTAGAATGGTTTTCCCATTGTGTAAGTATATACTGATATTCATATTATTGACGTGAAATTATTTTGTCTATGTTAAAAGTAACATATTATATATTTTTTTCTAGATAATGAATGTTGAGAATCGAGATAAAATTTTGAATGATTTGAAGTTTTTGGCTCGAGGTCCTCTAAGGAAGGCTAAGAGATTCGATACCTATAATATTTATGGTGTTAGGTTTCATACAATTTATCATGAAGAAGACTTGAAAACTCATAATAGTGGTATATTTACATTTATAGTGGTGAGATCCTATGGGAACCTGAATGATATAATTAAATTAAAATATCATGTCTAGTTTTCAGTTGTCTTATTCAAATGAAAGTGGGTCAACATTGATAGGGGTATAATGAAAGATTCATTACATTTTACTTATGTTAACTTTGCTCTCTTGATGGATACTAGTGAGTGTGTAGATCATGATCCATTTATCTTGGATTCACAAGTGAAGATGGTTTATTATGTGGATGATGAAATACATAAAGGTTGGAGTGTTGTTATACACTTAAAGCAGATAGATTTATATGATATGGGTGATGAAGATCAATTTTTTCTTTGTGTCAGTGAACCTTATCAACCAAAAAACATTGAACAATTTTTTCCTAACAATATCGAAATAGTAGAACTTGCAAGAGAGAGTGAAAATGAAGGACACGTCACAGTGTAGGTTGATAACAATGAAGATAATAGAGATAAATATAATTTAATGTATAAATTGGTAATGAAAATATATTACAATTTATCATTGATAAGTGTTTAGTATATATATAAATTTTTCTAGTTTTAATTTTTTTGGTAATTTTTTTAGTTTGGTATTTTTTATACATTTAATATACCTTAACCATTTGAAATGCAGAAATTACAAGAACAAAAAAAATTAAGGATCCTAGCCGATCAGCATCTTGGAGCACGCCACCACTGTTATTATCTTATTTGGATCCTAGTGATTCTGTTGTACCTGATACTACTAGTGAGACATCAGTTTCCCCAGATGTCATTGGTATCCCACCACCTGATTCACCTTTAGTGATGGAGCAGTTCATCACCCCTCCATCTAGGGGATATTGAAGAGTTACTGTTATTGGTATGTATGCCATTTTTCAAAAAAAACTTTATATTTTATTAAATTTTTAATTCATTTTTCAAACAGATAAATAAAAAAATAGAATGGATATAAATATAAACATGAATAATGTATGAGACCTGAAGGACTTCAAGATCACCATTCCATTTGATGATTTTGGGGTGCCTACCGGTGATGCTGTCAAAATCTATGGGAAGATTCTTGGGTAGCTTGATTTCAGGACGGTGAGCTTTCCCATTAATTATAAATATTGAAGTCATATTCCTATATCTTGGAAAAATGAGATATTTAATACTCAAGTAAAGTTAATATTAATTTAATATTCCTTGATAACTAATTTAAAAGACATGAGTAAAATTTTGTAATATACTAATAAAGTGTTATGTTTTTTATTTCTATATGTTTTTTCATTTTGATATCACTGACTCCGTTTCATGCCCATGGACTTTGAAAATTTTGGGCAAGAAATGGAGATTATGGAATGAGTTTAATGAAACTTCTCTAAGATGACAAAAAATGTATAAGAAAGTGCCTGAAGGCATTTCTCACGAGCAATGGAATCTGTTTGTCAATATGAGTAGAGATGCGTCTCATGAGGTAATTTTATATTTTATAGTATCTTAATAACATAAACACAATAAAATTATAATTTTTATTAATATTTATATTTTTTTAGGAATCATCTAAAAAAAATTCTATGAATTGTGAGAAGTAATTCATTCCTTAAATCGTAGTTTCTCAAAGTTTTTTTAGAAAAATAAAAAATTTGGTTTGTATTTTATTCATCATTATTTATATTATTTTATTATAACTCAAGGTTTTCTCTAAATTTTTTACATTTTTTATAAAGGATAATGAATTAGGTTACTCTTTTGGCCGAATAGAGATGTGGTTTAAAGTTCATAGGAAACCTGATGATAGTTTTGTAAATGACCCTACCAAAGACATTAGAGTAAGTACTTTTCATTACCATTTCATATTATTTCTTTACCATAAAAATGTAATGATAAAAAATATATTATAACAACTAACAAACCATAAACCTAATTAAATGGGTCTAGCAACATGGATCAAATGATGCCAATTTAGCATCGTTTGATACATCTATCTAGCCCCAATTAATTTGATTTAAGGCTTATTTGTTGTTATAATATAATTTTCATTATTATGCTTTTATAGTTTTGAAATAAAAAATAAATACTAATGAAAAATTTATTAATTAGATAACATTATGAAGTTTATATATTTTAAAAAATCATTGTTAATATTTTTGTATTAATAGGTTAAAATTTAAGAAGTATGGGATGTGAACCCTTCATAATCATCATCAATTTCCCAGAATAATGTAGTTGGAATAGTTTTAGGGAAGGAGCATCCTAGACGTGTGAGAGGGATGGGTTCTAGGCCTACTCCCTCAACTTTCTTTGGTAGGGAGGTGTTATACATTATTGCTACACCCGGCGGGGGTTCAAGTAGCGCCATTGATCAGGAATCACAAAGAGAAATTACAAGATTAAAAGAAAAAGTGCAAGAATATGACTCTTAAAGGCAAACACATGATCAGTGGCGGTCACAAATAGAAAATTCTTTAGTTTCTATATTTCAGCAGATGACCGATATGACCCCCAATGAAAATTTTAGCCTTATTGCTCATCCTGCTGTGGTAAATTCTAAATTCCATAGATCATTCACACATTTTAAAATAACACATACAACATCCATAAATAAAACTAAAATGACATTTTTATATAGAAAACAAACATTTTAATTCATATCAACCAAATATTGTGCATGATTGACATGTTGTTAATTCCTAAACATCAAAAATGAATTATAGATCGTTATCTATAAGTTTTAAAACAATATGAGCTTGTTTTATCTATTTTGACTTGGTAAACACTTTTGAAAGGTACCAAAGCCTTTAAAAACAAGTGTTGGGGGTCAAAACTAGGGAAACACTGTCGGATTACCCTAAAATCATGGTAAAATGACAGTATATTTAATTTTAAAATGTAGGAACTGATAGTATGTTATTCCAAATTATGGTTTTCCTATTATGGTCATAAACACGTTTTTAGTGTTATAAAACACTAAAACATTCGTGGAATGGTCAAAACCATAACAAAATATTTCATATTGATGTGAAATTAGGGGAAAAACACTGTTGAGTTGTTTTAGATGTGTATACATAGACAAAATGTCAATCTGGCATACGATGTGGTCATAATTACTTAGTATACACTTCTGAAAGGTACAAAAGCCTTTAAAAACAAGTGTTGGGGGTCAAAACTAGAAAAAACATCATATTGCTATGAAATCATGATAAAAGGACCATAGATTTAATTATAGAATATAGGAACTGATGACACATCATTCCGAATTACGGTTTTCCCATTATGGCTGTAAACACGTTTTTAGTGTTTTAAAACACTAAAACATGTGTGGAATGGTCAAAACCATAGAAAACAACATTATATTAATGTGAAATCATAATAAAACCACCATCAAGTTGTTTTTTACGTGTAACCATAGACAATACATTAATATGACACGTGGTGTGGTCAGAATTACTCGGTATACACTTCTGAAAGGTACAAAAGCCATTAAAAACAAGTGTCAGGGGAAAAAACGACGAAAAAATGTCATATTACCTTACAATCATGGGAAAATTACTATAGATTTAATTTTGAAATGTAGGAACTCACAAAACATCATTCTGAATTATGGTTTACCCGATATGGTTGTAAATGCATTTTTAGTGTTTTAAAACACTAAAACGTGCATGGAATGGTCAAAACCATAGAAAATAGCCTCATATTGATGTGAAATCATGATAAAAACACCTTTGAGTTGTTTTTGACGTGTACTCATAGAAAACATGTCAATCTGACATGCGGTGCGGTCAGAATTACTCAGTATACACTTCTGAAAGGTATAAAAGCCTTTAAAAACAAGTTTAAAGGGGTTAAAACTAGGAAAACGATGTCAAATTTCCTTGAAATCATAAGAAAACAACCATAGATTTAATTTTGAAATATAATAACTGATGACACGTCATTTTGAATTACGGTTTTCCCGTTATGTCTATAAACATGCTTTTAGTGTTTTAAAACACTAAAACATGTGTGGAACAATAAAAAACATATAAAATGACCTCATATTAACATGAAATCATGAGAAAACCACCACTGAGTTTTTTTAACATGTACACATAGAAAACACATCAATACAACATGTAGTGTGGTCAGAATTACTCAATATACACTTTTGAATGGTACAAAAGCCTTTAAAAACAAGTGTTGAGGGGTCAAAACCAAGAAAACAGTGTCAGATTTCCCTAAAATCATGAGAAAACAAATATAGATTTAATTGTGAAATGTAGGAACTGAAAACATGTCATTCTGAATTATAGTTTTCCCATTATGGTCATAAATGCATTTTTAGTGTTTGAAAACACTAAAACGTGCATGGAATAGTCAAACCCATAGAAAAAGACCTCAGATTGATATGAAATAATGGGACCAAAATTGATGAGTTTTTTTAACGTGTACGTGTAGACATCATGTCAATCTGATGTGCAATGTGGTTGTAATTACTCGGTATACACTTCTAAAAGGTATAAAAGCTTTTAAAAACAAGTGTTGGGGGTCAAAATTAGGAAAATGATGTCTGATTTCCCTAAAATCATGGGATAATGACCGTAGATTTAATTTTTACATGTAGGAACTAACAACACATCATTTAGAATTATGGTTTGCCCATTATGGTCGTAAATACATTTTTAGTGTTTCAAAACACTAAAACGTGCATGGAATAGTCAAAACCATAGAAAATGAACTCAGATTGATATGAAATCGTGGGACAAACACCAATGAGTTTTTTTGATGTGTATGCATAGAAAACACATCAATATGACATGTAATGTGGTCGGAATTATTTGGTATACACTTCTAAAAGGTATAAAAACCTTTAAAAATAAGTGTGAGGGGGTCAAAACTAGGAAAACGATGTCAGATTTCCCTAAAATCATGGGAAAATGATTTTAGATTTAATTTTGAAATATTGGAACCAATGAAATGTTATTATGAATCACGGTTTTCCCGTTATGACTGTAAACATGTTTTTAGTATTTTAAAACACTAAAACATGTGTGGAACAGTCAAAACCATAGAAAATGACCTTATATTGATGTGAAATCATGCTATAAACACCATTGAGTTTTTTTAACATGTACATGTAGACAATATATCAATATGACATGTGGTGTGATCAGAATTACTCGGTATACACTTATAAAAGGTACAAAAGCATTTAAAAACAAGTGTTAGGGGGTAAAAACCAGGAAAGTGATGTTGGATTACCCTAAAATTATGAGACAATTACTATAGATTTAATTATTAAATATAGGAACTAACAACATGTCATTCTGGATTATGGTTTTCTTGTTATGTCTGTAAACACATTTTTAGTGTTTTAAAACACTAAAACGTACGTGGAATGGTCAAAACCATATACAATGACCTCAGATTAATGTAAAATCATGGGAAAACCACCTTTGAGTTTTTTTGATGTGTAAGCTCAAACAACACATCAATCTAATGTGTGGTGTGGTCAGAATTACTCGATATACACTTCTGAAAGGTACAAAAGCCTTTAAAAACAAGTGTCGGAGGGTCAAAACTAAGAAAATAATGTCGTATTACCCTGAAATCATGAGACAACAAATGTATATTTAATTGTGAAATGTAGGAACTGACGACATATCATTTTGAATTACATTTGTCCTGTTATGACTGTAAACACGTTTTTAGTGTTTTAAAACACTAAAATATGTATGGACGGTTAAAAACATAGAAAACAACCTCAGATTGATGTGAAATCATGGTAAAACCACTATTGAGTTGTTTTTGATGTATACATGTATACAACATGTCAATCCTACATGTGGTGTGCTCAGAATTACTCAGTATACACTTTTGAAAGGTATAAAAGCCTTTAAAAACAAGTGTCATGGGGTCAAAACTAGGAAAATGATGTCGGATTTCCTTGAAATCATGGGAAAACAACTGTATATTTAATTGTTAAGTATAGAAATCGATGAAACGTTATTTTGAATTACGGTTTTACTGTTATGACCGTAAACGCATTTTTAGTGTTTTAAAACACTAAAACATGTGTAGAACGGTCAAAACCATTGAAAACGACCTTATATTGATGTGAAATCATGGTAAAATCACCGATGAATTGTTTTTGATAGGTACATGCAGACAAAACATCAATCTGATGTGCGGTGTGGTTGTAATTACTCGATATACACTTTTGAAAGGTATGAAAGCCTTTAGAAACAAGTTCTGGAGGGTCAAAACTAGGAAAAAACACCAGATTGCCCTGAAATCATGAGAAAATAATCGAATATTTAATTGTAAAATATAGGAGCTAACGACACATCATTCCAAATTACAGTTTACCCATTATGGACATAAACACATTTTTAGTGTTTTAAAACACTAAAACATATGTGGAATGGTCAAAACCATCAAAAACTCAGATTGATGTGAAATCATGAGACAACCCATACTGAGTTGTTTTTGAAATATAGGACATGTTGTGATATCAAAATCTTTTAAAAAAATTACTAAGTAAATTTCAAGCATGCCACATGTCACTTTAAAAATAAATTAATATATTTAATTCTCCCTTTTCAGTTTAATTATTAACTCTTATCTTAAATAGGCATGTTTATGCTTTCAAAGTGTTTTGCATTATATATTATTTTTTTATGTTAAAATATCTTCTGTTTGATTAATAAAATAACAAATTTTATGTGTAAAATTCTAAATATATTATGCATCTTTTCTCTTTTTCATTTCTTTTCTTAAATGTTCTAGTTTTCATTGTAGGTGGAAGATGTCAGTAGTAGGTAAGAGGTTGACCATTCAGATCCGCAACATTATTCAGAAGGAAGTCATGATGGTTCTTAGTTTCCATGGTATGTTAAAATTTTATCAATTATTCTACTGTAATTTTGATTTATTATGTGTAGTTTTTTTTTCTTTTTTTTGTTACAGTTAGTGAGATGACAAGGTTTAATTCAATTGATGAGATGATGTTGAGGCAGACAAATGTAGTGGAGGTCATGACATGGATGTATATTGGGCATGGATTATTGTTGGACATATTTTATATGTATATTGATAGATGTATGGGTTGAATGAGATCGAGGTTATGATGACTGGATGTTTGTAAATGATTGATTATATATGATATATGTATGATGATTTTATCATATATTTATGTTTTAGTTTATTACATGTTAGTTTTTTTATATATTTATAGTTTTATTAAATATTTTAAAAAAATAAAACTGATTTAGCGATGGTTTTATGTGACCACCACTAAATACATTACATATAATATGCTTAGCGGCGGTTAAGCATAATCTCCACTAAAAGAAACCACTGCTAATATGTTCTGTGAGGGTTTATTTCATTTTATTTATATTTCCCTTAGATATTTTTTTATAAAAGAATTGACACTAAATAAACAAGTAACCACTGCTAAATTCTCCAAAAATGACGCTTAACAAAACCACTGTGAAATTAAAAAAACCACCGCTAAATGACTAGCGACCATGCAATACATGACAATTTTAATAATCATTGCTAAACTATTAGGTGATGGTTTAAACTGCCACTAGTTCATGAAAAAATCTTCACTACTCCCCCTTTATTTCGTAGTGACATTCTATAAATAACAATTTGTTGTGCACAACATTTGTCTCTCTAGAGAATTTTCTTAGCATAGAGATATTCTCAAGAACTCTCCAAGTCTCATGAGCATTAGCGATCCTTCTCCTTTATCTCTAACTATGAGAGAACCAAGAGAATCCAATAAGTATTTTTGGGATTCAAAAGGCTCAATCAACAACAAACATCCCAAGGAATAGGTACATTCAAACTGGAATATGGAGAACCCTACCATGACATTTAGAGTTTCTTGGTGCATGTGTGGATCAACTCTAAAGAAAATCTACCTTTGATTCCTCCATCACAATGAAAGTTCAACAAAAATGTTCAGCTACATTCGACAATGAAGAAAGAATTGAAATACAAGGTAATTCTTGATCTATCTAAATTAATTATAAATTACATGCGATATTCAGTCTCTATGGATTTTGGGAACACATTTCTATCTAATTATGAGGATAAATCCGAAGAAGTTGATAAAATTTTTATTGGGCATCTTCTGACACAAAACTACTACGACTCAAAACCTTCAAGTGGTATCAGAGTAATCACATTTTTAATTTATTATTATTTATGTTTTTGTTGTCTATACACATTTGATTATTAGTTTAATTTCTGGTTTATTCATTCTTACACTACTAGAATTTCATGAATTTACGACGGGACATTTGCAACAGACAAATTTCCCATCGCAAATAGTTCCCATGTGCGAACTATTTTCAATAGACATGGAATTCCATCACAAATAGTTTTGGTGGGATTTCCCACCACCCAGTGTGAAAATAATTCGTGACATGCATTTGTGACATACTGTTTAGTCCGTCACAAATTTCGTTTGAGTTGAAATTATTTGTGATGAAATTCAATGTATGTCACAAAAAAATTTTGACCAGAAAACTTTTTGTGACGGAATTAATACCGTCGAAATTACTCTGTCGAAAAAAGTATTGCATTTTAACAGCGCACGACCCCTCCTTTATTCTTCCTCCTCCCTTCTTTCCCTCTCCCGAAGCGCGACGAAACCCTACTGGCTGCCCCGCTCTGTGCAGCCCCAGAAATGTCCATTTCTTCTGATTTTTGGGCAATTTCACATCAGATCTACAAGGTATGGAATCTGCTTCTATCCTCCATCAATTTTTTTTTGCATATTTTGGTTAGATGTTATAAATACTAGTTTGACAAAACCTAGGTTTAGAAATTTACCCTATTTTGATGATTTATTTGACATGTAGGGTTGAACTAAATTTATTATTTCATATTTGAGTGTCTTGATTACCTATGAGTTGTTTTAATTTGATTTACAATGTTTTCACTTGATCTTTAAACTTAATATTTTTTTTGGTGTTTAGGGTTGCTGAAACGTTATTATTTTATATTATTACTTGAAATATGATTATTATTGAAATATGATAAAAATTAGTATTTGTTTACAAATATGTTGGTTTCATCAATACTTAAATTTATTTTAATTTTCTTGGTGTTTTTAGGGTTTCTAAAAGTTTATTATAATTTTACCCATTCTTTATTGCTTATTGTTTTTTTTTGTTTTGGTATCCATTTCATTTGTGTACTGGTTCTGAATTTTTTTGTGCGCACATGCATGTATGTATAAATATTTGTTATGTTAATTTATTTATAATAATTATATTTGCACGCACACATAATATTTGTTTATAATAATATTTTTTTGCGCATGTGGATGTATGTATGTATTTCTAAATATTTGTTATGTTTTTTTTTTTGCACGCGTGCATGTGTGTAATAATAAATTTAATGTTAATAGATTTGATTAAGAAATTATACAATATATATATACACCAGAAAATCTAGAGATCCAAGAGGAGTTAGTCCCAAAAATTTATTAAGGAAAATAAAACAGAAACAACGAACCAGAAATGTGGCACACCAAACATAAGATGGTAGATCAAAGATGCCCACAAGACAACCACATTAGAAGCAAAAATAGTCCAAAAACCATCTGTTCAAAATACCCACTTCAAATCCCCAAGACTCCCTGTGTAAATGAACATTAAACCTGTAAGAATGGCCCAAAGTCCCTTTCTGTGAACACACTACCAGGGCCCATCACACATCCATAAATCAGCCCAAAAAAATCGCGATCCATCAATATCGCCAGCCCGTCCCAGTTGAAAATCACATCTCAGACTGTGATCACGATCTGAGGTTATCTCCCATGTCCCAATAATCATCATCATAGACATGGTGCGTCATCACCCACAACCCTTGTTGGCACCGTAAATCTTCCCTTCACTCGCTCACACGCTCTCCTTGCGCCGCTGTCATTTGAAATCACCATCACCGTCGATGAAACGACCCACTGCCAGGATCTCAAAATACTAGCTGACTATCACCAATGATGGTAGTCACACCGCTATCCCCGAGTCGAGTTAGCCACACTGGTTGACCTGAGCGCTGTATCCACGAGACCGCCGTGACCTTCACCGGCCTCCAATTGCAGATCCAAATCCATGCCACACATACCTAAATAGTGGCTATCACTAGACCTTCACCCACTTTCCTGCACACAGCCGTGCACCACCATCCTTTCCAAATCCAAGATCCCACACCACCACTGCACAGTCCCTAGTTGCCAGATCAGTGCTACCAAGGTCCCCGTCCTCAGCCTGTGCGCTGACCTCCATTTCTTGCAATCCCCACCGATAGGCGGGCCATCGACATCACCCTGTCCGAACAGTCATCTCCTAACCCTCCCGCCGGGAGGTGTTCACCGAATGCCGCGTCTTTGGCACCCACTTCTGCCTAACGCCGTTGTCACCAGCCGCCACTGGTAAACCGATTATCAACTCCAAATGCTACAAAGAAACACCCTCCACATGAACAGTACCTCACTGCTCGATCTCGGAAGATCAACCTGTGCTGCTTGTCTATCGTCGTCCAATCTGAGGTCGACTCCCACTGCTCCTACAAAAAACCGTTACTGGAAAATGAGGCAGGACACCAGCACCCCTTCGCGCATCACCAACAAGGTCCCCTTCGATGGGGAGACCCATCCCAAAATGTTCGATCGAACCAATATATTTTGGAACCGATGAGACTGGCTACACCCACCACCGCATGCCGCAAACATATCGGAATGACCAATGATTGCATCTTCAACTCCTGCTCTTGGAATTAGATCGCCAGAACAATCCCTCAGAGAGAGAACCTCTCCCTTGATCATAGATAAACTCTCCATATATATATATATAACACTTGAAATAAATACAATTGATTGGTTTTTAATAATGATGAGAAAATTAATTTAAAGAAAACCTTTTAATAAAACATTATTTATAAGATTTTTTTTATAAGAAAACATTAAAAAATTGGTTTAATGAAAAAACAATGACAATTTAAAATATATAATATTTATTAAAAACTTAGTTAATAATAATTAGGATAAATTTTTGCAATAGTTTGTAAAAATATATAACAAATATAAAGAATTATTATAAATTCGTAAAAATATATTAATTATTAAAAATATAATATCAATTTAAATAATTAGTAAAAATCAATAAATAATTTATAATATGTAATAATTAACGAGCCTTTATTATTAATAAACTGTAAATATTAGTGATAATTATAAAATAATAATAATTTGTAAAAAATTTATTATAAAATATAACAACTTTTAGAAATTCATAATAATTCGTATAAAATATTGTATCAATTAAAATAATTAGTATTAATATTTCATATAAATGTTTTAAAAACACATGACTCACACATTTATTATAATACATATAGGGTAAAAATTATTAATTCAAAATAATTATGAGTTCAAATTAATTATTAATTCAAAAATATGAACTCAATTTTATTTATAAATTATTTATATAAATTATAAATTCAAGGTAATCAAATTTATTTATAATCAAAATTAACCATAAGTAAAAATATTTATAATATATATATATATAAATCTGTTTATATAGATTTGATATTTTTATATTTGTTTTAAAATGAGTTAAAATATATTTGATGTATTTATATTAATTAAGAAATTATGACATATATATACAGTAATTATTAAAATTGTAATAATAATTTAAATAAATTAATAATAATCATTACATAATTTATAATAATTTAAATAATTTATGAAATTGTAATAATAATAATCATTACATAATAAAATTGTAATAATAAAATTGGAATAATAATTTAAGAAATTCTGATATATATATATATATAATCATTACACAATTTATAATAATTTAAATAATTAATAATAATTATTAAATAATAATAATTACATAATTAATAATAATTAATAATAATCATTACATAATTTATAATAATAATCAATACATAATCGATAATATTCATTACATAATTTATAATAAATTGTGATATATATATAGTAATTATTAATTAATTAATAATCATTTCATATAAATGTTTAATTAATTAAAATAATCCGTATTAATAATTTGTATAAATATTGTAATATATATTTATATATAAAAATAAATAATTATATAAATAATATTAAGATTAAAAATGATGCCCCCGCGTGCAATATAACGAAACATGCGATGCTAACAAATGTTATGTCACACCTAGGGTAAACCCCACATCTTGGACCTAACGGTGGTCTCTGATTTTTCATACGATAAATAGCTTGGCAGATATTTTAAATTTTAATAAGAAATTATAATAAAAATATTAAATGAATTACCCTCGCGTGCAATCTAACGAAACAATCGACGCTAACAAATGTTATGTCGCGCCTAGGGTAAACCCCATATCTCATACCCAACAGTAATATCCGATTTATAATACAATACATAGTTTGAAAGATACATTGAATTTTTATAATAATTAAAAATAAAAATATTAAATGAATTACCCTCACATGTAATGTAACTAAACACCTAACACTCATAAATCTAATGTCGCGTCTAGGGTAAACCGTACATCCCGAACCCATCAACGATCTCCGATTTATCATACGAGACACCATTCAAGAGATATTCTATTATTTTCAAAAAATAGCATGTGTATTATATAATATATATAATATTTTTATTTTTATCTACATTGATCCTCTATGGCCCCCGTAAACTAGTGCTAACCCAGTGCCTCACTCTGCTCATATTTCATAGAATATTTCAAGATGGTACAATATAATAATAATTTGAAACTAGTCAAAATGTTTAGTGATAATTATTCTTAATCTTATTGTTTTTTAGATAACTATGGACACGGTAAGTAGAAACCAGTATCTATTACATGATTGTGATTAGATAAATAATCGCAAAAATCCAAACAGATCTGGTTTAAATCCTGCATACATTGTAGGTGTTGAAACCTTTATATCATTTGCACTGCTTAATTCAGATTTTGTTTCTAAAGGAACAATTAAATGTCCATGTCATAAATGTGATCTTAAGAGATTTGAAACATTTGACAATGTTGGATTTCATCTATTGTGTTCCAGTTTTTGAAAAGATTACATTTTTTGGTATCAACATGGTGAAAAGACTTTAGTAGAAAATACAATTTTTTTGGTTCTAGATCTATCATTTTAGAATTTAATACATGAGGTAGCTGGTCCATCTATTCCTAAAACAACAACTTAGAATGATATTCCAAATCCTAAATGAGAACCTTTTCAGTTTTACAATTTTTTGAAATCTATTGAGGATGCCTTATATTCGGGAATCCAGATGAGAAAATTGAAGTTGTTACAAAATCTATGGCTATTAAATCATATTTTGGAATGACTAATAGTTGTTTTGATCGGATTTTATCTTTGGTTAATTCATTATTACTTTATGGAAATACATTACCTATAAGTTTCTATGAAAGCAAAAGGTTGGTTCATAATTTGGGTCTAAGTTATTAGAAGATCCATGCATGTTCAAATGACTGCATCTTATATTATGATGGTTATGAATCTTTAGTTAATTGTCCAACATGTGAAGAATCGAGGTATAAAGAGGCACAATAAGGAAAGGCTAAAGTTCCCATGAAACAGTTAAGATATTTTCTAATCACACCTCATTTATTTATGTCTCACAACACAACTAAATTGATGACATGAAATAAATAAAATATTTCCATCACAAAAGTTTAAATCATCCATGTGATGGTGATTCATGTAAACATTTTGATCATACACATCCTTCTTTTTCTTTATAACCTCGTAACATATGACTGGGACTTTCTATTAATTGTTTTTGTCCATTTGGTGCTTACGATAGTCAATATTCTTGTTGGCCTATTTTCATTACTCCTTACAACTTGCCTCCTTGGATGTTGATGAAGGAACCATATATATATTTGACACTATTAATTACAGGATATCCAAAGAATAATATTGATGTTTATTTGAAGCCACTAATTGATGATTTAATTTCATTATGCAACAATGGTCTGACTACATTTGATATAACTGTAGATCATAATTTTATATTTAAGGTTGCATTAATATGGACGATTAATGAATTTACAACATATGGTATGTTATCTAGATGGATCACACATAGTCTAAAATCATGTCCATACTGTATGACTGAGAACAAAGCATTTATGCTTGGTAATGGGAGAAATTTTAGTTACTTTTATTGTCAGTGGATATTTTTTCCTACGAATCACCCTTTTCGAAGGAACATAATTAATTTTACAAAAGGTAGAACTGAAACAGATGCACCTCCAATAGCGATCTGAGGTAATCAGGTAAAATCTATTATCTCTGAATTATCTCATGCAACTTTTGTACCAACCATAAATGAGTAAAAGATAAATGGTTTTGGGAGAGATCATAATTGGATAAAATAAAGTATTTTTTTTGGGACCTTTCATATTGGTATAATTTGTTTGTTCATCACATGTTAGATTTAATGAATATTGAGAAGAATGTTTTTGAAAAAATGTTTTATACCATGTTGGACACACCTGTTAAGACTAAAGATAATGTAAAGGCATAGTTAGATCTTGCACAGATTTATAGATGTCCTAAAATTCAATTATTTAAAGATGAACGATCAAACAAATTAATGGATCCAAAAGAATCTTACTCACTTAGTAAAGAAATCCATTTATTATTTTGTCAATGGATTAGAGATTTGAGGTCACCAGATGGTTATGCTTCTAATTTTTCTTGTCGCGTCAAAAATGAGAATATTACCAGGTTAAAAAGTCATGACTATCATGTCATAATTAAAAGATTAATGTCTGTTGGTCTTAGAGGGCTATTTGATTCTTTAATCTGAGACATGTTGTCTGAAATATCATATTTTTTCTAAGATATTTGTGTGGAAACATCATATTATGATGCATTGAGTTTTCTAGAAAAAGATATTATTTTAATTTTATGTAAATAGGAGAAAATATTCCTACCGAGCTTATTTGATTCAATGGAACATTTAATATTTCATTTTCCATATAAAGTTAAATGTGAAGGTCCAGTTTAATTCCAGTGGATGTATCCATTTGAGATGTGTATGAAAAAATTAAAGAATAAATCACATAACAAATCATCAATTGAAGGATCGAGTGTAGAAAAATACTAACAGGAGGAAATTTCAAATTTCTACTCTTATTATTTTCAATCAGAGTATCCTTCAAAACACAATTGCATGGATCACAATGAGACAATTTTTGATGATTTCACAGACCATTAGTTTTCAATTTTTAATCATCTTGAGCTTGGTTTTGGTGGTTATCATGAACAATGACTTACAGATGAAGAACTACACAGATCTCATACTTATGTTCTGCTGAATTGTGAAAAAATAAAATGATTTGTGCAGTAAGTACTACTTTTTTTTATTATTTTGTTAAATATTTATAAAATATATCTTTATTTACATTAACTTTTTTGTAGAATATATGATGACCATATCTAAAAACAATTTATAAAAATTACATCTGATGCTCTTGAAGAACGTTGACAAAATTTTTTTTCATATTGGTTTTAAATTATAGTAAGATAAGTTTCTTTCGATGGAATATTAAATTAAAATTTTCAATGATATCTATTATTAATTTTTTTTTTTTTTTTTTTATAGGTAACATAACACAAAAATAAAATTGATAGTTGATTACATGTTTTCAAAAACCCTCCATATAAATTGGTAAAATCTTATAATGGGTGTGTTGTTAATGGATTTCAATTCCATATACACATATATAGTGACTCAAAGAAATAAATGAATAGCGGTGTTCATTTGAAAGGATACCATCATAAGGAAAGTGAAGTTTACTTTTATGGTGTACTAGATGAAATAATTGAGTTATGTTATCTGGGACCAAATTATGTTACAATATTTAAATGTCATTGGTTTGATACTGATCGGGGGTTGCAAGTTAATCCATGACATGAAGTCATTGATATTAAATATAATAGTCTTTTGGTATCAAATGAACCATTTATGTTGGAACATCAAGCACATCAATTTTACTATGAAAATTAATGTGATATTTTGAGAGATTTGAAGTACTGGTGGAGTGTGATAAAAATAGAATCATGTGGAAATCAGTTTATTGAAAATGAAAATGGTTATGTGTAAGTGAAGCATATTGAAATTTTTCAAGAAACATCCAAAAATATATCTCTTACCCAATGGGATATAAATATCAATGATGAATCCCCCCAGTTAAGGGTCAATGATATAGATAATATTGATGAAGTAATAAGGGATGATGAAATTGAAAGTCATATAGAAGTTTACAATAATGAATATGAGGATGAAGACATTGATGTTTTTGAAAATGGTGATGAATATGATGATTGATGTATTATATTCAAGTCTTTAGTTACAAGTAATTATTATATTATGATATTTATTAGTTTTTTAAATTTCATATTTTTATCAAAAATTTGTTATAAGTAACATTATTTTATTATGACATTTATTAGTTTTTTATATTTCATATCTATATTAACAATATCTTACTGGTGAGAATATTTGTTTCAGATGGTTGGAGATGATCCTGATGATATATTACATTCTCTCACTGATGTTAGACTTCCTACTGATGAGCTCGATTCATCTCCTCCTCCTCAGGCTAGTGCACCTACCAGGAGGGGATGTAGTCTTTCTCGATTACTGATTCTAGATCATATTCTAGAGAGATGACCACCTGTTGATTATGATCCTCATTTATAGAGGTATGTTTAATTATTTAAGATATTTATTTAATATTAACTAAGTGTATTAATTTTGATAATAATTTGATGATTATATATTTGTTTCAATTTTCATAGTTTTTAGCATTTATCCATTGGGCAGACTAGTGTGATTTTGAGAAATTATTTTTCCAAGCCATGGGTGTCATGGGACCTGGTACCCATCACCGTGCGTAACCAAATGTTCAACCACTTGATTATAAATTATTAAATAATATATACTTTTTTAAAATTTATTTAATTAATAACATATTTTTTAAATTATATTATATAATTTACTTTCTCTGATTTCTGATAGCCAGAGAGGTCCTATCCAAAAGACATGGGATAATTGTATATGTGAGCACTTTCATCAATTTATACACAACATTAGAAAGCAAGCTATGGATTAAGCCTGTTCTACCATTTTTGATCAGTCTTGCATCTACCATCATCCCGACTATATATCAGCTCAGGTATGGGATGGGTTGTACTTCTTCTAGCTAAGATAGAATTTTAGGAGGAGATCATCAACTGGACGTCATATTCGAAGGAGGCAAGAGGTCACCCATAGGTCCGAGAGTCATACATTTGGCATACATAGACGATATATGGTAAGTGATATTATTTACTAATGTATATATATTTTAACTATAACATGTTTTTTATATTATACAAGATGCTATTGACCCATCTATTATGGAGTTTTATGTTTATAAGAAGATATATACTGATCCCCATATAGGAGAAGTTGTAGGCGAACGACAACTCCATATCGTGGTTAGTGATTTTGTTTAAAAATGTCATGAATATTAATTTTATTGTTAATCTAATTTATCCTTACACTTAAAGGAAACATATAAGGCTGCAACTTCTCATTCATGGGAGAGTCAAGTTGAGACCAAACAATATGCCACTGATGATTCGGGTTTCGATGAGGGGGCTTGGATACAGGCCACTTCACAGGGTTTTGAGAAAGGTCGAGTGATTGGTATTGGTTCTCGACTAACACCTATGAGTTATTATGGTACTTCTACGATGACATCAGTGAGCACGAAGGAAGCTCATGGAGAGTCGTTATTGACACCGTTATCCACTTCCCAATATGAGGAGAGTTTGAGAGCTCATGATGATATGATATAGTAGATGCAATAGGAGAGAGATGAGGAGTGTGAGAAGTAGTGTCTGAGAGATGAGCAAATGATGGAGTATATGCGGTGACTTGCGCGTGGCGTTAGCATGGAGTTTCCTCCTCCTAGTCCTTTGAGTGATCCTTCTCCACCAGATGATAATTGATGATTTATAAAGTTTTTATGACCTTTTTTTGTAATTTGGTATGATATTCATGTTATATTTTAACCGATGTATTACTTTTATTTCTGTTTTAAATTGTTTAATTTTTTGTAATGCTTTTTAAATATATGTAAATTTATTTTTTTAATGTTTTTAACATGTTTTAATTAATTTTAGGTTTTTTAATTATTCTTAAATATATATATATAATTATTTTTCTATATATTTAATATGTTAATTAATTTCAATAATTTAAATAATTTAAATTATTTTTTAGTATATTTATTTTGTAAATTAATTTTATTTTATTTAATATTTACATATATATATATATATAATTTTTTTATTAATTTTATTTTATATATTTTTTAAATAATTTTAATTATTTTTTTATTTTGTTTTTTTTGATTATTTTTTATTTGCGATGGATGAATTCATTCGTCACAAATAACCTTTCGAACCTTTTACAATGGATCATCACAAAAGGTTATTTATAAACCCTTACAAGAGTCTTTTGTGATGAATAAAGGGTATGTCACAAATAAGTATTATTTTTGGTGGATCATCGCAAATAAACACATTTGCGATGCCACCATATGCGACGAGGTATTTGCAATGGGCGCCTGTCGCAAATGACGTTTTGCGATGGGAGTCCATCGCAAATACCCCATCACAATTACCTTAAATTCATATTGTGTTAATCTGAATCCATATATTGTGATTGGTGCCTTCATGTAACCAAGAATAGATAAAGTTTGATAAAGAATGAGTCGACAGAATCCATCAGGAGGTGCCATAGTTTTGGCTGATTGACATCGATTACACATCATGTGGTCATGTTCACCAAATCTAGATGAGTTGTAGGGAACAAAACTCACCACATAGAGTCAACACATAATGTATTTATTACACAATGCGTGTTGATCAGCCAAACAAGCACGCGGCTTGTCGCATTACACGGTATGTAGTTGGTGTATACACTGTGTTTTCTACACATTTTCTCAACACAAATCAAGGAATTTGTGTGGTCAAAGATGTGTCATGTATCTATCACACGACGTGTGAGACCGACAGTCGAGCAACATGATAATTAATACATATGTGGTGTATTTAATACTTACAGTGTGCTGGTCCTATAATTAATATGCACACAATGTATTTACTAAAAATAACGTGGCGACCATTCAATAAATCCATATGCGATGTAATGAATGTGGTGTGAAATTAATTCACATGTGATGTAAAATAATAATTAAAAGGTGGTGTATTTAATTTTTGTGCATTGTAATTAATTATAACATGATGTAATTAATTCACATGCAGTGTAATTAATTTACACACAATGTGTTTTAAAACGCACGCGGATTTTTTAATACACATGGTGTAATTAATTATTTTTTATAGAAATAAAATTAATTATGACATTAAATCAATCCACACACTATGTGGAAATGGTTTAAAGATCATTAAATGCCCAATTAATCCCATGTTAAATTAAGAACTACATTTCATGTTGCCTTAAAGTATACATCACATACTTATTAAAAACAGATGAACTTCCATGATAGTTCAAAATAAAATAATTAAATTATTAATAAGATAATTAATTGAATTAATTTAGGTAATTTTTTCTTAATAAATAAGAAAAAATTGAATTGGTTACTAGTTGGTATTCAAATGTGCATGTGTTTCATGTTGTGGATGATCATGAGCCTAAACTGACCTATGTATGATTGGTTTATTTTAATTTAATTTATTGTAAGGGTTTTGCAATTATTATTATTAAATTAAAAATATAGTCTATGTGTTATCCCCTTCTATTTATTATGTATGGAACTGCATATCTATGGTTTATTTAATATACCCCCTTAACCCATCCTTGGGTTCCCCTCACCCACATGTGATCAAATTCATATGTAAGCAAGGAGCTCTTAGGTGAGTGGAGGTGGTTCAATTTTGGAACCAATACAAAACCATTTAAAGAGATACATAGGAGGATAAGTGGAACGATACATTCTCATCCAAGACCCAACTCAAGGCAGACTTTACCCTAGGGTCTACAACTAGTTTATCATCCACTGGATAAACCAACTATTAGATAATGCTCATGATTATACAATTTTATTTATTTATTTTTATCAGTTTCATAGTTAATTGTTTATTTTTAATCTATGGTGATCATACTAAATAAATGAATTAACAAGAATTATAAATATAATTAAATAAAGCGGATTATGCAAAAATATTTTATTTGGACATGATTAATCACTTAAGTGAAATATGGTTAATGTTAACAAGTACGTGTTTTGATAAAATGAGATTATTTTACATATAAGATAAAATATAAAATATAAAATACCTTAATTAAAATATTAAGTTGGTATAACCTTATATTACTTGATTTATAATAGAACCAATAGTTTCAAAGTGCTTGACCAACCCTAATTATGGTGCTTTAAACTAATAATAAGTTCTAAATAAATATTTGGGTTGAATTAACCACATTTATATTAGATTTAATAGCCCTCAACAGACTTGGTATAAATCCAGAGGCAAGTTTTGAGGAAATCAAAGTCTAGGATTTTGGGATTGGGGAGTCCACTCAACGGATCAAGGAGACATGAGTAATCAATTGGAAAAGACCTATCCACCTAAATACATTCAAGTAGCTTGACCAACCTTCATTGGGGTCATTAGAAGGGAAATATGGATCCTTACCACTAGATTATCCATGTGATAGTATAATCAAAATTTGATGGTGGTGTATATCGAGACTTGATAAAATAACGAGATACTAATAATTACAATTTATTATATCACAATCTTTTGTAATCAAGGAAAGTACTAAACTATGATCTATTTATTGTATAAGTTTCTAATCACTCAACGTTGAAATTATCTCTATGATCTATCCTTGAGAAGGATAACCATCTCATTATCACCAACTTTCAATAATGGTACAGACGCTTGTGTATTGTATCGTGCCAAGAGCGGAGGTTGTATGTCTTAGAATCCCTAGTTATCGAGCCACCTAGTAATGAGGATAGTGAGGAGGAATTATATATCTATAAAAAACACATGGATGATGTTCTTGATGTACAATGTTTAATTTTATTGGCTATGTATAGTGAGATTTATAAGTTTCACAAAAGCATGAATGTGTTTAACATACTATCTCACCTCTAAGATCTTTATCAAGAGAAAGTGAGACAAGAGTGATTTGATATCTCTAAGGCACTATTCATGTGTATGCTTGGAGAGTCAGTGCCATCTGGGACTAATGTGGTTAAGATTATTTACTACATGTAGCAATTATACATCCTGGGCTTTAAGCTATTGGATAAGTTGTGTACTGATCTCATTTTTGCCTCACTACCTTAGTGCTTCTCTAGTTTCATTATTAATTATAATACGACAAATGTTGATAATTCTCTTACAAAAATCCTAATTCTTATTCACCAAGTCGATAAAGACATAGGGCATAATAAACTCGTGATCCTTATGGTGAATAAATGGAAGTGAAAGGCAAAGAGATCAAAGAATCACTCCAAGTTTAAGGCTTATGAGCGATGAAATTTAAAGAAGAGGAAGATCTAATGGTAAGAAAATGAACAAAACACAATCTATTTTGAATGTGGAAATCTTGGAAACTATAAGAAGAACTATACATAGAAGAAGAAAGGGTATGATTTAGGTATATTCATTATCAAGTGAAAATTATCCTTATCTACCAGTTGGGTATTAGATACTACTTATAGTGATCACATCTGTATCTAAATACAAGAACCAATTAAATTCAGGAGAGTTTCTAGAGGGGAGGTGGATCTTTGAGGTTCCAATGGAGCTTGCATGGTTTCCATGACTATTGGATACTACCACCTCATGCTTCCAATAAGACTTATCTTTAATTTAAAGAATTGTTATTATATACTCAGTGTTACCAAGAACAATATATTGGTTTCTTATCTTGATATGAATGGTTTTGTTTTCAAGTTTAGAAACAATGAATGTGTTTTTTATAAAGATAATATTTGTTATGGTATGGAAAACTTAATAACAATCTTTATGTATTAGATTATGAAAATCAAGTATTGGAAGTTGATAACGAATTAAGTTCACATGACTCATATAACACCCAGTTGTTGAATCAATATTTACTTCATGAAAACTAGGAGTGCATGAAAAATCTATATCAAGAAGGTTATTTAGACTCTTTCGAGATAATAACACATGACAAATGTCTCACTTGTGGACGACCAAACCACCTTTTAGTGGTATATATAAAAGGTCTACCAAGCTTTTATAATTGGTATACACTGACATGTCGTGACCATTTCCAATAAAAGATAGAGGTGGATCCATATAATTCATTACTTTTACCTACAACATGATTAGATATGAATTTGTATACTTAATGAAGTAAAATTCTTATATAAATTCAAGTAATTCAAGAACAAAGTAGAGAATAATCTTGGAAAAAGATAAAAAATATTTGATTGGATCGAGATGGTGAATATCTCACCCAAGATTTTATTGACCTAATATGAGAGTGTGATATTATATTACAATGAACTCCTACTTATAGACCATAATGGAATGGTGTAAGTGAAAGGAGGAACCACACCTTGTTGGAAATGGTGAGGTTGATTATGAGTCATGATAATCTTCCATTACCCTTTTAGGGATATGCATTACAAATTGAATTATACACACTAAAGAAGGTTCCAACTAAAGATACATATAATGTACCATATGAGTTAATGTATAGAAAGAAGTCTATGTTTTCAAACTTACATGTATGTGGTTGTGTTGTGTTTGTTAAGGCCACTTCAAGCAATAAATTGAAACCCTGTAGCATGAAGTGTATCTTTATAGGTTACCCTAAGGAAAAAAGGGATATTACCTATACAAACCCTTAGAAAAAATGGTTATAGTGGTTCAAAACACATATTCCTAGATAGGGATAACATCCTCAATAAGGATAGTGGGAGAAAGATAGACTTTTATGAAGTCGATGCTCAATACACACAAGAGTTGGTATAGGAACATCTTCCAACAATTCTTATGGAAGAAGATGTTCCTAAGGCATAAGTACTATGTAGAATCACTCGAGAGGATAGAGAACCAGTTTGTTATAGTTTAATGGCAATCGAGGATAGTGACTCGTTATTATTGGAAAATAATGATCCTATATCTTAGAAAGAAGCAATAGAGATCTCAAATGATACTAAGTGGAATGAATATATGAATTATGAGATGGATTATATATACTAGAACTAATTCTAGGTTTTGGTTGATCCACCAATTGATGTAAAGACCGTTGGGTGAAAATCAGTATTCAAGAGAAAATTGGACATGTAATTCAAAGCCAATACCTATAAATCATGACTAGTGGCTAAAGGAACTAGTACAAAAATAGGTTTTTTATGTT
Source organism: Viscum album (assembly GCA_963277665.1). NCBI lineage: Eukaryota > Viridiplantae > Streptophyta > Magnoliopsida > Santalales > Viscaceae > Viscum > Viscum album. The sequence continues at coordinate 706,153,095 of OY728121.1, read as the reverse complement.
GTTTTTTTATATTTTTAACGTCATTTTTTAGGATATTTCATTGAAAGAGACATAGTAAATATATTTTTAACATTGATTATTAAAAATTATGTTAGAAATGTATTTTTATGATTTTTCATGTTCATTTTTAAAAAATTGATGTGAAAAATATGTTTAAAAAAATATTTTAGATAATAGAAACTTACACATAGTTTTTTTGTAGAATCAATTAGAAAAACTATAGTTTCACATGATAAAATAAGTAGTTTACAATTATAGAGTTGAAAAAAATAATGATCATTTATTGATATAATGATATAAATTAACAAATATTTATCACAATATCATAAAAATATTAAATGAGAATAAATTAAAATTTTCAAGGGATTCTAACTCTATGAAATTTTCCTTGATAAATCATAGTGTTAACAAAAATTTATTCACCATTTATCTCACTAACTACATGGTATACATCTCCAAAATGGATATTAAGTATTTATTTTGAATATATGAATGAATAATCGAGGGATAAATAAATGTTTGATAGGTAGAAACAAAAGTCTAAGGGGGAGAAAAGAAATTTGGAGAACAAAGTGGAAAAAAGGTTGACCGGAGTGATATATTTGTTGGTGGGAATTAAAATTTTAGTGTGATGCAAAAAAATGAAATTTCAATGTGTGGAAGGGTGAATTTAAAAGTGGTAAGGTTAAATTATATTGGCACAATGCGAAAAAAAGTAATATCTAGGTTCAATTTTTAACACCGATTATTAAAATAACCGATTTTAAAAATATTTTATATAATATTTTTAACATATTTTATTGATATAACCGACATAAAAAAAATTTTCTAGAGTTTTTCTGATTATGGTTATTAAAAATTGATGTTAAAACATCAATGTTATAAATCCTTTTTGTACTAGTAAGGGTTTAAGAAACATCATGGAATTAACTATGACAAAAACTTTTCCCCAATTTCTATGTTTAAATCCATCAGTATTCAACTTGATATAGTAGAATTCCATGAATATGAGATTTTGTAGTTAGATTTCAAAACAACTTTCCTTAATGGTAACTTTTAAGAGGATGTCTATATGAAACAACTATAAGGGTTTGTGATTCTAGATAATGCAAAAAAATAATTCAAGTTGCATAAATCCATTTATGGATCAAAGAAAGTATCCAGGTCTTGGAATATTCATTTTTATGAAGTTATATGAGACTTTGGTTTCATAAATAATGAATGTGATCCATGTGTTTATCGATGGTTTAATGGGAGTGTAGCCATTTTCTTAGAAGTATATGTCGATGAAATATTATTTTTTTTAAATGAGGTGCCGACCTTATAGTCAGTTAATGACTGGTTGAATAAGTTTCACCATGAAGAACTTAGGTGAAGCAACCTACATCATCGGGATAAAAATACTTTATGATAAATTAAAGAGGTTTCTTGCACCAAGAAATGGAACATATATTGACCCCATACTGAAGAGATTAAATATGGAACAATCTAAGAGGGGACTAGTTCCAATTTCACATGACATTCATCTCTCCAAGAAAATGTGTCCTCAGACACAACAAGAGAGAGAGAGAGAGGATGAGTAGGATCCCTTATGCATATGTAATGAGATTTATTATGTATGATATGTTATTTACTAATATTTATGTTTCTTATGCTCTAATAATTATAATAATATATCTAGAAGATATAAGAGAACAACATTGAGTTGATGTTAAGACCATCTTTAGGTATTTGAGGAGTACTAAGGATATATTCTTGGTATATAGAGGATACGAGGAGATAGTAATCAGGGGATACATAGATGATAGTTTCCAAACTAATCACTATGACATGAGATTGCAATTAAGATATGTATTCACACTCAACGAAGGAGTTTTGAGCAGTAAGAGATCAAAATAGCTAGTTTTGGCCAATTATACAGCGAAGTTTGAGTATATTACAGATTCCAATATAGCTAAGGAAATAGTTTGGATTCATAACTTTATCTAGGATCTTGATGTGTTTCATAGTATTATAGAACTTATCACAGTGTATTGTGATAATACTATAATGATGGATCTCACAAAGGAGTCAAGGTCTCACCAAAGGACGAAGCACGTACTTTGAAAGTTTCATCTCTTGAGGGATTTTTCTCAACGAGGTGAAGTCACACTGAGTAGAGTATCCAAAAAGGAGAACATGGTAAACCCATTTACTAAAGACTTATCTCAATAGAAAAATTAATATCATGTGAGATATAACAGACTTGAAATTGTTAGCAGTTGACTTTAGTGCAAGTGGGAGTTTGTTGGAGTTGGTGGTGGCCTAAAACCAAATGCTCTTGTACTTTTGATTGCATTTCATATTCATGTTATTTGAATAGAATAGAATATAATTTATTATTATATCCTAATTGTTATTCTATTTTATAGTGTATGTGATAATGTCCTAAGGATACTTGTCATGTCGAAAGTATATAACAGTTCTTCCCTATGATGAGATAATTTAGATTCTATGAAAGTATTACTTAAACCAATATTCTATGGCCAGATGATATTGTATAATGAGACATAGATGATAAAGTCTATCTGGGGTAGGATTCTCATAATACATTGATATGCCTTCACATGGTGTTCATCGTTGGTAATATCTAAGGAGATAGGTTATGAGAACAAACCTTCCAATATGAATTCCATATGTTTCGTGTGTCATTAGACATTCCCATTAACATACCTATATAGTGATCCTTTTAATTTATTATTATTATTAATGTGTGTCATGAATCACACACTTTGATGTATTTTTTAAACCATGATAATGATTTTTCATAGAGAAGTTAGATACGTTGGTTGTATCATGAGTGGCACTACATTAATGAATAATGAGAGAAATGATTTTTTCCTTCCATCAGAAGTGAATATCTCAAGCCCTTTGATGGAATATAATATCTAGATTAAGTATATGTCCTTGAAGGTTTATCAATGTGTTCAGTTTTGAAAATTCAAAGAAATATAGTTGAGAAAATAGGTTGATGACACAAACTATGCAACCTATTTGACAAGAGATATCGAGATAAAGGGATTATATTACACAATAAGCATTTGTAGGAGGTTGAATGTAATTGAGACATCAACTCTTTTATATATGGATGCCTTTTAATGTTTCTATACACAAAACTTATACTTTAGGTGCTTTATCCTAATGCCACTAAGAAAGGGGCCTAGAGGGTCACACACTAAGTGTATCCAAGAACATCAGTTAAATTTTATACGAGTTTAACAAGTAGATTAAAATATTATTCTCAAGTATGAGGAATAATATTTAATTAGGTTTATTGGTTGATAAAAAATATTTATTTATCATTGTATAATGTAGTGGCATTTATTTATTCAAATAAATGGTCATTATACTTGGGGTCTGGTAAATAACGAGGAGGATGAGAAGACCAAGTTATGGTTTAGTGAGAATGAAAATATTATTTGAATAAATATTAATTTATTTAATCAAGATAAATAATATTTAAATTTTCCACACATTATGCACATGTCAAGTAAATAATAATAATAATATTATTATTTTGACATGGGGTACACTAGTGATTAAGATAATATTAAAGGGTATTTGTGAAAATAATATTCTAACCCCAACTCTATAAATACATGACTATAAAATTATTCAAATAACAATTTATTATGCACAAAATTTGGCTTTCCAAAGAATTCTCTCAACCTGAAGATATTCTCAAGAGTGCTCCAAGTCTCATGAGCATTGAAAATCCTCCTCCACTCTCTTCGGCTGTGATAGAACTAAGATAATATAACAATCTTTGTTGGGATTAAAAAGGCATGATTAACAAAAAATGATGAATGGTGTAGGGATATCTGCATTAGCATATGAAGAACTCTATCGTCATGTTCTGGGTTTCTTGATTCACATACAAATCAACACTAGAGGGAATCTACCCATGATTCCTCCATCTCAATGACAGTTCAACAAGAAAGGTTATATGCATTCGACAACATATAAAGAATTACAAGATGAGTTAATTCTTTATCTATATAAATTAATTATAAATTACATGTGATATTATATCTTCATAGATTTCACAAATGAATTTCTATCTAGTTCCAAGGATAAATATGAAGAAGTTTATTTTTTTTGGGAATCACCAAACACAGTTCTGCTATGTCCCAAAACCTTCACCTATTATCGCTCAACTTCCTCAATCTGAAACAATTCTTTTCTTGATATCCTTCAAAACTCCTAAAAAATCCACCACATTCTAAATCCAACTTTACTTTGGATTAAAATTTTGATTAAAATAAAAATTATTATGCATAATCCAAATAAACTTGGCCATAAAACAATCATATTTAAACAAATCACTGCTGAAAACCTCAATTCAGATAAAAAATCATGAGAGTCACTGCAAACTTTGTCCAGGTTTAGGTTAATTATCCTACCCCATCTATCCCAAAAATGTTTAACACAACTAAACATAAAGAATGCATGCAAATATTTTGAAAAATACCAATGGAAGGGATATAAATTCTCATAAGAAACATGTTTCTTCATAATAAAATCCAGCGTAGGAAAGATATCCTTGCACATTTTCCACACAAAAAAATAATGAAATTTATGAGGGAGACCATCTTTCCAAATAAATTTCCCAACCTATTTTCAAGCCATAATAATTATATCCATCATTAGTTAAACAACCTATATTATTATAGGTTAGTAAATTAAGAAGAATTTTAAATTCTTGGTGCAAATGGAAAATCACACCAAAAAAGTAGACATTATAGTGTGGCGTATAAGATGTATAATATTAAATTATACATGGAGGTTGTGATAATTGTAATTGTTGATGGGTTTCAAAATAGAATTTAAAATCTCCTATGTATAGTAGAGAGTCAACCACAAGTTTGTTTCTTAAGGATCTATGCCTATAACATTCACAATTCTTCAACACTTATGTTTGTTTTTGTTTGATTTTCATAATTTGAAATAAAAATAGAAAATGGGGATTGATAAACAGAAAAAGAATAAGAAAAATGAAAATGTAAATAAAATGAAATAAAATAAAGGAGACACCCTTATATTCAGACTTAATGATCCTTCATTTTCTCACAACCTTGATTCCCTATTTTACTCCTTGTGTGATTCTAACCAGTTACACACACCCTCACTACACAAATTGTGTAGATGAACACCACACTTAGGAAACCTCCTTAGTACTCCACCAACACTATCTCAAGTGGGGTAAAATCGTGAGTCTACACACCACTCAAACCACTAATCTCATTATACACCAGGGAGTTGAAAAATATGAGAGAAAATGGATTGCAACAACATGAAAGGAAAATGGGGAAAGAATCTCAAGGTAATATCACTCACCTATACCCCTAAATCACCCAAATACACATAATAAAATAGAAAATTAAAATCAAGGTGAGTGAACTATGAAATCACTAGTTTTCATCCAGTGAGTGATCCCCAGGTTATCCTCTCATCATATATGAGATCTTTAGAATCACTATTATGAAAAAAATAAAAGGATAATAAAGAACAAAAAAATATAGCATAATGAAAATATATTAAAATAAATAAATCCTAGGGAATCACTAAGTAAATAAATCCACAGTCATAACACAAGGCCTAAAATATTTTTTAATACATAAGGAGGTGGAAATATTTATTGGCATCAAGTTATTCTTCATGCTCCTCATGGAATTTAGTGATGATATTCCCCTCACCGATTCATCTCTATGTATCCTAGTTAAAGGGTGATTTTTTAGGTAGCTCATCTTACAAATATTCTCAGCTTGGAAATCATCCCATGATCTTTACCTTGATTAGTTTCTCGATAGGTACTGTGTTGACACCTCAAAGTCATTTTATTCAATTTAATTAGAAAACCCGAATTTGAATTGATTTTTAATCAAGCCCTATCCATTTTAGGAATTTATGATTTTAAGTTACATGTAGCATGATTGAGTATCCCATAACACAACCTCTGAATCTTATGATTTCACTAATTCCAAAAGGATACATAACATATTATTTGGAAAATTATCTTATGTATGATACTTCTATGAAATTTCACTAAGTATAAAATTCTATCTATGAATCTTCACTATAAAAATAATATCTTATGTATTGGATTCTCTATATTTGGAAAAGAAAAAAATGTTATGCATCATATTCCTTTCCCAAAACTATCTTATGTATCCTATGATCGGGGATAAAATATCTTATGTATCACCCTTTCTATGAATTTTTCAAACTCTAATATCTTACTTATGAGTTTATACTATAAGGGAACATCTTGAATATCAGCTAGATTCTCAGAAATTATATTAGGTATCAACTCCCTCCTTAAAAATATGTTACATATGATCTCTAGTGTGGAAAATATCTTACGTTTTTTCTCCCCCTCAATTAGTAAAGGAATATATCATATGTATCACCCATTGATCCTAAAAAATATTATTTATCATCTTCACTAGTGATAAAATGTTATATATACCTTTGTTTCCTACAAATATATTACTTATGAAGTCTCCCTATGAGACTTTTTCAAATTCCTTAGTAAATATAAACTTCCAAAACTCAAGTCTTCTACCAATTTTTTCTTATGAAAATCCAACTTCCGGATTTTCAAAAATTACCTGAAAATCATAAAAAATTAAAATTCAGTGTAGGCATTGTTCATATTAATTAAAAAATAAAATCAATTTAAACCCCATAAAAATTATCCAGTTAACAATTAATTTTAGTCTAATGACTTGGATTTTCCATGTATTATTTTTGGATATTGTATGAATTATTTTTGAGACTAGGAACTGAGACGGTGTGCGATTCCGAGGCCCAGTTTTCTCAAAATAAATGTTTGAAATATATTAAATAGTACACATGCACAATTTTCCTAAAAAAGTGTAGTAACTTATAAATGGGGTCCCGTATTAGAAATACGAGGGCACCATAGAGTTCAAAATGTGGGTTTTACCCTAGGTGTGACATAACCTTGGTTATTGCAGGTCTTTTGTGGAAAATTCATCATGTGCATAAATTAAATAAAATAATTAAATAAATTATTTTAATTTTTTTGTTGATGTAGTGACCTAATTTCCTTCTTTAAATACACACTTATGAAATTTTTTTAGGGTTAGCCGTATAACCCTACAAATTAATGAGAGCCATTGGAGCCATTAGATGAGACTCTGTTGGCAGATGACAACTGAATCAGAGATTAACGATCGGTGTGAAGAGAATTCAAAGGCTCTTTCCAATGATCATGGTGCAACTCTATTCTTCATCAGAGATTGATCTGAATCTAGGTAGGATGTTTTTTATTAGATTATTTCCCTATTATTAATTTCTATGACAAACATGGATAAATCAACCAACATATTGATTTGTAGTTCAGTCGTCTTATAGGATGGTTTAAATTAATATGAATTTGGGAGAATTTATTCGTGATTTAATTTTTATCTCTTCATTTTTCATTATAATGAAAACAAATTGAGGTAAACACGAGCATTGACTGAGATCCATTCCTCTTGATTGTTATTGTGCTTTTCTCCCTTGATTCTTCATTCATTGTGTTCATTCTTTTTTTGGACCATTGTAACACCCCAAGCTTCTACGGTATGCTTCTCATTGAATAATGTGATAGCGTGTGTCGTACGCAACACTGAGTTCTAACACACCATAACCAATCAAACTAGCAGTTATGAATAGTAATACCTAATTTTTAAAATTATATATATTTTATATTTCAAAATGGACTTCATTTTTGGATTCTGAATATCTAATTTATCCTAAGGTGAAATTTTGGTACTTTTCGGATAACTTTCATATTTTGATGAATAGTGAAAATTACTAAATTTTAATTAAAAACAACTTTTTTAATCAAAATAATTAATAGTGATAAATTATGAATTTTAGTAGTTTTAAAGTATATTTAGAATATATTTTTACCATTTAATATAATGTTGGTCATTGGACATAATTTTACAATTAAACCGAACATAAACAAGTGTCAATCTTTTGATAGTTATTATCTCTTAAAAACACGCTTTTTGTTTTGACAGCGGGAATTAATTTTAAATTAATTTCTGCCACTTCTGTGTTTTGAATTTAGGAAAATAGATTCCATATTTGGAATCAGGATGTTCAAATTGTGTAAATAGGTAGCTTTTATTTTTAGACATTTTGAATAATTACCGCGGTAAATATTTTATTTACCATGGTTAAGGGTAAATCCGGTAAATAAGGGTTAAAAAATAATATTATAATAATACTAAATTACCCTAAAACGTGTCTTAACCCTATTTTTTGATACATGGTCGACCATGGGCATCTTTGGGTCGATTTTGGGACCCCATGGATCCACTTGTAAGTGATAATGACACTTTATTTTAATTAAGTTAAAATGAATACAAAAATGAAATAAGCATATATCTTTTAGCAAAACAATTGTTACATAGGGTTATATATGTTGGATTTTATATTATAAATATTAATTAGAAAGATAAAACTATTTCCTACATAATGATATTTTATTTATAATTTTTAGACATTAAATAATTTATTTTATTTATGACACAATGATGATGCAGTAATTACTATAATAGTGAAAAATTAAAATAATTGATATTATAAATACCCAAATAAATATAATATTAAACTTTTAATGAATTAAACTAATTTTCTAGGATAATATGATATATTAGGATTGATTTAATTGACTTTGTTCGAAGTAATCAATCTGTTATGAGTTTCACAAAAATCAACTATTGAATAGTGTCAAAATTGACATAAAAGAGTTCTTAAAACAAATATTATATTATTAATTGATATTAAATTCCTAAAAATCTAATGTTCATCCAAGAGACTTATATCATGATAGGTTCATCATTAATGGACCACTTGGGGGTCGCTTGGATGTATGTAGTAAGTTTATTAACCATATTATATAAAAATACAAAGAGACATTGTAAAAGTGAAACTAATTAACTTAGAGTTAAAACTTAAAGATAAGATTAATATAAGTACCCAAACCTGTCTAAATTCTATTGGTTGAGTTGTTTTCGACCCATCCCCACATTAACCTTTGAATAATCAACTTTGGATCCATTAGAAACCGAATATGAATTTATTATAAATTAATATTTCTAGCTTTTCCAAAGGTGCCCCTCACCCTCTTATAAAAGGGCACTCCTCCTTCTCATTTCTTCACACCTTCAAAGCCTTTTGGTTCGGCAAAACTCTGCCCAAATACTCTCCCAACTTCCCTCACTACATCCTAGGGGCCTTATTTTGATCAGAAAGCCAACCTAAGAAGCCCTTTTGATCAAATCAAAAGGAAGAACCCGAAGAAGAGGTAATGATTTCACCACCCTTTTCTAAGTTCATTTCTTCTTCCACTTCTTCTTCCTTTGTTGTTACCATTCTAAAATAATAAATCCAGTATCATATATATACTGTGATGTTATTATAAATATGGTACAACCATATTCAGTATTCTATCCACCCTTGGAATAACATGTCACCATACGTGCGTACGTACGACTTACCGTCTCCACGTCGTGGTGTAATTGTTATTCGATATAATATTATTTGGATGGGTATAATAATGATGTGTAACTCATGTAAATAATAAATATAACATGTTAATGATTCTGTATATATGATATACCATCCATTTATATATTATTTTAATATCAAAAGAATGATATTGTCGCTCGTGCGTACGTACGGACTACCATCTCCACGAACGCGATGAGATTCATTCTCCATCGTATCCATTCAAGTATAATTATCATTTGATGATTTAAAAAATGATGTTTAAGGACTTGATATCATTCTGGATATGAATAATATAAAACCTATCCTTTACAAACATGTCTTACGTAACAAAACATATAAAAGAAAACAAGTAAGCTAACACTCAAAACAACGATAATACTAAGATATTATTATCAAATCAATATTAAAAGATCATATATGATATCATATTAATGTATATGATTATTGTATAATTTAATAACAATTATTTCACCATTATACAGGAGGTTAACCTACCCCAACCAAGGAAAAGTACAAGGTAAGGGTTTATTTCGCAATCTCTTCATTATCCGAGGTTGTTTATACATAATTATCTACTGGGACCTCGTTATCATCCACGTCCATGTTTCTTCAAAATGTATTTTAAAACATTTTTAATATTTAAAAGAATATGGGTTAAAGTCATTTATACCCTTGTTTGACTTTTTATAAGAGGTTTATAAGGGAATCTTTCCGTCATTTTCCAAACAAGGTGCTTTTTAACCCTTTCGACAGAATTAAGATAAGAATGTTTTTTTTAACTTATACGGCGGGTGCGGTTATTTTCCGCCGTTATAAAATCGTCAAAGCTTCCCTTACAAGCTTATAAGAATATTTTCAAAGAAAATGTTTTATTTTATAAATATATGTCTCTTAAATGATTTCAAAATAGAAAGAGATATTTCTTTAAAAAGAGTTTTGATTTCATCTATGTCAACATCCTTTAATGGATTTTACGCTTATTTGAGGATGATATATTATGATACAAAACTTTTATATTGTATTGAAGGTTTTGTGATATGTTTGACTGTGGATGTGCTATTTTTTATATACCATTCATGGTTTATCGTGAAAGTATTGACATTTCATATGCTAGTTTTAATACGAATGTTTATGTTATGTTTAAACCTTTTCATATGGGAATGCATTGGACTTAATATGTGACGGGTGGAGCCCGCTATAGCTCCTCGATGCATCGGTAGGTCTCATGAGACAAACTAGTGTCTTGGCACAAGGCCTTGACAAAATCTTATTTGTAGTCTTGGCACGAGGCCTTGGCTATGTGGTTATGATAGTCTGGCATTATGCATTCCAACATTATGAAAGTGGTTAGTGATTTTGCATGTGATTATTCGATTAGTAGAATATCCATGTGAATGAGTAAATGGCATTATTTTATTTTATTTATGCCATACAATGTTGAATGTTCAAGTTTGAAAGACTGTTGTTTAGTTATACATTTCCCTAAATGTTTATTCTCATTTATGAAAGTTTCCGCTATATTGTTATCCTTACTGGGCATTTGAGCTCACCCCTTTTCTATGTTTTATTTTTCCCAGGAAGTGAAGAAGTAAATTATGAATGACCTGCAGGGATATTATGTGGGGATATGAGTGTGGATTATGGAGACATTATGTTGTTGTAGTAGTTTTTCATTTTATGATGTAATGTAAAACTTATGAATATATCTAGTGTTTCCAATGCTACTAAACCAATCGGTCTTTCGAGATTTGATCTTTCTTGTGATCATGCCAATGTTATGTAATAATGCACCGACTCTGGGTAACTAGGGTCGGGGCGTTACAACCATGTTTTGACAAATCCCGATGAATTGATCATTTCACACCCCTTTCTTGAAAAAAAGATCTAATATTTTAGATCTGGGATCGACATGACACGACAGTGGTGCGACGATGAAAGCGATGATGGATCAAAATTTTTTTAATACCCGATTTCAAATTCTTCAGTGCATAATGAAGAACAACATTTGATGGTGATTACTAAGACGAGGTGAGGCTCAAACGAGGTGGTTTCTTGATTTTCCTAGAGAGACAGTTGCTGGATAAAAGGCCAGAGGTATGAGAGTTAATGTAAAAACAAGATATGAGAATCTGGAAAATTATGAGATAAAACATGTGTAACTCACAACCACACGCCATGTGGGCCCCTCTCAACTAAATATAGGGTTTCATAAAAAGATAAGTATCACGCGGTGTGTGACCCCTATCATGAAGCATGTGACCTCTCCCTGGTGGATCAATTTTTACCTTAGAGGATATACAAACATAGGCTGGAGTACACAGTCATGGGCACATCGCGTACTCTCACACAGACATGGCTTGTCCTGGTGTACATGGGAATACCTGTGTACTGGTACACGGGAAAACTACATGCCATGTACTTCTTAAAACATGGCTTGGATCCATTTTCCTCTGTATCTTGGTCAAATTTATTTACGTTGCATTCCCTATATCTTTTTCCCTAAGGGTTAGTATGTAATCGCCTCCTAATCCTAGGATAATGATCCATTTATCAAGAATTCTTGGATAGAGTTGTTGGAATCCTTCTATGAGGCCCAGAGTGAGATCCAATATTTATATTCGTTCCCTAGGTGGATTTCGTGGTATCATCATGACCAACACTAAGAAGGAACCGATCCTCTACTTATCATGTTAATCCAGATTGAGTTGTTGGTATACCCCATGGCCTTGGGAGTGGTCCTAATTTATGTATCATATATCTTTGGACTTTTATCATGTACTTCCTATTACTAGACCTAATGAGAATTACCTCTTGGATGAACATCATCAATGATATCATACTCAAGAGTGTGTTCTCTCAGACGAGTGCTTTGTGGAACCTTCGAGCTAGAATCCTAAGACGACATTACAGTTGTGGATTACCTTTAGACTATGTGTCTTTGTTGAGTATATCTATATATTCTTGTTATATGTGTTATAGAAATATAACTTTGTAGAGTTGATTGCACTCTTTTTGTTTCATACTTTTTGGTTTCGGGGTGTCCTAATGGGTATTGTTATACTCACCCATGCACAGGATTTTCCTCGCACGTCTTGTGTATTTTGTAGAAGATTGACCTTTTGATAGAGTCTTAGATGTACTAGGACTAGATAATACTTAGTGAGACCAGATAGACCGAGGTGTGTTCCTAAGGTAATTTAGTAGTAGTCCCCAGTTTACTTTTAGGTTGGACTTATTTTCAAACTCTTTGTGGTGAGCTTATATTTGGACCTATTTACTTTACTTTACATCCTATTATACTCTGGTTGTGGGATTTATATGTATGCATGCATGGTTGTTCATTTGTTTTCACATTTCAACATTGTATTGGCTTAGAGATGTGTGTGTGTACAAGTACTTAGGATAAGGTATCCCGTGTTAGTGATATGCCTACTCAGTGCTATTCACCAGCCCCTAACATATTGGAGGCAGGCTTGGGGAGTCACAACATGGCCCCCTTTGGGATGAGTCATGATAGAGTGGTATTAGAGCAGTCAATTATACCTTAGGACCATATTCTCTATGATTGGTTTTGGGGAAACAATGTTAAGTGTTTCAAGTTAGGATTTCAGATTAGAGACTCCAGTGTTGGTGCAACAGCCGATGTACCTAGACACCAGGACTCTGATAACCTAATTTTTGACTCGGTACATGAGAACATTGGTTACAGGGAAAACAATGGTACATACATCATATAGGAATGGGTTGTGGTTTCTATGTACTTATTGAGTCATTTCTCTAGATATACTCATTAATCATGGTACATATTGTTTATTTTAGGATGCCTCCATGACATATGTCAGCTAGGATCTAGCATCAAGATCATGAGGATGATCCCCTCAGTGATGATGTGTTGATAAAAATACCAGTTCCAGAGATTTTACCTCCAGGTAGTGCATTATCCATACCAACACCTATAAATAAGCACATGGTACCCACAATACTAGTGGATGAGATGCGTAGGCTGAGAGAACTTCATGAGTTTCAGAAATAGAGAACCCTTAGGTTCTAAGGTAACCCCGACCCACAGGAAGCTAAGGAATGGCTTGAGGTAGTGACCTGAGTTTTTTATCTAGTCGAGACACCAACATATCAGATGGTGGTCCTGGAGGCAAGCCTTCTCCATGGATTAGTAAAATTATGGTGGGGGTTAGTGACTTGGTCTTATGACATAGAGACTTTAGCATGTTCAAAGTTTTTGTTCCTTTTTAGAGAAGATTTATCTCTATATATGATGAGGGCTGTATGTATCCAGGAGCTTCAGCAACTTCAGCAAGGCAGCACAATAGTAGTTTAGTATTAATTACCAACCTCTCCAGGTACTTAATGGATATGATTTGTGAATAGTTCTTCAAGACTCAGACCTTTGAGTGAGGTCTACATAGAGACATCCGAGCTAGTGTTATCCCTATATTAATTCCTACTTATTCTGGGGTGCTAGAGAGACCTTTAGTGGTTGAGAGTTTCTTGGTCAAGTAGACACAACCAGTGGTTGCTGTTAGTGGGCATATAGGGGCAGAGACCTTGGAAGAAGGGAGCCAACATCATTCTTAGGGACTCAGACGTGTGATACGTTTTAGGATGAGGTCCCAAAATAAAGGGTATGCAGTTTAGGGTTATCAAGATGGGTCTATCCATCCCATAGAGAGGTGGTGATACTCATGTGATGGTAGGGGACATCTTGCATGAGATTTTCCAAACCACCGTACAACTGACAGAGAGACCATGGATGGGATGCTGAGGTAGAGACAAAGACATGATCATTCATGTTCATAAGGAGGAGGACATGGAAGAGGAGATGAGAGAGCATCATAAGGTGGTATAATATTTTAATTATTACCACTGCCACCCTAGGTGGTCCACTCTAAGCTCAGGGAGTAAGAGAACATGGGTGGGGATAGCTGAATGCGGTTGAAGATTACAACCCAGAGGCTATGGGAATGATACAAGGTACGATCTGTGTCTTTTATACCTTAGCTTCAATACTAATAAACATAGGTTCTAGTCATTCCTTTATTTACACCTATCATGTTCTAGAATTATAGATTCTGGTTGAGCCCTTAACTTGACCCTTACGCTTAAAGACTCCTACTGAAGATGACTTAGTGATCACACACTTGTGATGATAGTGTGACCTAACTCTTAGAGGTGAGAGTTTCTATTGGGATCTCTTTATAGTATTGATGAGGCCTTATGAAGTCATATTAGGTATGAATTATTTACCCATAGTTCATATCCAAATTAACTATTTTATGTGGAGGATACAGTGTGTCTGCAGTTATGAAACTAGGTTCTCCTTTGTCAGTGAAAAGGAAACCCAAGCAGTGTAGGATGGACTCATGCATAGAAGGGTGTATCTGATTTCTCATCAGTTGGATAAAATTAACCTTGGTGTAGTGGATGTTATGAGTTTGTAGTTTCATGCAGCGGTGGTGGAGTACAAGGACGTCTTCACTGAGGAAGTTCTAGTCTTACCTCCCCTCTGTGAGATAGACTTATGTATTGATATACACCCTAGTAAAACATCGATATCTACACTATCATATTGGATGGATCCCACAGAACTTCGTGATCTGAGGGTGCAGTTAGATGAATTGCAGAGGAAGGGCTTTGTTAGACTTAGTGTTTCACCTTGGGTAACCACAATGTTGTACGTCAAATAGGAAGATGAGATCTTGAGGCTGTGTGAAGACTACCGATGATTGAACCAGCTGACCATGAAGAAAAAGTATCCACTACTAACGATAAATAAAATATTTTATTAGTTGAGATGGGAACAATGGTTCTTGAAGGTTTACTTTAGGTCAGACTATCACCAGTTATGAGTATGGGATGATGATATACCAAATGTGGAATTCAGATTCTGCTAAGGTCACTATGATTACTTAGTGATGCCCTTTAGCATGAAGAAAACCCCAACAGTGTTCATGGGACTCATGAACTATATCTTTCATCCTTTCTTAGATCGGTTCATGATAATCTTCATCAACGATATCCACGTCTACTTGGCATTTGAAGAGGACCACACAAGACACTTGATTATGGTTCTAGATGTACTCCAAGGGAACCATCTTTATAGAAAACTCTAGAAGTGTCAGTTCTGGATTTAAGCGGTCCAATTTTTGGGACACATTATCTCAGAAGATAGAGCGGTAGTGGACCCAACCAAAGTTGAGGTAGTGTTAGCTTGGGAGTCACCCAAGAGCGTGGAGAAGGTGCAGATCATCATTGGGTTGACAGGATATTACCAGAGATTCATTCCTGATTTCTCAAGGATATTATCATCCATGAAAGATTTAACCCAAAAGTGGCAACCTTTCCTATGGATGGAGATGTGTTGGTAGGATTTTCAGCAGTCACTACTGAAAAAACGACCTATACCCACGGTTCAAAACCGTGGGTATATCCCCCAAAACCGTGGGTATAGCCTATACCCACAGTTTTGGGAACCGTGGGCTGGAAAGGCATCGGTATAGGGGTCTCATCCTATACCCACGGTTTTGTAGAATCATGGGTATAGGGGAGTCAAAGTGTGGCACACCGCTGTTTCAGCGTGGCACACAATAGACCCCACAGTTTTTAAACCGTTGGGTATTTAACTTCAAAAATAGCGCTCAGGGGGTATTCAAACCTGCACCTCGCGCTGCGCCTCACAACCGCGCCCCACCAAGGGAACAACCGAGCTATGATTTTTAATTGTTATATATACATACATCTATGTATATATATTAATATAATTCACGTGGGGTAATTAAATTCAAAAAATGCAGGCAGGGGGATTCGAACCCGCGTCTCACAATAAGCCTCACGACCACGCCTCCCCAAGAGACCAACCGAGCTATCTTTTTTATTTGATATATATACATACATCAGTGTATATATATTAATATGATCCATGTTTCAAAAAATGTTAACTACTTAAATTGAACCCATGACCTACAGCACCCGCTGAGAAGGGTTTACCAACCGAGCTAAAGAATTTTTGAAAGTATGTATTTATATTTATGTAAATATATTAATCTAAACTGTGAAAAAATGTCTTCCCGCCAATTTTTTTTTTGTGTCCCGCCTAATTTTCTTTACCCTCCATAATATGGGAAAGCTATACCCATGATTCTGGAGAACCGTGGGTATAGTTCTTCAAAAAAAAAAACCCCAATACCCATGGTTTTGAAGACCCGTTGGTATAGGTCTTAAAAGAAAACTATACTTACGGTTTTTGGCACAACCGTGGGTATAGGTGGCCTATACCCATGGTTTTGGAAAACCGTGGGTATAGGTTCACATACTATCCCTATACCCATGGTTTTTTGAAAAACCGTGGGTATAGACCTATTTTCCAATAGTGAGTTGAGATGGATATTGACGAGCACTCTCATATTGAGATTTTCATAGGAGGGTGTTGAGTAAATAGTGTTTTGTGATGCATTAGGGACTGGGATTGGATGTATTTTGTTAAAAAGTCAGGCGGTGATTTCCTATGGTTCACGTCAGTTGAGAGTACATGAGTATAACTTTGCAACCCACGATCTTGAGTTAGTAGCAGTAGTCTTCGCACTAAATATGTGGTGACCCTACCTTATGGGTGAGTGGTTTATCATCTATTCTAATCACAAGAGTCTCAAGTATATATTCTCTTAGAAGGATATTAACTTGATACTGAGGTGATGGATATAATCCTTCCAAGATTATGAATTCAATATTGTCAATACTCCCAGGAAGGGGAATGTGGTAGCAGATACTCTCAATAAGAGATATTGTTCATAGTTGCTGAATGAGGTGTCAAAGTAGTCAACCTCATTGTAGTTATCCTTTTTGGATGGAGATGGAGCAGTTTACCTCCAATCGATGGTTGTTACCACTTCTCTTTTGCAGCGAGTCTATGAGGCATAGCTTGGGGATGTCGACTATGAGACCCTACCTACCCATATATCCACTTTACATGCTCATAATAGATTTTCTAAAGGTGGAGATCATGTTGTTATTTTCAAAGGACACACGATGGTACCCATGACATTACAGGAGAAGTTTATGAGAGAGTTTCATACATCACCTTTCACAGTATATCCAGGCATGGAAATGATTTACTAGGACCTCCAACATCAGTTTTTGTGGCCAAGGATGAAGAAGGGAGTTGTAGAGTTTGTCTCATTATGACTTACTTATCAGCAAGTAAGGGATAAGAACCAAATTCTAGTGGGTTTAGCTCAACACCTTGAGGTTCCATAGTGTAAGTGGGATGTGATATCCATAGACTTCGTGATGGGCTTACCATGTACGTTCTTGGTATATGATTCCATCTAGGTGATCATAGAGCAACTCACAAAGTCGACCCACTTCTTAGCTATTTGGGAGTAGAGTTTAGTACAGATCTTGGGACATCTCTACATATAAGATATAGTCATACACCATGGTGTTACATCAATAATAATTTATGATCATGATGTTCACTTTAAATCCTAGTTGTGTAAGGGATTACAGGAGGATTTTGGGACTCAGTTATGCTTGAGCTCATCATTTCACCCCCAAAATGATGGCCAAACTAAGAGAACCATTTGGGTTCTGGAGGACATGCTAAGAGATTTTTTTCTAGACTTTGACCATAGTTGGGAGTATCACTTACCATCGGTGGAGTTTGTGTATGATAATAACTACCATTCCACCATCAGTATGGAACCATTCCAGCCTTTTTATGGGCAACCCTGTAGGTCATCACTTTGCTAGACTGACCCAGGAGATTTTCCACTCATGGGACCAGAGTTGGTGTGAGAAACTATAGATAAAGTTCAGATCATCTAGGAGTGGATGGAGACAGAATAAATCCATCATAAGTCTTATGTGTACAAACGACGAAGGCCTTTAGAGTTCGAGGAATGAGACCATGTGTTCCTATGTGTTTCAAATCGATGTGGATTATAAATATTTGGCTACAGCGTAAAGCTATTTCTGAGATTCATTATCCCTTTCTAGATATTGCATAGAGTTGGTGAGGTGGCGTACTTCTTAGCTCTACCTATATAGTTAGACTATGTACATGACATCTTCCACGTGTTGCAACTAAAGAGGCATGTGCATGATCTATCGTGTGTTATCAATTGGGGAGAGCTGGACATCAAGGATGGAGCTAGTTTTTCCAAGTACTCAGTGGAGATAAATGATTGATAGGAGAGGATACTCTGTGGGTGAGTGATTCCTTTATTTCATGTTTGGTAACAACATGATAATCTCCAGGAGAGTACATGGGAGCAGGAGGCTTGGATTTGTGCTCAGTACCCACATCTCTTTGCGTAGTCCTTGTTTTGGATTTTTGGGACATAAAAAACCAAGGTGGGGAGAACGTAACAACTTGTATTTTCCATGTATTATTTTTGGATATTGTATGTATTATTTTCGAGACTAGGAACTGACAAATAATGTGATTCTAATACTCAATGTGCCTGAAATAAATGTTTAAATATATTAAATATATTACATATCATGAACACATAATTTTCTTGAAAAAGTGGAGTAACTTATAAAAAATTAAAAAAATCATAAATCTGAGGACATCATTGAGTTCAGGATGTGGGTTTTACCCTAGGAGTGATATAACCTTATTCGGCATGTTTCATTTTTAGAAAAGTTATCATGGGCGTAGAATGAAAAAAATAACTATTTTAATTGTTTTTTGATGCAGATACCTATTTTACTTCTTTAAATATGCGATTGTGGAAAATTTTAAGGGTTATTCCCATGACCCTACGAATTGACGAGAGCCATTGGAGCAGTTGGAGGAGACTCTGGTTGCGGATGATGACCATATCAAAGATTGACGATCAGTGTGAGGAGAATTCAAAGGATCTTGACAATGATCATGGAACAACTCCATTCTTTATCAGTGATCGATCAAAATCAAGGCAAGACATTTTTTTATTGGATTCTTTCCCCATTATTAATTTCTATGATGAACATAGATCAACCAACCAACAGATTGATCCAAGGTTTGGTCATCTTGTAGGATGTGTTAGATTAATTGGGATTTGGGAGAATTTATTTGTGATTTAATTATTATCTATTCATTCATCATTCTAACAGAAATGAATCAAGATTTACAAGAGCATCCACTAAGGTCCATTCCTCTTAATTTTTCTTGTGATTTTCTCCCCTAATTCTTCGTTCATCGTAAATATTCTTCATTTGGACCGTGGTTTGAGATATCCCAATGAATTGATAATTTCACACTAATTTCTTGGCACAACGATCTGATATTGTAGATATGAGATCAACACTACACGATGATGGTGCAATGATGGAAGCAGTGATGGATCAAACTGTTTTTGATACATGATTCCACACTCTTCATCATGCAATAAATAACAATTTTCAATGGTGATTACTAAAGGTATTTTATGACCAAACCTATTGTTCGTCGATGGTGGGGATTGGATGAGGTAGTTCCTTGATTTTCCCAGTGAGACATTCACCGAATTAGAGGCTAAAGGTACAAGAGTGAATGTAGAAACCAGATATGAGAATCTAAAAAATTATGAGATACATGACATGTAACTCTAAGCCACACACCGTGAGGGCCCCTCTTAGAGGAAATTAGGGTTTTTGAAGGAGATAAGTATCACACGGCATGTGACCCCTATCACACAACGTGTGACCTCACTACAACAAAATCACCGTTTAGAAGCGGTTCCTAGAACCGCCGCTAAACCTTTTTTAAAAAAGGTTTCACGACGGTTTATAATAAACCACCGCAAAACTTTTTTTTTAACAGCCCCGACCCTTCCCCCCCACCCCGACCCTCCTCTTTCTCACCCAGCGACCACAATTCCTTCCCCCGAAACCCCGGCCCTCGGCGACCCCAGCGACCCCAGCGACCCCGTGACGTCGGCGACCCCGGCCCCCCGCGATCCCGGCGACCCCAGTGACCTTTCTTCCCCGATGACCTATACGAACCCTAGGGTTTGATTTCTAATTTTTTTGTTGTTTTTAAATTAGTTATTTCTTTATTATTATTGTTTCTTATAATAAATTGTAATGTTGTATTTATTGTGTTGTATGCAGATGTTTTCATTTATGATTATTTGTTTTTCTACTTATTGCATGTGATTTTTTATGTGTTTGTTAGTTTTTATTCTTAAGTGATTATTTTTCTATCTGCTTTATTGTTTGTGGTTGTTTGATACTATACTCATGGGTTGTGATGGCTCATGGTTACAATACATGCTTATATTATGGGTTATAATGGATTAAGGTATAACATGTACACATTTCCCTAGGTTGTGATGGATTTAAGGATATGTCATGTTTTTGGTTGTGATGGCTCGAGGTTATAACATGTGTTATTGAGGTAATGATGTGGAAATTTAGTGGATGTTGGGATGGTTAACACTGGTTGAGAGTTGGACTTTCTTGTTATGATGATGTGATGATGATGAGATGATTGACATAGGTTGAGAGTTGGGATTACCTATTTTCTAGCTAATATGATGATGTGACAGTGATGATTGACACATGTTAAGAGTTGGGTTTTCTTTTTTGTCGAAAATATTGATGGTTTCCATATTATGGAAATTTTTGTGAAGTGGCATAATTATTTGATGATGATGTTATAAATATGGAATCTATACATTATTGTCATAATTACATGGAAATCAAAATCCCCATTGGTTAATTTATTTTGATAATCCATTGGTTTAATATGATAATACCTTTACAGGTGATATAGTTAAAGATAGAAAATATATAATGTGTTACATTTATGAATAAAATGATGCTCAATGAGGAGATAAAATTGATGGAGTGGAATGAATTTATGAAAATTATTTATGATAAATATTTTCCTTTAACTCTCTCATATAAAATTGAGAATTATTTCCTTGGCCTCAAGAAAAGGGAAGAATAATCCTTCAAGTGTATGAGGAAAAATTCATATGACATTTACCATATTCCTTAGCCATTTTCAATAAACCTAAAAGTTCAATTAAAAACCATTATTTTTGTCTAAATATGAAACTATTAAATGATTTGGTGATATGAGAAATTGTTGTCTATAAAGATATTTTTTGATAAACCCTCAAAGTTAAAATAGAGATCATTGATTATAAAGGGTTTCATGGTTTAATAGATAATAAGTGAAGTGTGGATTTCAATTCTTTTAGTGAAATAAATAAATATCATGGGGTTAAGAACGTTTATCATCCCACTTATCTAAAGTTTATGAAGAATCATGCCATAAATTTCCTAAATAAGAAAAGAAAATGATCCAGGTGTTGGAAATAGGTGAACATAACTAGATAATGTCTATGGGAGAAACCCACCATTGTGATGGAATAAAGGAATTATCTAATCAACCCTAATAATATTTTAAAATGTTTTATATTAAATAAATGGGTACCCTATTTAAATCAATTCATTGTGTGAAGGGGTATATAATTTTATCAATTAAAACAACATATATGGTCTATAGGGTAAGGGTGATCTTATGAAAACAAAATTACTGATACGGATCCTAATAATAATATGGTTACAGGTATGATAATTAATTACTCAGGTATAGAGAAAATACTATTTTATTCATGTTTTATACATTCTTTCATATCATGAATGTTTTTTATAACTATTAAAACACCCCATCAAAACATCTATGTTGAGTTATTATTGATGTGATAAAATTAGTCAATCATTTAATCCCCTTATAATAATTCATTCCCTTAAGAAATATTTTGATTAATTTAAAATAAAACCTTGAGATACTCCCTTTTGTGTAATTAAATGAAATTATGTTTATGAATTACTTTTTCTTGTATAAATATAGGATATATTTTATAATTAATAAAATTATCCTCAATATCATAAATCTCCCTCTCATTCTATACAAGTGAATATAGAAAGATGATTATCCTTGGTAATCATTATGTAAAGAATGGATATTTTTTACTTCTAAGTGAGAATATATATATCAAATTATTAAGACTATAGAAAAGATAAACCATGATTAAATTCTCATTGTGAGAGAATACGCTGATGTTTTTACCATTTATTTTCTGGTCTTCCGCCTAACTAAGTGGTTGATTTCTCAATTAAACTTATACCCAATGATTTTTGAAATATCCAAGATTCTAGTATTCCTCTCATACATGTCACCCCCTTTAATAATTTTCTTGTTTTGATGTTATATAATGTTCATTGATCTTTATTGATTAAATATTTCATCATGCATTTCCATGAACACCACCACTTATCATGCCTCAAGACTATCCCTCACGTGGTTCTTGCCACTCCAAATTAACAATGTGTTGAGTTTTGTAAGAATCATAAGGTTTTACCTAAACATTATTTATAATAGATTTATTCAATATTAGAGTTTTATATGAAGACTCTATAGAGAACTTAGGTTAGGGTTATTCCAAATTAACAATATGCTTTGGTTTTCATGGTAAAGTAGCTACCATGTTATTAGAACACTGTTTCTCTTTACCAAAGAAACTTACCCTATCCCAAACACTAGAGGGTTCATATCTAACTCAGGGGATCATCTTTATTATATTATGTTTCTGTAATGTTACACTATCGTATATATGAATCTCTTTATCTATTTAGTAGTAACTATGTGTTTTAATTATTTTTATTATTGTGTAGGCACATTTTGATATACATGGATAAAAGCTGGATCACATTACCGAGGAACACACCTCAGTATGTTAAGGGTTTGAATGATTTTTTAGATTTTACAATTTCTAATCGATCCGTTGAAGGGAGAATAAAATTTTCATTTCCTAAATGTAAATTTAGAACATGGTTGAAGAGAGATGAGGTTTATGAACATTTAATACTGAATCAATTCCTTGGTCAATATTTGTGTTGGATTTGGCATGGAGAATCGAATGTTACAGAAATATTGATCACTGATGTTAATCCGCAGAATGAGGTCCCAAGTTCATCGACAATGGAAAATGAAATGCAAAACCTCATAAATGATGCATTCGGCACTGCAAGACACCACTATCAGCATAAAAACATATCAGAACAACCAGAAGAGGGTGCTACAAATTGCAACGTGACAAGTGATGTTTTTGAGACTGCAACACAAGCGGATCAAGATTATAACATATCATTGGATCCTACTCTTGATTTTGTGGAGCCAAATGTAAGAGAAAACTTCACTGAGAAAAATGCGTTTCATGATTTAGTTGACAATGGAAATCAAGATTTGTATAGTGGGTGTTTGAAATATTCAAAGATTTCATTTCTGCTAAAGTTGTACCATATCAAATGTCTATGTGGAATTACAAATAAGGCAATGTCCATGATATTGGAATTGATTCATGATGCATTTCATGAAGCAAAAATCCCAGAATCTTTTTATGATATGAAAAAAGTTGTTAACAAGCTTGGTCTGAATTATACAAAAATACATGCGTGTCCCAATGATTGTATGATTTATTGGGGAGAGGATTCAAGTAGACAGAATTGTAAGAAATGTTCTTCTTCTAGATGGCAGGAAAAGGGTGATTTTGGAAGTCTGAATGAACATAATTTAATGGAGAATAAGAAAAGGAACACACCTGCAAAGGTTTTGCGTTACTTTCCTTTGAAACCTCGATTGAAAATATTATTCATGTCATCGAAAACCGTTGAATACATGAAGTGGCATTCTGTAGATAATAACAATGATGGGTTAATGAGACATCCATGAGATTCTCAATCGTGGAAGACATTTGATTTATTACATCTCGATTTCTCAGCTGATCCTAGGAATGTTCGATTGGGATTGGATGCCAATGGATTCAACCCATTTGGGACTTTGAGTACTAGTTATAACATTTTTCCAGTTGTTTTGATCCCTTATAATCTGCCTCCTTGGATGTGTATGCAACAAACATCTTTTATCCTTTCGATGATTATTCCTGGAAAAAAAATGCCTGGAAATGATATTTATGTATACTTATAGCCTTTGATTGAAGAATTGTAGGAGTTATGGAGCAACGGTGTTGAGACATTTGATGCTTCTTCTAAAACAATGTTCAAAATGCATGCTGCTTTAATGTGGACCATTAGTGACTTCCCTAGGCTTGGGAATTTATCTGGTTGGAACACTTACACGAGTTTGGCTTGTCCCATTTGTAACTTTGATTTTGAGCCCAAACGGCTACCTCACAGTAAAAAATGGTTCTTCTTGTGTCATCGAAGATTTCTCGATGCATCTCATAGATTTCAGCTGAACAGATCAAAATTTAATGGTTCCATTGATCGTAGACCACCTCCAAAGTTGTTAACTGGTTCTGAAATATTGACATAGCTTGAAAATGTTGAAACATAATTTGGGAAGGTTCATCATTTGAATGAGAGAAGAAACGGGTCCAAAGTGTATCGTCAAGCAAAACTGGAACGCAACAGTGGAATAAAAAAAGTATATTCTTCAAACTTCTTTATTGGGAATTTAATTTGTTGCGGCATAATCTTTATGTGATGCATATTGAGAAGAATGTCTATGACAATTTGATATTCACATTGCTTAATGAGCATGGAAAGTCGAAAGATCATCTTAATTCTCGCAAAGACTTACAAGCAATGAACATAAAACGTGATCTCTGGCCATATGAGAATGAAAAGTATCCTCTGGAATTTTTTTCAATGAAAAATAGGGATAAAGATACATTCCTTCGAATGTTAAAGAATGTAAAGGTATCTGATGGGTATTCAAGTAACATCTCGAGGTGTGTTGACTTGAAGAATCGTAATTTACATGGATTGAAAAGTCACGATTCACATATTTTGTTACAGAAGTTACTGCCATTGGCATTGCATACATTATTACCTGAAAAAATTACTGCTGTTGTGCTCCAGTTCTGCACATTTTTCAGAAAACTATGTGAGAAATCTCTACATCCATTTTAGCTTGACAACCTCTAGGAGAGGTTTGTATTAACCCTTTGTGGAATGGAGATGATCTTTCCTCCGTCATTTTTTACTGTAATGATGCATTTAACTGTGCATTTGGTTGAGGAAGCTAAATTAAGAGGCCCCGTTCATTATCGATGGATGTATCCAATTGAGAGGTACTTTATTTATATGTTTTCCAGTTAAGTAAAAAATTTTTGGTACTTAATTAAATGCATAATTATGTTTATTTTATTTCATAGATATCTTGAGCATTTGAAATCATACGTGAGAAATAAAGCTCAACCAGAAGGCTCTATTGCTGAAGGCTATTTGGCTGAGGAGTGTCTGACCTTTTGTTATCGATACTTGGATGATATTGAGACAAGATTTAATCGAGTTGGACATGTTGACAACACATCGACTCAATCTCAAATACACCAGAAATCCAAAATATTTCCTGCTATTGGCCGATCAGTTGGGAGGACCTCAAATGTGACATTGACTGAATTTGAATTATTACAGGCACATAGATATGTGCTACTGAATAGCAAAATTGCAGATCCATTTATTGAAGAGTTGAGGATACAAACAAATAGACGAATGAGAGGCCGAACCCGAAATGAGAAAGATATAACGAAAGCTGTTAATAAAGAGCTTGTAGAATGGTTTTCGCGATGTGTAGGTTCATAAATATTACAATAAATACGAATATTAGTTTGAAACATACATTTTGAAAATATAATAAAGTATATTTCTTTTTTCAAATCATGAATACTGATACTCGAGCAGAGGTGTCAGAAGATTTGAAGTTTCTTGCTAGAGGTCCTCTAAAACAAGTTAGAAAGTTCGACACTTATAATGTGAATGGATTTAGATTTCGTACAGTTGATCAAGAAGTGGGTTTGAAAACACATAATAGTGGTATATTTACATTTTCTGAAGTATAATACTATATAAAGATGCATGATATTATTGAATTAAACTACCACAAACATTTTTAAGTTGTTTTATTCAAATGAAAATGGGTCGATTTTATCAGAGGTGTTAAAAGAGTTTCCTTACAATTTACTTCTGTGAACTTCTATCGCTTGATGGATGTTGGTGATCGTGAACTACATGATCCATATATCTTATCATCGTAAGAAAAAATGGTATATTATGTGAATGATGTTTCTGATGAAGGGTGGAGTATAGTTGCTCACTTAATACAAAGAGATTTGTATGATATGGGTGATGAAGTGGAAAATTTGACCACTGAAATTGAAGTTAATCAGCAACAGGAAGCAAGATTATTTGTCCATCATGATATTGAAAATATTAGTCTAGTAAGGATGAATGAAGTGGATGAAGTAATGGAGCAGGAAACTGACATGATTGAAGGGGAAAATGATTGTATGTACAATTATTTATTTATTTAGTAACCACTTGTTTCATTTCTGCAGTCATTCATTATCATTGTTATATATATATTTTTTGTTAGTACTGGGAATATATTATCATTTTTAATTTTTTTTTCTGCATAATTTTTTTGAAATATATATTTTGAACTTAATTTTATTTCATTAAATGACAGGAATGCCAAGGAGGAAGCGGTACACTATTTCATCTATTTCTGCGACAAATGGCTATCCATCTGGCTCCCTCCCCACGACATCTGAGGCATAAGCTTCCAACACCCCTACACAATCTCCCCCTGCACCATCTCTCACACCATCTGTGGATGTCACATTAGAGGGTGAGTCATTGACTCCCCCTTCAGGAGCCTCAACAGTGGGGCAGCGACACGCCCCTTCCAGTTCATCCCAGGCATACTGGAGTGTCATTGTCATAGGTACAAATTTTAATTAAATAAATTTATTGCATTTTGTTTATACTAATTGTTTTCTCATTGAAGATGACAAAAATGAAACTGTGGAGAAAAACATAAAAAGTTCATATGATTGGAATATGACTGGTGAGAAGATAGTCGTGCCATTTGATTCTTATAGGGTCCCTACGGCTGATGCCACGGGGTTACTTGGCCAGATTTTAGGCCAGCTGGCAGCGGAGCCTATTTCCCTTACCATTTCATATGACTATTGAAGACATATGCCTCCAAGCTGAAAAAACGAAGTTTATGATTCTCAAATAAAGGTAAATTTATTACATTATGGTTTAATTGAATGTCATGTTACTAATATGTTCAAAATGAATTTCTGTATACAGATGTTCTTCCACTTTACCGTTGCTGATGTGATAGCACAAAAGTGGACATTGAAAAATCTAGGTAAGAAGTGGAAAGATTTCAAATGGATATTGTGGTGCAATGTCAACGATACTTTGTTGTCCTCACAACAAATGTTTGAGAAGCTACCCAGTGGG
Organism: Viscum album; assembly: GCA_963277665.1. Taxonomy (NCBI): domain Eukaryota; kingdom Viridiplantae; phylum Streptophyta; class Magnoliopsida; order Santalales; family Viscaceae; genus Viscum; species Viscum album. The sequence goes on along the minus strand of OY728121.1, from coordinate 706,125,249 downwards.
GTACCGAAAGAACAATGGAAAGTGTTTGTTGACAGACATCGTGATCAGAAGTGGATGGTATTGAAATATATATTATTATATTATCCTCATTTTACATTTATACTTGTATATAAAAAGGGCATGACATTAAATAAATTAGTATTAAATTTCATTTTATTTATTTCAGGATCTCTCAAGACAGAATGCATCAAACCGGGCTAAGCAAGTCATCCCGCATACTGCAGGCTCAAAAAGTTTTTCTAGAAGCCGAATGACATTGGTAATATTTTAATTAGTATAAATATTTATAAGAAAATATTATCTGTTTAATATATTTAATTGTTGATTTATCTTTGCTTAATGAAATCCCAGAGTTTAGGGTATTGAGCATCCAGAACTGAACTGTGGTTGGATGTTCACAAGAGATCAGATAGAAGCTTTGTTAATGAGCCTGCTAAAGAATTTGGGGTATGAAGTCAATTTTTTATCATAATAACTTACTATCAGTTTTTACTGTGTTAATATATATTGATATTTGATTTATAGGTAAAAATTAAAGAACTATGAGATGCCAATCCTGCGCAGTCCTACTCAGTCTCCCAGGACGACCCGGTTGCTAAAGTCCTTGGGAAGGAGCATCCTGGGAGAGTGCGCGGGATGGGTTTGGGACCCGTACCATCTGATGTTTTTAGCAGGCCACCAGGGATGGAAGATACATCTAATCCTGACTTTACTCAGCCCATACCCAAAGATGCTAAGAAAGAGATTGTTTCTTTATGAAACACAATTTACCAGTAGGGGGTCAGATATCTTCTTTGCAGAAAGAGTTGATTAAAATACGTCAGCAGATAAGCAGATATGCCCCCAGTGGTAGTGCATCGACTGGTGGTATGCAGGTAAATCACAAAAAATCAAATTAATTTAGTTTAATAACTTTCATTGGTTTTAAGTTTTAATATAAATATGCAACCATATTTAATTTTCAATATAATGTTCTTATAGGTGACAGTAGAAAGTGAAGATGAAGGTGGAGAGGGTGACGATGCATCATCGGACCCTGAGTAGTTGTATTGTTGATGTGTTGAACAAATGTGGGAACTGTTGGTTTGTATATGTAACATTTGTGGCACATAGTTTCCACCACACATTTTCTTGTCCTAAAATTTCCTTGATTTCTCACGTTTCTTTTTATGCATTTTATTGATTTCTGATGTTTCTTTTTATGACTTGATTTCTCGAGTGTGGTATACATCATTCCATTTAGGCCTGTGTTTGAATTGGTAGTTGCCACCATAGATTTTCATGTCTTAACTTTCACCCATACTATCACACATCAATCACTTCTACATCCTCCCTCAATAGTAGAAGTAATAATGGACTCATTAAACACTAAATACTTTGTTATTCAAGAGGGTTACTGGCTGCAATGAATGATCTATGCCTAAATGTGCATTATGTGCATCAACTGAGAGGGTTACCAACTCTATGAATGGAGGACCCATGTCCTATCACTATGATAGGGTTACATAATCCAAAAAATAAACATAGGACTCATTCCTTGGATCCATTATGCTACCAGGAGGGTTATCGACCCGATGGATGCTCCAATTGTCCACCCACACCTATCATAATCCCTAAAAAGCTATAAAGCACCATCTACTTGTATGTTATCAATATAAACCCCAGATTATGAATGCATGTGTAGCATCATGTTCTATATAGAAAAATTATTAGAATGGACTACTCATATGTCCCAAACTAACACTCCAGTGAGAAGATATATAAATTACTAGAATATATCTAGCACACAGGACCTGATGGATTTTTTTGCAAAAAAGGTACCACCATTAGTTATACATATATCATATATGATTGATGCTAGTTGTACTAAGTGTCCACCCCAAATATGTCATGATAATATATTAGAAACACAATAAGAATCAAATGGTCTCATCCATCCCAACAAGTGATTCACAGGTGTCCTAAGTAATGAAAATTGTGTCATGCCCAATTAGAGATTCTAATGAATCTTGTTAAATATCACGAATCAAGACTAAATATAAATATAAATAAAACCATGGTCAACCGAACAACCATTCCCATCATTATCATATTAGCTCCATCAGGCATCCACATTGGTTCAGGTTCTATAGTGACACCTATAACCATCTCTAAAGAAACACATTCACCTATTTAGGGTTTGTCTATCTACTGGGAACCCACATGGGTACTCTAGGTCTATATGTATGTAGAGTAATCTCTCTTAAGATCCTTTTTCATGGACCACTTTCTCAATCTAGTACTTTTAATTCGATAAAATCACAATTTCTAGCAGTGTTAATATATAAAATAACATCTTGGCCTTAATACGGAAACCAAATAATGGGTTTTCTAGGAATATGGATCATATACCATCTTAGTTAGAAGGTTCCACTTAGATAGCCCACTCAGCAAACCCAATCCCAGTCCATCCTATGTTTTTCCACCTAGAGTAAATCACAACTAATGGAAAAGGGTTTGGTCAATACAAACAATTACTATGATTTCATAACATGATGGTATACCCAAGACACATTCCAGACTAGATAGTCCATGGTTTCTAAGTCAAACATTACTTAATTGTTGGAGGTGTCTCAAGGGTCTTAGCTAGCCCACATTGGATGGTCATCTTATGTCACAAAACACCTCCATAAAAAGGTATACAAGGCTCATCCTCTAGGGAAAAGACATCTCAAAAGGTCCCCCCTAATGAAGGGGTTAGGAAGTCACTTGATATCTCTAAGTTAAATGCCTCATCCTTTAGAGACCAAGGAATTAGTCCAGTACACAATCTTCTATTTGTTCCCTAGCACATAGTTTAGTTTTCTCATGGTCTTCAATCACCTTAACATTTTAATTTCAATTAACCATTTAATTAAAAACTAATAATTGGGTTTATAGAAGGAGAATGGAATCCAATGGAAATATTACACACCTCAAAACACAAAAAATAATAATAAAAACAATAGTTCTAGAACATTAGAGAGCATAAATCATTTTGAAGACCCTTTCCATTGACACAGCACTTAACAGCTCATGGACAGACCTCACCCCCAATCTTTCCATGGACCAATCTTTCACCACCCATTTTCTTAGGTCCTATAACATAAAAAGGAATCATACATAATTAATTATAATATTTTATCATCAGTTATAATTAATTAATACATTTTAACCAAATATGAATAATATATAATTTCTTACCAAATGATTTTTTTTGTGGAAAGTGATGTTTTGGTGTGTGATTGTCATGTTGTTATTTTTGATATTGAGGAAGTGATTGTGGTAATGTGATGTAGTGAAGGAGGAGGGCTAGTGATGATGATACATGATGTGGGTTATGCATGGTAGAAGGGCTAAAATGTATCTCAGTTGATTTATATTTCTGGTTTGATTTATTTTTCAGGGCAGTGGTGCAGCAAAAGCATATTTTTTTTCTGGGCAGCTTTTAGTGGCGGTTTTAACCGCTGCTAAACTATGAAAACCGCCGCTAAACATAAATTTTTTCTTACATTTAGCGGTAGTTTTAACCGCCGCGAAATAGCCGAATCTTTACTGCCTCGTTCCGCGGCGGTTCCCGTGACTTCGGCGGTGGTTTTATGGCTTCTGAATTTGAGTTTATTCATGGCAGTTATAACCTCCGTGAATAAATTGATATCCAGGGAGCGTAAAAAATGCCGCTAAATTCAGGAAAACCGCCGCTAAATGAGGCATCTACGATGCTTTCCTTAAACCGCCGCGAAACGGAAAAAACTGCCGTGAATAGATTGGCGACACCATATTAGGCGACGGTTTCTATAAACCACCACCAAACCATGCTGCGACGGTTTAAAACACCGCGAAATTCAAAAAAACCACTGCTAAATGACAATTATATTGTAGTGCCTCTCCCCAGTGGCTCAACATGTACCTCAGAGGATACATGGACACAAACTAGAGTACACAAGAACAAGCACACCATGTACTCCCACATGAACATGGTTTGTCCTGGTGTACACATGAATATCCGTGTCTTGGTACATGGGAAGAGTACAGGGGAAACTGACATGCCATGTACTATTACACATACACGGACACAGGACATAGTCTGTTTACACAGGTAATACCTAGGGTTGAAGGGACATAACATGTAACCCTACTACACACTTTTTACTCCTTAAAACATGGATTATAACCCTTTTTCTCTATATCTTGGACAAGTTTAGTTAGTGTGTGTTCCCAATATCCCTTTCCCTAAGGGTTAGTATGGAATCACCTCCTAATCCTAAGACAATGACCCCTTCAGCAAAACTTCTTGGATAGAGTTGTTAGAATCCTTCTGTGAGGCTTGGAGTGAGATCTTCTATTCATATTCATGCCCTAGGTGGAGTTCTTGGTATCACCATGACCAAAACTATGCGGGTTCTGGTCCTATACTTAGTGGGCTAATCTGGATTGAGTTGTTGGTATACCCCATGACCCTAGGAGTGATCCTCATATGTGTATCATATCTCTTTGGGATTTCAGTGTGCACTTCCTATGACGAGACCTGAAGATCATTTCCTATCATATGAACGTCATTAGTGATATAAAACTTAGGAGTGTGTTATCCTAGATGAGCTCTTTTTGAAACCTTCGAGCTGGAATCCTAAGCTAGAATTACAGTTGCGGCTTACCTTTAGACTGTGTGTCTTTTACCTCACATGTCATGTATTGTGTAGATGATAGAACTTTTGGCAGAGCCCTAGATGGATCAGAACCATATGGCGCTTAGTGAGACCATACAAACTGAGGTGTGTTCCCATGGTACTTTGACAGTAGTCCTCAATTTACTCTTAGGTTGGACTTGTTTTCAAAATCTTTGTAGTGGTCTTATATTTGGACCTGTTTACTTTCCTTTACTTCCTATCGTACTCTGGTTGTGGGATTTAGATGTATAAATGAATGTTTGTTCATTTGTTTTTACATTTTAGCATTATATAGTCTTGGAGATGTGTGCATGTGTACATGTACTTAGGCTAAGGCCTCCCATGTTGGTGATAATCCTACTCAATGCTAGTCACTAGCCCCTTAACTATTGGATGTGGGCTTGGGGAGTCATGGAACGGGCCCCTTTGGGATAGTTCACGACATCCAGATTCAGTAAAAGCATAAAAAATATACAAATTTCTGAGGTATTAACTAAATTTTAGGGTTAAATTTCATTTAAAAAAATTAAAAACATGAAATTGTTGGATTTCATTAGGTTTTCATTCCATAATATATGCATTGCACTGTGAAACACCCAATCACATCATAATGTGTGACTATGATTTCTCTATCCTAATTCAGAGATAGGTGTGATTCGTGTTTGGATTATATCATAGGGTATGATATTGGCATGTCTTATGGTATAAAATTCATGAATATAATTTATATCATATGATTTGGTTTAGGCATATCATAAAGATAAATTTAGGATATTGTTCCACTTCCTTGGATATATCATACTATATGATATGGTGACATTGGGTTTTTATGATAATCGTAATATATGATTAGCATAAAATCCTATAATTTAGTGGGAACCAAACATTAATATGTCAACATCTGAATCATTACCCACATAATTTATCATTAATTTATAACATTTAATATGAGGAAATTATTAAGATTTATATTAGATTAAATTTATAAAGAGTTGTAACAAATATTCCATTTACTCATAACATACAAGTAAATGAATGGGAGGTTAGTGGATTATCCTTAGACTCTATATAAGGAGGTAAAAATCACTGAGATAGGGTGTTTAATCCTCAATTGAGCTTCCTTTATTCAAATATTCCCACCAAAGCTCTCTTCCTCCACTACCACTAGTAGAAAAAGAATATTTTGTGTCAGGATTTTCACATTAGTTATTATAATAACCGACATGAAAATTCACACCAATGAAGTTTTAAATTATAATAACCAATGAAAAAACCTTTTAAAAAAATTAAAGACATGCGACTTTTGACTTCCGAGTTTCATTCTATCAAACCTAAAATAATAAAACCCCAATTTCCATGACCTTTAAATGCATCCCCCCACTTAATTCATCTAGATTTAATATTTTTTTGTATTTTATCCTTTGATTTTTAGAGTTTTCACTTATATTGCTCTTATTTCACAAGTCTTTATCATAGTTTAAGATCTTAATGGAATTCTGCTGCTTTACTTTGAGTTCCATGATCCTTGTCACCAATTTGTTTTTCAAACATGCTCCCACATAATTGCATTCTACCTAAGGTTTGTTTACTGCTATTTCTTCTATTTTCATCATCAATATACTCTTTGAATCTACATTTTTTTGTGATTTTTTTATTTTCTTTGTTTAAAGATTTATTATACACTTATTATTTAAATTTTTGATCACTTATTTATTTTTGATCATTCACTCACTTAATTTCATGTAATATGAAGTTTGTTTATTGTTGTTTTGTCTTTTTCATAGATATATTACTTGTATCTAATTTTTTGTCTAATTTTTATTTTCTTTATTCAAAATATTTATTAAATGTTTGTGATTTATATATTTTTTTCATTTATTTATTATTTTTATAATGTTTATATCCATTTATTATATTGTGATCATTTATTTATCATATTGATGTTTATATTATATAATCATTTTTTATTAAATTTTTATAAATACATGGTTTTGATTAAATTTTTATTAATAAATGGAGAGTTCATTTATTATATTATGTTTATTTATTTATTATTTTAATATTTATTTATTATTATTATTTGTTTTGATTAAATTTTATAAGAAAATGGTTAATTTATTTTTTTTATTTTATTATATATTATATATATGGGTATATATAACCCGAATCTATATGTTTTAATTATATATATATATATTTAAATGTTTATGTGTTTTAATATATTCATCTATGATATTGTAATTTTCAGTAATTAATATATTATAATTAGATTAATTCATGAATAACTAGTGATGGATATAAGAAAGGGGTTGAATTTTTTTTGGAGTTTTATAATAGATATTTTCTTTTCTATCCATGTGAGAAGTGTTTAAATATGATAAAATTAGGGTGTAAATAAATAAAAAACCATATGATTTTATATGGTTTTAATCATAGTTATACATGCCGGATTTGAAACAGTGAAATAATAAAAAGTCAAGATCTAATATTGATGAAGACATTTAGTATGAGATGAAGGATTATCATGAAGAATTAATTCATGATGTAGGCATTGAAACCATTGAAAAAATAGAAAGTGTTGAATGATTGTATGAAGATACTGAGAAACCATTACTCTAGGTTTGCACTAAATTTATAGTGTTATCAGTAGTGCTGAGATTTATTAACTTGAAAGTAAAATATGGTTGGAGAAACAAAATTTTCACAGAACTACTTAAACTTTTGAAAGAGTTACTTATATAAGAAAATGATCTTCCAAATTATAATTACGATGCAAAAAAATATTATGTACAATGGGATTAGGTTATAAGAGAATACATGATTTCCCCAATGACTGTGTGTTGTATAAGAAGGGATATAAAAGTTTATAAAAATGTCTTAAACGTGGGACATCATGATATAAAATGAATGAGAAATCTAAATGTGATTCATTATCAAGAACATGCACCGAACCTCCCACAAAATTAATATGTTATATTCTAATAATTAATTATTTAAAGAATTTATTTGAAAATTGAAATGATGCAAAGAGGATAAGATGACATATAGATGACTGAATATCTGATGGAAACCTATATCACCCTACCAATTCATCATAATATAAGAGATTTGATATATATATATTTCTTATGATTTTGGAAATGATGTTATAAATCTTATAATGTGATGGTGCACAAATTAAATGAATCCATATAATATCCCCATTAGCCAACATTGTTCATGTCTTGTTATACTAGTACTGTACAATATATACCCATATATATATGAAGAAAAAATATGTTATGATGAGCTTGATGATTTCTAGACCAAAAAAACCTAGAAATATATTGATGTTTAGCTATCACTATTGATTTATGATTTAAAATTTCTATGGGAAACAATTGTTACAGTATTTGATGTATATAAGAAAGAGTATTTTATTTTACATGATATGGTAATGGTCCCTATAAATAACTTTCCTACATATATAAACTTATCATGATACACTGTTAAGGGTCATAAATCTTATCCCATTTACAATGAATGGACTTCATATCATCAATTGAAAAATCACTGAAAGATAGAGTATATGAGACATAGAAGATTTTTGAAAATGGATCATTCTTATAAAAGATTAAAAAATTCATTTAATGGTTCATAAGAGTATGATTTTGATCCACGACCATTGCTAGTTAAAGAATATCATAACAAGTTGAAAAATATTGATGTCATATTTTGAATGAAAGGAAGTTTCGGTTTTCAAAAAAATACATAGAATAAATGTTCCATATCATTCAACCTACCTAATTGAATATTTTTACAGGTAAAACTTAACATTGACATTATTCATGTTGAGAAAAATATTTATGATAGATTAATTGGAACTTTTTTAAACATAAAATAAAAGACAAAAGATGAATTGAATGCAATATTTGACTTAATATCCATGGTAATATGTTTGGAGTTAGCTCCTACTATGAAATGAAACAAAACATATTTAATTTTGGTTTTTCATACATTAATAAAGATTGAGAAGATAATTTTTTTTCAATGACTAAATGGTATTAATGTACCTAGATGTTTTTCTTCAAATGTGAAAACTTTTGTTTTATTGAAGGATTTAAAGTTAATCGATATGAAATATTATGGATGTTATGTATTTACGCAACAAATGATACTAGTTTCATTGTGTGACATATTTCTAATACCTTTCATAAAGTCTATCATCATGTTTTGTAACCTTTTCAATTCTATTTGTAGTAAAGTCATAGATCCAATTTTTTTAGATGTGTTGGAGAGTGAATCTATTATCATATTTTGTCAATTATAAATGTATTTCCAACCATTTTTTTTGATATAATGGTTCATATAATGATTCATTTTGTGTGATATATAAGAATATGTGGGTCCATTTATTTACATTGGATGTATCCTTTTGGAATATATATGAAAATTTTGAAGGGGTATATTAAAAATCTGCATGGCCAAAGGACCTTATTGCTCAAAAATATATATTAGAAGAGGTTATTGAGTTGTGTTATGATTATTTTAATAAAGTAGAGCACATTGGTCTCCCTATATACCAAAATTTGATAGTCGGTAGTGATGGTAAAGGGATATGTGGCTTAAAAGTAATGATAATTCCATGTAATGAAGTGATGCAGAAAAATTTATACATTTTGAACAACATAGGTGAGGTTCAACCCTATATATCATCACATATTATTGGATTGAAGGTATGATTTTTGAAAATAAATGAAAAGTGGTTGATGAATGAATATAAAAATACATTTGTTAAACCATATTTATATACATTAGAAACATTGAAATGGCTAGTATAGGGCTAAGATTTAATGTGATCACATGGTATGATTTTGATATTAATGGTTATACATTTTACATAATAACTAGGAAAATAAGAACACATTTCAAAATATTGGATTAATAATCATCACTGAAGCACTGTATTTTTTGAGTTCTAAAGATAAAAACCCAATTTCTATATCAATAATATATTTTTAAGTTATTGAGGATATATGGGATATTGATTATACTAAATTTCGAGTACTGGTGGTTAAGTGTAACTAGGTTGATATTAATAGTGGTGTGAAACCTAATGATTATTGATTTACAATTGTTGATTTAAAAATATTTGGTTATAAAGAGGAATCATTTATCATGGTAAAACATGTAAAACATATATTTTATACTGTTGACCCATCAAATGATCAGTGATCTATCATTTTGAATAGAAAAAAAAATTCATTTGGGTAATGAGAATGATGATTATATTGAGGAATTATATGAGATTTATCCATATATTAAATGATTACCTAAGGAAAACAATAACTACAATGTTGATGTAGTCTATGCAATATGAAATGAAAATGTAGAAGTGATATGGGAAAATTCTCTACTACTCTCTTATTTATTCAGGTAAATATCTATTTTTTTATTTTTTTTGTGAAATTTATACATGTAAAAAATATATTTGGATATTAAAATATAAAAATATTGACCATTTTTATATTAAATTTTATATTCACAGTTTCAGTTAAACATTTTTTGGTTAAAAAACCCAACATCATATTTTTTATGAAATATATGCATGTAAAAACAATTTTTTTAACTTGGATATTTAAATCTATAGATGTTGATCAATTTTTCCATTTTTGAATTAAATATTATATTCATCAGTTTTACTTACACATTTTTTGGTTGAATAATCCCCAATATCATTAATTTTTATTGAAACCTACACATGTAATTAATGATACTATTTTATAACTTAGATATTGAAATTTATAAAATTTTGATCATTTTTATAATTTTTATATTAATTTTTATATTCCTTAATTTTACTTAAACATTTTATAGTTAAATAATCCCAACATAATTATTTTGTATGACTATTTATTTGTATTTATCATTTTAAGACATTCATTTTTCTTCAGCTATATTAGTTAACATAATAGATATAAATTGTTTTTTTATTATTAAAAAGAAATTTTTTATTTTTAACAATAATTTAATTATAATAAAATATAGGTACAAAAAAATTCATTGCATTCATCTATTTAAATGATAGAAACAATGACAAAAGAATATTTACAGAGGCATATGTACATTTTTTCATATTAATATATTACAATGATTAAATTATTTAATGAAATTATTTTCTTGTTTGTTAAACTTATTTGCAATACTACCAGTGATATTCTAAGGTAAAAGTATTATTATTATCTAAAGAAGAAGATACCAAGAGTTGGTGGACATAGGATTTCATATTTATCAAAATTTTCACTTTCTCATGGGAATTAGAGGTTGAGAATTGAATTTGATGATAATAATAATTCAAAAGGATCGAATTCAAAGCAGGTTCAGAGTTATATAGCCCTAAAAAGACATTGTAGGATCAATATTTTATATGATTATTGAAAGAGATTTGATAAGAGAATAAAAAATAAACTTTGGGAATCCATAATGGTGAAGTTTTTCATCTGATTTATTTTTTTCAAATTATTTAAATATTAGATATTTCATGACTAATATTTAATTTATTAAATTAAAGATGTAATTTTAATTTAAAAATATTAATGAAATTAAAAATAGTTGACTATATTTTGTGTCAGTTATATGGAAATATTTTAAAACAAAATTGAATTAATATTATATTTTCAGGAAACAACAAAATGAAAGCCCATGCCTTGAATATGGGTTTATAAATGTATAGACCTGGGAGAAGTTTGTCACTGGTCTATGGGAGGATGCATTTATGGTATGAAAATTAATTATTATAAAATCAATTTGTAAAATTATTTGTTAATTACCTAAAAAATTATTCATTTATTCTTATATAACAGGCCTCTAGGAGATATCACCAGGATAGCTAGTCATATAATGTATATCCTCATACTTTATCACATGAAGGGTATCCGTTTCTACAAGTGAAAATGATTTTTGAAAATTCTATGAATCAAAATCTAAATCTAGCATTGACTAAAAAGTGATTCTATTTGGCCCTCCATATCCCCCACTCGCTATGAAAAATGAAAAAGGATGAGGATGAAAAAGGTGAAGTTTCTTATAGATCTATAAAGATAAGTACTTGATAAGATTTTAAGAATTTAATTATCATTTTTCTTAAATATTAGTGTCTTATAAATTCATCAAAATAATATAAAATTTTCATATATTAATTCAGGATTCCCTTCAATAAAAATCAACGTCGGAGATCATTATCCCTAAGGAAAGGATCAAAATTTTGGATACTACTTTAGGAAATAAAGAACACTTAGGCCATGTAAGAGGATATGAGGTAGGTGTTGGTATTAGAAAAGTTTGGGATCATCCTTGTATGACACCAAGGGAGAAAAAATACAAGGGAGAAATATAGGTCTAATTAGGGTAAAGAGACAAGAGGGGGGCTGTGGGTGAATTTCTCTTTAAAAATTAAAAGGAAATAACAAAATCCTTAAAGACTAAAAACCACTTTTTGAAAGATTGAAGAAAATTAAAACCTTTTTAAAAGGTAAAAAAATCAAAGTTTAAAGTGTAGTGATGTAATTATATATTCTTATAAAAGTGGAAAAATAAAAGAAAGAGCGGTTCATAAAATAAATGATTAAATGTATTGATGGATTGAACAATTTATTAAATGTATGAACACAATTGATTGATAAATAGAAATGTAGAAAGTAAATAAGGCACACAATGTGGTAAGGAAGATTGAAAATAACTTAAGAAGAGACCCTACATCTACCACCTTAATGAATTGAGGAATGTATCCGTCCACTGGCTTTAAAGGTACCCAAGATACAAAAAATTCCTTTCTTTTTTAGGTTGTAGCAAGAAAACAAAATTACAATCGATACTAGATTTTTAATGGGTATAGATAGAAACCTTAAAGAAAATAGTCCCTTTCCTTTTAATGGTTATAAAAATAAAACCTAAAACCCTCACTTTAATGGTAGTGAGCTTTGATAATAGAAGAAATATAGAGATGAGAGGATTTATTAGAAGCAATCACGTTTTAGTACAGTCTTGATTCCCTCAAAAGAATATGAATAACAACTAGGAGAGAATTAGAGTGAGAATATTTTAAAATAATGACACACTCTAGATTGAATAAGGAAACACTTTTGAAAAGAGATAACTTGAGGTAAATTTAGAGATTTTAGCATGTTGGTGTTGGAGAATAGTTGAGAAGGTATATTGCTAAAGACACTAATAGGTCTATTTATTACCTCAAAATTCTTGAGGAACCTTATATAATTTTCTAAGGGTAATGAAGCTGAAGAAGACCAAATTAATGGTCTTTTTGACTATAATAAATGCTAGTTTAGAAGTGCTTCCTTGATTCCATTAGACACCTTATAGCCTCCACCTAGTATCCAGCAGACCACCTGGAACTTTTTACTCACTACCAGCTTCCACCGGGTAGCTAGTTCTCTGCCACCAACCGGTCGATGGACATCTAAAGCATGAAAATATTCCATCCAACTGCACCATCTAGCTGGTTATCCTTTAATGTGTAGTTGGTAGACAAATTCTTCTTGGGGAGGCTACAACCTTCACTATTGGATGACTGGTGGATATGTACCGACTAGCTGGTGCTGCTTGTCAGTGTCTATGGGCCTCAATGGCCTCCCAGATTCCTTCCTTACCTTTTAAAGGTATGATAACTTCACTCCATGAGTTTAAAAATAATATAAAAACTTATCCAAGGATCCTTAAAGGTTAATTAAATATTATAACAATATTTCATTAAGTTTCTAACTACACACCACTTAGATAAAATCATTAGACACTTTAAAGAGTGTTTGTGATAATTAAAACTAAAGAAGGTGAGAAGCATAATAAAAAATAGCTTCCTTGTAGTCTGAGCTATAATAGGAGAATTAATCCCTATAAATCAAATTAAATCATCTATATAGGCTATGTTTTCATAAATGATGAAACAGAAGTTTCCTCCTCATCCTTCCCAATTGGACAGAGTATGATTCATTTTTTACTCTAGACAACTATTATTTATCATCAGTTGACATATGAGGTATGTGTTATTTCTTATATTTTTATTTACTTTTAATTTTAAATTAATTGTATTTTTTCATAGAATTACCATATATATGATTATCTTAATTCTAAGGATTCATTGAAAAATAAAAAAAGTTTAAAGAGCCTCCACCTTAAGATAATTAATATATTTATCCAAGTTTAACAAAAATGGATACTTTTATATTGGAGAGTTATTATGAGTTTTTTATGACTTTCAAAATATATGGTAGGGACCATGCATCAAGATTATTTAAAAAATATATCATGGATGTTATTATTAGTGATTATCTCTCCATACTTGTGGTGAAGTTGTTTTCTATGTAAGTAAATTTCAATTTCAATTTTCATTTATTTAAATAAATATAACATATAATGATTTAATTTATTAATTATCTAATCAGGTATCTACACACACTTCTCATAAAAAATGAGATCACTTATATTTATGGATTTATGGATCCGTAATTTACTTCAAGAGTTGTGAAATACATAATAAATAATGTTAGAGCGAAATATATAGCTACTAGATTGGAAAACATAGAGATTAAGTGTTGGTTCCTTCCATTACCTAATGGGTAAAAAAGATTATATAATTATAAACTAATATCCATTATAATATCATTCATGATGAAATTTTTATATTTTAGTGTACATTTAATGTTATGAATATTTTTGTCACATGAATTCACAAAATATTGGTTATTCTCTTTCTTGGTCAAAGTTCATGATGATTTTAAAGAATTATTGAATTTATAAATTTTATACTATTTTATAAGTCCTTTAATATATATTTTTTCATGTTAAATATTTTTTATTAATTAATACATGAAAAAAAAACAAGTAATAGAAAGTTTTTTTTTTAAAAATCACTTATTGATAAAGAAATCAAATGATATTAATTATTTTAGGTATCTTTTATAGTATACTTATACCTTTTTATCTTAAATATATTGAGTGTTTTATTTTTAGTGTGTTACGTCATAAATGCAGTTTCATAATCAAAGAGGATACGTTGAATGTAGATATTATGTTTTATGATTTATTTTTGAGACTATCAGAACTAGAATGATGACACATTTTAACAAGGTTAGTTCCACCACATCTATTATGATTTTAAAAATATATTGTACTATAAATTTTATTGTTTTTATAGGTTTTTAATGATACTAAATCTTATTTGAATGGATACTTACACCACCTTCAATATTTATTTTTAAAATATTTTTAGGCTTGATTAATTTATAGTTGTATATGTAAATGTTTCATTTATGTGTATATTATCTTGAAAAAATGTTGTATAAAAGTTTTTATTTTGTTTGTATTTGTTTTATACTACTTATAGTTTTTTATGCTACTTCTATTATATTAATGTAAATAAATCATTGCATTTATTTAATATTTTAAAAAATAATAATTAATTTTGACATCATTTTTTTATACAGTTGATGTCAAAAGCCCCATTCGAGGTCATTTTTAGACTTTCAATGTTGGTTTCAATTATAACCGATGTCAAATAACTATTTCAACACTAATTATTTAAATAAACAATGTCAAAAAGATTTTCCAGACTACTTTTTTTGATACATTCCATGTCAACTATTAATAAAACAGATGTTGAAATGAATCTTCAATGTTAGTTTTTTATAACCGATATGGAAACATTATTTTTAACATCATATGAAATGATATTTACTTTTAAATGATGTTAAAGATTAAAAATAACTAACCTGAAAAGTTATTTTCCAATAGTGTATCCTTATCTACTCCAGGTACAATCATACCATGGATGAGTGAAGAATCCCGGCTGAGCATCGGGTGATTCATTCAACCCATGGATGCACCATGTAGGAGGGAGTCCTTTAACTACCTTTGAGGTATCTTCATCAAACATATGAATCAAGATAATATCAGTAAATCTTTATTAAAAGGTGCACACCATTTTCTTAATTTTATATATACACAGTTTCATGCATGGTTGATCATGGGATTTGAGGGTTCTAATTGCTTTCATTATGTTGATTAAGTGTTAATAGATCCTTAGAAACTGATCAATGGTATCAAAGCTTCACCATGATTTATTATTCACAAAATCATGTTTTAAAATAAATATTATTGATATCATTTTTGATATCCGAAATATTATCATTAAAAATGATAATTTTTTTATGTGACTTGTCTTATGATATTGGATATCATAAGTTGTGGATGGATCACTCCATATGATATGGGATATCATAGCATGCAATTTATTGTGATCATTTATATTTACACATGTCATAATGTACGACATGGATGATCATAACATATGATGGTGTTGATAAAAAGTCATAAAATAGACCATCATACCACTTTAATGATATAAATTCATAGAATTGAATGTGATTATCGTCCGCTGAGTTAATATGATTCAAGTCCGATCGTAACATGTGACATATCTATACCATTATTTTAATATTATATAGCAGCATATAGTATGTTATGATCACTAGGTTCTAATACATTACTCCTATATAGGTTGATGAAGCATCATTTCAATATCACACAAAGGCTTATCATAGGTCGAGATTTCCAGCATGTCGTGTTTATGTTATGCATGTAATATATCATAAGTGATGCTTTCTAGGCACCTAGTTTTTCTTACATGAATGAGACTATCAATCATAAAATATGATTGATAATGCTACTAGGATTTTTGAGAATTGTGACTTATCAATCATTTATTTTAATATAATATATATTATAGGCACCCTTAGGGTGCAAATCAATGGTAGTTTCCCCAGCAGGTCTTGGTTATGTCTCGAGTTCAAGTCTCATTGAGTACTTTCTTGCATGTGTGTGTTGTATGATTTTATTTGTAATATAGACCCTTCCCCCACATCGATATAACTAAAATGTATATTATAGGGTGTGATATATAAGAAAAATTATTTTTTCTAAATTTCACTTTATAATTTAATTATATGATTCATAAATTATTTATAAATCATAGTAAAAATTATTTTAAGATATTTATTTAATTTATAAAGGTGTTTATAAATTAATTAATTACAATGTGTTTATAATTAATTAATTAAATTTTTATGAAACATTTATTGAATAAATTGTAACATCCAAAGTAAGTAATGAATAATATATATTTTTATCTATGTCTATTAATGATTAAGATAGTGTTTTAGAGGCTTAAAATGAAAATAAATACAATCTTATGCATGGAATACACTAATATTCTTAAAAGATTGTTTTACTGCATTTTGATGAAAAACCATTTTTAAATCTATCTTTTGACAATTTTATAAGCTATGTTTTTCAAAATAAACTTATTCTTTATGATTGGGACATCAAAATTTACTTTGTGTGAATTTTTGGTATTTTTCTGACAATGTTCATTTTTTAATGAATAGTGAAAAATACTGCATTTTACATCAAAAATGCTTTTTAATCTAATTTATTTATATGATTAGATTATATTTTGAATTGGTTTTGAAGTGAAATTAGAATACATTTTTACCATTTTATCCAATTATGGTCATTGGAATCAATTTCACTTTGAAATTAGACTTAAACTGGTGTCAATCTTTTGATACTTATTGTTTTATAAAAACACGCTATTTGCTTTGACAACGAGAATTAATTATTAAATTAATTAATGTGACTTATATGTTTTTAATTTTGTAAAATAGACTTCATTTTTGAATTCGGAATATCAAATATATCTTAGGGTGAATTTTTGGTAATTTTCTGAAAAACTTCAATTTTTGATGAATAGTGAAACCACTAAGTGGTACTTATAAAAACTGATTTTCCATTTAACTGAAATTTTGCCATAATTGTGTTTTGAATTTCAAAAATCCAACATACATGGTTGTCATTAAGAAGTAAAATGTGGTTCAATGAGATTAAAATAATTTTTTGGTGAATAGTAACTTATTAAGTTCTTAATCGCGATTAGTGGTAATTAGTGTAGTTTAAGGTAAAAATAATGCTTTAATAAAATGAGATGAGCTTGACACATGTCCTACCCTCATTGGTTGTGTCATGGCCGACAAAGACAAGCCATGGGTCAACTTGGGGACCCCATGGATCCACTTTGGTTGGGAAATGACATAAATAACTTTTTATTTAATGTAAAAGTAAAAATGACACAAACATAATATGTTTTACGAAAACAATTTTTACATGGGGTTATAAAGATAATATTTTTTATTATAAATAGTCATTGGAAAGATAAAAAGATTTACTACATCATAGTATTTTTTTTATAATTTTTATACTTTAAATAAATTAAATTATTTATGACATCATGATGATGCAGTGATGACCTCATTATTTAACGATTTAAATAAAATGGAAAGATAATGAAAAATATAAAACCTACACATGGCCAAAACCAATTGGATGAGTGGATTTCGAAGACTTATCACCTTATACTTGAATTATAGCAATGTGGGACCTTTTGAATCCGAAAATCTTTTTAAAATAAAGTAACTTATCTTTACTTTCCAAAAGTTCCCCTCCTCTCCTCTTATAAAAGGCCCCCACCTCTACCTCATTTCACACACTCCTCAAGCCTTTGTCCCATCCAAACCCTACCAATTTACTCTCTAAACATCCCTCTTCTCATCCTAGAGGATTCCCTTTGGGTATAATCCTTTCAAAGGAAGCCTTTAGGCTCAAATCAAAAGGAGTTACACTTTTAAAGGTAATTCATTCTCTCATGTTCATTTGTTTTATTTTGCTTCTCCAACCCCCTAAAATCTTTTTATTTACTTCTTTTGTAACAAAAACAGTATCTTCAATATAATAGTATTTTGTTATAATATTTATTTGAGCTACACTCTCACACAACTACATCAAATGGTTAAAGAACATACGGTTTCCGTGGATGGCGAAATTCTGCCTCCCGAAACGATGATTGTTCAATACTCATTTAACACCTTCAAAGGTGGCCATTATGATGTCACTATTTTTATATATGATATATAACATGTTTATTATTTCCTTAAGCTTATGTATTTTTCATTTATGGCATACCATTATTGTTTCCATTATGGGTAAACATGATATCTTCATTTTAGGAAGTGCGGACTACCGCCCCCTGAAAGTGATTTGATTCGTTAATACCATATGTGGGATGTGTAAAGGATAAAGTTAATGATATTATATATGTTATTATACTGGAATTATAATATACTCTTATATAATTATGATTCCATTTCCAGAAAATACGAAATAGAAATGGAAGTAGCGTTCATGCGTACGTACGGCTTACCGTCTCCATGAACGGTGCATTTCATTTCTTACCTCTAAATGTGATGTAATATTATAAATACATGTATATGATGAATATATATGATATATATGTTATCCAAATCATTAATAACATTATGTATATAACGAAAATTTGACCAAATTAACAACATGTAAGTGTAAGAAGTCTATTTTTGACTTAAGAACCAAATACCGACAAAATGAACATTATTAACTTAAATGATTACATGATGTTCATAACATGGTATAAAAGGAATAATGAACTTGAAAAAGGTTCATAAGAAAGTAGAGATTAACTCAAGTTTATTATTCAGGAGATTAAAGAACGGTCGGGTCAAGTCGGATACGAGGTATGGGACTTCGTCTCAATCTCCTTTCATTGAGGCATATTTTATTTTATACACAACTTTCTTTTATACGGTGTATAAACCCCTTTGACTTTTAAGTTTATTCAAAAGGAATCTTTTTTATACGAAGCATTTACTAAATGACAAAAGGGAATGTTTTTGTCGTACGTATGCAGCGACAATGACTTCTCTGCCGTCGTGACCATTATTTGGGTTTCGGCTTCCTCTACAAGCCATACCTTATTTTTAAAAGAAAAATAAATACCATGTTTTACTTTTCTTTTATTTTGGTATTGAAAATGTTTTTCACAGTGTTTTCATATCAATGTGTTGTATTGATATCTTGTGATTGAAAGGTGAAAATTTTATGTTTCCTTTAGGCATGTTTTATGTGATATGAATTATGTTATGGTTCTTGGGCATATTTATGAAGACGGGTGGTTCCATGATAAAATAAAGGCGGGTGAGCCCGTTATAGCTCTGCGATGCATTGGGTAACGCGAAGGAGTGAAATGTTAAGGTTTCTCCGAAGAGATTTAGGGAATATACTGTGATGGGTATTCCAAACGCAACCAAGAGGGTTACTCCCTACATAAGAATGTTATGAATGCCTCAAGTTACCTTTATGTCTTATGATTTCTATGATTTATTCATGATTTGATGAGGTATGTTAAAGTGCTTATGTTTTATGGGTAAAGTATGATCTCATCCTTATGTATATATGTACCCATGTTTCCTTTCCATATTTTTATATCCCTTACTGAGCTTTTTATGCTCATCCCAAGTTTTTTTGAAATGTTTTTCACAGGTCAAGGGAAAGGTACATGATATGATGATAGTGTCAAGGAAGTGTCAAGAAAGAATCCATGTTTATTTTAAATATGTTTCCATTGATGGGAATGAAGAATACTATCTTTATGTAACCACTTTGTTTATATGTGGAATGTAATGCAAGTTTTATGATATAATTCTCTAAAACTCTAAACCCGAAAAGATCCTCAATGTGTAATCTTGTAATAACTCAAGATTAAGTAAGGTTTAAGGCTGGGGCCTTATAGTTGGTATCAGAGGTCGGTTTAGATAACTTTAGGAGTTAGAATTTTATTAAATGATTATCCAAAATATTTTTTTTGAAATGATATAGCATTTGAAGATTACCATGTTTCTTCACCTAAGGTATTTCTGTGATAAGAATGGTTTTCCATAGAGGAAACAAAGCAGCTTTTATGGGAAGGCATACAGAGGGAAATGACCTTTCAAATCAGTATCCTGAGATGGTCAGAATCAGAACTAAACAGTTTGTTGCAGTGATGGCTCAATTGACTCAGGTGAAAAATGTTGGTTGTTTTTATTGATGATATTTCGGTGTTTTCTAAAAGTAAAGAGGACCATGAAAGACATTTAAGGGTTATCTTGCAAACCTTAAAAGAAAATAAACTGTATGGAAAATTCAGCAAGTGTGAGTTTTGGTTGCAACAAATTTCTTTCCTTGGTCACATTGTTTCTAAAGATGGAATAACTGTTGATCCTGCAAAAAAAAAAGTTGTGGAAGAATGGCCAAGACCCACAAATGTAACCGAGATTCGTAGATTCCTTGGTTTGGCGGGCTATTACCAAAGGTTTGTTAGAAAATTTTCACGATTATCTAGTCCAATGACTAAGCTAACTCGGAAGGGTGTTAAGTTTATCTAGACAAAAGAATGTGATGATTGTTTTCAGGAATTGAAAAGAAGATTGGTGAATGCTCCAGTTTTGGCACTACCTTCCAGGAATGGTGAGTTTGTTATATACAGTGATGCTTCATTGAAAGGACTTGGTTGCGTCCTAATGCAGAATGATCAGGTAATTGCTTATGCTTCACGACAGTTGAAAACTCATGAGGTAAATTACCCTACACATGATTTGGAATTAGCTGCTGTTGTTTTTGCTTTAAAAATTTGGTGGCATCATTTGTATGGAGTAAAGTGTGAAATATATACTGATCACAAAAGTTTAAAGTATATATTCACTCAGAAAGAGTTAAACATGAGACATAGGAGATGTCTAGAATTAATCAAGGATTATGATTGTACAATTCATTACCATCCGGGAAAATAAAATAAAGTGGCTGATGCTTTGAGTCGAAAAAGTAATGCTTCATTAACAATGTTGCGTTTGGAACATGATCCTTTGGTTAAGGATTTGATGAACTTTGGCATAGAAGTTGTTGGTGCAGGAAGTCCTTCTGTTTTGTTTCAGGTATCAGTGAGATCTTCTCTATCAGATAGAATCAAGCAAGCACAGAAGCAAGACAGTGAGTTGCAGAAAAAGGTAGAGCTGGTTCAGAAAGGTAAGTTGCCCGAATTCAACATTGATAATGATTGTGTTTTGAGATTTGGGAAGAGATTGTGTGTGCCTTGTGATTCACAGTTGAAGAGGGAGTTGTTATGTGAAGCTCATAGTTCTCCGTTTTCAGTTCATCCGGGCAGTACTAAGATGTATAGAGATCTGCGGGAGTATTACTGGTGGGATGGAATGAAAAGAGATATTGCTGATTTTACTGTGAAGTGTTTGACTTGTCAGCAGGTTAAAGCAGAGCGGCAGTTACCGAAAGGGATACTTCAGCCTTTACCAGTGCCAGAGTGGAAATGATAGAATATATCCATGGACTTTGTTGTGGTATTACCGAAGACATCTTGAGGTAATAATGCAATCTGGGTTATTATTGATCGCTTGACTAAATCTTCTCATTTCCTTTCTATACGTGATACTTTTTCCCTAGATCAACTTTCCCGTTTGTATCTTAAAGAGATAATCAGGTTATATGGAGTTCCCCTCTCCATTGTATCTGATCATGATCCCAGGTTTACTTCTAACTTTTGGAAAGGTCTTCAGAAGTCGTTGGGTACTGAATTAAATTTTAGTACAGATTTTCATCCTCAATCAGATGGGCAGTCAGAACGAACAATTCAGACATTGGAGGATATGCTACGAGCTTGTTCTATGGATTATCAGGGAAGTTGGGACCAACATCTTTCTTTGGTTGAATTTTCATATAATAACAGTTTTCATTCCAGTATACAGATGCCACCATTTCAGGCATTATATGGGAAGCGGTGTCGAACTCCAGCTTTCTGGGATGAAGTGGGTGAAAAGAAGTTGATGGGACCAGAATTGGTAGAAGAGATGGCAGAAAAAGTTCAGCTGATTCAGAAGAACATGAGAACAGCTCAGAGCAGGCAGAAGAGTTATGCGGATAACCGGAGGAAGGATCTGTCTTTCGAGGTAGGTGATCATGTTTTTCTCAAGGTTTCTCCTTGGAAAAGTGTGATGAGATATGGTAAGAAAGGAAAGTTGAGTCCAAGGTTCATTGGACCATATGAAATTTTGGAGAGAGTTGGATCAGTTGCATACCGAGTGGCTTTACCTCCGAGTTTATCTGAGGTACACAATGTTTTTCACGTTTCGATGTTGAGAAAGTATATGCCAGATCCATCTCATGTTTTGAGTCCAGAGGTAGTTCAGCTGGAGGAGAACCTATCTTATGAGGAACAACCGGTCCAGATTCTTGACCACAGGGAGCAAGTGTTACGGAATAAGGTGATTCACCAGGTAAAGGTTTTGTGGAAAAACCACATGATTTAAGAGCCAACATGGGAATCTGAAAATGCAATGAGGGATAAGTACCCCCATTTATTCGATAAGTAAATAAATTGCGGGGACGCAATTTTCTAAAGGGGGGAAGGATGTAACATCCCAAGTAAGTAATGAATAATATATATTTTTATCTATGTTTATTAATGATTAAGATAGTGTTTTAGAGGCTTAAAATGAAAATAAATACAATCTTATGCATGGAATACACTAATATTCTTAAAAGATTGTTTTACCGCCTTTTGATGGAAAACCATTTTTAAATCTATATTTTGACAATTTTATAAGCTATTTTTGTCAAAATAAAATTATTCGTTATTATTGGGACATCAAAATTTACTTTGTGTGAATTTTTGGTATTTTTCTGACAATGTTCATTTTTTAATGAATAGTGAAAAATACTGCATTTTACATCAAAACTGCTTTTTAATCTAATTTATTTATATGATTAGATTATCTTTTGAATTGGTTTTAAAGTGAAATTAGAATATATTTTTACCATTTTATCCAATGATGGTCATTGGAATCAATTTCACTTTGAAATTAGACTTAAACTGGTGTCAATCTTTTGATACTTATTATTTTATAAAAACACGCTATTTGCTCTGACAGCGGGAATTAATTATTAAATTAATTAATGTGAATTATATGTTTTGAATTTTTTAAAATAGACTTCATTTTTTAATTCGGAATATCAAATATAGCTTAGGGTGAATTTTTGGCAATTTTCTGAAAAACTTCAATTTTTGATGAATAGTGAAACCACTAAGTGGTACTTATAAAAACTGATTTTCCATTTAAATGAAATTTTTCCATCATTGTGTTTTTAATTTCAAAAATCCGACATACATGGTTGTCATTAAGAAGTAAAATGTGGTTCAATGAGATTAAAATAATTTTTTGGTGAATAGTAACTTATTAAGTTCTTAATCGCGATTAGTGGTAATTAGTGTAGTTTAAGGTAAAAATAATGCTTTAATAAAATGAGATGAGCTTGAAACATGTCCTACCATCATTGGTTGTGTCATGGCCGAAAAAGACAAGCCATGGGTCAACTTGGGGACCCCATGGATCCACTTTGGTTGTGAAATGACATAAATAACTTTTTATTTAATGTAAAAGTAAAAATGACACAAACATAATATGTTTTACGAAAACAATTTTTACATGGGGTTATAAAGATCATATTTTTTATTATAAATAGTCATTAAAAAGCTAAAAATATTTCCTACGTCATAGTATTTTTTTTATAATTTTTAGACTTTAAATAAATTAAATTATTTATGACATCATGATGATGCAGTGATGACCTCATTATTTAACGATTTAAATAAAATGGAAAGATAATGAAAAATATAAAACCTACACATGGCCAAAACCAATTGGATGAGTGGATTTCGAAGCCTTATCACCTTATCCTCGAATTATAGCAATGTGGGACCTTTTGAATCCGAAACTCTTTTTAAAATAAAGTAACTTATCTTTACTTTCCAAAAGTGCCCCTCCTCTCCTCTTATAAAAGGCCCCCACCTCTACCTCATTTCACACACTCCTCAAGACTTTGTCTCGGCCAAACCCTGCCCATTTACTCTCTCCACATCCCTCTCCTCATCCTAGAGGATTCCCTTTGGGCAGAATCCTTTTAAAGGAAGCCTTTAGGCTCAAATCAAAAGGAGTTACACTTTTAAAGGTAATTCATTCTCTCATGTTCATTTGTTTTATTTTGCTTCTCCAACCCCCTAAAATCTTTTTATTTACTTCTTTTGTAACAACAACAGTATCTTCAATATACTAGGATGTTGTTATAAGATTTATTTGAGCTACACTCTCACACAACTACATCAAATGGTTAAAGAACATACGGTTTCCGTGGATGGCGAAATTCTGCCTCCCGAAACGATGATTGTTCAATACTCATTTAACACCTTCAAAGGTGGCCATTATGATGTCACTATTTTTATATATGATATATAATATGTTTATTCTTTCCTTAAGCTTATGTATTTTTCATTTATGGAATACCATTATTGTTTCCATTATGGGTAAACACGATATCTTCATTTTAGGAAGTGCAGACTACCGCCCCCTGAAAGTGATTTGATTCGTTAATACCATATGTGGGATGTGTAAAGGATAAAGTTAATTATATTATACATGTTATTATACTGGAATTATAATATACTCTTATATCATTATGATTCCATTTCCAGAAAATACGAAATAGAAATGGAAGTAGCGTTCATGCGTACGTACGGCTTACCGTCTCCATGAACGGTGCATTTCATTTCTTACCTCTAAATGTGATGTAATATTATAAATACATGTATATGATGAATATATATGATATATATGTTATCCAAATCATTAATAACATTCTGGATATAACGAAACTTTGACCAAATTAACAACATGTAAGTGTAAGAAGTCTATTTTTGACTTAAGAACCAAATACCGACAAAATGAACATTATTAACTTAAATGATTAAATGATGTTCATAACATGGTATAAAAGGAATAATGAACTTGAAAAAGGTTCATAAGAAAGTAGAGATTAAATCAAGTTTATTATTCAGGAGATTAAATAACGGTCGGGTCAAGTCGGATACGAGGTATGAGACTTCATCTCAATCTCCTTTCATTGAGGCATATTTTATTTTATACACAACTTTCTTTTATACAGTGTATAAACCCCTTTGACTTTTACGTTTATTCAAAAGGAATCTTTTTTATACGAATCATTTACTAAACGACAAAAGGGAATGTTTTTGTCGTACGTATGCGGCGACAACGAATTCTCCGCCGTCGTGACCATTATTTGGGTTTCGGCTTCCTCTACAAGCCATACCTTATTTTTAAAAGAAAAATAAATACCATGTTTTCCTTTTATTTTATTTTGGTATTGAAAATGTTTTTCACAGTGTTTTCATATCAATGTGTTGTATTGATATCTTGTGATTGAAAGGTGAAAATTTTATGTTTCCTTTATGCATGTTTTATGTGATATGAATTATGTTATGGTTCTTGGGCATATTTATGAAGACGGGTGGTTCCGTGATAAACTAAGGGTGAGTGAGCCCGTTATAGCTCTCCAATGCATTGGGTAACGTGAAGGAGTGAAACGTTAAGGTTTCTCCGAAGAGATTTAAGGAATATACTGTTATGGGTATTCCAAACGTAACCAAGAGGGTTACTCCCTACGTAAGAATGTTATGAATGCCTCAAGTTACCTTTATGTCTTATGATTTCTATGATTTATTCATGATTTGATGAGGTATGTTAAAGTGATTATGTTTTATGGGTAAAGTATGATCTCATCCTTATTTATATATGTACCCATGTTTCCTTTCCATATTTTTATATCCCTTACTGAGCTTTTTATGCTCATCCCAAGTTTTTTGAAATGTTTTTCACAGGTCAAGGGAAAGGTACATGATATGATGATAGTGTCAAGGAAGTGTCAAGAAAGAATACATGTTTATTTTAAATATGTTTCCATTAATGGGAATGAAGAATACTATCTTTATGTAACCACTTTGTTTATATGTGGAATGTAATGCGAGTTTTATGATCTAATTCTCTAAAACTCTAAACCCGAAAAGATCCTCAATGTGTAATCTTGTAATAACTCAAGATTAAGTAAGGTTTAAGGCTGGGGCCTTATATAAATATTCAATAATATTAATTTCTAATATTGAAATACCTTTTCTAAATTATATGGAATGACTTGTAATTTAAATATAAATTGTTTATATGAAATTATAAGTGTAATTTATAAAATGTTTATAAATTATAAATTAAGGAAAAAATATAAAAGAATTTATATTTAAAATTATGAATTGTTCATAATTAATTAATTTGAAATGTTATAATTAAAAGGACTAATTTAAATAAATTATTTAAATCACTTCAAAATGAGTTTTGATAATTAATAAGATCAAGGTTTAAATAATATTAAATATGTGTTTTTTAGATTTTGTAAATTTTTTACACAATGGTACTAGAATATAAAATTTTTATATTTTACTGAATATCATATATTTAAAGTAAATGTCATATAAAAGTACAATATGAAGTGTTCCTATTAGAAGTAAATATAATTTTTTATATTTATTTAATTATAGAATTACCATAATGCATTGATAGATAATAAAGTGTTTATAACTAATTTATTTATAAATTATTCACAAATAGTTTATCTCATGTCTAAATATATGAATTTTATATTTGTTTTATTTGTTATATGTTTTGTTCATAAATTTAATTGTTATATTATAAATGATTTTTTTCTTTAGTCTAAATGTTAAACTACTTTTATAAATTTTCATACATTCATTTAAGGAGTTGCATACAAGGTATGATAATTGATTTAGTTTTCTTATACATTGAATTCATGTTATACTTGGTCATGAGATTGAATTTAAATATTGATTATAGTTTATAAATACAGGGTGTTATAATTATTATGAAATTGAGGTATCTATTGAATAGAGTATCCTTGGGTATAAGGACTTTTGGTCGGACTGTTCACTGACCTGGCAGCTCATTCCTTATTTAGAAAAGTGAGAATTAACTATTTGTCACTACAAGCTTACTCTTATGGTGATTGTTGATTTCACATGTTTATAAGAAATTATATGAAAGTTTTCATGTACCTTATACATGTGATGCATTTTGGTATGTATAAACATAGTTAGATTTTACTTTAGGTTAATAACACAATTTATGAGTTGTTTAAAGAGTTACACATCAATATTATTTGAACATATTTATTTTTTGGTGTGAATAGGATTCAAAAATAAACCATTATAAGCATGAATATAGGTAAAGGGAATACATGAGATAATATTGTGAGATGAAATCCCCTAAAAAATGCTATTTTTTTATATTTCTTTCAAAGAAAACACATGTTAAAACCTTGATCCTCCAACAGGGTATGTTCATGATAAATGTAAATACTCCAACCCTTTTATCCCAAAGGCGATGCTTAATTTATTATATTGGAACTATTTATAAGGAATATTATCCAAAATTACTAAATAATTTAGTAGTCTTGGTAAAATAGATACATACTTGAATCTCATATTACATTTGAAAACATAAAATAAAAAACATAGTGAAATTAAATATTATATATCCTTGAAATCATTCAATATTACTTCTTCATATCCTAAAGAAAGGAAAAAAATAAGGGTGAGATGAAATTCTTAGTAATGGTTACATACAGTATAATCTATCATGAGTAAATAAGGCATAATCAATATGGTAAGATATATAACTGAAAACACATGTCATTTAATCACTAACTTGAGCATGAAATGAATCTATGAATAATATCAATGCAATAATATCATGGATAATAATAATTTAATTCTAAATGAAGTAAATGAATAATATTGGATGTCATGATCTCAGAAATCATGATATATTTACCATCAAAGATTTTTTCCTAGACAGTTTAATCGATGGATAGGTGTACACCAAAACCCCATTTAATAATTTTGGCTAATTGATTTGTCTCATGAGACCTAT
Organism: Viscum album; assembly: GCA_963277665.1. Lineage (NCBI taxonomy): Eukaryota > Viridiplantae > Streptophyta > Magnoliopsida > Santalales > Viscaceae > Viscum > Viscum album. The sequence goes on along the minus strand of OY728121.1, from coordinate 706,096,751 downwards.
TGATGCATCAATGGGGATATCTAAAACTAGGCCCCACCATCATTGAATTTAAAATGAATTCCTAATATATTGAACAATCATTTAAATTCATAAACTATATACCTTATTAACAAATATCCATATTGAGTAAAGAATATAGAATATAAATATTTCCCCAGTCAATCAAATAACCTTCAAAGTAAAACACCATATATAAAAATTTTATATAATTTAAGAACTAATAATATATATGATATAGATAATATGAATATTTAATAGAAATTTAATGTCCAATGATCACAATAAAGTGAATATTTTAAGATAAAGATAATGACCACAAAATTATTAAGAGATAAAATATAACCATCAATTCATTAGAAATATAGGTTTTATAATAAATTCATATCTTTTATAGGATAAAATAAAATTTAAGTAAAACTTTAAAATAAGTTTTATTTAAATAGTTTTATTTTTAAAAAAATATAAAACTTGTAGAAGAAGCTAAATATTGAAAAAAGTTATAGTGGCGGGAGGTACGTTATTTCTGTATACGTTAAAAAAATATTCCTTTTGACTTTTCTTAAAGAAGGTAAAAAATGATCCTTTCATAAAGAATTATAAATATTACTTTTAAACCTTTTAAAAAGTCAATGATAACTTAAAATTTCCTAAATATATCATTTGATTAAATAAAAGTACTTTTGCAGAATAATTTTGGAAAATATGTACATGGAAGAAAAATATACCTGATCAAAAAGGAAAATAAGATAAATTTTATTTTAAATATTTATTTGATTGATTCAAGTGAAAAAATAGGAAAATTTTGAAGAAAATATGGAAACTCCTTAAATATCCATAGGATAATAAAATAGATGGATTTTATAAAGGATGTATTATAATATCCCTTCAATGAAAATTATGGAAATCCTAAAAAATTGAGATCGTAAAATAAATCCTTACCTCTTTGGTAACTTTTAAATTTTAAACCCTTGAAATAATAAACTTGAATAGTAAAATTAATCATAATGAATAAATATTAATTCAACTTAAATATATCAAATGGGTAGTATATACACCCCATAAAAGTAAATAGGTGCATAATATCAAAAATGTCTCAATGGAATGAAAATTGAGATGAAATCCATTTCAAAGATCATACCGTTGAAGTGAGAATTAATCAATAAATTGATTACATGTAACAAATGTAAATACAAATAAAAAAAGTTCAAATAAAACGTAGAATAATTAAAATTTATTACACACATTATCTTATAATATCATAGACAATGAAGAAGTAATACAACCTAATGGAAAGAAATTGAGTTATGAAACCCCTTACCCTAAGTTTGACACATCATGTAAATTATTTATCTTCCTGAATAATAAAATTATGTTAATTATTTAATTTCTTAATAAACTTTTTATCTTTATTATTCCTTTTATTTTATTTAATACCATGTTATAGTTAATTACTTGATCAATTAGGCTCACATCATACATTTTGACGATATTCAGTTCATATGTTTAAAATGAATTCGGTAGTTTGACTATGGTAAAAGTGTACATTGTTCCATTATCTCCAAAATAATAATCATAACATAATTATAATTTTTATGCATCAATTATACTTTTAAACCAACCATTAAATATGGTGATGAAAAATTAACTACATTAGGATCACGGAGATGGTAAACTGTACGTATGGATGAGTAACATTTATATTTTTCAATGATAATGATGGAAATAACATAAGTATTATTTTATTTTTTTAGAATGATAATTATAATATAAATATCATATTATTTATTTAAATAAAATTATATAAATCATTCATGTGACGTGACTATGAAAAATGAATCACATCGCTTCGTGGAGGTGGTAATCCACATATACACATGAATAAATTTATCATTTTTAAATGAATGTAAAGTTAATAAATTATATAATATATGTAACACTATGATATTTTAATATATATTTATCTTCAAATAATTTTTTTGATAGCTTGTGATACATGAAACCCCGAGTTTAAATGAACTGTAATATAGCATACCATTATAACATACCCATTAAATTGGTGAGTATGAATAAAACTAACTAAATTATAAAAAATTTATAGTTTATAATGAATTTATTATTTATCATTTGATTATAAATGAAAATAAAAATCATTTTAAGGTAAAAGTGGTGTTTTTTTTGAAAAACCATTTTTATGCACGCAATGTGTTTTTATCTTAATAAATTAAATTGATCAATATTTGTGAATGATTTTAATGAAATGTATATATATTATATATTCAATAAAATGTTTTAACATTCATATAATATTTTTTTAGGCATGAGATAAGAATAAATCTATTTTTATGCTTAAAATGTTTTTTTTCTAAAAATCCATTTTCATCTCATTTTGCACACTTATTGTAAAATTAATTTATTCCACTTATAGGTATTTAATTTGATAAAATGGATTCCATATTCTAAATCAGGAGTTTAAAAATTGTTAAATAGGTCCCTTTTATTTTTAAGCATCATAAATAGTAACCATGGTACAATTTATCACCTTAGTAAATGGTAAATCGGGTTAATCTAGGTTAAAACCATGTTTTAAGATAACCTTTATTCATATAAAATTCTATTGGATGAATGTAATTCGACCATCATCACCTTAGGATCTAAATTTAATTATTCTAGGGACAATTGTCCATGAAAATGAGCTATATAATATTTAAAGGAAAGAAAAATACATAATGTCACTCTCTTACTTTTAAATATATCTTATTTGTTCACATAGAGACAAAATCAAGTGGTGAACAAATATTGAATTTTTATTTTGAGAATAATAAAATTATTTTCATGATGGTAATTTATTTATAATTTTTAGGTGTTATATAATTACCCTAAATTATTACTCAACTCTAACATAATATTTATTCAATCAATGGAAAAATAAAATAAATGATTTTAAAAATATTAAAAGTAATACAATTTGGGTGATTTATTGTGAGACATGAATTTTTTAGATAAATATAACATATTAGAGATATTTAAAAGGTTTATATTTGAATTAAAACTTTTTTCTTGCTGTATTTGAAGTCAAATTAAATGAATAGTGGCAAAAATGAAAATAATGATATTTTATGAAAATAATATTTTATTAAATTGTTTAAAAATAATTAAAATCTTGAAATAGGATAAGGGGGATAATATAAGTTTTAAATTTCATACCTTTTCCATTTATGATCTAATTATTAACTTGTAAGTAAAATTATATCTCCTTAAGAGTAAAAAAGATGTTACCGTAGTTAAGGTTAAAATATGTTAAATAAGGGGTTAAACCAAAAGTTAAGGTTTGAAATACCACTTAAACCTATTCAAATTTTATTGGTTGGTGATATTTAAACTATATAATACCTTAGCTTCAAATATATGGCCATTTGGAAGTATTTTTCTTGAGAATGACTATAAATACCCTGACTTAAGTAGCCCAAAATTGGTAGTTACTTTATTACATTGGCATAAGATACAAGTGGTCACATCCCAAAAGACTAAATAGTTTAGCAGTATTGGTAAACTAGATACATACTTGAGTATTTCATTAAATTTAAAAATATAAATTACGATATAGTGAAAGTAAATATTCCATATCCTTAAACTAATTTATATATTCATTCTTCATATCCAGGGGAAAGGAAAATAGATAAAGGGTGAGCTCAGATACTCAGTAAGGGTTATGTACAATAGAATATATCATGAATAAATAAGGCATAATAAATATGGAAAATTAAATAACTAAAACACATTCCATTTAATCAATAAATTGAGCATGAAATTCATCAATGAATAATATGGATAATAATAAAAACTGAATTCTCATTAAAGGAAATTCATAATATTAGATGTCATCATCTTAGACATCATGATATCTATACCATCAAGACCTTGTTCTAGGAAAGTTTAATAGATGGATATATATACATCAAAAACCCATTTAATTTGGCTAGCCACTGATTCTCCTCATGAAACTATCAATGCATTGAGAGGCTATATAATTCTGGGACCCACCCATCACTGCATGTCCAATGCATTCCTCATATATCTAAAGATCAATTTAATTAATAAACAATATTACTTATCAATTAACATCCATATTGAATAAAGAATATAGAATATGAATATTTACCTATTTAATCAAATAATTTTCAAAGTAAAAAATCATATGTGGAAATGGTATATAGTTTAGGAAATAATCATATCCATGATACAAAGAATATAAATATTTAAGATAAATGTAGTTTCCAATGATCATAATAAAGTTAATGTTTCAAGGGAAAGTTAATATCTAAAAATTTATTCAATAAAGTGAATGTCAATACTTTTCTTGGTCAAACTGATCATAAACCATCCAGAGAAAGAATAAGGATGGTATTATTATAACATATACCCATTTGAGTATAAATAAAATAAAGTTTTTTCATTTTTCATGAATATAAATAGAATAAAAAGACCATTACAAACATTTTAGAGGAAAATACCATTTTCACTTTGAAAATACTTTTAAAAAGTAAAAATTAAAAAATATTATGAAAAAAATTTTATTTTAAAAGAAACATATAAACTTGTAAAGGAAGCTTAAAATCAATGAGTGGTCATGAATGTGGGAAATTTTTGTTCATACTGAGTACTTTAAAACAATGATTCATTTCACATTTTTGTAAGAAAAGTAAAAAAGTACCCTGTTCAAAAAACAAAAAAAATATTCCTTTCAAACCTTTTAAAAAGTCAAGGATAACTTAAAATGTACTTAATACACCATTTTAAAATATTTAAAAATATTCTTTAAAAAATTAAAAAGAAAATATTGATATGGAAGAAAAAGTATTTTCGACCAAAAAGATAAATAAAGTTGGATTTTCTTAAAAACATTTTCTCAATCATTTTAAGTAACAAATAGAGGAAAATTGTACCATTTATCGAAATTTTTTGATTAACTAGAGGAGAAGAAAATGAAAGTGTTTTATTATAAAATTATGAAATAAATTCCTTCAATATAAATTCAAGCATAAACAATCCTGATTAAAATGAGATTGAATCATAAACCCTTACCACTTTGGTAGATTTTGAATCATAATCCCCATGAAAGAAATAATTTCAAATGAAACATTAAATACCATGAATATAAATAGTGTTGGAGTTGGTATACTAAGACTAACTGATTATACTTTGATTACATGTATATTTTTTGTATTTAATATTAATTAAAAATCTTATTACATATTGCTCATTGTTCTTCGTGACTTTAAGGTAATAATGTCCTAGATTATTTCTCACATTGATAAGGTCATTGCGGTTTTTAAATTTGGTTTCCTAGGACCAACTATTTGTAATTTTATTACATGTATATTTGATGTATTTAATATTAATAAAACTTCTTTTTATATATTGTTTGTTGTTCTGCATGATTCTAATGTAATAATGTCCTAGAGTATATATTTCATTGATAAGGTCATAACAGTTCCCTGATATGATGAGAACCTTGATGTTCTATATTAATATTCTAAAATAATGTTTTGTGGTTAGATAATATATTATGATGGGACACATAGTACATAGAATGTCAAGTGTGAGTACTCGTAAGCAGATGAGGCTTCTTCTCATGAAGTTCACACTTGGTAATCTCCAAGATAGGATATTATGAGATCAGATCCTCCAGTAGTAATTCTACATGTTTTTGTGTCATTGAATATTCTTATCTATAACCATGTGTGATGATCCTTATACTTTAAGATTATTATTAATGCATGTTACAACTTGCATACTTAGATGTATTTCGTAAACCATGGTGATAATAGTTCCTAGAGAAGTTGGATACATTGGGTGCATCACAAGTGACATGTTATTAATGAATAAGTTAAAGAAGTATTTTCCCTTCCATATTTATTGAAGCTCATATCTTGACCCTTTGATTGGAATAAAACCATCACATTAAATTCCATATCCATGGTGTAATGACGTGTTTATTTCAGATAGTTAAAGAAAAACATGTCGAGCATATAGGTTGGTGACACGAATGTAAAACCTTCTTAATGAGAATAAGGGATTATATTATGAATAAGGGATTAAACCTTCTTGATGTGATATTATGAATAAGGTATTATATTATATAGTGATAATTCTTATGTGGTTGTCAACGTTGCGATATTAAGTTCTTTCTATTGGGTTCCTTGACCCATTTCTAGACAACAATCTTGGACTTTATGCAAGTCCGCCTAATGTCAATGAGAAAGAATCCTAGAGGGTCACACACTAAGTGTTTCTGTTGACCTAAATTAAATTCTATTTGAGTTTAATTAATGAAATAAATATTATTCTTAAGTCTGAGGAATAATTTTATTCAAGTTATATTGGTCGCATAAATTAAATAAATATTTGTTCTCCAGCCTGTGAATAAAATATTTATTTTATTTATTGAATATTTTAATAAATATTTATTTTCTAGATTGTGAATAAAATATTTATTTATGAATAAAATATTTTTTTATTGTTTAATAAATGTTAGAGTAGTTTGAATGAACCAAGAATGAGTCTGGTGACAAATATTAATTAACAAGACTGTTATATAATATTTATTATTGTGCAAGTTATCGTGCACCACAAAATAATAATTATATAATTATTATTATGCAGAATGAGATTTATTAATGGTAATAAATTTTATTTAATAGCCGGTATGCAATTAAATAATATTTTAACTTAATCCCAAATCTATAAATAGGAGACTACATCTATTGTGTAGAGTATCCAAAATTGAGAATAGAGAATTGTTGTGCATAATGAATTCTCTCTCAAATCCTCCTTCTTTCTCCCTATAAATAATTAGAAGTGTAAGAGATATTTCTTCAAGGATGAAGAACGAGCGATCAAGGACAAATAATGCAATACATTTGAATCACTATTCTAGCATCCAAAGATTGAGTGGTATTTCTTAGAGATCATATAAGTACGTGTGGATCACTGCTAGAGGGATTCTATCCTTGGATCCTCACAATGCAATGAAGGTAATCCGAAAGGGTATTTTTAGATAACAAACATTCACCAATGAAGAAAGTTTCTAATCCCAGGTACTTATTTATTCAAATATTAAATAAATAAATTATAAATATGACATGAAAGATCCTTTCTCTTGGTTTCAAGCAATGATTATTAAAGGAAATTTTAATATATCACCCATATATGTATACTTAAGATGTTCCTAGAACCATCAAGTGGTATCAGATTGGTCACATTTAAATTTATAATTATTTATTTGATTTTCGATCTATGTGAAATTGTGGTTAGATATTCATTTCAAGTTATTCGTTATTTAATCCAATTTGAATTAAAATGTTATTCTCATATTAATTATGTTCGTTAAGTGTTTCATTTTCTTAAAGGTTTAAGAAAAAATGAATAATGACTGGAGATGCCATTGGGAAGTGCCAAAATCTTTGTCCAGTAAAACCGGGTTACACATTGTGCAGCTAGATCACACATAGTATACCCATAAACATTATATCTAGATACACCAAGCAATTAAATACATGTGGTACTTTTATTTCACACTACATGTTGACCAAGCCAACCTAGAACATGACAAGCAGATATAGGGTGTGTAGATGACATGTACATACCATGTAGTCTAGCCGAGTTAACACATAGAAGCCCCATGCATGTGAATTGGATAGATAACAACCGAGGTACATGACATGTAGTTGCACGTACACATCGTGTCATCTCTAATTAATGAAAAAAATTAAAATTACATTAAATTTGAAAATTGAAGCATTTAAACCTTATTTTATTGATTGGCACACCATTGTGTGTTTGACAATTTTATAATGGTTTTAAATAATTTTAAATGATCAATTAATTTATTGTAATTAATATGTCACTATTGGTTCAACTGTTTATCTTTCATGAATTCCATTAATGATGACTATATCCAAATAAGATTGGATGATTATTAAAGATGAAAGATAATTAGTTAATTAATTAATACATGCATGTTTATCTTAAATAATAAAATAATGAATAAATAAATGAATGCTATCCATTTACATTTTAATATTCGTTGCATGTATGACCGTTCATGAGATTGAAAAAGACATATGTATGTGTTGGATGTTTTAATTTAATTTATTTTATGAGTTTACAATTATTTAATATTAAATTAAATGATAGCCTACGAGTCATCTATCCCTCCATTATTATGTAGGACCTATGTGTCCAAGGATATTTATGTAATCCCCTTTAAACAATCCTTTGGTTCCCCTCACATACGTGTGAGTAATAAATATTTATAATTAATGGAGCATCCCAAGGCATGTGGAGGCAGTTCAAGATGAAACCATAATGTTTCCAACCCAGGTGATACATAGGTGGACAACTAGAATTCTATAAATCACGCCAAGACTGAAAATATGAGTTATTTCCCCTAGGTCAAATGTTGATTTAATGTCCACTCATTAAATCAACCATTAGATAAAGCTCATGAACGAGACATTTAATTAATTAATTATTTTTTTCTATGAAATTATTTATTTTATAGATGCAAGGAAGTTGTAGAGGCCCGAATCCTGACGTACATAGACATTACATTACTTTTTCGGAATACTTAGTACATAAAAAAAACACACACACAAGGACCGTAATAGTTTAGTGTCTTGTGAAACTCAGAACGTAATCTTCTAATCATGGTGAAAGATCTTCAACATCTCCCATAAATATCTTCCCCTTTTTTTTTCTTACCTAAAACCTTTCTTTATATCCTGGGGAAAAGAAAACATAAAAGGGTGAGCTTAAATTCTTAGTAAGGGTAAACAAAAGAAATATCAATCACATCATATTCATAAGAACATAACATTTTGGAAATCTTAACCTGCAAAAGAGATCATAATATCATAACATGGGATAAATCATAGTAGTGAAATGTAATCCCAATAATCATAACTTAAAACATGAAACTTTGTGGCATAAACACATAATCATAGATAATCATTTCTTATTAGTCAAGACTCATTTCCAAGACTATCTTAGTGGACAAAGTCCATTTCTGAACCGAGTTCATTCCTCGTTTCAGTCCTGTTTCACTGAACCGGTTTAACCTTCCATTACAGCCATGTCTATCTCATGAGATATAAAATCTTTACCCAATGAATTGGAGGGAGATATAGGTCCCACACATCTCATAATGATACCATTCTTATGTGTGCCACAAAATCATAAACCATACATCATTGCATAACCCATGTAATAAAAATGGGATTCTTAAACAACATGACATCATAAAACAATTCATATAAGATAAAGGATTTCATAAAAATAATTCCGTCACAACATAATAAAATAAATGTAATAATAGGGATAGAAACAGAACCCTATATTATCTTAGATGGAAAATAATTTTGATAAAACACTTGAACTCCATTCTTGCGGAAAATATCCTTTCTACTTCAAAAACATTTTCCTTTCTTAACATGTCATACAATTTTAAACTAAAATAAGTTGATTAAAAATAAACTTGAAAACTTGTAAAGTAATCTTCTTGGAAATAATTTTTTAAAAATCCATTCATGCCGTATAAGTTAAAAAAACATTCTTCCCGTACTTTTGTCGGAAAAGTCAAAAAGTACCTCGTACGGAAAACGACAAAAGATTCCTTTTATATCTTTTACTAAAAACTCACCGAAGGGTAAAATTAGATTTAAACAATTGTAGGTGGATAGAAAAAATATTACATATTGAGGAATCATGGATGTGGATGATAAAATACACCCCAGTAAATACCAAAGTATAAACAATCTCGGATAAAATGAGATTGTGATATTTTCCCTTACCTTAGGTCAGATTTGCTTCGTAATTGTCCGAACCTCCTGTATAATGATTTAAATAATGTCATTGACTTATTCCAGAATCATACTCATTGTTATGATATCATATATGGTTCACTTATGACTTTATATTACCCGTTCTTTTGTAATTTCAATGTTAAAGAGCGTTTTGGGTAAAATAGTTTCATTTGTCATCCGTGTTTTGACTTGTAATTATTTATATGATTACTTAGATCATGATTACTTAATTCTAGAATATAAAACCTTATTTATATATAATATATATTCAGAATATACATATATATAATAAATCAGTAAATGGAAAGAAATACACCGTTCATGGAGATGGTAGGCCGTACGTACGCATGAACGCTGTTTTCGTTTCCTTATTGAGTTAAATGGAATTAAGTAGATGACATACATATATATATACATAAATACAGTATCATTATTATGTCATATATTTCATGATTACTTATTATATATACTTTATAATCATTCATGAATGGTTAACGTGGAGAATGAATCTCATCGCGTCGTGGAGACGGTAGTCCGTACGTACGCACGAGCGATGATATCATTCTCATGATCGTGGGACTGTATTGGAGTGTATTTATACTATTTCAGAATCAATATCACTTTAAAATAATCATATATAGTTATTATTTACACCATTATACCCATCCAAGTAAGGTGGTGGTGGAAAATAGATTACACCACGGCGTGGAGACGGTATTCCGTACGTACGCACGCGCGGTGATTTCGTTTTCCATAGGATGGATAGATGGTGAAATAGGGTTGTTTCATACTTATAATAACATATAAGTATATGAGTGATACTTATGTTATTAATTCATAATGAAACAACCTAAGAAGAATAAGTGGAAGAAGAAATAAAGTTGAAAGAATCGGTAATGGACATTACCTCTTCTTTGAAGCGCCTCTTTGAGTCCTCTTCTTAGGGCACTAAAATTGGTCTTTGAAGAAGACCAGGACCTCTAGGATGTTTTTAGCGAAGTTAAGAAGAGAATTTGGCAGGGGTTGGCCGATCTTGAAGGCTCAAAGTGGTGTGAGGAAGAGGGGGAGGAGGTGCCCTTTTATAAGGGAGGAGAGGGGCACCTTTGGAATAACTAAAAATATTATTTTATTATAAAGCCAAATTCAGTTTTAAATAGATCCAAATTGATTTATTTAGAAGCTAAGTTGGGGATGTGTCGAAATCCTCTCATCCAATAGAATTTAGACAAGTTTAGGTCATTATACTAACCTTATCTTTTAGTTTTAACTCTTAGTTAATTAGATTGACATTTACCATGTCACTTTGTATTTTTATATTATATAGTTAATAAACTTACCATATACATACAAGAGACCACAAAGTGGTCCATTAATGATACAACTATCTTGATATAAGTATCTTGGCCGAAACTTAGATTTTTAGGAATAAAATAACAATCAATAATATAATATTTGTTTTAAAAACTATTTTATGTCAATTTTGACACTATTCAATAGTTGATTTTTGTGAAACTCATAACAGAATTATTACTTCGAAAAAAGTTAATTAAATAATTAATAACATGTCTTATTAACCTATAAAATTAGTGTAATTCATTAAAAGTCTCAAATTATATTTATTTGGGTATTTATAATATCATTTATGTTAATTTTTCACTATTATGGTAATTACTGCATCATCATTATGTCATAAATAAATTAAATTATTTAATGTCTAAAAATTATAAATAAAATATCATTATGTAGGAAATCTTTTTAGATTTATAATTAATATTTACAATTGAAAATCCAATATATATAACCCTATGTAAAAATTGTTTTTCTAAAAGATATATGCTTGTGTCATTTTTGTATTCATTTTAACTTAATTAAAATAAAGTGTCCCTATCACTTAAAAGTGGAACCATGGGGTCCCAAAATTGACCCAAAGATGCCCATGGTCGAACATGTATCAACTAATAAGGTTATCACATGTTTTAGGGTAATTTTTTTTATTATAATATTATTTTTTAACCCTTATTTACCGGATTTACCCTTTAACCATGGTAAATAAAATATTTACCGAAGTAATTATTCAAAATGTCTAAAAATAAAAGTTACCTATTTAAACAATTTGAACATCCTGATTCCAAATATGGAATCCATTTTTCCAAATTCAAAACACAGAAGTGGCAGAAATTAATTTAAAATTAATTCCCGCTGTTAAAACAAAAAGTGTGTTTTTAAGATATAATAACTATCAAAAGATTGATACTTGTTTATGTTCGGTTTAATTGGGAAATTATGTCTAATGAACAAAATTGTATTAAATGGTAAAAATATATTCTAAATATACTTTAAAACCAGTAAAATTCATAATTTATCACTATTAATTATTTTGATTAAAAAAGTTGTTTTTAATTAAAATTTAGTAATTTTCACTATTCATCAAAATATGAAAGTTATCCAAAAAGTACCAAAATTTCACCTTAGGCTAAATTAGATACTCAGAATCCAAAAATGAAGTCCATTTTGAGAGATAAAATTTCTAAAATTTTAAAAGGTGGTTATTACTATTCATAACGGCTAGTTTTAATAATATTTTAATAGCATATCGTTGTTTAGTGAAACTCGGTATTGCGTACTACACACGCTATTGAGGAAGGTCACGATTGTGTGTAATGCAAGACAAGTTAAGGATGCGTGTTGTGTAAGCTCCTTTTGGTGTAGCGTACAACACAAGACATTAATGAAATTAAAAAGAATATTTTTCATAAAATCTCGGGGTGTTATAGAAGTGATCACATAAATAAATGAATTAGTGTGTAAAGACAGAAATTAAATAAATGAATTATGCATAATTTTTTTATCCAATATGGTTAATTAATTAAGTAACATACACTTAATATTAACAATATGTGTAAATGGTAAAACAAGATAAACTTTATACATAATAAATTAAAATACCTCAATTAAATATCAAGTTAGACTAATTCTTCTATTACTTGATTGAGAATGAAACCATAGAACTAAGTGTAGTACATGGAAAAAGTTTGGAAACTTACTTTTATTGGGGATTTATCTTGATATTTTTGGGTTGACATAATGGAAATTGTATTGAGTTTAATAGCCAAAGTCTATTCAATACAAATTTGGAGGAAAGTGTTGGGGAAATCCAAGTCAGGATTTCAGGATAAGAGAATCCACTCAACAAATCAAGGAGCTACAAGTCCACAGTTGGAAAGACTGCCTACCTAATTACTTTATTATTATTTTCATGACCAAAGTATAGATCATTAATAAAAGTAATTTGGATCTTTTCCACTAGAATATTAAAGTAATTATACATTCTGAGTTCAATGGTGAGGGATATTGAGACTTGATAAAATAGTGAGAGATTTAATAAAAAAATAAAAAAACATTTAATTTATTATATCTCACTTATTTTGTAATCAAGAAAAGTAATAATAATATACTCTTTTTAATTGTAGAATAAAATGAAAAATTCATCATCCAAACTATACCTACAATCAATAATGGAGAAAGATAACCTCCTAACTAGCAGTAACTTCCAAGAGTGGTTTAGACACCTTTAGATTGTGCTACGCCATGAATGTAAATATTATGTGTTATAATCCTCAATTCCTGATCTACCTTCGAAAGAGGAAAGTGATGAAAAGTTCCTTGTATATGAATAACATTTGAGCGATGCAGTCTATGTTCAATGTTTTATTCTTTCATCTATGTCTAGTGAACTAATAAAGTCTCATGAAAAAATGGATGCGTATTTCATTCTTGAGCACCTCTTTGGTCTTTACTAGGAGAGACCTAGATAGGAAAAATTTGAGATTTTTAAGGTGCTCTTTTAGAGAAATCTTGGAGAAGGTTCTCCAGCTCTGCCCCACATAGTCAATATCATAGGCTACATTAAGTGATTAGAGGTTCTAGGGTTTAAACTTCCTAAAGAACTGAGCACCGAACTCATTATGGCATCACTCCCTCAGATCTTCTCTAGCTTTGTTGTGAATTTTAATATGAACAACATTGAGAAGTATTTTCTAGATCTTCTTAATCTTTTTCTCCAAGTAGATAAGGATACAAAGCATGAAAAACCTTCTGTCCTTATAGTGAAAAAATGGAAAGGGAAAGCAAAAATCTTTAATCCCGAAGCTTCTTTATGCCCTTCCAAGAATAAGAAGATCAAGGAGAAAGTAATGGAATATGATGTTATTTATTTCTCATGTGGTAAGAAGGGATATTAGAAGAAAAACTACACCCATACAAAGAAGAAAGAGAAAGCTTCAAACACATTTGTTATCGATTGAAATTTATCTATTTCTACAAATTGGGTATTAGATATAGATTTTGGTGCTCACATATGTATTAAAATATAAGAACCAAGTATATTTAGAAATATTGACCAAGGAGAGGTTGATATTCAAGCTTCAAACAAATCTAAACTTACTTCTATAGCTATCGAGGACTACCACCTCACATTTCTAACCATAATGATCTTTGTTTTAAAGGGGTTTTATTACGTGTCTTCAATTACCAAAAACACTATTTATGTATTCATACTTGATATGGATGGATTTATTTTCAAATTTGGAAATAAATGTTGATTATTTTATAAAGATATAATTTTTTATGGAAAGTCACATTTAAATAATGATATTTATGTGTTGTATTACATGAACCAAATAATGGAAATCGATAACAAAGTTACTTCACATGAATCACACCACACCCAAATTTGGAACCATTAGATAGGTCATGTAAATGAAAAGTTCTTGACTAAATTACATCAAGATGGATATTTAGATTCTTTTGAACTAAAACCACTTGGTGTATTTCATGCAGGTTTATAAGGAAAAATGACCAAACCCCCATTTAGTGGGAAAGGTGAAAGGGATACATAGCTTCTTGAATTAGTTTATACCGATGTGTGTGAACCATTTCCTATTGAAGCAAGGGGTGGGTACTCATACTTCATAACTTTTACCAATGATTTTAGTAGATATGGATATGTATACTTAATGAGGTATAAGTTGGACTATTTTGATAAATTTAAGGAATAAAAGAATGAAGTTGAGAACCATATTTCTAAGAAGATTAAGACACTTCACTTAGAATATAATGAAGAATATCTTAATCAAGACTTCATTGATTATTTATGAGAGTTTGGGAATTTATCTCAAATCACTCCTCCTTATACATCTTAATGGAATGGTGTAAGTTAAAGGAGGATCTAAACCTTATTGGATATGATGAGATCAATGATGAGTCATGAAAGTCTTCCATTATCATTTTGGGGATACACATTAAAAACAAAAACATACATACTAAACTGAGTTCCAACCAAAGAAATAGATGGTATAACATACCAATTATGGAATAGAAAGAAACATGTGTTGTATTAATTACATGTGTGGGGTTCCGAAGCATTTGTTAAGGTCTCTTTAGGTAACAAGATTTCAACCAGAGGCATAAAGTGTATCTTTATAGGACATCCTAAAGAAAAAAGGGATATTACCTATAAAATCCTTCAGACAAAAAGGATGTGGTTGACATATGTCTCACATTTCTTAAGGAATATATTATCTTTAAAAGAGATATTGGGAGCAATATAGACTTCAATGAAGTCCAGGATCAAGATACACAAGAGTTGGAACATGAAAAAATTCCACAAATCTCTATTGAAGAAGAAATTATTCCAGAGACATAATTACTGCATAAGAGTACTAGAGAGGTTAGAGAACCAGAACGGTATAATTTTCTAGCCACCAAGGATGGTGACTCATTATTAGTTGATAATAATGATCCTATAACCTATAAGGAAGAAGTAAGTGACATATATGTTTCCAAGTAGTAAGAACCCATGAATATTGAAATGGATTACATGTACCAAAACCAAGTCTAGATTTTGGTAAACCCTCTAGTAGATGTAAAGACCATTGGTTGAAAATGGGTATTCTAGAAGAAAAGTTACATGGAAGGACAAGTCAGTACCAATAAGATGTGACTGGTTGCAAAAGGGTTTAAATAGAAACAATGCATTGACTATGATGAAACCTTTTCACCAGTTGCAATGCTGGAATCTATTAGAATTCTACCATTGTGGATTTCCATGATTATGGGGTTTGGAAAATGGATGCCAAAACACCCTTACTTAATGGGAACCTTCAAGAAGATGTTTATATGAAATAGCCCGAATGGTTTGTGACTCCAAATGATGAAAACAAGGTATAAAAGTTGAAAATATCCATTTATGGATTAAAGAAAGTATCTAGGTCATGTAAAAATTATTTTGATGAGTCTATAATGAAATTTGGTTTCATAAATAATGAATGTGAACAATGTGTCTATAAATGATTTAGTGGGAGTGAAATCATTTTCATAATAATATACGTTGATGAAATATTACTCATTGGAAATGAAATACCAGTCTTACAGTCTATTAAGGCGTGATTGAATAAATGATTATCTATTAAGGACTTTGGAAAGGAATCATATATTATTGGGATTAATATCCATCATGATAGATCCAAGAGGTTTCTTAGCCTAAGTCAAAGTACATACATTAACAAGATACTGAAGATATTCGGTATAGAACAATCCAAGATGAGATTGTTTCCAATAGAACAAGGAATTTATCTTTCAAGGAAAATGTATCTGTAGACACTTGAGGAAAGAAAAAAAATGAAAAGGATTCCATACGCATCAACAATTAGGTTAGTCATGTATGTTATTCTATGTACTAGGCTATATTTCACCTAGAAATTTAGTGTGGTAGAAAGATATCAAGCTGATTCAGGTGACCTCCATTGGATGGAAGTCAAGACTATTCTCAAGTATCTAAGGTGTACTAAAGATATGTTATCGGTTTATGGAGGAGATGAGGAACTAGTCATTAGAGGATATACAGATTCTAGTTTCCAAACTGATCAAGTTGTCATGAAGTCACAAATGAGATACATATTCACTTTGAATGGAGGTATTGTGAGATGGAAGATCTCAAAAAAGGTTGTGGTTGTAGATTCTATTGAAGCGTCTGAGTATATTACAGCTTTTGAGGTAGCTAAAGAAGAAGTATAGATGTGCAAATTCTTACAAGATCTTGGTGTGTTTTCTAGAATTAAAGATCCTATCACACTCTATTATGATAATACTACAACAGTGGCTCTTGCAAAAGAGACAAGGACACATCAACGGACAAAGAACATACTTCAAAAGTATCATCTCTAAAGGGATTTTTATCAAAGAGGTGATTTTTTAGTGAGCATTATTTCCAAAGAAGATAATATGGATGACCCCTTTACTAAATCCTTGACTTAGTAGAAACATGACTATCATGTGAGGTGTAGTGGACTGAAGGTCGTAGGTAGTTATCTCTAGTCCAAGTGCGAGTTTGTTGGATTTGGTGTCCTAGGAACAACTATTTTTACTTTTATTAAATGTATATTCTATATATTGAATATTAATAAAACTTCTTATTACATATTTTTTGTTATTCTGCATGACTCTAATGTAATAATATCCTAGAGTATATGATACATTGATAAAGTCATAACAATTCCCTACTATGATAAAAAACCTTGATGTACTATGATGATATTATCAAATAATGTTCTGCAGTTTGATAACATACTATGATGAGACACATAGTACATAGACTATTAGGTGTGATTAATCATAAGAAGATGAGTCTTATTCTCATGAAGTTTTCACTTGGTAATCTCTAAGACACGATATTATGAGAACAAACCTACCAGTAGGAACTACACATGTTTTGGTGTCATTGGATATTCCAATATATGAGAATGTGTGATGGTACTTATACTTTAATATTATTATTAATTCATGTTAAAACTCGTGTACTTAGATGTATTTCGCAAACCATGACGATAACAGTTCATATCAAAGTTAGAGATGTTTAGTATTTCACGAGTGACATGTCATTAATTAATAAGTCGAGGAAGGATCTGTACCTTCTATATTTATGGAAGCTGATATCTTATCCCTTTTATTAGAATAAAACCATCACATTAAATTCCATGTCCATGGTGTAACGATGTGTTTATTTCAGATAGTCTAAGAAAGACATATCGAGTATATAGGTTAGTGACAAGGATGTGCAACTTTCTTGGTGAGATATCATGAAAAAGATATTATATTACATAATGAGCATTCATATGTAGTTGTCCAAATTGTGACATTAAGTTCTTTATCTTGGCTGTCTTGACCCATTGCTAGATAGTAATCTTGGACTTTAGGCAAGCCCGCCTAATGCTAATGAGAAAGAATCCTAGAGGGTCACACACTAAGTGTTTCCATTAATCTCAATTAAATTCTATTTGAGTTTAATTAATGGAATAAATACCATTATCAAGTTCTAGTAATAATTTTATTCAAGTTATATTGATCACATAAATTAAATAAATATTTATTCACTAGCTTGTGAATAAAATATTTATTTTATTTATTGAATATTTTAAAAAATATTTATTTTCTAGGTTGTGAATAAAATATTTATTAATGAATAAAATATTTATTCAGTTGTTCAATAAATTCTAGAAGAGTTTTAATAGACTAAGACAAAGTCTGGTGATAAATATTAATTAACATGACCATTATATAATATTTTTTATTGCGCAAGTTGGAATCCACCACAAAATAATAATTATATAATTATTATTATGTGTCATGAGATTTATTAAAGTTAATAAATGTTATTTAATGGATATTATGAAATTAAATAATATTTTAACTTAAATCCCAACTCTATAAATAGGCGGCTATGTCTATTGTGTAGAAGAATCCAAAATTGAGAATAGAGAATTGTTGCGCACAACAATTTTCTCTCAAATCCTCCTTCCCTCTCTCTATCAAGAATGATATGTTCAAGAAATATTTCTTCAAGACTGAATAATGAGAGATCAAGAATTAATAACCTAATATATTCTACTCTATGCACTAGCAGTCAAAGATCGAGTGGTGTTGTTAGGAGATCATAAGAGCACATGTGGATCATCTCTAGAGGGATTATATCCTTGGATCCTCATAGTGAAATGAATGTAATCTGAAGGGGTATTTTCAGACGATCAACATTCACCAATGAAGAAAGTTACTAATCTTAAGTATTCATTTCTTCAAATATTAAATAAATTAATTATAAATTTTATGTGTAAGATCCTCGTTCTTGGTTTTAAGAAACAATTATTAAAAGAAATTTTAATATATCACCCACCTCCAAACGCTTCTACTGCACCTGGAAATATCAGTAGTTCCTCACTATGATGAGAACCTTGAAGTGATATGAAAATATTATTAATATAGTTCTACATTTAAATAACATAATATAATGTTACACATAGTATATATACCATCAGGTGAAAGTACTCATAAGAGGATGGGGATTCTTCTCATGAATTTCCCACTTGGTAATCTCCAAGATGAGAGATTATGAGAAAAAACTCCCCAGTATAAATCCCATATATTTTGGTGTCATCAGATATTCCTATATGAAAGTGTGTTTAATGGTCCTTAGACTTTAAGATTATTATTCCTGCATTTCATAAATCACACACTTAGATTTACTGACAAAAACTATCACACTATATACTGGCGGGAAGTGGGGTATGTTGGTTATGTCATGATTAACATGTCATTAATGGATAAGTCAAGGAAGGTTTTTTCCCTTACATATTTATGGGAGTTGATATCTCATCCATTTTATTGGAATATAACTATCACCTACATTCCATAGACTTGGTGTATTAATGTGTTTATATGGCATCCTGCCTTTTTAATACATAACTTTTCATTACAATTTACAAACAGAGGATCTTTAAAGTCTAGTTTCTTGGAAATCCGGAACATAATACATGAAAACAACATAAAAAATTCTTCTAAACCACTTGTAAGGCTTCATCATAGGTTCATACGATGTACATTTACTGCATCTCATATCTTGGAGACAGACATCAAAGAAAAGGGTGAGCAGAAGGCCCAGTAAGGGTAAACAAGGGAATCAATGTACTTGTGATATCAATAAGAACTTGAATAAAAACATAATGACATGAGCAATAGAAGTATAGGAATATCATAATTAAGAGAACTTGGAACATAACTTGAATATGTGGCTACAAAATTTCATTTATACATTCATGAACATATCACAAAGGTCCATCCCTAAGGTTTCATAAAAAATTACCAAGGTTATTCACCAATGTATCGTGGAACTTGTCATCTCTAGAGATTAAATCTTTACCCAATGCATTGGAGCACTATCAAGGCACACCCTTATTATGTATTTAATTTCATGTGATACACATATATCATAATCAATAATTTTGTAAATAACCCAAATAGATTCAATGAAATGGGTTTCATGTCAAAATCATGATGTTTAAAAAGAGTTTAAAATAAGATCATTATGTCATTTATAACCCATGGAAAGGGAGTGAGGGTTATATGTATGTAAATTCCAGAATCAAATATATCATATTTATATATTTATGAACACCCATGGGAACGAAATAAGTCTGGGTATTCATATAAATAAACAATAGAATTTCTTGAGAGAAAGAGATAGAAATTTTGAGACGAAATTTCTACAGCATAACGATTATATAACATGGTTTTAGAAAATATTGAAAAGAGAGGGGACAAGGGTCACCCACTTATAAATAATTCATAATACAGTATAAATTCAGAATAACATGTAGATAAGAACATGGTATGGAAATTTTAATGACATATCACATGAAAAGGAAACATGAAAGAAAAGAGAAGATGTGATTCCTTTTACGAAAAATCTGGCAGCCTAACGGCATCACTTAAAAATTCATAAAATAAATTGATAAGAGAGGAAAGGGTATATCAACAATTATACATGAAATGGAAAGAAATGAGAACATATAAGAACATACCTTCAACATAAATATATGGCAGTTAGAAGACACAACATAAAGGAAGTCGTGACTTAAAAGAGGAGGGTGAAAGGATCCCTTACCTTGAAGAGTAACTTCGAAAGCTTGAAGGTTAGGACCTTGGGAGGATTTAGGGAACCTTAGGAGGAATCCTTGGTAGGTAAAGAGACCAAAAATTCTTTGGGGAGGATTTGGAAGTGAAATTAATTAGGGAAAGGATTGGTATTTATAGGAGAAGTGAGGGGACAAAGCATTAATTGCCAAGGGACACCTCATCGGTGGTATTGGAAAAACCATGGGCTTGCCCATGGTATTGGCCACTTGGGATACATCATACCTTATATTACTATTCATAATTCAACCAGAATTATTTCATAACTATTACATCCTTAATGATGTCATTAAACACCCGAAACTCAAAAACTGTATTTTCACTATTCACCAAAAATTCAACTGTTTCAGAAAATCCCAAAAACTAACCTTAACCAAATATTGATGCTCTGATTTCAAAAATGAACTCCATTTTATGAAAATAATTTTCTAAATATTTTTAATTTAATTTTTAAGTAAAAACACTGTTTACTAAAAATTCAACTGTTTTAGAAAAATCCCAAAAATTCTCCTTAACCAAATATCGATACTCTGATTTCAAAAATGAACTCCATTTTATGAAAATATTTTTTTAAATATTTTTAATTTAATTTTTAAATAAAAAACACTATTCAACCAAAAAAACTAATACTTAACCGATAATTTTTGAAATATTTATTTACCTATTTTATTGAATCACATTACTTAATCAAGGTGCCTAAATTATATTAATACTTTCTAAAGTGAAGTTACTTAATCCATTTGGTCACATTAATAATCATAAGCATAAAATCAATATTCATAATTTACTATTCACCAAAAATTAAGTTGATCTTATTAGACTGTAAATTTCATACTAGACACAGCTGTAGAAGACCATTTTTTGAAAATCATTACACATTATTAATTATTTAAGTTTTACATAAATATTTTAAAATATCCTTTTTCTAGAATTCATCAATTATATGCATACTATATTTATCCGTACATTTAAAAATTTACTAAATTCACCATAAGAATACATCACAATTTTTTTATTTAAATCAAAGGATTACACAAGGCAGTAACGATATCATTACATAACCCCTTATAACACCAGCATAGGACCTAAGAGTAAGGTGTGCTAGGGTGATAGAATCTTGGGGAGGCTCAGCCGACATTTCCCAAGTAATTATTTCTATCAGCTTGAACTTCTCATGAAGGCGATTCTGTTCCAGCTTCACACAATGAAGTCCGACTTGGGTTTGGTCCAGAGCAAAGCCCAAAGGTGCTACCTCCTTCCCGAGTTCCGTCACATGGGCATCGATCAGCCCGAGACTACTGGATGGGGCCATAAAATATTCTTTCTATATTAATTAATCAAGATCAATTGTATTTATAGACAATAATCGCAACATTTAGTTTCCAACGGTCATATTGACCAATGATCATATAACAGTCAAAACCCAACGGTCTTATTTTAATTATACTCATTTTATTAAATGAAATAGTTTTGTTGAGTATAAAATAAAATAACACACAAAGTTAGGAAACAAAATTTATTCAAAATTTTTGGTCGTTACATTCTTCCCCCCTTAAGAAATTGCATCCTTTCAATTTTAAAATTGGGCTTGGAAATTTCGTTGAAAGTCCCACATCGGAAATAGAGTCACTAAAACTATTACTTTAAAAGAAAGAAAGGGAAGTACAAAGGTCACCCGAGTTAACCCATACTAGGATTCCATGTAAGAAAACATGGATATGGAAGAAAAAACAAAGGGTTAAGTTCTAATGGAGAGTGATAGAAAACATGATTAGGAGAAAATTAACCACAAGAAGACCACAAACTTTAGATGTGTTAAACTGTCTTTGATTACCCAGTAGGAAACGTAAACCAACAATGTTTTTGTTTTATGTTACTTTTCATAATTTAGAGTAATTCATTTACTACATAGAATAAAAACATAATGAAATATACTTACCTTCAAGTAGAGTTTCATACCTTAATAAGTTTCCACCACGACTAATCTTTTCTCCAAAAAATGAGCATTAAAAAAGACTTGGTCGCATCAAAAGTACAAGAATCATCTTCTAGAGAATCACATAATCCACAAAAGAATAATTATATTTTTTCCTTGTCTTTAGTCATCAACTAAAACTAAAATGGTTAGTATGAGATCATATAATCCCCAAAAGGATAATCCTTTATAAAAAGAAATATGACTATTAATCTCCAAAATTCAACAAAAGTACCCAAAGTTCCAGAAAGACCATTCAATACACAATCATCCTTAAAATTCTTCAGAATAATAAAAAATAAGATTAGAACCCAAAACTCAGAAGGATTTAATCACATAGACTTCCCCAATAAATCTTAACATTTATCTCCAAATAACATCGACTACTATTAAAGTCTCATACTAAAGTGTAATTAACCTATTCACATATTCTATATGCTAGGTTCATCATTTTCTAGAAATAACCCAAATCAACATATGTCCACAATAAATACATAAATTCTTACAAAAAAAATTCAACCATTCCTCCTCAATTTAAATCCTATAGTATTTTATTTCCCTTAGGCATATAGTACTCCAAAAGAGAAAAAATCGTCCAAAATAACCTTTATCATTTAATCACTAAATCATTTTCCTATAAAAAGGATATCCATTTGATAAAACATAAGTTTCCAAAATCAACTTATTATTGATCCATAAAAATAGCAGGTGCATTAGTCAGTCTAAAGGGCATAACAACAAACTCATAATGTCCATATCTTGATTGGAAGGTAGTTTTTGGAATATAATCATTCTTCACCCTCAATTGATGATAACCAGAATAAAGATCAATCTTAGAGAAGAATTGAGCCCCACAAAGTTGTTTAAATAAGTCATCAATTCATAGAAGAGAGTATTTGTTCTTCACTGTGATCCCATTCAGTTCTCTATAATCAATGCATAGCTGCATCGATCCATCCTTCTTCTTCAAAAAGAGAACTGGTGCCCCCCAAGGAGACACACTTGGTCAGATAAACCCATTCTCCAAAAGATCTTGGAGTTGTTTCTTTAATTCCTCTAGCTCCATATTTTACATCCTATAGGGGGTATTTGACATCAGATGAGATTTAGGTATGAGTTCAATGGAGAACTCTACCTCTCTTTCTGGGGGAGGTCCGGGTAACTCTTCAGGAAATACGTCAACGTATTCCTCAATGATGGGGACATTTTCTAAAAGAATAAATCCTTCATGAGAAACTTATTTCATTTATGAATCTTTTAACTAAAAAGGATTTTATGTCTTAAAACTTCATGCTTAGACAATTACATTTTTCTATAATTCCTTCATAATGATTCATAAAAAGCTTGCGATTAACCAAACATATCCCCCGGGAGTGTCATAAAGAAGAGTGCAGTAAGGCACATTGTAGTGTACCAGTTCCCATTTGAGTTTAGCTCAAAGCGGTGTTTTTGGGTTTTACCCCTATGTACATCTGTGCCAGAGCCACCTCTAACTGCTCATATCCAGACAGTGATGTATTTTCTTGATAAACCACTTACTCAATACTCACCAAAATACCAGGAAGATTTACTATATTTAAAATTTTCTATAGGGTTATTCCTAAAGTTTTCATATCCTAATTTCTATAAATAACTAAACTCTCCTTTGATACCAACTATGTAATCCCACCTTTTTAATACATAACTTTTCATTACATTTTACAAACAAAGGAACTTTAAAGTCTAGTGTCTTGGAAATCAAGAACATAATACATGAAAAAAACATAAAAAATTATTCTAAACCACTTGTAAGGATTAATCACAGGTTTATCCTATGTACATTTACTGAATCTTATATCCTGGAGACATACATCAAAGGAAAGGGTGAGCAGAAGGCCCAGTAAGGGTAAAAAAGGGAATCAATGTACTTGTGATATCAATAAGAACTTGAATAAAAACATACAGACATGAGCAATGGAAGTATAGGAATATCATAATGAAGAGAACTTGGAATATAACTTGAATATGTGGCTACAACATTTCATTTTGACATTCATGTAGATATCACCAAGGTCAATACCCAAGGTTTCATAAAAAATTACCAAGGTTATTCACCAAGGTATCATGAAACTTGTGATCTCTAGAGATTAAATATTTACCCAATGCATTGGAGCGCTATCAGGGCGCACCGTTATTATGTATTTACTTTCATGTGAGACACATAGATCATAATCAATAATTTCGTAAATAACCCAAATAGATTCAATGAAATGGGTTTCATGTCAAAATCGTGACGTTTAAAAAGAGCTTAAAATAAGATCATTATGTCATTTCTAACCCATGGAAAGGGAGTGATGGTTATATGTATGTAAATTCCAGAATAAAATATATCATCTTTATATATTTATGAACACCCATGGGAACTAAATAAGTCTGGGTATTCATATAAATAAACAATAGAATTTCTTGAGAGAAAGAGATAGAAATTTTGAGACGAAATTTCTGCAGCATAACGGCTATATAACATGGTTTTAGAAAACATTGAAAATAGAGGGGACAAGGGTCACACACTTATAAATAATTCATAATACAGTATAAATTCAGAATAACATGTAGATAAGAACATGCTATGGAAATTTTAATGACATATCACATGAAAAGGAAACATGAAAGAAAAAAGGAGATGTGATTCCTTTTACGAAAAATCTGGAAGCCTAACGACGTCACTTAAAAATTCATAAAATAAATTGATAAGAGAGGAAAGGGTATCTCAATAATTAGACATGAAATGGAAAGAAATGAGAACATATAAAAAAATACCCTCAACATAAATATATGGAAATTAGAAGACACAACATAAAAGAAGTCGTGACTTAAAAGAGGAGGTTGAAAGGATCCCTTACCTTGAAGAGTAACTTAGAAAGCTTGAAGGTTAGGACCTTGGGAGGATTTAGGGAACCTTGGGAGGACTCCTTGAGAGGTAAAGAGACCAGAACTTCGTTGGGGAGGATTTGGAAGTGAAATGAATGAGGAAAAGGCTTGATATTTATAGGAGAAGTGAGGGGACAAAGCATTAATTTCCAAGGGACACCTCATCGGTGGTATTGGAAAAACCATGGGATTTCCCATGGAATTTTCCCATGGTATTGGCCACTTGGGACACCTCATACATTATCTTAATATTCATAAAACGGCAAGAATTATTGCATAACTATTACATCCTTAATGATGTCATTAAACACCCGAAACTCAAAAACTGTATTTTCACTATTCACCAAAAATTAACCTTAACCAAATATTGATACTCTGATTTAAAAAATGAACTCCATTTTATGAAAATAATTTTCTAAATATTTTTAATTTAATTTTTAAATAAAAACACTATTCACTAAAAATTCAACTGTTTCAGAAAAATCCCAAAAATTCTCCTTAACCAAATATCGATCCTCTGATTTCAAAAATGAACTCCATTTTATGAAAATAATTTTCTAAATATTTTTAATTTAATTTTTAAATAAAAAAAACTATTCACCCAAAAAAACTAATACTTAACCAATAATTTCTGAAATAGTTATTTACCTATTTTATTGAATCACATTACTTAATCAAGGTGCCTAAATTATATTAATACTTTCTTAAGTGAAGTTATTTAATCCATTTGGTCACATTACTAATCATAAGCATAAAATCACTATTCATAATTTACTATTCACCAAAAATTAAGTTGATCTTATTAGACTCTAAATTTCATACTAGGCACAGCTGTAGATGACCATTTTTTGAAAATCATTACACATTATTAATTATTTAGGTTTTACATAAATATTTTAAAATATCGTTTTTCTAGAATTCATCAATAACATGCATACTATATTTATCCGGAAATTTGAAAATTTAAAAAATTCACCATAAGAAGTCATAAATTTTTTTTTATTTAAATCAAAGGATTACACAAGGCAGTTATGATCTCATTACATAACCCCTTATAACACCAGCATAGGACCTAAGAGTAAGGTGTCCTAGGGTGATAGAATCTTGGGGAGGCTCGGCAGACATTGCCCAAGTAGTGATTTCTATCAACTTGAACTTATCATGAAGGCGATTCCATTCCAGCTTCACACAGTGAAGTTTGCCTTGGGTTTGGTCCAGAGAAAAGCCCAAAGGTGCTACCTCCTTCCTGAGTTCCATTAGATGGTCTTCGATCAGACTGAGACTACTGGATGAGACCATCGAATCTTCTTTCTATATTAATTAATCAAGATCACTTGTATTTATAGACAATAATCACAACATTTAGTTTCCAACGGTCATATTGACCAACGATCATATAACAGTCGAAACCCAACGGTCTTATTTTAATTATACTCATTTTATTAAATGAAATAGTTTTGTTGAGTATAAAATAAAATAAAACACAAAGTTAGGTAACAAAATTTATTCAAAATTTCAGGTCGTTACATTCTTCACCCCTTAAGAAATTGCGTCCTCGTAATTTTAAAATTGGGCTTGGAAATTTCGTTGAAAGTCCCACATCGGAAATAGGGTTAGTAAAACTATTACTTTAAAAGAAATAAAGGGAAGTACAAAGGTCACCCGAGTTAACCCATACTAGGATTCCATGTAGGAAAACATGGATATGGAAGAGAAAAAAAGGGTCAAGTTCTGATGGAGAGTGATAGAAAACATGATTAGGAGAAAATTAACCATAAGAAGACCACAAACTTAAGATGTGTTAAACGGTCTTTGATTACCCAGTAGGAAATGTAAACCAACAATGTTTTTGTTTTACGTTCCTTTTCATAATTTTGAGGAATTCATTTACTACATAGAATAAAAACATAAGGAAATATACTTACCTTCAAGTAGAGTTTCATCCCTTAATAAGTTTCCACCAAGACTAATCTTTTCTCCAAACAATGAGCATTAAAAAAGACTTGGTCTCATCAAAATCACAAGAATCATCTTCTAGAGAATCACATAATCCAAAAAAGAATAATTATATTTTTTCCTTGTCTTTAGTCATCAACTAAAACTAAAATGGTTAGTATGAGATCATATAATCCCAAAAAGGATAATCCTTTATAAAAAGAAATATGACTATTAATCTCCAAAATTCAAAAAAAGTACCCAAAGTTCCAGAAAGACCATTAAATACACAATAATCCTTAAAATTCTTCAGAATAATCCAAACTAATATTGGAACCCAAAACTCAGAAGGATTTAATCACATAGTCTTCCCCAATAAATCTTAACATTTATCTCCAAATAACATTGACTACTATTAAAGTATCATACTAAAGAGTAATTAACCTATTCACATATTCTCTATGATAGGTTCATCATTTTCTAGAAATAACCCAAATCACCACATGTCCACAATAAATACATAAATTCTTACAAAAAAATTCAATCATTCCTCCTCAATTTAAATCCTCTAGTATTTTATTTCTCTTAGGAATATAATACTCCAAAAGAGAAAACATCATCCAAAATAACCTTTATCATTTAATCACCAAATCATTTTCCTATACAAAGGATATCCATTTGATAAAACATAAGTTTAAAAAATCAAGTTATTCTTGATCCATAAAAATATCAGGTTCATTAGTTAGTCTGAAGGGCATAACAACAAACTCATAATGTCCATATCTTGATTGGAAGGTAGTTTTTGGAATATCTTCATTCTTCACCCTCAATTGATGATAACCAGAATGAAGATCAATCTTAGAGAAGAATTTATCCCCACAAAGTTGGTCAAATAAGTCATCAATTCTTAGAAGAGAGTATTTGTTCTTCACTATGATCCCATTCAGTTCTCTATAATCAATACATAGCTGCATCGATCCATCCTTCTTCTTCACAAAGAGAACTGGTGCTCCCCAAGGAGACACACTTGGTCGGATAAACCCATTCTCCAAAAGATCTTGGAGTTGTTTCTTTAATTCCTCTAGATCCATATTTTCCATCCTATAGGGGGTATTTGACATCAGATGAGATCCAGGTAGAAGTTCAATAGAGAAATCTACCTCTCTTTTTGGGGGAGGTCCTGACAACTCTTCAGGAAATACATCAACGTATTCCACAACGATGGGGAAATTTTCTAAAAGAATAAATCCTTCATGAGAAACTTATTTCATTTATGAATCTTTTAACTAAAAAGGATTTTATGTCTTAAAATTTCATGCTTAGACAATTACATTTTTCTATAATTCCTTCATAATGATTCATAAAAAGCTTGCGATTAACCAAACATATCCCCCGAGAGTGTCGTAACAAAGAGTGCAGCAATGCCCATTGTCGTGTACCAGTTCCCGTTTAAGTTTAGCTCAAAGCGGTGTTTTTGGGTTTTACCCCTATGTACATCTGTGCTAGATCCACCTCTACCTGATCGTATCCAGACAGGGATGTATTTTCTTGATAAACCACTTACTCAATACTCACCAAAATACCAGGAAGATTTCCTATATTTAAAATTTTATATAGGGTTATTCCTAAAGTTTTCATATCCTAATTTCTATATATAAATAAACTCTCCTTTGATACCAACTATGTCATCCCACCTTTTTAATACATAACTTTTCATTACATTTTACAAAGAGAGGATCTTTAAAGTCTAGTGTCTTGGAAATCAGGAACATAATACATGAAAAAAACATAAAAAATTCTTCTAAACCACTTGTAAGGCTTCATCATAGGTTCATCCTATGTACATTTACTGCATCTTATATCCTAGAGACAGACATCAAAGGAAAGGGTGAGCAGAAGGCCCAGTAGGGGTAAACAAGGGAATCAATGTACTTGTGATATCAATAAGAACTTGAATAAAAACATACAGACATAAGAAATGGAAGTATAGGAATATCATAATGAAGAGAAATTGGAACATAACTTGAATATGTGGCTACAAAATTTCATTTATATATTCATGGAGATATCACCAAGGTCCATCCCCAAGGTTTCATAAAAAAATACCAAGGTTATTCACCAAGGTATCATGAAACTTGTCATCTCTAGTGATTAAATCTTTACCCAATGCATTGGATCGCTATGAGGGCGCACCATTATTATGTCTTTAATTTCATGTGACCCACATAGATCATAATCAATCATTTCGTAAATAACCCAAATAGATTCAATGAAATGGGTTTCATGTCAAAATCGTGACGTTTAAAAAGAGCTTAAAAATAAGATCATTATATCATTTATAACCCATGGAAAGGGAGTAAGGGTTATATGTATGTCAATTCCAGAATCAAATATACCATATTTATATATTTATGAACACCCATGGGAACTAAATAAGTCTTGGTATTCATATAAATAAACAATATAATTTCTTGAGAGAAAGAGATAGAAATTTTGAGATGAAATTTCTGCAGCATAATGTCTGTATAACATAGTTTTAGAAAACATTGAAAAGAGAGGGTACAAGGGTCACCCACTCATAAATAATTAATAATACATTATAAATTCAGAATAAAATGTAGATAAGAACATGGTATGGAAATTTGAATGACATATCACATGAAAAGGAAACATGAAAGAAAAGAGAAGATGTGATTCCTTTTACGAAAACTCTGGCAGCCTAACGAAGTCACTTAAAAATTTAGAAAATAAATTGATAAGAGAGAAAAGGGTCTCTCAACAATTATACATGAAATTTAAAGAAATGAGAACATATAATAACATACCCTCAATATAAATATATGGAAATTATTAGACACAACATAAAGGAAGTCGTGACTTAAAAGAGGAGGGTGAAAGGATCCCTTACCGTGAAGAGTAACTTTGAAAGCTTGAAGGTTAGGACCTTGGGAGGATTTAGGTAACCTTGGGAGGACTCCTTGGGAGGTACAGAGACCAAAACTTCGTTGGGGAAGATTTGGAAGTGAAATGAATGAGGGAAAGGCTTGGTATTTATAAGAGAAGTGAGCGGATAAAGCATTAATTGCCAAGGGACACCTCATCGATGGTATTGGAAAAACCATGGGATTTCCCATGGAATTTTCCCATGGTATTGCCCAATTGGGACACCTCATACATTATCTTACTATTCATAAGTTGACCAGAATTATTTCATAACTATTACATCCTTAATGATGTCATTAAACACCCGAAACTCAAAAACTGTATTTTCACTATTCACCGAAAATTCAACTGTTTCAGAAAATCCCAAAAATTAACCTTAACCAAATATTTATGATCTGATTTAAAAAATGAACTCCATTTTATGAAAATAATTTTCAAAATAATTTTTATTTAATTTTTAAATACAAACACTATTCACTGAAAATTCAACTGTTTCAGAAAAATCCCAAAAATTCTACTTAACCAAATATCGATGCTCTGATTTCAAAAGTGAACTCCATTTTATGAAAATAATTTTCTAAATATTTTTAATTTAATTTTTAAATAAAAAACACTATTCACTCGAAAAAAACGAATACTTAACCAATAATTTCTGAAACAGTTATTTACCTATTTTATTGAATTACATTACTTAATCAAGGTGCCTAAATTATATTAATACTTTATTAAGTGAAGTTAATTAATCCATTTGGTCACATTACTAATCATAAGCATAAAATAACTATTCATAATTTACTATTCACCAAAAATTAAGTTGATCTTATTAGACTCTAAATTTCATACTGGACACAGCTGTAGAAGACCATTTTTTGAAAATCATTACACATTATTAATTATTTAAGGTTTACATAAATATTTTAAAATATCATTTTTCTAGAATTAATCAATAATATGCATACTATATTTATCTGGACATTTGAAAATTCACAAACTTCACCATAAGAAGACATCACAATTTTTTTATTTAAATCAAAGGATTATACAAGGTAGTTACAGTCTCGTTACATGACCCCTTATAACACCAACATAGGACCTAAGAGTAAGGTGTTATAGGGTGATAGAATCTTGGGGCGGCTTGACCAACATTGCCCGAGTAGTTATTTCTATCAGCTTGAACTTCTCGTGAAGGCGATTCCATTCCAGCTTCATACGATGAAGTTCGTCTTGTGTTTGGTCCAGAGCAAAGCCCAAAGTTTCTACCTCCTTCCCAAGTTCCATCAGATGGGATTCGATCGGCCCAAGACTACTGGATGAGGCCATAAAATATTCTTTCTATATTAATTAATCAAGATCACTTATATTTATAGACAATAATCACAACATTTCATTTCCAATGGTCATATTGACCAACGATCATATAATAGTCGAAACCCAACAGTCTTATTTTAATTATACTCATTTTATTAAATGAAATAGTTTTGTTGAGTATAAAATAAAATAACACAAAAAGTTAGGAAACAAAATTTATTCAAAATTCTGGGTTGTTACAGTTTATTTCAGATAGTTAAAGAAACATGTATCGAGCATATAGGTTGATGAAACCATTGTTCTACCTTCTTGATGAGATATTGTGAAAAATGGATTATATTACATAGTGAGTGTTCACATTTGGTTTTTGACATTTCAACCTTAAATTATTTCTCTTGGGTTCCTTGATCTTTTTCTAGATAGTAATCTTGGACTTTAGGAAATCCCACCTAATTCCAATGAGAAAAAATCCTAGAGAGTTTCACACTAATTGTTTATGTTGATCACTATTAAATTCTATTTGAATTTAATTAATGGAATAAATGTTATTCTCTAGACCAAGGAATAATTTTATTCAAGTTATATTAATTGCATAAATTAGGTAAATATTTATTCATCGATATGTGAATAAAAATATATTTATTTATTTTATTAAATATTTAATAAATATTTATTCACCGGTATGTGAATAAAAAATTTATTTATAAATAAAAATATTTATTCAGGTATCTACTATATCTACTAAACCTAGGTGTTCCCATGACTACGTGTCAACTCCACATGGCTCTACGTCACCTTTTTCACATATCCAATTACCAAATAACCCTCCACTTTCATAATGCACCCTCGCAATACCCCTTGCAATTTGAAACTTTTGACTCCATCTTCTTCAACTCCTATTGATCCACCTCCGTCTTCTTCGACTCCTGTTGCTCCGCCTCTAGATCCTTTGCATCCAGCTGCTCAACATCCATTTGCGCCACCTATGGATACTATGACTCTGACCCCCTCACCTCCGCCTGATCTGTATCTTCCAACTTCATTCCTCCAAAATCAATCACACTTCCCTTAAACCTAGGGTTCCCACATCCATCGTCGGCTCCCTCTACGCCTTCAGATTATCTGTCTCCACCTGCTTCGCTTCTACCTCCTACGCCTCTGCCTGCTCCACCTCGGCTACCTCTGGATCCTACCTGTTTGGCTCTTCTACATTCGGTTCCACCGCATTCGGATCCTCCACGTATGAATCCTCTAAGTCCGGATCATCTGCACCTGGCTCATTCGCATATGGATTCTCTGTATCCGGCTCCTCCACTACCAGATCCTTCGCTATCGTCTCCTCCGCATCTTTTTTGCAGTTCAGGTCTACCACTCGCTGCCTCATAAACCCATATTCCCTTCTGAATTATCTTTGTACCTCAAGTATATGAATAAATACCCATTCTAAAACCTAAATACTTGCTTCGAAATTTATTATAATTTTTCACTTCAATTGCATATCACTTCTGGTTCATTTTTGGTTCCCTAATTTTTTATATTCTGTTTCTGAATAATAAACTTCAACTATGGTAAGTTTTAGGTTATTCCATGAAACATATTTTGATTTCCTTGTGGTTCTGCACATTGATATTCATTACAATTGGTTTATTTGGAATGAATTTTTCCAAATTATTCTTAGTCTTTATGATGAATATGTATTCAGATTTCTGTTTTGGTTTGACTGTATTCATTTGATTGTTTTGTCTGCCATTTATGTTAGTTTATTTTAGAAAATTATTTTACACCGATCAGGAAATAGGGATGATTAGAAGTAATGAATTCTCAATTTGATTCGTGCAAACTCATTATTTTCATTTTTTATTCTTCATAGATGACATGTGTCAACTCACACTTCTTGCATTACAATGAAATATCTTATTTTCCCATCCTTCTCTCGATCCATTTAACCTCACAACAAGTCAATGAATCATCACATTACTATAGTATGTTTTCCACTTCACAATCCCATAGACATTCGAATCTGAATTAATATGTTTTCCCCATCATATGATTTCCATATTTAATTATTTTACTGGCTTCTTTACTCTATTCTCATCCATGACATCAATTTTCAGGTGTAGGAACAACCAGGTTTGTTAATATTTTTTTTTTCATCTTTACATAATATGTTAATATTATCTAATTTTGTTACATCTATAATTTCATTGTTCCACAACCACCCGCTTTCTATTGTAACACATGTGTTTGGGAGAAACCCATTTTTGTTTAAAATTTTCTTCTTTCTACATGACATGTGTCAATTCACACTTCTTGAACTATTTTTAGAATAAAGTATTCAACAACTGTAGGTATGTGATTTTAGTTTACCATATATATGATTTTAAATTCCCACTACTTTGAGTCATACAATATCAATGAAATTTAATCTAACTGCTTACATAACTACTTGTAGTTACCGCACTATTGGGGTTATAATACACATGACCATATCATACAAGCCTGGTATGTCTATCTAATTTTATTAAATACATAACTTCAACTATTTCTTACTTATAGCTTCCACTATTTACTACATGCAACTATCTTGTATCACTTTTTAACAGAGGTACAAATCTATTCAATTACATCTTTAGTCAGTTAGGTGTCTGCCTTCACAATTTATATTACATTGTCTTTATTGTCCACTATGAATTATATGGTTTCATTTCACACCTTGAATAACTAATGCTCATGGAATTTAGGCTCCACTATTCATTCAATTATATTGAAAGACAAAACCATTCCGACATTAAGGTATTATAATTTTTTTAACGCATGTTACTATTCTGTTTTCAGAATAAAATATTCAAAATTAAGAGGTATGTGATTTCAGGTTATGTTATTTGTGATAATAAATTTTCACTACATCTACTTATACAATATATATGAATTCTAATCAGACTTCTTATATAAATACTTACAGTTACTAATCTGTCAGCTTTCTAATACAACCAATCATATAATACAAATAGGGTATGCCTATCAAATTTTATTCAATACATAACCTCTACTATTTGTTAGCTGCAACTTTCACTTTTTACTACATGAAGATTTCATGTATCACTTTTTAATAGTTATATAAAGCTATGGAATTAAATATTTAGCCATTTTGGTGTCTGCATTATCAATTTATACTACATTGCCTTTACTGTCCACTTTGCATATAAATGTAACAATGAACACCTTGGCATTTATATATAAAGAAATCAAATCAAAACGTGCATTGCCCGTCAATATCAGGCTCCTTTCGCAGGTTAATTTAGGATGTTTAAACCATTAAATTTTAACCAACCCACTATCATTTATTTCTATTATTATAGTATAGTAGGTTTATTAAAAATTTTGTATTACATTTTTATTCTCTTTATTTAGGTTGGTTTGAATTATTTTTTTAAACCAATTTTTGTGTGTAGAAGGGGGAATATTCATGTGTTGGGTTATGAATTTTCTATCATGGGGTCACAACATGACATCCTCCATAGTTATAAGGGGATTTAAGAAGCACAAAGTGGACCTGTGCTTGACTGGATGCAGAGGGTGAGAATTTCTATTGATATTGCAAGCGGGTAGGAGTATTTTCATGAAAAATATCAACCATATATTGCAGAGAGAGACTCCATCAGATGATTCGTAGACATTAGTATGTGATTTTTTATAATCATATGCTACTACCACCACCACTGTTATATTTGAATCATTTTCTGCGAGGTGAGTATTATAGGTCTCCCCATTCCCCACTTTTTGTTTGTAAAAGTAATCCGCTATCCAGGTTTCATGTGCATCTTAACTTTCCCCCAACCACTCCCTTATCTATTTAAGATGCTTGGAATTGAAGGTTAAAGGTGTGTTTCTATGCATATCTGATTGGTAGTAATTTATTTTTCTCACCTTTGGTGCTACATTTTTTGTAAAAGAAAAAATAATGGTATCCCTATTACATATAATTTTTCATGTATTACATGAACTATTCCTATAGAGTAAAGATCATTTCAATGGATATTTTGTTTAGTTTGTGATGTTAGTCAATATATGGTTCGTATATTTATGTAGCATCAATACTGAAGATGATGAGCTTATTTACATATGCAATCAAATTGTTGTTGTTTTCTAAATTCAATCTGTTTAGTCAAAGGTATAACATGAATTTCTGTGTTATTAAAGAGTATATTTTTTAATGTGGACCATTTTAATGTGTTTTCCTTTCACAATGATTAGAATTACTTATAATTGAATTCCATTTTGTAAGAGCAGATTGATTGAACCTACCATATTAGTTATAGCATTCGACCTTAAATCTCCACACCAGCCTCCATAGTCCCAGCAACATGAGTGCTGTATAAGTCTAAGATTTGTCTTCATATCACTTTTTTTCTATTTAGGTTATTATAAAAACCTACATATGAGCTTAGATATAAACCCATTTAGGTAATTATTCAACGTCATTCCACTTTATGTATTTCGAAATTAATTATAAGATTTACTTGATTTGACTATCTTACTTCGAGACCAATAAAAAAAAAAAATCATAATTTCATATTACTATTCAACTTTCAGAGGTAACATGTAACACATATCCTTTAATTTTTTTGGTTAATCAAGTTTCATTTTTTGTTACATATGAATATCCACTGAATACAAAAAAAATCAAAACCCCACCATACTAACTGCTGTAGGGATCCACAACACTATCAACCCAACATCTAAAATGTGGGATTCACTATAGCAATGAATCAAACGACTTCTATCATCCTTTTACTAACAAGGTAATGCAGTGCTTTACTAAACATGATCTTTTCTTCTATTTCATCAATTGCAACAACTATTTCATTTGGTAAGACGATATTTATTCATCTATTCATTCTTTTAGGATTCAGAATTTGTTCGAATGCTTCAAAATGAGTTGAAGTTTAGGTATTCCTAACATACTTTATTCACTTGATGATATATTACCTTATTTATCCTATTAATTCTATGTAATCTTTATTATTGATTTTTATAAAAGTGTTACATTACATGCATAATGTAATTTCTTCCCATGGTGATGTTCTTATTTGTGTAGCTTTGTGTGGCTTCAACTATAGTGTTTTGTTATCATGTTGGTGGTGGTTCTATGTTAGCTGTGAAATTAGTCGAATAAAAAAGATTGATCTATATGATTTTTAGGTAAATATATATTGAAATTACATAAATTTCATTAATAACCCTATAAAATTCAAATAACAATTCTTTTTAACCTTATTATATAGGATCATCATTGTAGTGAATATTCACAAGTATTACCACTGACCAATAAGAGGATCTAATTTTACCTTTTTAATTTATATTTATTAGAAACCATATGCCACATTATTTTAATATTCATTTTACACTTGTTTTGTAGAAAAATGAAAGTGCTGGATGTTTAGGAGTCAACTGCAATAGTGAAATTGGATTTCTTACAACTACAAATATTTCATTTATTCAGTTAGATGTTTTTTTCATCATTGTATTTTATATTCTTTACATCATTGGAGTAGAAAATACAGATCTTTTTCAGTTTTATTTACAATGTTTATATTATTAAAACAAGTTGCATTTTTTGTTCTCATATGACAATAGGTAAACATCATAATTCTTCTTCAGTATTTTTCCTTTCTAATGAGTATATACTATACACTGAACAACATTCCTGGTAGGATATTACTGACATGGAAGTATGAACAAATATTTTGTCCAGAAGTATTAGTCAACCGCTTTAGTTTCTAGGTTCTATTTCTTCTAAAAATATCTTATATGTTGAAAAATCTGTCACATTATTTTGATAGTGAGGATGGTCTGCAACATAGTGAAAAGACCTCTCTATACTGCGTCGCTATGAAAAATCATATTTCTGAATTACACACCATACCAAGGGGAGATATAACCAGGAAAACTGAAAAAATAGGCTGAAATCTGCTGCTTCAAACACAAGGTAACCATACATATTCACTATTCATATTCTTTTCATTATTGTTTTCAGAATTACAATTGTAGTGCAATACGTATTACATTATATAGAGTACATAAAATTCATTTAAAATGTATTCTAATACTCATTTTCTATTTTGATATTATTAGTATATCCCGTGTCATGGAAAATACCATTTCACCTGAAATTTTTCCAGTATTCAAGCTATAAAATATTATTTTTCTAACTGTTAGGATGTATGAATTATTGTTCACTTATAGCATGTATCATTTGTTTGTTCAATTATGTGTTCAAATATTAGGATGTAGGAAATTCATTATATTGTATTGAATAAAGGACTCTGTTTCTTTTGAAAAATTCTTCAAAAATGAATACAATGTTGTTCTTCATGAAATATAACTCCATTTTTCACATTTGATTAACTATAGGAGCTACAGAATATGCACTTTTTGAAATCAACATTCAGCAGCTGAACCTGTAACATTACATCCACAAAACAACCTCTTTAAGCTGTACGAATCTTATACAATAGTATGTATAATTTCTTCCATCTGTATGCTTTTGATATAGTTTTTTATACATTACTCTAATAAATATTCTTTGCACATATGAATTCAGTCTGAAATTTCTGGTATCCTCTGATCCCTTTACTATGCAGTTCCATAACATTCATTTATGTTGCTACAAATATATTCAATTTACCTGGTACATTAGATTTTCATACTTTCATATTCATTAGTTTTTATTAATGTTAAAATTTGTATTCTCATCTGTAGGATGCAATTCGTGGATGATAATAAAGGCGAAGACGACTTAGAAACAAGAACAATTTCCTGCAGACTTTGCCACTTCAATTACCTGCACAAATTCTTCAAACCTGAAGTTCATATAATTCTGTGTAGTTTTTAACATCAGTTTATATCATTCTGTATTGAAATCATTTCACTTCACAGAAAACATGTTTTATTACAGCAACCACTCATACAATGATAACGTGTTTCCGTTTTATTTACACTTCTACTATATATAACTTATGTTATCATTTAATTTTTCTATTTAACTTCATTTTACATAATTCAATATTTACTGTTACTTATTCATATTTGATAACTGTTACCAGTATTGAAATTTCAACATATTTCTTTTCAATTTTCATTGATAACTTCTCAATTTATTAATGCATTTTGATATTCATCTTACATTTATGGCACCATGCGTATGCACTGGTAGGTACTAGTTCAATAAATACCGAGGAGTTTTAATGGACCAAGACTGCATCTGATGATAAATAATTATTTACAAGCCGATAAATATTATTTATTGTCTACACAAGATGGAATCACCAAATAATAATAATAATAATAATATTTTGTGGCATGGGTTTTATTACAGGTTTTAATAATGTTTAAGGGGTTGGTATGCAATTAAAAAATCTTCTAACCTAAACCATACCTCTATAAATAGACCATTATGGCTATTGTTTAGGTAATCAAAAAAGAGAGAATTGTTATGCACAAAGAAGTCCCTTTTGAATCCTCTATCTCTCTTCCTCTCAAGAATGTGAATATAAAAGATGTTTCTTCAAGATTGAAGAATGAGAAATCAAGAGAGAACAACACAAGATATTCAATTTTCCACGCTAGCACCTGGAGATCGAGTGGAATTTCTTGAAGATCATCAGAGAATATGTGGATCACTACTAGAGGGATTCTACCCTTGGATCCTCACAAGTAAAACAAAGGCAATCCGAAAGGGTCTCTTTGGATGATCAACATCGACTACAAAGAAAGAAACATAAGATGAGGTAATTGATTTCATTCAATATAAATGAATTAATTATAAACTTAATGTGTAAGATATTTTATTATAGTTCTAGGAAATTGGTATTAAAAGAAATTTTAATTATATATTTTCCCACCATGCATTTATGCTATGCCCAAAACCTTCAAGTGGTATCAGATGGGTCATGTTTAAAATTATAATTATTTATTTGATTGTTGATCTATGTGAAATTTTGGTTATATTTTTATCTAATTTTATTAATACTTTAATATGATTTTAATCAACATGATTTGACATATTATTCATGATTCGTTCAATGTTTCATTTTTTAAAGGTCTAAGAATAGATAAAGAATGTACAGAGATGCCATTGGGAACTGGAAAATTTTTAGCTAGTAAGATAGGGTTACACAACGTGTACTCAGAAGTACATACCATATACCATAGTTCACTTCATTTGGATGTGCTGAGGTATACACAGTGCAACATGCAGTTACTACGAGTGATTCATTTATTGCACACTATGTGTATACCGGGCTAGGATGGAACATGGATTGTCGGATTACACAGCGTGTATCAGTATACATGCAGTGTAGTCTACATTGGTTAGTAGCGTAAATAATGCAATCTATGTGGTTATTATACATGGTCAAAACCACATGAGACTGAAAAACTGGAGCATTTATGATGTACACAATATGTATGTGGTGTACACAATGTGTAGTTCATAAATTCCCACATCTGAAACACACGATGAAGACCCAGGCGTGTATCCCAAACACACAACAACTAGAACACATGAATTGTAGCTGGTCTATACATGATGTGAAGTCTGGCCGAGGTACATGCCATAGACCGAGGCATGTGCCCTGGATACACAGAAACCAAGATACATGGCATGTAGCTAGTATGCACACACCATGTAGTTTCCCATTAAAGGAAAAAAATTAAAAATTATATTAAATTTAAAATTTTCACCATTAAAACTTTATTTTATTTATTTCCACACAATCGTGTGTTTGAAAATTTAATAATGGTTTTAAATAATTTTAAATTCTTAATTAATTTATTGCAATAAATATTCCATTATTGGTTCTACCGTTTATTTTCCACGAACTCCATAAATAATGGGTATCTCCAATTAAGTTCAAATGATCATTAATATGAAAGATTATTAATTAATTTATGAAAGCATGTTTATCTTAATAATAAAGAATTAATAAAGAAATTAATGCTATCTAGTTACTTTTTCATATTCATTTTATGTATGACTGATCATGAGCTTGACCAAGATGTATGTATGTGTTGGAATTTATTTAATCTAATTTATTGTATGAGTTAGCAATTATTTAATATTAAATTAAATGATGGACTATGATTCATGCCTCCCTCCATTATTATGTAGGACTTGTGTGTCCATGGATATTTATGTAATCCCATTTAGCCAATCCTTTGGTTCCCCTCACTAGTGTGTGAGTAATAAATTCCTATAATTAATGGATCATCCCAAGGAATGTGGAGGAAGTTCAAGATAGAACCATGAGGATGCCTACTTGATGATACACAAGTGTAAAGGTGGAATGTCGTAACTCATGCCAAGAACTACAAATGGAGATATTACCCTAGACAATAGGTTGATTTAATGTCCTCTCATTAAATAAACTGTTAGATAATATCATGATCATTTAATTTACATTATTTATTTATTTTTATCTATGATTTATTTATTTTATGTATGCAAGACTGTAGTCATATAAATAAATGAATTAATATGTAAATATAGAATTTAAATAAATAGATTATGCATAAATGTTTTATCCAAAATGGTTAATTAATTAAGTAAAATCCACTTAATATTAACAATAAATGTAAACGATAAATTAAGATAAAATTTATACATAATAAATTAAAATACCTTAATTAAATATTAAGTCAGACTTGTCCTTCCATTACTTGATTAGGAATGAAACCAATATAACTAAGTGTTTGAACAACCATTGTTAGTAAATTTACTATTATAAGGGGAGTTCTTATAAAGGTTTTGGGTTGACTTAACCATTTTACTTCAAGAGTATTAGACCTTGATAAAATTGTTGTAATTTGGAGGAAATTTATGAGGAAATATAAGTCAGGATTTTAGGATTGGGGAGTCCACTCAACGGATCAAATATTTACAAGTCTATAGTTGAAAAAGATGTTACTACCTAAATACCTTCAAATATCTTGACCAACCCTTGTTGGGGTTATGTGAAGGTAAATATGGATCCTTTCTACTAGAATATCCTATTTATTAGACATTCTGAGTTCAATGGTGAGGTCTATTGAGACTTTATAAAATAGTGAGGGATTTAAAAAACATTTAATTTATTATATCTCACCTAATTTGTAATTAAGAAAAGTAATAATAATATGACAATTTAAATTTTAGAATAAATGGAAATATCATAATCCACATTAACTCTTTGATATATATTGGATAAAGACTATCTCCTAACTGAAAGTAACTTTCAGGAATGTTATAAACACCTTTGGGTTGTTTTGTGCCATAAAAAGAAATCTTATGTGCTATAATCCTCACTTCCTGATCCGCCTACCAAGGAGGTGTGTGATGAATATTTCTTAGTCTATGAGAAACATATGAATAGAATAGTATACATTCAATGTTTGATGCTTTCCTCTATTTACAGTGAGCTCATGAATCCTCATGAAAACTTGGATGTGTATAACATGATCAAGCATCTTTTTACCCTATATTAGGAGAGATCTAGATAAGAGTGGTTTGATATTTTCAAATCTCTATTTTAGAGTAAGAATGTAGAAGGTTCCCCTAATAGGCCTCATGCAGTCAATATTATTGGATACATTGAATGACTAGAGGTTATAGGGTTTAAAATCCCTAAAGAATTGGTCATTGATCTCATTCTTGCATCACTACCTCATAACTTCTCTAGTTTTGTTTTGAATTTTAATATGAACAACATTGAGAAGCCTTTGAAAGATATTCTCACTCCTTCTCATCAAGTGGATAAGGAGAAGTAGTGATATAAGTGTTCGGTCCTTATGGTGAACAAGAGTAAAGGCTAATAAAAAATATCCAATGATAAGGATTCTTCACAACACCCTTCCAAGAAGAGGAAGATCAAGGAGAAAGCAAGGGAACGATATGCTGTTTATTTCGTATGTGGCAAGAAGGGAAACTACGATAAAAACTACACACATCCTAAGAATCAAGGGTAAGCTCTAGGTGCATTTTTTATCAAGATAAATTTATCTATTTATAAAAATTGGGTATTATATTTATCTTGTTGTGCTCACATATGTATTCAAATACAATAACCAAGTAGATTAAGAATAATTGACTAAGGGGAGGTAAATCTACAAGCAGACAATGAATCTAAACTTGCTACTATGGATATCAGGTAACACCACCTCAGATTTCTGAGTGGAATGATCTTGATTTTAAAAAGTTTTTATTATGGTCCATCCATTACCAAAATCATTATATAAGTATCCAGAATAGATATAGATGGTTTTATTTTCAAATTTAGAAATACAAGTTTCTTCTTTTATAAAGATAACATTTGTTATGGTAAGGAAAACTTAAATAATAGTCTTTATGTGTTGGAGTAAACAGACCAAGTAATGGTAATCGATAATTA
Organism: Viscum album; assembly: GCA_963277665.1. Classification (NCBI taxonomy): domain Eukaryota; kingdom Viridiplantae; phylum Streptophyta; class Magnoliopsida; order Santalales; family Viscaceae; genus Viscum; species Viscum album. The sequence continues at coordinate 706,053,369 of OY728121.1, read as the reverse complement.
AACAAACTCACATGACTCACACAACACCTAAATTTATTATCACTAGATAAGTCATGTAAAAAAAGTGCTTGATTAAATTATATAAATATAGATATTTATATTCTTTTAAACTAAATCTACTTGGTATATGTCATGCATGTTTACAAGGAAAAATGACCAAATCCCCATTTAGTGGTAAAGGTTAAAGGGCCAAAGATCTTTGGGAATTAGTTTATAAAGACATGTGTGGACCATTTACTATTGAAGAAAGGGGTGAGTACTAATACTTTATAACTTTTATTGATGATTTTAATAGATATGTATATGTCTACTTAATGAGTTATAATTTAGATTCCTTTGAAAAATTTAAGGAATACAAGAATGAAGTTGAGAACCAGCTTGGTAAGAATATTAAGAAACTTCTCTCAAACCATGATAGAGAATATCTCAATCAAGACTTCATTGATTATTTATGGGATTTTGGGATTTTATCTCAACTCAATCCTCCTTATACACCTTAATGGAATTATATAAGTGAAAGGAGGAACCACAACTTGTTATATATGGTGAGATCAATGATGAGTCAATTGGGTCTTCCATTATCCTTTTGGAGATACATGCTACAAACAACAACACATATACTAAACCGAGTACTAAATAAATAGATAAATTCCATTATATATGGATTTTGGAGTGGAAGAAAGACCATGTTATCTAATTTACATGTACGGGGAAGAGAAGAATTTGTTAAGACCCCTTCATGTAACAAACTTGAACCCTGAGGCACAAATTGTACCTTTATAGGATATCCCAAGGAAATAAAGGGATATTACCTATATAAACCCTAAAAAAGGTTATAGTGGAAAGAAACACCACATTAATTAATATGGATAAAATATATAAAAGATATTGTGGGAGAAAGATATCATCCAATGGACCGAAGGCCTTCATTTTTTATTGATTTTTGATAATCCACCTTTCAAGGGGTGAGGTGGAACCCTTAAAAGGCCCGTAGGTGTAAGTATTACATGAACCGTAGGCCTTAGAGGAATTCATTTCCTGTAGGCTTCAAAAATTACATACAACCCAGACTAACTACTTTGGAACTGATCCCCCCCAGCATCTTCATCGTGAAATCAGCTCTCCACCTTCGCATGGCTGTTCGGTTAGGCATTCCTGTGCATGCACAGGCTTGTCCCAATGGCAGGTTCTATACCCTCTCATTTTTGTAATCTCTCTAGCTTCTGCTGTGGTGAAAGCTCCTTGCTCATCTTCCTTATAGAGATTGTTCCTTGTAGGTTTTCTGATTTGCATCTGCACTTACGGTGGCCCGAAGGCCTTGAGGTTTCTCTAAGGCCTTACTAACCCGAATTCCTGGGTGGACCGATGGCCTTAAAGGAATCGGGGACCAAATCGGTGGCCCGAAGGCCCAAATAGGGGCATATTCCCAGCTACTATAGTACCAAACAATGCTTGCTATAGTTTCCACTACAGTTCCTGCTCAGTACTGCACAATACCTTCTATAGTGACTACTACAGTTCCCACTATAGTTCCTGCTACAGTACTGCTAAAGTACTACTATAGTACTGATACAGTACTACTACAGTACTACTACAGTACTGCTACAGTACCCCATAAATTCTGCCTCCACCTGGATTTGATCCCTGGTCTCTTGGATGCACTTACAGAGTCCTTACCAACTGGGTTAAGACTCATGTGCTTGTGGGAGAAAGATAGCCTTTAATTAAGTTGAGGTTTAAGGAATATAAGAGTTTTTATAAGAACAAATTCCAAAAATCCACATGGAAGAAGAAACTATTCTGAAGACACAAGTACTACATAGGAGTAAAAGATAGGTTAGAGAACTAGAAAATTATGGTTTTATAGTCACCTAGGATGGTGACTCATTATTATTTGATAATAATGATCCTCTAACCTACAAGGAAGTAGTAAGTGGCAGTGATATTTCCAAGTGGTAAGAATCCATGAATTCTAAAATGGATTCCATGTGCCAAAACCGATTCTGGTTTTTGGTAAAACCTAAAATAGATGTAAATATTGTCGGTTTAAAATGGGTATTCAAGAATAAATTGGACATAGAATGACAATTCAATACCTATGAGGCATGACTGGTTGAAAAAGGATTTAAATAGTGTCAAGGAATTGACTATGACAAATATTTTTCACTATTTTTAATATCGAAATCCATCATAATTCTAATTGACATTGTGGCCTTCCATGATTATGAGATTTAGAAAATGGATGTCAAAACAACCTTCCTTAATAGGAACCTTTAGGAATATGTCTATATGACACAACTGAAAGGGGTTGTGACTCCAAAGGATTCCAACAAGATATGAAAGCTACAAAGATCCATTGATAGATTAAAACAAGAATCTAGGTCATGAAACATTCATTTTTATGATACTATAATAGAATTTGGTTTCATAAAGAACAAATATGATCTCTGTGTCTATAAACTATTTAGTGGGAGTGAAATTGTTTTCTTAATATTATATTTTGATGACATATTACTTATTGGAAACAAAATACCACCCTTATAGTTTGTTAAGGGATAGATGAATAAATTCATCTCCATGAAGGACTTAAGTGAGGTAACATATATTCTTGGGATCAATATCCATCATGATAAATCCAAGAGACTACTCGACCTAAGTCAAGGTACATATATTGAAAAGATACTGAATAGATTTATCATAGAACAATACAAGAGGGGATTTTTTCCAATGTCACATGGAATTCATATTTCTAGGAAAATGTGTCCTCAGAAACATGAGGAAAGAAAAAATGACAAGGATTCCATACACATCAATGATTGGGCCATTCATGTATTCTATTCTATGTACAAGGCTAGATGTTTCCTATGCATTGAGTGCGGTAGGTAGATATCAAGCTGATCCAGGTGACTGCCATTGGATGGTAGTCGATACTATCCATAAGTATCTAAGGTGTACTAAGGATAAATTTATGGTATATAGAGGATATTAGGAACTACTCATTAGAGGATATACAAATTTTAGTTTCTAAACATATCAAGATGATATGAAGTCACAAACATGATATATCTTTACTCTGAATGGAGGTTCTGTGAGCTAGAAGAACTCACATCGGGCTATGGTAATAGATTATATAGTGGATTTAGAGTATATTTTGGCTTTTGAGGTAGCTAAGGAAGAAATATGGACATGAAACTTCATCCAAGATATTTACATAGTACCAAATAGTAAAGATCTAATCATACTCTATTGTGATAATACTGCAGTAGTGGCTCTTGCAAGGTAGCCAAGGTCACATCAGTGGAGGAAGCATATACTTTAGAAGTATCATCTCTTGAGAGATTTTTCTTAGATAGGTGAGGTTTTAGTAAGAATTATTTTGATAGAATACAACATGGAAGACCCCTTAACTAAATCCTTGACTCAGAAGAAACATGATTATCATGTGAAGTCTAGCGAACTAAAAGTCATAGGCAGTTGGATCTAATCTAAGTGGAAGTTTTTTAGAGTTGGTTTCCAAAGACCAATTGATTGTACTTTGACTACATGTATATTCTATGTATTAAATATTAATTAAATATATTATTACATATTTTTCATTACTCTATATCAATTTAATATAATAATGCCATATAGTATTTGTCACATTGATAAGATCACATTGGCTCCCCAATATGATGATAACCTTTAAGTGCTGTGAAAATATTCTTAATACAATTCTATAGTTAGATAACATACTATGATGGGACACATAGTATATAGACCATCAGGTGTGAGTACTCGAAAGTGGATGATGATTATTCTCATGAAGTTCACACTTGGTAATCTCCAAGATGTAATATTATGATAAAAAACTCTCCAGTAGTAACTCCTCCTATTTTGGTGTCATTATATATTCCTATTTTTGATTGTGTGTAATGGTATTTAGACTTTAATATTATCATTGGTGCATGTCATGACTCTACACTTAGATTTATTGAAAAAAACCATCATGCCATATGTTTATTGGAAGTAGGGTATGTTGGGTGCATCATGATTTACATTTCATTAATGGATAAGTCAAGGAAGGATTTGTCCCTTCTATATTTATAGGAGTTGATATCTTGACCCTTTTATTAAAATATAACCATCACCTAAATTCCATGGTCATGGTGTATAAACGTGTTTATTTTTGATTTTCAAAGAAATACATATTTAGCATATAGGTTGATGACACTCTCATAAAAATTTATTGATTAGATATTGTGAAAAAGATATTTTATTACACAGTGAGCTTTCACATGTGGTTGTTGATGTTGCGACATTAAGTTCTTTCTCTTGGGTACCCTAACCAATTGCAAGATAATAATCTTGGACTTTAGGCAAGCTTGACTAATTCCAATGAGAAAGAATCCTAGAGGGTTATGCACTAAGTGTTTTTATTTATCTCATTTAAATTATATTTTAATTTAATTAATGGAATACATATTATTCTCAAGATTAGGGAATAATTTTATTCAATTTATATTTATTTCATAAATTAAATAAATATTTATTCTCTTATATGTGAATAAAATATATATATTTATTTTATTGAATATTTAATAAATATTTATTCTTTAGTATGTGAATGAAATATTTATTTATGAATAAAAATATTTATTTGGGTATTCAATAAATACTGAAGATTTCGAATGGAACAAGAACATGTTTGATGATAAATAATAATTTACAAGATGATAAATATTATTTATCATTTGCATACGATGACACATGCTAAATAATAATAATAATAATAATAATATTTTATGGCATGGGGTTTATTAAATGTTTTAATATTATTTAAGGGTCTGACATGAAATTAAAAAATATTCTAACCTAAACCATACCTCTATAAATATCCCGTTATGTATATTGTGTAGGTAATGGAAAAAGAGAGAATTATTGCACACAAATGATTATTTTTAGACTCCTCCATCTATATTACTATCAAGAATGAGAACACAAGAGATATTTATTCAAGACTGAATAATGAGGGATCAATAATGAATAACACAATACATTCTCTTCTCTATTCTAGCACTTAGAGATCGAGTGATGTTTCTAAAAGATCATTGGAGCATGTTTGGATCATTGCTAGAGGGATTATACCCTTGGATACTCACAATCACAACAAAGGAAAACCAAAATGGGGTTTTATATGATCAAAATATACTATGATAAATAAACCTAAGACTAGGTAATTTCTTTTTTCCAATATAAATGAATTAATTATAAACTTAACGTTCATAATCCTCTATTGGGGTTCCAAACAATTGATATTAAAATAAATTTTAATTATCCATTTTTCAAACACATGATTACACTTCACATGGAACATTAAAATAAGTTCATGATATAACATATCAAAGGGTAAGTAGATACACCTCATAAAAATAAATAGTTTCATAATACCAAATATGTCTCATTGAAGTGGAAATTTGAGATGAAATCTCTTACAAAGATCATACAATTGAAGCGAGGATTAATTAATGAATTGATTATATGTATCAATGTAAATCCATATAAAAAAAGTATAAATAAAAAATAAAATAATCAAAATACATCACAAAAACAATATTATGATATTAAAGACAATGAATAAGTAATATAACCTAATGAAAAGAAATTGAGTTATGAAATTCCTTACCACTTGGTAACTTTCAAATAAAATCACCTTTGATGAAATAATTCAAATTGAAACTTAAAATACCATGAATTATTAATTATTCATCATATTACAAGTAAAATAGGTAGTATATACACCATATAAAATAAATTAGGTGAAAAACATTAAAATATAACTAAATGAAGTCCCTTACCTCAAATTTTACTTTATTTCATCATGCTTTAACCTACTGTATAATGGTTTTAAAAATGTTATTAATTTATAATTTTACCATATTAATATTTATAATATCATATATAATCTTCTTATAACATATTATCACCCGTTCATTAATAATATTTAATTATTACCATTATTTTGGGAGTTAACTACTTTGTTTTCTCATGCATGTTTTGTCATAGAAGTTATGGTTATTATGCATAGGATATAGAAAAATCATATAAATAATGATATTAATGTTATAAATATCAAATTTATTGATTATATACCTTTTTAGAACCATTATTGAAAGTTATACATGGAAAATGAATTGCATTGCTTTGTGGAGACGGTAGGTCGTACGTACGCATGAGTGACGATATCATTACCTTAATGGGAGAAAGGGTAAAGAAGTGGATGATATATTAATTTTATAGAAATAATATCATGTCATATTTATCATATATATTTATTATTTCCAAAATTATTAATATATATTTGAGTTAGTTATGGAAAAAAATTACATCGATTCGTGAGGTGGTAGTCCACCGTACACACGAGTGATGACTTTGTTTCCCATTTAATGGAGAAGGAGATGGATAAATATTATGAAATAAACATAATAAGATATAATTATATTTTATATACATGTTTTATTATATTTTAATTATTAATTCATAATTTAATGTGATAAAAGAAGAATTATAAAATAAAGAGATCAGTGAAGATGATTACCTTCACTTAGAGAAACCTCTTTTGGATCTCTTATTAAGGACCCTGGGATTGGTATTTTGGGAATAATAGAACCTCTATAACATGGATAATTATTTTGAAGAGATATTTTTACAGATATTTTTGAGATAAATATATTTATAATTGTGATTAAGTGAGGGGATGAGGCACCCTTTTATAACTAGGGGAGGGGACCTTCTTGGAAACCACTTGGAAATTTCCCAAAAGAATACAAAATGATAAATTAATTCCTAATAAAAATACTTCCAAATAACCTTAAATTCAATTTTTTATAATATAAGGTAAAAATATGGAAATAAAATAGTATTTTTACAAGTTTAATTGTAAAACTCACCCTTATCTTTTGGTTTAACCCCCCAATAAACCCATTTTAACCTTAATCGGGCTAATTAATTTTTACTATTTTTACTATTAATTTTGAAAAAAAATTAAGTTTAACTTATTAAATAATTTTAATTATTATTATTATAAATATTAAATCCATTTTATCAAATTAAATTAATATAAGTGGAAGAATTTAATTTAATATAAGCTCACAAAATGTGCCGATAAATGGTTTTTCAAGAAATGCATTTTCAAGCATAAGATGATCTTACATTAACTATATGACTAGTGATATTCATTATATTAATTTAAATTAATATATATAGATATATAATATATAAATTTAATTTAAATGATTCCTAATTATGGGTTATTTTAATTAATTAAAATGGAGAAACATTGTTCACTTAAAAACAGTTTTCAGAAAAATGCGTTTTAAGCCTAAAAATAAATTTTTACCAAATTAGGGTATAGATATGATTAAAATGTAATTAATTATATTAAATATAACTAAATAATACCTTTTTTTTAATTTTAAAGAAAATTAAATTATAATTGTACTTTTAAATTACATAATTTATTAAAATGAAATGATAGTCTTATAAAAAGCGGTATTTTTCATTATTTACTGAAAAATCACTATTTTCAGAAAAATCCCAAAATTTCACCCTTAGATAATTTTTATTTGATGATTTAAAAAATTAAATCCTTTTTATAAAATAATATTTCTAGAATTTACATAAATTAATTATAATATTCAATCACAAAAAGCAATAAAAACCATTTTTGAAGAAAATGTATTTTTTTGAAGAATAAAATGACATTACTAAAAATTTGGGTGATTATTTAATAAAAAATTATCAATAAATTTGTATTGATTAGAAACTTTATATATATTCAATAATTTGGTTAATACTATTTATACCCACCAATTAAATGACTAGGTTATAATATTCATATTTAAATAATATACTTTATGAGTCATTTAAGCTCATTATTGCATTTTATATACACATCCCAACATAATGTAATTATTTTAAAATATTAGGGTGGTAAATTCTCCCCAAATTTAATAAATTTCATCTTCCTAATTTGAACTTTCACTCAGAAATCAAGGGTTTTACATTTAAAAATACCTTTATTGAAAACCCACATCGTAAGAGTGTTAATAAATCTTCATCTTAAAAAGAGAGAAAGGGAAATATGAAGTTAATATGGAATAACACATAAATAGGTTTACAAGTAGGAGATTTTTTTTGGGAAGTGAAAATATAGAGATGGAGTAGAAAAATAATGCCCAAGGACTAATAGAGAGTGATAATGAACATGGTGAAGAGAAAGTTAATGACCATAAAGACATAAATCTATAATTGGTGAAAAGACCATTAATTCATAAAAAATTATAGTAATATGATATTTTTTTTTATTTCAATATCCTTTTCATAAAGTTTAGGAACTAATTTACCATCTATACTAAGAAAATAATAAAATATACTTGATATCTTTTATTTCATAAGAACAATTTCATCCTTTGGTTGTTCTTCGATCAATTCCCACATTATCTCTTACTCTAAGAAATTAACATCCAATATGAATTTTTTTATGTCTGAAGTACTAAAATTAAGTTTAAAAAAATATTATGATCCATAAAAGAGTGGAAAGTATTCCCATCTATCTCTAAATATTTTCTAAAACCAAAATAGTTAGAACAAGTTATTCAATATAATACACTAATCTCTAAACCCTCAAAAGTAACACCCAAAATTCAACTTAATCCATTACATAGGTATCTATCAGTCAAATAATTTAATTAAAAACAAGTTCATACTAACCAATACATCACATAGGCCATTAGTGGGCATTAGACCCTCATCACCCTTTAATTTTGGGTTTAAGCTCTACGACCTTTCTGAATGTGATGAGTTGTCACCCAACATGCAAGTTGTCCTTTATATAAAACCATATTAGTATAATTCCTATAAAATTACTAAAAATATAATGAACATACTAAAAATAACATTAATCATCAAATAAACTTTTTACCACTAAGGTTTTCCATATGACTTATTTTTTTTACAAAATCAAAATCAACTTAGTTGACTATCATTACCTTAACATCAATGATCATATTAACCCTAAAGGTTATCAATAACCTTAAAATTATGTCCAAAAAATATAATAGTATCATTTCTCAAATAACATTATCACTAAAATTCAAGTTATACATAAGGGTTACATATACCTCAAACATATATTAAAACTCAATAAATGTCTCCAAGGTACTTCCATTACATAAAACCTCAGAAGGGGTATATGTGCCTTTACAATTATTATCAAACTTATGATAGTACCTAAAAATCAAAAACCATCCTCATCAAAATCATAAAATTTGTTTCTTTGGAGATATCTTTATTTTCAAATCCTTCATAATCCTTTGTAAGAAAAATGTGAATTATCCAAAGTATATCCCTTGTGAGTGTTAAACTGGGTGTAAAGAAAGACCTTTTTTCATGCACTAAGTGATGATCGAGTCAAATCCCAATACTCCCTTTTCATAGTTATTACCCCTAAGTAAATTTGTGATAGAGCCACATACACTTATAGTATCCAGAAAAAGATGTAATTGATTGAAAAAACCACATAATCTCTTCCTTATATTTTTTTTGGATTTTATTCTACAATTTTATATATCATCAAATTCTATTATAGGGTTATGTTCACTAATCCATGTTTTCCCAAATCTATTTCCCAAGGTTTCTACTAAAATTACTCTGATACCAACTATAAATACCCCAACTCCAGTAGCCAATAATCGGTGGTTACTTTACTACATTGGCATAAGATATAATCTATCACTTCTCAAAAGACTAACCGATTTAGTATTCTTGATAAACTAGATACATATTTGAGTCTTGAATTAGATTTGAAAACATAAATTACAACATAGTAAAAGTAAATATTCCGTATCCTTGAACTCATTTAGAGATTCCATCTTTATATACTCGAGAATGGAAAACAAATAAAGGGTGATCTTATATTCTAAATAAGGGTTACATACAATGGAATTTATCATTAATCAATAAGGCATAGTCAATGTGGAAAGGTAAAAAACCAAAACACATGACATTTAATCAATAAATTGAGCATGAAATGTATCCATGGATAATATCAGTGTAGAAATATCATGGATAATAATAATAACTTAATTATCATTGAAGCAAATTCATATTATTGGATGTCATGATCTTAGATATTATGATATCTAAGATTTTAATAACTTGTTCCAAGATAGTTTAATCGATGGGTATGTATACACAAAAAACCCATTTAATTTGGATATCCATTAATTTTCCTCATGAGACAATCGATGTATTGAGGGGATATATAATTATGGGACCCACCTATCACTGCATGTCCAATTCATTCCTAATATATTAAATTATCAATTTAATTCATAAAAAATATGACTTATTAATAAACAACCATATTGAATAAATAATATGAAATATAAATACTTTCCTAATCAATAAAATAAATTTCAAAGTAAAACACCATATATAGAAATGATATCTGGTTTAGGAAATAATCATATCCTTGATATAAATAATATTAATATTTAAGAGAAATTTAATTTCCAATGATCATAATAAGGTAAATGTTTCAAGGGAAATTTAATGGCTACAAAATTAGTCAAGAATGTGAATGTAAATACTTTCCCCATTCAAAATGATCATAAAACATCCAAATAAAGAATAAAGATGGTATAATTATATCATATCCTGAGTAAATTATAAGTAAAATATTTTTTTTTATCATTGATGAATAAAAATACAATAAAAACACCATTAAAAACATTCTTGAGGAAAATAACCTTTTTCACTTTGAAAATCACTTTCAAAAACTAAAAATTTTCAAAATATTAGGAAAAACATTTTCTTTGAAAAAAAAATTGTAAAATTTTAAATTAATCTTCAAAGTAATGAGTTTTCCTGGTGGTGGGAAATTTCCATTCATGTCGAGTAAATTAAAACAAAGATTCATTTCGCATTTTAGTAAGAAAAGTCAAAAAGTACCTTGATAAAAAAATGAAAAGAAAATTACTTTAAAATATTTTAAAAAATAAATAACAACTTAAAATATTTTTAATAAATCATTGGATAATATTTAAAAATATTATTTAAAACATTTTAAAGAAAATATGGATATAGAAGAAAAATCATTTTCGACCGAAAAGATAAATAAAGTTTGTTTTTATTAAAAATATTTTCTCAATCATTTTAAGTAACAAAGAGAGGAAAATTATACTATTATTTGAAAATTTCATGAATAACTATAGGATAGTAAAATTAAATTGGTTTATTAAACAATGATCAAATAATTTCCTTCAATGTAAATTTAAGCATAAACAATCCCGATTAAAATGAGATTGAAGCATAAACCATTACTACTTTGGTAACTTTTGAATCATAACCCTCATGAAATAAATAAATTCAAATTAAACATTAAATACCTTTAATATAAATATATTCATGATATAAAATTTCAAAGGGGCAGTAGATACACCTCATAAAAGTAAATAGGTCCATAACACCAAATATGTCTCATTGGAGTGGAAATTTGTGACGAAATATCTTAAAAAGATCACACCATTGAATTACACATAAAAAAGTGTAAATAAAAAATAAAATAATAAAAATAAATCACACACAAACTCTTATAATATCAAATACAATTATTAAGTAATATAACCCAATGAAAAGAAATTGTGTTATGAAATTCTTTACCACTTGGTAACTTTCAATTCAAATCCCCCTGGATAAAATAAATTAAATTGAAACTTAAAATAAATAAATTATGAATGATTCATGATGTTATATATAAAATGGTTAGTATATACACCATATAAAAGAATTTAGGTGCATAACATTAAAATATGTATCAATGAAGGGAAATTGAGATAAAGTCTCTTACCTCATGTTTCCCTTTAGTTGATCATGATTTAACATCCTATATGATGGTTTTAAAAATGTTATTAATTTATAAAAGAACCATATTAATATTTATAATATCATATATGATATTATTATAACATATTATCACTCTTTCATTAATAATATTTCATTATTACCGTTATTTTGGGTGTTAACTTCTTCATTTTCCCATTCATGTTTTTTCATTAAAGTTCGGGTTATTATGTATAGAATATATATCCATCATATAAAAATTGATATTAATGTTATAAATATCACATTTATTCATAATATACCCTTTTATAAATATTATTTAATGTTTTACATGGAAAATGAATCACATCTATTCATTGTGATGGTAGGTCGTACATATGTATGAACGACGATATCATTCCCTTAATGGGTGAAATGGTAAGGAATTGGATGATATATTAATTTTAAAAAATTAATATCATGTAATATGTATCATATATATTAATTATTTACACCATTATGACTATCCATGTGAGTTGGTGATAGAAAAAAATTACATTGGCTCGTGAGGTGGTAGTCCACTATACAATGAGAAATGATTTTATTTCCCATTTTATGGAGAAAGAGATGGATAAATATGATGAAATAAACATAATAACATATTATTATATGGAATATAATTCAGTTATTATATTTTAATTCTTAGGACATAATTTAAGTTGATAAAATAAGAAGTAAAAATAAATATCTCGGTGAAGACAATTACCTTTGCTTAGAGAAACCTCATTTGGATCTCTTATTAAAGACCCCGAGATTGGTTTTTTGGAAATACCAACACCTATATATTGTGGATAAGGACATTGTAAAGATATTTTGGTAATTTTTTTGATATAAATATCTTTATAGGTGTGAAAAAGTAGGGGGGGTTCCCTTTTATAAAAGGTGGAGGGGATTATCTTGAAAACCACTTGGAAATTTCCCAAAATAATACAAAATGATAAAGTAATTTCCAAGAAAAATTATTCAAAACGACCTTATATTAGAATTTTAGATATTTTTAGGTAAAAATATGTACATATAATGGAATTTTTATAAGTTTAACTGGAAAAATTACCCTTATCCCTTGGTTAACCCCCCAGTAAACCCATTTTAACCTTAAATGGGGTAATTAATTTTTATTGTTTTTACTATTCATTATGACCAAGAATTAAGTTTAACTTATTAAATAATATTAATTATCATTATTCAAAATATTTAATCCATTTTATCAAATTAAATTCACATTATTTTTAGAATTTAATTTAAAAATAAGTCTGTAAAATGTGTCAAAAAATGATTTTTCATGGAATGCATTTTTCAAGCATAAGATGATCTTACATTAACTATATGACTGGTGATATTAATTATATGAATTTAAATTAATATATATATATATAATATAAATTTCATTTAAATTATTCTTAATTAGGGCTTATTTTAATAAATTAAAATATAGAAACATTATGCACTTAAAAATAGTTTTCAGAAAAATGTGTTTTTAAGCCTAAAAATAAATCTATACAAAAATCAGGTATAAATATGATTAAAATATAATTAATTATATTAAATATAACTAAATAATAATTTTATTACTTTTAAATCTAATTAAAAGTATAATTATACTTTTAAATTTTTTAATTTATTGAAAATAAATGATAGTTTTACAAAAAAAGTTATTTTTCACTATTCACTGAAAAATCACTCTTTTCAGAAAAACACAAAAAATTCACCCTAATATAATTTTTATTTAAAAAATTAAATAATTTTTATAAAATACTATTTATATAATTTCTAGAAATTAATTATAATATTCATCCATAAAAATAAATAAAAATTATTTTTGAAGAAAACATATTTTTTTTGAAGAATAAAATGACTTTACTAAAATTTTTCTTGATTATTTACTAAGAATTTATAAATAGATATATATTTATTAAGACCTTTATATATATATATATATTTCATAATTTAGTTAATCCAATTCATTCTCTCCAATTAAATGACTATGTTATAATGGTCATATTTAAATAATATATTTCACAGACCGTTTAAGCTCGTTTTTTCATATCATATATACTTTTGAATATAATGTTCTTCTTTTAAAATATCATGGAGTTACAATGACTTAGTTATATTTTAATATTTTTAATAATTCTAAGTGTGTCTTTTCCCTCCCTTATAAAAGGAAACCCCTTAATTATATTCTTTATACAACTTTGAGAAACCTAGCTCGACCAAGACCTATCCATTTCTCTTCTCAATATCCTTAGCCATATTCTAGAGGTGCTGGTATCATCAAAAGACCAACCCTAATTTCTATAAGAAATGTTCTAAGGGGGTCTCTTGAATAAGAGTTAATCATCTTACCCAACCTCTTTCAATTTATTTATTCTTTTTACACCTCTAAATATATAGTATTTATCATAAAATAATAACTTCAATATCCTTAATATACTAAAATGTTATTATGATTATAAAACCAAAATTATCCACCCTATTTTCCATTAAATGGAAATTAAAAGTATCACCCATGTGTATGCATGGATTACCATATAGACACAATTATACTATTCATTTTTCATCACCATATTTTATGGAATTATAATATCATATCCACCATTTTACCTTCTAATCCATTGAAAAATGTTAACATCGCTCATTCGTACGTGTGGACTACCACCTCCATGAAGTGATGTGATACATTTTTCATTTATGTTTTATATAGATGGTAATAAGGATATATTTAATGAATATATATTATGTATATGTTTTAATAATTATTTTTTAAAGTTGAATTATTATTTACCTTTCTTTCATTCCATCCGTTGAAAAGTGAAAACAACGTTCATGCGTATATATGACCTACCATCTCTATGAACAGTGTAATTATTTTTTCTACATATATATTTTATGGATCATAATATATATATTTATATAATGGATATATATAATATTTATACCATTATTAAAATTTTAGATACTATGGAACCATGATCAAAGTACAAGGATCAAGACTACTTAACCAAAACATACATGAAAAAAAGTAGTTATCACCGAGAAAAATTATTTTAATAAAGAATTGTTAATAAATAGGTGATAAAATATTATAAGTAAATCATATATGGTATTATATATATGAATATTTTTTTTGAATATATTTATAATACATCTATATTTATTATATAGGAGGTTCGAACACATACAAAGGAAGTCAAACATGTGGTAAGAGTTTATTTCACAATCTCATTATTATTTAGGATTTTTTATGTTTAAGTCTACATTGGGGGAATTATATGATATTTATATCTTAAAGCTAATATATTTTCTTATACTATGGTAATTTATTTAAATTAAAATCTTTCCTTTGAATTTCCTCTCTTTAAGTACTCAAGATACCAAAATAATTTTTTAAGGAAAATAGAGCTTATTTTTCTACTCAGATGGGAATATTTCTCTTCCATGTACATATTTTACTTAAAATTTATAAAATGGTGTTTTTAATATTATCTAATGATTTATTAAATACATTCTTTACTATGTTTTAATTTTTTAAAAACTGTTTAAACTGAATCTTCTTTTCATATTTTGAACGCGGTACTTTTTTAACTTTTTAAAAAAGTGTGATGGGAATGTATTTTCATCTAATAAAACATGAAAATAATTTCCCACCATTATGAACAATCAATTATTTTAAAATTAATTTAAAATTTTACAAGTTTCCTCTCAGATAAAATGTTTTCCTTGATATTTGTGAAATATTTTAGAATTTAAATAAGTGGTTTCAAATTGAAAAAGGTATTTTCCTCAAGAAAATTTATAGTGATATTTTTGAAGTATTTATATATATATCATCATAATTTTTTGAATATTATACTGAGGATATAATCTAATGATACCATCCAACGTATTTATTTATATAGTTTATGATCAGTTTGACTAGGGAAAGTATTGATATTTTGTATGCTAGTTCTTCCAATATAGAAAGTTATTGATTTTTATGACATGTTAATTAATTTTTATTATTTTTTCATATTATTAATGCATTAGTATTATTAATTTATGAATGGGGACCAAAATTACATATCCCCTTGATGAATCAATAGGTTTCATGAGACAAAATAAATTAGGTACTTGGTTGATGCCTTACCCATTTATATAGATGTCTTGGCATGAGGCTTTGGTGATATTTTTAGATGTCCTAGCACAAGGCCTCAATGGTAAGTTCAAATTTCTAATAGATGAATTACATCATTATGAAATTAGTTATTGATGTTCATTATTTTATTTGAGTGGTTTATATATTGATGTATACATTTCAAACTCATGTGATTATTTATATGACATTATTTGATCATAATTTATTCCTACCATATTATTCATGCCTTATTTAGCTTCCACTGTATACATTCCCTTATAGATCATATAATCTCACCCTTTTCTTAATCTATGGGTAGGTATACACCAAAAACCTATTTAATAATTTTGGACAAATCATTTATCCCATGAAACCTACCAATGCATCAATGGGATATTTATAACAAAGCCCCACCCATCACTGCTTTCATAACGAATTCATCATATATTAAATGTTCAATTAAATTCATAAAAATTATTCCTTATCAATAAATATCTATATTGATTAAAGAATACAAAATATAAATATTTTCCCAGCCAATCAAATAACTTTCAAAGTAAAACACTATATATAAAAATGGTATACAATTTAAGAACTAATCATATACATGATACAAAGAATATGGATATTTAAGATAAATTTAATGTCTAATGATCAAAAGAAAGTGAATGTTTAAAGATGAAGTTAACAACCACAAAATTATTAAGAGATAAAATATGAACATCAATTCATTAGAAATATATGATTTGTAATAAATTTAAGTCTTTCAGAGGATAAACAAATGGAAGTAAAACTTTAAAATAAGTTTTATTGAAAGAGTTTTATTTTTTTAAAAATATAAAAATTGTACAATAAGCTAAATATCAAAAAGCAGTTATAGTGGATGGAAGTTTTGTTAATGCCATATACGTTAAAAAAAATCCCTTTTAACATTTTTTAAAGAATGTCAAAAGTGAACCTTTCAGAAAAAATTAGAAATATTCATTTAAAAAAATTTATAAAGTCAAGGATAACTTAAAATTTCATTAATAAATCATTTTAATAAAAAAAGTAATTTTTAAAACAATTTTGGAAAATATGG
This sequence comes from Viscum album, assembly GCA_963277665.1. NCBI lineage: Eukaryota > Viridiplantae > Streptophyta > Magnoliopsida > Santalales > Viscaceae > Viscum > Viscum album. The sequence goes on along the minus strand of OY728121.1, from coordinate 706,036,252 downwards.
ACATGGAAGAAATATATACTCGATCAAAAAGAGAAATAAGATCAGATTTTATTTTAAACATTTATTTACTTGATTCAAGTGAAAAAGAGATGAAAATTTAGAAGAAAATATATAAAATCCTTAAATATATAGAGGATAATAAAATATATGTATTTTATAAAGGATGGATTACAATATTCCTTTAATGAAAATTAAGGTAATCCTAAAAAAATGATATTATAAAATAAATCCTCACCTATTTGGTAACTTTTAAATTGTAAAACCTTAAAATAATAAACTTGAATTGAAAAATTAATCATCATGAATAAATATTAATTCATGTTAAATACATCAAAGGGGAATTATACACACTATATAAAATTAAATAGGTTCATAATATCCAATATTTCTCAATGGAATAGAAATTGAGACTAAATCCTTTACAAAGATCATACTGTTGAATTGAGAATTAATCAATGAATTTATTATGTGTATAAAAAATAAATACAAAAAAGGTGTAAATAAAAAATAAAATAATTGAAATTCATTACACATATTATCTTATAATATCAAAGAAAATGAAGAAGTAATATAACCCAATGAAAAGAAATTGAGTTAGGAATCCCCTTACCTCAGGCTCGACTCGTCACACTCGTTATTTATCTTCTTGAATTACAAAATTATATTAATTATTTAATTAATTGATAAATTTTTTCATATTTATTATTCCTTTTATTTTATTTAATACCATGTTATATTTAATTACTTAATAAATTAATTTCACATTAGACATTTTTATGATATTCAGTTCATATGTACAAAATAACTTCATCAGTTTTACTATGATAAAATAGGTCATTATTACATAATATATAGAGTAATAATCATGAAATAATAATAATTTTTATACATAAATTGTACTTTGTAAAGCAACAATGAAATATGGTCATGAAAAATGAACCACCTTATAATCATAGAGATGGTAATCCGCACGTATGCACGAGTAATGTTTCTATTTTTCAATGATCATAATAGAAAGAATATAAGTATTATTTTATATTTACATAATGATATTATAAAATAAATATAATATTATTTATTTAAATACAATTATATATAGAAATCATGTGATGTGGTTACAAAAAACAAATCACATTGCTTCGTGGAGGTGGTAATCCACATGTTTACATGAACGACATTATCATTTTTAAATGAATAGAAAGGTAATAAATTATAAGATATATTATATTTAAATAATAATAAATATGTAATATGTATATATATATAGTAAATTTATCATTAAAACTAATCGCGATCATCAGTGATGGAAAACAAATTACATCGTTTCATGAGGTGGTAGTATGTCATACACATAAACAATAGTTTCAGTTCCCATATGATGAAATAGGAGATGGATATAAGGAATGAAATTAACATAAAAATATCTCAGTATATGGGAGATACTGATGTTATTATATCATTATAGTTGAATAATATTTTAAAGAGGTGTAATAATAAATAAAACAAAAACACTTTGTTAAGAATGATACATGTTCTTAAGAAAACCTCTTTAGGTTCAAACCAAAAGTATTCCTATGAGGGTTTTCTAATAAAAACAAGGATACTAAGATTTGTTAAGGGAATTAAGGAATGTATTTGGGTAGGATTTTGTTGAATCAAAATGATTTTTAAGTGTGAAAAAAGAGGAGAGGTATAAGGACCCAGACTTAAAACATTACATAATCTTGAATTAAATGGATAATGCACATTGGGGATCTTTTCAGGTTTAGAGTTTTAGAGAATTAGGCCATAACTATTACATTACATCTCAAAAATTACAAAGTAGACACTTCTACTCTGTTTCCATTTTTTTCATAAAATAAAAACTCTTAAAAAAAGTCATGTCTAGTTCTATGTTTTAGATAGTATGACTTTTCCTTGATCCCATCCTTGACCCTATTCATATTTAAGTCCTGTGAAAAACATTTCAAAACATGGGATGAAAATAAAAAGCTCAGTAAGGGTTATAAAATAAAGAAAGAAAACATTATTCCATAAAAACATGATCTTTTTAACATACCTCATGAAATAATATGATTTATGAATAACACATAGTAACCACAAATCATAAAGGTAACTTGTGGAATCCATAACATACTTACGTTGTAGCTTTCACAGCCACGTAGGGAGTTACATTTGGAATAACCATCATAGCATATTACCAAGATCTATTAGGATAAACATTCATATTTACCTCCATCATGTTACCCAATTAATTGGAGAGATATCTTGGGATCACCCTCCCTAGGTTTATCATGGAACCACCTGTATATATAAACAATGCCCAAGAACCATAACATATTCATAACACATAAAACAAACATAAAGGAAAGATAACATTTCCACATTTCAATCACAATATATCATTTAAATATATTGACATAACAAATCCATTTTCAATACCAAAATATATAAAAGAGTATATGGTATTTATTTTCTCTTTAAAAACATTACAACTTATTAAGGAATCCATTGATCAAATAATACTCGCTGTGACGGAAAAGGTCGTTGTCACCACTTACGTTAAAAAGAAACATTATTTTTTGTAGTTTAGTAAAACAACTCCTAAAAAAAGATTCCATTTTAAATGAAATGAAAATTAAAAGGTGTTTATACACTGTATAAAATAAAGTTGGGTATAAATCAAACTATGCCTCAATGAAAGGAGATTGAGACGAAGTCCCTTACCTCGTGTCCGACTTGACCCATTCGTTCTTTAATATCCTAAATAATAAACTAAAGTTAATTTATACTTTATTAAGAACCGTTTTAAAGTTTATTATTCATTTTATATCACTTATTCCCATGTTATAAACATTATGTAATCATTTAAGTTAATAATGGTCATTTTGTCGATATTTGGTACTTGAGTCAAAAATAAACTTATTATAATTACAAGTTGTTCATGTGTTCAAAGGTCCATTATCTACAGAATGATATTCATGATTTAGATATCATATATATCATATATATCCAGTATATATATGTATTTATAACAGTACATAACATTTGGAGATAAGAAATGAAATACACCGTTTATGGAGACAGTAAGCCGTACGTACGCATGAACGCTACTTTCATTTCTATTTCATATTTTAATAGAATGAAAACTTAATTATACATAGGTATATTATAATTATAGTATAATATAATATATAATTTCATTAACTACATCATTTATACATCCCACGTATGGCATGAACGAGTCATATCACTTTGAGGGGGCGGTAGTCCGCACTTCCTCAAATGAAATTATCATATTTACCCATTATGGAAACCATAAAGGTATTCTATAAATGAAAAATACAGAAGCATAGAAACAATATAGATATAATATATATCACATATAAATATAGTTCCATCTTAATGGATACCATAACAGGTGGTAGGAGATGATTGAACAATCCTCGTTTCGTGAGGCAATAGTTTTCCATCCACAGAAATAGTATGTACTTTACCCATTAGAAGGAGATGTGTGTAAGTGTAGTTATAATACTTCTTGTAAAAACAACTATTATATTGAGGATACTGGTTTTTTTATAAAATGAAGTAATAAAAAGAGTTTAGGGAGTTGGAGAAGTAAAATAAAACAAAATAACTTAAGAGAATACGTCACCTTTAAATCGGGTTACTCTCTTTGGTTTGAACCAAAAGGTTTACTTGAATTGTATTCTACCTAAGGTAAGGATTATAAGAGTAATAGAGAGATCTTGAGAGTTTATTTGTACATAGGTTGGACAAGCCAAGGGGCTTGAGAGGTGTGAGTAATGGGTTAGAGGTGAGGGCTTTTTATAAGGGGGAGGAGGGGATCTTTAGGAAAGTTTGAAAATATTATTTTATTATATAATGATTTTCGGTTTCTAAAGGTCCAAAACTCATTAAAGTAGAAGATAATATGACTAATGTTCGAAATAAAATCATCCAATAATAATTGTATAGGTTTTGGATATTGTTTTAATTTTTATAATTATATTTATTTAAATCATTCATTAATGAGGTAAACACTACATCATTATTGTGTCATAAATAATTTTATTTATTTTATATCTAAAAATTATAAAAAAATACCATGATGTAGGAAATATTTTTAGCTTTAAAATAAATATTTATAGTTGAAGGGATAATTTATATAACCCCATACAAAAAATTATTTACCAAAATATATATGTTTATGTCATTTTTGTCTTTACTTTAAATTCACTACTAGAATATGATGTTTTCCCAACAGATATATACCAACTATTTCTTCAAAACGTTGCTATACTATAAATAAGGAAACATTTTCCAAAAGTTTGTTCAAACCATTGGTAATGTGTAAATATACTCAAGATTTCCCAATGGTTTGATAAAACCATTGGGAAATATTTAGTTTCTCTAAGATATACCAACAGTTTTAATAAACCGTTGGTAAAGAGAGGATTTCCCAACAGTTTTTAAAAACTTTTTGGAAAGTTTTCCTCCAAATACCTAGCATTGCAGCTCCCACTTACCCAATTATAGACCCTAATCCAGAGCTCCTCCTGAATTTTTCTCGGTCGCGAAACTCCTTCCGGCCATAGATCCATCTTCAATAAAACAAATTTTTATTTCTTCACTTCAAATTAGTAAGTGTTACCTTAGTTTTAATGTTCTCCCTTTATTTTTTTTGTTTTCTATTTTGATTTTAGCTAAATTAGAGTTCCTGATATCTGTGGAGTACCTAACCCTTTGATTTATTTTCTATTATTTGTTCTACAATTAAAACATGGTAAAGTTTTTGTTTAGTAGGGTGATATGGTAGTTTTTGTGGACTTTAGTTTAGTTTAAAATTGGATTTGGATTTTGTATTTATAGTTTTTTAAGGAATAATGGGAAGGGTATTGATATTGAGGATGAATTGGAATTGGTTGGGTGATGGATTGGAATTGTGAACACCCCCACCCCACCCCCCTCGACCCCTCCCACCCCACTGGACAACCCCCCACCCCCTGGACCCCCCATTGGACACAACCCCCACCCCCCGGATACCCCCACCCCCACCCTCCCTAGACATCCCTCACCTCCCATGGACATCCCACCCCCCTGGACACCCCCACCCCACCCTCCTTGGACACCCCTCACCCCCATGGACATCCCCCACCCCCTTGGACACCCCCACCACCTCCACCACCCCTAGACACCCCCACCCCTTGGACACCCTCCACACCTTGGACAACCCCCACCCACCCCCTTAGACAGCCCCCCTGGACACCACCACACTTCCTAGGCACCACCACACCTCCTAAGTGCTTAGCCCAATTTTTAAATTGGAATTAATAATGTAGTTGATTTCCCCTTCCCCCAATTACATTTTCTAAGTGACCCATAAAGCCTTATAAATTGAATTTGTCATGTTTTGATAAATTGATTTTTTCATGTTTTGATAAATTTAATGGTTTGTTTGGAATGAAATGGCTAATTCATGATGGTTTGCCTTTATTAATGAATAAAATGATTTTAAATAAAAGTACCCTAAGGGGGATGCAGGAGGGGTAGGGGGGCTGTCCAGGTGTGGGGGGCTGTCTAGGCGGGGAGTGGGTTGTCTAGGGGGTAGGGGGGCTGCAGGGGGGTGGGGGGGGGGGGGCTATAGGGGTGTGGGGGAGGGGGTATGGGCTGCCCAAGGAGGGGTGTGGGCTGTCCATGTGTGGGGGGCTGTCTAGGAGGGGAGTGGGTTGTCTAGGTGGGGGAGTGGGGGTGTGGGGTGTATAAGGAGGGGGCGGGCTGTTCAGGTGGGGGGGGGGCTGTCCAGGTGGGGGGGGGGGGGGGGGTTGTCCAGGTGGGGAGTGGGGGGATGTCCAGGTGGGGGGTGGAGTGGGGGGGGGGGGGTAGGCTGTCCTAGTGGGGGGTGGGGTGTGGGTTGTCCAAGTGGTGTGTGTGGGGGGGGGGGGGGGGGGGCTGTCCAGGGGGTGGGGTGGGGGGCTGTAGGGGAGGGGGGTGTGGGCTGTCCAGGGAGGGGGTGAACTGTCCAGGGGGGGCTGTCTAGTGGGGGGGTGGCCTATCCAGGTGGGGGTGGGATGGGGGGGTGGGATGTCTAGGGGGGCTGTCGGGGGGGGGGGGGAGGGGGTAGGGGCCCTAGGGGAGGGGGTATGGGCTATCTAGGGAGGGGTTGGGCTGTCCAGGGTTGGTGGTGGGTGGGATATCCAGGCGGGGGAGGGGATGTGGGCTATCAAGGAGGGGTGGGATATCCAAGGGGGGTGGGGGTGGGCTGTCCAGGTGGGGTAGGGGTGGTGTTGGTTGTCTAGGGAGGAGGGGGGTGGGATGTTCAGGTGTGATGGGGGGGTCCAGGTGGGGTGGGGGGCTATCCGGGTGGGGGGGGGGGGTGCAGGGGGTCGGGGGGCTACAGAGGTGTGTGTGTGGGGTGTGGGATGCACAGGGAGGGGGGTGGGTTGTCTACTCCAATACTCTACAAAAAGAATAGGAATCAAATATAACCAATGTATAGTTGCTTTCACACGTTAAGACTTTTCTTGAAGTTCCATACCAACACTCACTCTTACCCTTCCAAGAAGAAGTGATCTCTGCAAAGAAATCAAAATTAGGTTCTTATCCACTATCCATATTGATCTCATAAAAATTTAAAATTCATACAACTCTATATCACCTAATGATATAACAAGGATTATACTCCTATGAGTAGCGTCCCATCGAAACATGGCTCATAAAATCTGATCCACGTATGATATTTGGTGGTATGTTTAAAGTTGGGTGTGTTCTGATTTTATATGTATGATATTCATGGTTTACACCAATAGTCTTATTGGTCCATCTATAATAGGCTTGAAATCATGATAAAATTGGATAAATATTGGATTTTACGACCATTAGTTTAGGGGTGGACACCCCCACCCCCTTGGACAGCCCCCATCCCCTTGGAAATCCCCCACCCCTGGACACCCCCACCCACCTGGATAGCCCTTCCAGCCCTGTGGGCAGCCCTGCCACACCCGTGGATAGCCCTACCACCCCCCGAGGACAGCCTGCCGACTCCCGTGGACAACCTGCCCATCCCCTGGACACCCCGTACCCCCTGGACAAGCCCCGCCACCCCCGTGGACAGCCCAACCACCCACCCCATACCCCTGGAAACCCCCTCCACCCCTCGACAACCCGCCCACGACCACTGGACACCTCATACCCCCTAAACAACCCAACCCTAGAAATCCCCCCCACCCCTGGACCCCACCCCTTGGACAGCCCCGCCACCCCTGTGGACAGCTGCCCACCCCCACTCAACACCCCTTACCCCCTGGACAACCCCACCCCCATGGACAACACGCCCACCCCTAGAAAACCCCGTACCCCCTGGATAGACCTTCCACCTCCGGGATAGCCCACCCACCCACCCCGTACCCCCCTGGATAGCTCCGCCACCCCCTGGATAGCCCGCCCACCCCTTGGACACCTCATACCCCCTGGATATCCCCCACCCACTGGAAATCCCCCCACCCCCTAGACACCCTGACCCCCTGGATAGCCCCGCCACCCCTGTGGACAGCCCACCCTCCCCCTTGGACACCCCGTACCCCCTGGAAAACCCCCACCCTATGGACAACCCGCCCACCCCCCTGGACACCCGCCCACCACCCCCATCCCCTCGGACACCCCCACCCCTGGAAATCCCTCCAACCCCTAGACACCCCAATCCCACTAGATTTCCCCCCCTCTGGATAGCCCGACCACCCCTCGTGGACAACCTGCCCACCCCCATGGATAGACCGCCCACCCCCTGGACACCCCATACCCCCCTGGATAGCCCCGCCACCCCCTAGACAGCCCGCCACCCCTGGACACCTCGTACCCCCCTGGACAACCCCCACCCTTAGAAATCCCCCCTGGACCCCCGACCCCTGCCTAGACAACCCCACCACCCCCGTGGAAATCCCACCCACCCCCTGGACACCCTGTACCCCCTGGACAGCCCCACCACTCCCATGGACAACCCTCCTACCCACCCTGTACCCCTCTGAATACCCCTTCCACCCCCTAGACAGCCCGCCCCACCCCTAGACACCTCGTACCCCCTGACATCCCCCTACACCTGGAAATCCCCCCACCCCTGTACACCCCAAACCCCCTAGACAGCCCCTCCACCCTCCTGGATAGCCCGCAACCCCCTGGACACCCCGTACCCCCCTGGACAGCCCCCACCCCCCATGGACAACCTACCCCACCCCCCTAGACACCTTCCCACCACCCCCCATACATCCCCATCCCCCCAGACACCCCCACCCCTGAAACCCACCCACCCCTAGACACCTCGACCCTACTAGGACAGCCCCGCCACCCCCGTGGACAGCCTGACCACCCCCGTGGATAACCCACCCATCCCCCTGACACCCCATACCCCTTGGACAGCCCTTCCACCCCCGCCCACCACCCTAGACAGCCCTCCCACCCCTGGACACTCATATATAGTTCTTCAAAGATATTTTGTTATAAATATAATATTTTGTTGTCTTTTATATTATGATTCTCATATAGAGTAGTGTGTCAGTTATGGTTTCATATAAAGTGAACATTCTCGTTTACTTAAATATATTTTCGATGAAACTTCAATCTTATTGAATTACTTTTGATGAAATGACTTATAACAATTTTTTATAGAATGGATAGAAGTTGGATGTATGAAACTAATCAGATCTCTAGTGATTTTCAAAACAATTTGGAGAGATTTTTAGATTTTTCATTTCACAATGCTTCAGATAGTGGTCACATACACTGCCCTTGTTACAATTGTGTTGGAAGGACCTTGGTTGAGCCATGAAGAAGTCAGCTACCCATAACCAAATATGGTTTTCAAGCAAACTACTCTGTGTGGTATCAAAATGGGGTGAAAATGACATCTCAATTGCTGATGATCCAAATGAGAGGATTGGATTGGATAATTTGTTATATGACCGGTTTCCATTTATTCATCATCATGAAAAAGAACGGATTTTGACCCAATACAATTTCGATATGAGCACACATGATGTGGTATAATGAAAATTATGATATTGTCAGGGTGAAAAAATTGAATGATGGTGCCACGACTCCAGTATATCGACAATGAGGTAAAATGAAAAAGTTGGAATTTTTAATCTGATTGTTTCATGGGAAAACTATGTATGGGATTTCTAATACTATCATCAATTACATGCTTACCTTCTTGAAGGACTTACTTCTAGATGATGAAATATTCCCTCAAACCACTATATGGCATGGAAGTTAGTTGAGGAACCTGGATTTTCAAGAAACAAAATTCATGCTTGCTCGAAGATTTCAGTTTATTCTGGGAGGAAAATACCGAATGAAATGATTGTATAAATGCGGCACATCCCGATGGAAGCCAAAAGCTGATGGAACACCATCCCGTGTTCCAAAAAAGTAATGTGGCACTTTCCATTAATCCCCAGACTCCAGAATATTTTTATGTATGATGAAATATTAATAAAAATGAGATAGAATGATACCGAGAGAAAGAATAATAATGATGACTTGGTTCACCCTGCATATGAATTTTCATGGTAGAGATTTGATGCTTGATATCCTGATTTGCAGCTGACATGTGTAATGTGAGGTTGGGTCTTTCATGTGATGATTTTAATTTGTTTGGGTAGATGCTTACGCTGCACAACACATGACCAATTTTTTATACACATTTATAATCTTCCCATGGATGTGTATGAAAAAACCTTTCACTTTCATGAGTATACTCATATCTGGACCTTCTGATACCGATAATGATATAGACATATACAGGCACATTTAATAAAAGAGTTGAAACTTCTTTGGGATGTGGGTGCACACATACGATGCATGTTAGAAAGAAATATTTTAGATGTGTGCTATTCTTATGTGGATGATAATTATTTTTATGCTATGCAATGATGCCTAGATTGATCACGAAGGGAAAACTATCATGTCCTGTTTGTACGAAGAATACACAATCTATAAGATTGAAACATCGTTGTAGTTTCAGTTTTATGGGACATCGATGATTCTTTCCAATAAACCATCCATATAAAAATAATCATCAAATATTTGACAATACCATTGAGACCGATGATCCACCTCAGCGTATGTTTAGAACAGATGTGCTTAATGAATTGAAAGATTTCAGTTTTTCATCTGGGAAGGGTCAAATTAAATCTAGAAAGAGAAAGAATGTTTCCACTTAAACCTGTTACAATTGGAAGAAGAGAAGTATCTTCTTGATTTGACTTATTGGTCAAACCAATTGTTACGTCATTGATTAGATGCAATGCACATTGAAAAAAATATAGTGAAATGTTTCTTTCGATTCTTCTAAATTTTAAGGGAAAGATAAAAGATGATTTACGGACTCAGCGTGACTTGGTGGATTGGGGCATTAGACCAGAATTGCATCCTGTGTGTATCAGTGAAAATAAATGGAAATTTCCATGTGCTTCTTATGTGACGACACCTACAGATTTTTTTTATGGAATTACTAGAGAATATTAAAGTTCCTGACGGATATTCAAGAAACATATCCAAACGGTTCAACAGAAGATAGTTGAAGCTAAAATCTTTAAAGACTCATGATTATCACATCCTTATGCATGATTTGATTCCAATATAAATTCGTCATCTTTTTTCCAATAATGTAAGGGTGGCTGTTATTCGTTTGTACCATTTTTTATAGATCTTTGTTCTAAGAAGTTGTCCAAGTCTTTGTTGTAAAAAATGTTGGTAGATGCCCCATTAATTTTGTGTGAGTTAGAGAAAATATTTCCTCCATAATTTTTCACATGAATGCTGCATCTAATTGTCCATATTCCAAATAAAATACTTCTCAAAGGACCTATTTATTTTCGTTGGATGTATCCAACTAAAATAAATATGCACACATTAAAGTCTTATGTCCGTAATAGGAATCATCCTAAAGGTTCTATCGTGAATGGTTACTTGGCTCAAGAATGTATGGATTTATTCTCTATGTATTTGTCTGATATTACTAAAAGAATGAACAGAACAATGAGAAACGAAGAAGAACAATATGAGAAAATTGAACCCAATTTTCCATCACTTCCTCAAACAGGAGGAATTTCTGGATCATATACATTGACGACATTAAGCCTTGAAGAGTGAGAGATGACACATCGCACAATTTTGTTCAACTGTGATTTGTTCGATGACTACATCTTGTAAGTAAATTAAATATATATTATATATATATATGTTAATCTATTCCTATTTTTATCTACAGGGAACATAAAGCGATGATAAATAGAAATCATCATTCTTTATCTTTGAGAAAGAAAGAGGGAGAATTTGAATAGTAAAGAGTTTTATGCTTGGTTAAAATTGAAGGTAATAATATTACTGTTTAAAATAATTAAAAAAATATTTAATTAAGATTAATATTGATTTATATTTCAGGTATTGAGTTTTCCTGGTGACTCTGTCTCTGAGGAAATAAGAGCTTTGGATTTTGGTCCTAATACCGTGGTTCGTGAATGTAAATCAATTGTTATCATTGGGCATAGATTTATTATCACTGAATGAGAAAAGAACATGAGAACACAACATGATGGTGTTATGGTTACTTCCACAACAGACTGTTATGCTAGTTCATCAAATAGTAGACCATGATTTTAAAATGTAGGTTATTATGGAGTCGTTGAAAAAATAATAATATTGGATTATTATTCTCATGGACAAGTCACAGTGATGAAGTTCTAGTGGTTTGATTCGATGACGAGGCAAGGAAAATTTATTGATGATCGTGTATTTAGAGTAATTGATATGACTCAGAATCTTTCTACCGATGAACCATATGTATTGGCATCAATGGAGAAACAAGTTTTTTATGTCAAAGACCATCTTCGAACTAAATTTGGTGTCATTATTGAAGTAATTACAAGACATATTTTTGATGATGGTGATGATGGAATCGACACCATCCCTACTTCCATTGGAAACAATCCATTTATTACTTTTGATGAATTCGATAGCTCAATTTTTAGAGTTGACTGTGAACCTGAAGTTGTGGTGGGAAATATATAAAATCATTCATTCATGTTCTCAATTCTTTTGGGTTACCTCGACTTGGGATGTTAAGGTTGGTACTATTCAAATTGATTTAATATTGATTACAGATATATTGCATCCGACTAGAAAATTATGTTAATTTTCAATGTTTATTTGTTGCAATTTTATTTGAATTTCATTTTATAATTTTTAATTGAATTGTATTCAAACCTACAAAAACAACATTTCTAAATTAGTGAACATTTCAATTCTTCAACTATGATTTGTATAAAATTTGTAAAACTCTAATCCCTCTCTTAAACATTTTACCAGGTAATGAACATGATGGTTTTTATTCTTCTAAAAAACATGTATTGAAACCTGCATCATCTACTTGGGCTAAAGAAATTAAAATTTTCCTTAATTTTGACAACTACTTTACCCCTTATGAATCCGGTAGAATCAATGTTACATGATTTTAATAGACTGATGGAACTTAGTAAATAACCTTAAATTTCTTTATTATATCTTTTATGATTTATTAACTTTATTATATATCTGTTCAAGCTCACCTAAAACAATAGATAGTTAAATTATCCCCGAATCCCCCCATTCCCTCTCATTTATTTTGTTTTTTGGGTTACACATTAGTTATCCTTTTCTATTTAATTCCATATTTGTTTTCAAATTCAAGAAATGAAATCAATTGAAGAGAGGCTATGAAAACAGATTGTGGACAACAATCATCACATGACTGAGCTGGGCATTCCACTACTAGTGCTTGTAGTGAGTATTTTATTTCAAATATATTTATTTTAATAATATATAATGTCATGTGATTAATTTTTTTAAACATTTTTTTAGGATCCATCTATTAGATGAAAATTATTTGATGAGGAGCCTAGTAGTGGTCCCAGTACTCAGGGTGTTCATACAAGGGGGGTGGTACGAGAGTTAGACGATCTGGTCGGCGTACCCGATTAGACCCTGCCCCTCCCACTGACATACCATCCGTCCCACATTCTGATCCCGGTGTGCCATTAGGGACACATGATATATTTAAGCCTCCCATGTTTTCACCACTCTTTAGATCTGAGCCTCCTCACCCATTTGTACCGTATATGATGATGATTCCCACTCCCCATCCAGTATTTGGCCATCCATCCCTGTCATCTTCTTTTACTTATGCTTCCTTCTCTTTGGGATTTTATATTCCATCTTCTTCGACTCCTGATCCACCAGAGTCTATCTCTATAGAGCATACATTGGGACCCAATCCATCTATATAGGGTGTTCCTTTAGTTTCTGTAGATCCAACGATGCCCATTGATTAGACTATCACAGGTATACTTATACAACCTGAACAAATTTTTACACGATTATTTATTTTCATTATAACATGTATTGATAAAATATTTGTTTTTATTTCATAACAGATACATCTATTGATAGGAGGCAGGGGAGGGGGAGTACATGCATGCGTGCGGTGTGGAACCACTGCACGCAGTTGATGGTGGAATACAATGAATATAGTCAAATGATTGAAAAATTAGGGCAGCAATGTTGGAGTTTTTGGCGACGCTTTCCAAATAATTTGACATCATTGCTATCAGTCCGCTCTCATAGAGACAACTACCAAATGAAGTCAAGGATAAATCTTGGGTAGATATATGGGTAAAAAAATCTATTGTATTTAATGAAATATATTATTTTTTGTATTTATATGAATTAATATTTTGTTGTCAGCTACAGTTTAATTTCCCCGATGGTGAGGGTGCACGAACAACACATCTAAAGGATTTAGGAGATCTTTGGAGAGCTTATAAGAACAATATATACATTGGATGGAATTATAGAGTGGGCACAAAGTTAGAGGTGGTCCATTTCATGGATTATTGTTCATTAGAACAGTACCGATAGATGATTACTTATCGGACGACTAGCCAATTTAAGGTATTAATCACATTAGAGGCATTTAAATGAAAATTTTCATGTTTTTTTGTTAATAATAATTATTGAATTTTATTTAGGATTCATTTGGAAGAAATAAAAAAATATTGATGCTAAAAAATACGTCCACACATTGGGACGTACTACGATTCCAGATCATGAGAGGCAGCAGGTATGACAGTTTATAATTTTTCTTTACGAATTTCACCTTCTTTTGCTACCTCCATAATTTATTCGATTGCTAAAGTTTTTATATAATTTTAATTATGAAATTAATTGTTAGTATACTATTTTTAATTATGGTTTCCTATATTCAATATCATTGTAGAGGCATAAATTGAATATAGAAGGACGTGTGTTGCGAGAAAAACTGTTTTGCTCGAGTAGAAGGAAGAAAGATGAAAGTGAAGTTAATGAACCGACTCAACAGCATATTGTAAGTTTTACTTTGTAGATTTAAAATTTTAATCTCTATTTTGTAACTTAATAATCTATTTATATTTGTAACATGCTACTTTAGAGGCCCTTGATTCCCAGGAACCTGACAATTTTGGGCCAAATAATCACTTACATCAAGTGTTGGGAGATGAGAACCCTGGTAGAATATGCTGCCAAACTGGGAAGAGTATAGTTATGATGAGGTATTGGCCCTCCTCAGGTATGATTTGCAGTGCCACTAAGTTCTAACAGGTTCAGTCACAAGAAAAACAGGCTGAAAAAAGGGCCACAGAGATGGCAGAACAGTCTGCTAGGGCAAACACTGCATTTATAAAATTGATGGAAGTTTTACGTTCAAAACTTCCACTAGAGGCCAACACAGATTGTGATGAATATATGTCATCGATGCGTTCTATATATGGTGCACCAGGTGGTAGTTCTAGTGGAGTTCAAGACGATGGTGAAGAGGAGGCCAAGGCAGAGGAGGAGGAGGGCGAGGAGGAGGCCGAGGTGGATGAGGAGGGCGAGGAGGAGGCAGAGGGCAAGGCAGAGGAGGAGGGAAATGAGGAGGATGAGGCTGAGTAAAAGGGCGAGGAGGAGGGAAGGGACAATGATGAGGACGACAATGAGGATGAGGGTGAGGCTGATAATGACGGTGATGATAGTGATGGTGATGAGGGATATATTGATCCATTGCATTTTTGAATGAAATTACTGACCTTTGATTCTTATTGATTTGTTGTTCTTGAATATATATGTGATTAGGTAGGTCAAATTATATTTATTTTTTTATCTATAAATAATAAAACTTGACTTGATGATTTTCTATGACTGATTCACCCCTCTCCTAGACATCCCCCACCCCTGTGGACAGCCCGCCCACCCCCTGGACACCCCATACCCCCTAGATAGCCTCGCCGCCCCCGTGGACAACCCACCCACCCCCTGGACAACCCATCCCCCCATGGAAATCCACCACCCCCATGGGCAGCCTTCCCACCCCCTGGAAAACCCCTTCCCCGTGGACAGCCCCCACCCCCGTGGACAACCCGCCCACCCCCCTGGACAACCCCTCCCCCTATGGACTACCCCCCACTCATGTGGACATCCCCTCCCCCTGTGAACAACCCCCCCCATTCCTGTGGACAGCCCACCCACCCCCTTCGACAACCCCCCACCCCCGTGGACAACCTGCCCACCCCCTGGACACCCCGTACCCCCTGGACAGCCACACCCAACCCCCTGAACACCCCGTACCCCCTGGACAGCCCCACCCACCCCCTGGACAGCCCCCCCCACCACCCTGGACAGCCCCGCCCACCACCCTGGACAGCCCCGCCCACCCCCTGGACAGCCCGCCCACCCCCGTGGATAGCTCCTCCGCCCGTGGACACCCCATACCCCCCTAGACAGTCCCACCCACCCCCTGGACAGCCCTTCCACCCCTGGACATCCCCCACCCCCGTGGACAGCCCACCCACCTTCGTGGACAGCCCTCCCACCCCCCGTACCCCTTGGACTACCTCGCCCACCCCCCTGGACACCCCGTACCCCCTGGACAGCCCCACCCCGTGGACAACCCCGCCCACCCCCTTGGACACCCCTACCCCCTGGATAGCCCCACCACCCCCATGGACAGCCCCCCACCCTCTGGACAACCCCCGACCCCCCTGGACAGCCCGCCCACCCCCGTGGACAGCCCGCCCACCCCCGTGGATAGCCCACCCAACCCCTTGGACACCCCGTACCCCCCTGGACAGTCCCACAACCCTTGTGGACATCCCAACCACCCCACTAGACACCTCGTACCCCCTGGACAGCCCCCACCCCCGTGGACAACCCAACCACCCTCGTGGATAGCCCGCCCACACCCTGGAAACCCCCAACCCCCCTCAATAGTGCCTCCACCCCTGTGGATAGCCCACCCACCCCCTTGGACACCCCTCCCCCCATGGATAGCCCCCACCCCTGTGGATAGCCCACCCACCACCCTGGACACCCCTTCCCCCTGTGTACAGCCCGCCCACCCCCCTGGACACCCCCTACCCCCTGGACAACCTTGCCACCCCTGTGGACAACCCGCACACCCCCTAGACACCCATACCCCCCTGGATAGACCCGCCCACCCCTGGACACCCCATACCCCCTTGTACAACCCCCACCCCCGTGGACATCCCCACCCACCCCCGTGGACAACCCTGCCACCCCCATGGACAGCCCCCACCCCCATGGACAGCCCCCACCCCTGTGGATTATAGGGTTTCTGATAACTCAAAGATCCAATTAATCATAAATACCCACTTCATTGCCTCTTGGGATCCTTGATCACCAATAAAAAATAGTGGATGGTATTTTAGAAACTCCCATGGATAATAAATGATCCAAGAAGTATATGGTTATTCAACTTCCATAAGAGTTTGAGTAGAGACCAAGACTAGGAAGACAATAGCTGGATCACAAGAATGAATACCTGAGATATCCCCTTATGGAATTTTTGATTCATTTATAGTGGTAACATTCTAAAGAATTATCAAAAACAAAAACTTTAGTACAATAATCTGATGTTCTAAAACAAGGGACACAAAATCAAAAATCCCATAAAGATACATCATAAATAATTCTTCATAAAACCATTTCAAAATCACATAATAGAGACTTCTTTCAATTTAAAACTCCCCAATGGTTTATAAAAATATCTTTTAAGGTTCTATTTCAAAAATCATATATTATTTTTGTCCCATAATAAAAATGTAATCCATTTCCTAATAACCAAATCCCCCTTCTTACTATACACACCAAAAGCATTCATTTTTTCCTAAAGAAACACATACTATTGAAATAAACACTATTCCAAAACCATTTTAAAAATACCAATGATCTTAAAATCCATGAAATTCATTCCATTAAAACCATTAAAGCCCCCCACCCTCTGAACACCACCCCACCCCTCTGGACACCACCCTGGACAACCCCCCACCACCCTGGACAGCCCCCACCCCCTGGACACCCCAACCCCCTGGACAACCCCCAACCCTCCTAGACACCACCCCACCACCTGGACACCCCCATACCTATGGATAGCCACACCACCCCTTGGACATCACCCACCCCCCTTGGACAGCCCCCAACCCCCTGGACTTCCCCCACCCCCTAATCACCACCCCACCCCTGGACACCCCCACCCCCTAGACACCCCCACCCCTGGAAAGCCCCCCAACCCCATGGACACCCCACCCCCTGGACACCCCCATGGACAACCCCCACCACCCTGGACACCCCCAAACACCTGGATGGACCCCACCCCCTAGACACCACCCCACCCCCTGGAGACCACCACACCACCTAGAAACCCCCACCCCTGGACACCCCACCCCCATGGACAGCCACACCCACCCCCTAGACACCACCCCACCCCTAGAAATCCCCACCCCCTAGACACCCCACCCCTAGAAAGCCCCCAACCCCTTGGACACCACCCTACCCCCTAGGTATACTTTTTGTATGTGTATACATGCTGTAATTATCTTATGAATTATGTGTTAATTCAGTATGTGTATAGAGGGTAATTAAATACAAAATTGGAGGTATTCAGATTTATGTATGAATTATTTGTTGGATGAATTCTATATGAATTCATACAGAATTCTGTATGTATTATGCAGGTGTAATTGTTAATGGTGTATTGTGTTACTTGTTGTATGAGTATGTATTATGCAGGTATTCTGTTGTGTATGAATTTTGCAGGATTGGGGGAATTGCTGCAGCTGCACAGGGGGAGGCTTGGTGGAATTGCTGCAGCTGCACAAGGGGAGGCCAACAAGTTGGTTTGCTGCAGGTACAAAAAGGATATGCCAACAGTTTACAACCATTGACATATGTGTAAAATTAGAACTTATACCAATGATTTTATGTAAACCGTTGGTATAAGCATATGCCAACAGATTGTAAAACGTTGGCATATATAATTTTACTTCATATTTACCAATAGTTTATGGGAAACCATTGGTAAAAGTCTATACAAACGGTTTTGTAAACTGTTGGTATAGAGAGAATTCTTGCTATTACCTATGATTTAAAACTGTTGGTAAACATTTATACCAACGGTTTGCTGAAACCGTTGGTATATATTGAATTTTTCATACATATCCCAACGATTCTCACAGAACAGTTGGGATATGTCTATCCCTACAACTCAAGACCCAATGGTTTGGACAACCGTTGATATAGTTTATACCAACGGTTTTAAACCATTAGTAAAGATAAAATTTCCAGTAGTGATTAATTAATATAAAGTATCATTATCACTCAAAAGTGGCTCCATGGGGTCCCAAAATCAACCCAAGGATGCCCATGGTCAGACATGTATCAATCAATAGTATTAGGAAAAATGTTAAGGTAACTTAATATTATTATAATATTATTTTTTTACCCTTATTTACCAGATTTACTCTTTAACCATGGTAAATAAAATATTTATTGAAGTAAATATTCATAATGTCTAAAAATAAAAGTTCCCTATTTATAAAATTTGGACCTCTTGATTTAAAATATGGAATCCATTTTTCCAAATTCAAAACATATAAGTGGCAGAAATTAAATTAAAATTATTTCCCATTGTCAAAACAAAAAGCGTGTTTAAAAAAAATAATAACTATCAAAATATTGACACTTGTTTATGTCCAATTTCAAAGTAAAATTACTTCCAATGACCAAAATTGGATTAATTGGTAAAAATATAATCTAATTAAACTTTAAAACCAATTAAAAATATCATCTAACCATATAAATAAATTAGATTAAAAGGCAGTTTTGAATTAAAATACAGTATTTTCACTATTCATTAAAAAATGAATTTTATCAGAAAAATAACAAAAATTTACCCAAAGTAAAATTTGATGTCCCAATTCTAAAGAAGAATTTTATTTTGTAAAATAGAACATATAAAAGTGACAAAAACTAGATTTAAAAATGGTTCTCCATCATAAGGTAATAAATTGACCCTTAAAGAATATTAGAGTATTTATGCTTAAAATTGGGTTCTTTCTTATTTTAAGCCTATACAATTTATTGGATAAATATAAAAACATTTAACAAACATGTATATTCATATTGTAATTAGTTTTGTTCATTCCCGCCACTACAATGGCTAGGCGTTAACTACCATTTAAAATAATAATATTATATTATTATTTTTCAGTATAACTCAATGTTGTGTGAAACGTAATATTTTAAAGAAACTCATTGTTGCGTATTAGGTATTCCATCGAAAATATAACCCACTTTAAAGTAAAATTAATATTTAATTCAAAAATATTAATAAATATGAAAATATCATATTTCTTTATTTACGTGGGATGTTACATACTTCCACCTTTTGGAAATCACATCCTCACAATTTTTATTCACTTATCAAATAAGTGGGGGTATTTATCCCTCATAGCATTTTCAGATTCCCACATTTCCTCTTCAACCATATGGTTTTTACAAAAAACCTTTACCTGATGAATTACCTTATTCCACCATACTTTCTCTCTACGGTCAAGAATATGGACTGGTTGATCCTTATAAGAGAGATTCTTTTCCAATTGAACTAGATCTGGGCTCAAAACATGAGATGGATCCAACATATACTTTATAAACATTGAAACATGAAAAAAATTGTCTACCTAGGATAAACTTGGAGGTAAAGACACTATGTAGGCAACTGATCCAACTTTCTCTAGGATTTCATAAGGTCCAATGAACCTCAGACTCAGTTTTCCCTTCTTACCAAAACGAACACACTTTTCCATAGAGAAAATTTGAGAAATACGTGATCACTAACCTCGAAAGATAGATCCTTTCTCTAATTATCCGCATAACTTTTCTACCTGCTCTGAGATGTTCTCATGTTCTTCTGAATCAACTAAACTTTTTCTAACATCTCTTCTACCAATTCTGGTCCCATCAGTTTTCTTTCACCTACTTCATCCCAAAAAGCTGGAGTTAGACACCGCTTCCCATATAATGCCTCAAATGGATCCATCTGTATACTAGAATGAAAAATGTTATCATATGAAAACTCAACCAAAGAAAGATGTTGGTACCAAATTCCCTGGTAATCTAGTGAACAAGCACGTAGAATATCCTCCAAGGTTTGAATTGTTCATTCTGACTACCCATATGATTGAGGATGAAAAGCTATACTAAAATTTAATTCAGTACCCACCGAATTCTGAAATCCTTTCCAAAAGTTAGAAGTAAACTTGGGATCATGATCAGATACAATGGAGAGGGTAACTCCATGAAACCTTACTATCTCTTTAATTTACAACTGAGAAATTTGATCTAGAGATAAAGTATCTTGAATAAGAATAAAATGAGAATATTTAGTTAATCGATCAATAATAACCCAAATTACATTGTTACCTCAATATGTCTTTGGTAATCCCACAATTAATTCCATGGATATATTTTCCCATTTCCACTTTGGCACTGGTAAAGGCTGAAGCATCCCTTTCGGTAACTACCGCTCTGCTTTAACCTGCTGAAAAGTCAAACACTTCACAGTAAAATCAACAATATCACTTTTCATTCCATCCCACTAGTAATACTCCCAAAGATCTCTATACATCTTAGTACTTCCAGGATGAACTGAAAATGGAGAACTATGAGCTTCACATAACAACTAATTCTTCAACTATGAATCATAAGGCACACATAATATCTTCCTAAACCTTAAAATAAAATCATTATCAATGTTAAAATCAGGCAACTTACCCTTCTGAACCAACTATACTTTTTTTTACAACTCACTGTCTTCCTTCTGTGCTTGCTTAATTCTATCTAATAGAGATAATTTCACTGACACCTAACACAAAATAGAGGAATTTCCTACACCAACAACTTCTATGACAAAGTTTAACAAATCATTAATCAAAGTATCTTGTTCCAAACGTAACAAGGTTAATGTAGCATTACTTTTTCAACTCAAAGCATCAACCACTTTATTTTCCCTTCCTGGATGGTAATGAATTGTGAAATCATGATCCTTGATTAATTCCATCCATATCCTCTGTCTCATGTTCAATTCATTCTGAGTGAATATATACTTTAAACTTTTGTGGTCAGTATATATTTCACATTTTACTCCATACAGATGATGCCTCCAAATTTTTAAATCAAAAACAACAACAACTAATTCCAAATCATGTATAGGGTAATTTAACTCATGAGGTTTCAACTGACGTGAAGCATAAGCAATTACTTGATCATTCTTTATTAGGACACAACCAAGTCCTTTTAATGAAGAATCACTGTAAATAAAAAACTCACCATTTTTGGAAGGGAGTTCCAAAACTAGAGCATTCACCAATCTTCTTTTCAATTCCTAAAAAAAATCATCACATTATTTTTTCCAGATGAACTTAACACCTTTTCGAGTTAACTTAGCCATTGGAATGGATAACCATGAAAAAATTTAAACAAACCTCTGGTAATAACCTGCCAAACCAAGAAAACTATGGATTTAGATTATATTTGTGTGTCTTGGCCATTCATAAACAACTTTTGTTTTAGTATAATCAACAGTTATGCCATTTTTTGTAACAATATGACCAGATAATAAAATTTTTTGTAACCAAAACTCACAATTTATGAATTTCCCAAACAGTTTATTTTCTTTTAAGGTTTGAAAGAAAACCCTTAAATGACTTTCATGCTCCTCTTTACTTTTAGAATAAATCAAAATATCATCAATGAACACAACCAAAAACTTATCCAAGAACTCATGGAAAATTATATTCATAAGATCCATGAATATAGCAGGTGCATTGGTTAACCCAAAAGGCATAACTACAAATTCATAATGGCCATATCTAGTACGAAACACACTCTTCAGAATATCTTCTTCCTTTACTTTCAACTGATGGCGCCACTACCTCAAGTCAATCTTTGAAAAATACTAAGCTCCCTAGAGCTGATCAAATAAATTATCGATATGAGGCAAATGATTCTTGTTCTTAACAGTGATGTTATTCAATGCTCTATAATCAATGCAAAGTCTCATTGAACTATCTTTCTTTTTAACAAACAAGACAGAAGCACCCCATAGTGATGTTCTAGGTCGAATGAAACCTTTATCTAATAACTCCTTCAATTGATTCTTTAACTCTAAAAGTTCAATTTGATCCATTCGATAAGGGGGTTTTGAAATTAGATTAGCATCAGGAACAAAGTCAACAGTAAATTCAACTTCCCAATTAGGTATAATACTAAGAAAATCATTAGAAAAAACATCAAGATACTCATTTACCACTAGCACATCATTAATATGATTAGTTACTTTGTTTTCAATAATATGTGAAAGGTAACATTCATTTCCATCTTTTACTAGTTTCTCAGCTTCCTGATATGTTATCAAAAGTAAGGGTTCATTCTTGTACACAAACTGAAAATCCTTATGAAAAGAAACCTCTTTAGCTCTACAGTCAATCTTAGCATGATAAAAGAAAATCCAATCTATACCCAAAATAACATCAAACTCTACTAGAGGAAAAATAATAAGGTTTTCAGGTAGATTCTTTCTGCACACAAGAATAGGAAGGTTCTTATTTTTTATTTTTGTCTCAAAATTTCCTCTAGGTGTTTTTACCATAACTTTAGGATTCATATCTTGAGATGGAATTCCCAATTTACTAGAAAAATTCTTAGAAATGAAATAATGTGTAGACCCTGAATCAAACAACATGTTGGCATAATCTGAACAAAAAAATAGTGTACCTGATACTACTTCATTTGATGGCCCAAAATCTGCCGAAGTAGTTGGAATGGATTTCACCACCCCTTTCTGCTTATAGTCTGGCTGCTTTCCCTCAGTCGAGTTCTTAGTTGTACTCTCATTTGCATAATGTCCCATTTCATTGCACTTAAAATATTTTAATGATTGTAAATCAGATTTTGTCTTACCATTACCCTGATCTTTTTTAGTGCAATTACGAGCCTTATGTCCCATTTTACCATATCAGTAGCACTTACTAGAATTCAAAAGACATTCCCCAATATGCTTTTTACCATAATTTTCACAAACTGTAAACTTAAGTTTCTTACCATCAGAATTTTTTGAAGAGTTCTTCCCTTTTATCCGCCACCTCGACCTCTTATTCTATTGTTTGTCAAAGAACACATGATCATCAGAAAACTCCATTTCCACCTTCTCCACACATCAAAAAAGTTTTTCATAACTTTTAAACTCATGAGAAGCTAAAGCCCTTCAATACTTTGGATTTAATCCTGAGTAAAAATGGTTGATTTTACTATCAAGATATCATATAAAATTTAGAACATACCATACAAGTCAAGTGAATTTTGATTCATAAGTAGCCATTTAGTCATCCTCCTGCCTCAATTCCAAGAATTGTTTCTCTATCCTAAGACCAATCACCTTAGGAAAATATTTCTCAAGAAACATACCTTTAAATTCATCCCAATAAAGAGCACCAATCTCCTCACTATCCCTGATATTTTTCACCATAGACCACCACTAATCAATTTCACCTTAAAAATGGTAAATAAAAAGACAAACATTTTGATGTTATGAACACCCCATGACATCAAAAATCTTCTCCAGTGCTTTAATCCACCCTTTAGCTAGAAAAAGTTCAGATGATCCTCTTAATGATGGAGGATGTTGCCTCATGAAATGATCCACTACTAACATGTTAATCTATGGTTGATATGGATGATCTTGTGCATGGATACCACCACCATTTATAGCATGAGTCAAATATTCCATCACTACAACAAACTATTCAGTTCTGATTCTGACCATCTCAAGTTGCTGATTTGGAAGGTTGTCTTCCTTCTGATGTCGTCCCATTATAGCTACCCTGTTTCCTCTGCAGAAAACCATCCTGAACACAGAAATAACTTAGTCAAAGCAACATGGTAATCTGTAAATGCTATATCATTTCAATATTACCATAAATTAATTTATAGACATTAATTTAACAATATCTTAACGCCTAAATTTATCTAAAACGACCTTTGATACCAACTATAAGGACCCAACATTAAAGCATTAAATAATCTTGAATTAAATGGATAATTCACATTGAGGATCTTTTTAGGTTTAGAGTTTTAGAGAATTAGACCATAACTATTACATTACATCTCAAAAATTACAAAGTAGACACTTATACTCAGTTTCCCTTTTTTTCATAAAATAAAAACTTTTAAAAGAAAGTCATGTTTAGTTCCATGTTTTAGATAACATGACTTTTCCTTGATCCCATCCTTGACCCTATTCATCTTTAAGTCCCGTGAAAAACATTTCAAAACTTGGTATGAGCATAAAAAACTCAATAAGGGTTATAAAATAAAGAATGAAAACATTATTCCATCAAAACACAATCTTTTTAACATACCTCATGAAATCATAAGATTTATGAATAACACATAGTAATCACAAATCATAAAGGTAACTTGTGGCATCCATAATATACTTATGTTGTAACTTTCACAGCCATGTAGGGAGTTACATTTGGAATATCCATCATAGTATATTCCCTTGATATATTAGGAGAAACATTCACATTTACCTCATTCACATTACCCAATGCATTGGAGATCTATATCGGGCTCACCCACCCTAGGTTTATCATGGAACCACCTATATATGTAAACAATGCCCAAAAACCAGAACATATTCATAACACATAAAACAAACATAAAGTAAAGATAACATTTCCACATTTCAATCACAATATATCATTTAAATATATTGACATAAAAAATACATTATCAAAAACATTTTCAATACCAAAATATGTAGAAGAGTATATGGTATTTATTTTCTTTTTAAAAAAATTACGGCTTGTTAAGGAAGCCATAGATCAAATAATACTCACGGTGACGGAAAAAGTCATTGTCACCGCTTACATTAAAAAGAAACATTATTTTTTATCATTTAGTAAAATGACTCATAGAAAAATATTCCCTTTGAAATGAAATAAAAATTAAAATGTGTTTATACACCCTATAAAATAAAGTTGTGTATAAATCAAAATATTCCTTAATGAAAGGAGATTGAGACGAAGTCCCTTACCCTGAGTCTGACTTGACCCGTCCATTATTTAATCTCCTGAATAATAAACTATAGTTAATTTCTACTTTCTTAAGAAATTTTTTCAAGTTTATTATTCATTTTATATCACTTATTACCATGTTATAAACATTATGTGATCATTTAAGTTAATAATGGCCGTTTTGTCAATATTTGGTACTTGAGTCAAAAATGAACTTCTTATAATTACAAGTTGTTCATGTGGTCAAAGGTCTATTATCTCCAGAATGATATTCATGATTTAGATATCATATATATCCAGTATATATATGTATTTATATTAGTACATAATATTTGTAGATAAGAAATGAAATGCACCATTCATGGAGATGGTAAGTCGTACGTACGCATGAACGCTACTTTCATTTATATTTCGTATTTCAATGGAATGAAAACTTAATGATACTTAGGTATATTATAATTATAGTATAATATCATGTATAGTTTCATTAACTCCATCCTTTATACATCTCACGTATGGAATGAACGAGTCATATCACTTTGAGGGGGCACTTCTTCAAATGAAATTATCATATTTACCCATTATGGAAACCATAAAGGTATTCTATAAATGAAAAATACAAAAGAATATAAAAAATATAAATATAATATATATCACATATAAATAAAGTGCCATATTAATGGTCACCATAAGATGTGGTAGGATAAGATTGAACAATCATCATTTCGTGACGCAATAGTTCGCTGTCCACAGAAATAGTATGTTCTTTACCCATTAGATGAAGATGTGTGTAAGTGTAGTTAGAATACTTATCATAACAAAAACCTAGTATATTTATGATACTGGTGTTTTTATAAAATAAAGGAATAAATTAATTTATTTGGACATCCTGATTCTAAATGTGGAATCTATTTTTCCAAATTCAAAACACATAAGTGGTATAAATTAATTTAAAATTAATTTCCACTATCAAAACAAAAAGCGTGTTTTTAAGAAATAATAACTATCAAAAGATTGACACTTGTTTACGTCCAATTTCAAAGTTAAATTACTTATAATGAAAAAATTGGATTAATTGGTAAAAATATAATCTAATTACAATTTAAAATGAATTAAAAATATAATCTAACCATATAAATAAATTATATTAAAAGGTAGTTTTGAATTAAAGTATAATATTTTCCACTATTCATTAAAAAATGAATTTTATCAGAAAAATACCAAAAATTTACCCAAAGTAAATTTTTATGTCCTGATTATAAAGAAGAATTTTATATTTTCAAATAGAACATATAAAAGTGGAAAAAACTATATTTAAAAATGGTTCGCCATCAGAAGGTGGTAAATCAACCCTTTAAAGAATATTAGAGTATTTATGCTTAAAATTGGATTCTTTCTTATTTTAAGCCTCTAAAATTTATTGGATAAATTTAAAAACATTTAAGAAACATGTATATTCATATTGTAGTTAGTTTTGTTCATTCCCTCCATTACAATGACTAGGAATTTACTACTATTTAAAATATTAATATTATATTATTATTTTTCAGTATAACTCAACGTTGTGTGCAATGTAAGATTTCAAAGAAACCCGTTGTTGCGTATCAGGTATGACATATAATATAGCATAACATTAAAGTAAAATTAATATTTAATTCAAAAATATTAATAAATATGAAAATATCATATTTATTTATTTACCTGGGATGTTACAAGAGGAGGTTCCCTTTTATTAGTGAGAGAGACACTTTTGGAATTTCTTAAAGCATTAAATTAATATAAATTATTTATCATGAAAAAATGGTGATAAAATGATATATTTTGAATATAGGATGAGTATGGGTCTAAATAATATCATCTAATAAAATTTTTACAAGTTTATATTAGGTTTTTACCCTTATATTTTTGTTTTAACTCGCATTAACCCTTTTTGAAAATTATTGTGATAATATTGTTTCTACTCTTTAGGGGTAAGGAAAGTTACTATAAAAGAAAAATTGGCCAATAAATGGACCATGA
Organism: Viscum album; assembly: GCA_963277665.1. NCBI lineage: Eukaryota > Viridiplantae > Streptophyta > Magnoliopsida > Santalales > Viscaceae > Viscum > Viscum album. The sequence continues at coordinate 706,008,752 of OY728121.1, read as the reverse complement.
ATGATATTTTTAACCATATTCTAATAAATTTTCCAAACGTTTTATTTTTAGGAATTTTATATCATTTAATGAAATATTATTTATTATATTTATAGTAGGTGATTGTCGGTAAAATTATAATTAGACACACAAAAAACTCACACTCAGGCTAGAAAGACAGGCCATAACCCCCACAAGGGGATAAACCACCCATTAAGCCTTATTTATTTAGTACATGGCCCATAGGCCCAATGGGCATGAAACCCATTACATGGCCCATAGGCCTAGTGAACATGAAATCCCATTACATGTCTTCTAGGCCCATATTTTTGACCCAAAGGCCCACGAGTGAATAGTGATTATATAGTACCCAGGATACTATAGTACTTTCATGGTTTTTACTCCACTACAGTTCCTACTACAATTCCAACCACTACTATAGTGCTACCAATGCAACAGTTCCACCACTACTAGAATTTTATAATAATATCGCTACAGTGCTGCTACAATACTTGTTCCCAAAGGGTTTTGAACCCCCAACCTAGATGTAGTATTATAAGGCGCTAACCACTAATCCAAACATTAACTACAAAATACTATTTATTATAAAATACCATTAATGTCATTTTGGAACTATTTATTTACTCCGACCTTAATAACATCAAGAAAGAAATGGAATTAGAATATAATAAATTTAAACTTTCCTAAAAATTTATATTTATCAAAAAAATTATGAAATAAAATAATTCATTAAAATTATATTACTTTTAACATTTTTAAAACTATTTATTTTTTTCTACTAATTGAATAAATACTGTGTCGGTGCTGCGTAAGAATTTAATGTAATTATCACATCCTTAAAAATTTAAAGTAAATTAAAATGATAAAAAATTTATTTATCTTTAAAATAAGTATTTATAATAAAATATAAGATTTCTTTATCCCTTCCACACAATATTATAGAAATTGAAATCAATAAAGTGAAATTTTTGAATTTTCTTTATATAAAATAATATAATGGTAAAAATCATGGAAAAATGGAAAAAAGTAATATATTTGATGTTTGGATGTTTATATAAAAAATAAAATCATACAATAAAATAAATACAAGTGTTATTATCATTTTTATTCCTTATCATATTATTTTTAACCTTAATTCCCCAATTTACCCTTACATGGGTGATAATTATTTACTATAGTTACTATTCACAATGACTAAAAATAAAAGGGGTATATTTACCAAATTTAGAACTAATTATTACAAATATGGAATAAATTTTTAAATATTAAATTAACATAAGTGTAAGAATTTAATTTAAAATTAAATTTGTAATGCGCAATGAAAAGTGGTTTTTCATGAAAATGTGTTTTCCATGGAAAAGATGATTTTATATTAACTCTATGACTAGTGATATTCATTATATGAATTTAAATTAATATATATAGATATAAAATATATAAATTTAATTTAAATAATTCCTTATTAGGGGTTATTTTAATTAATTAAAATGAAAATCATTATGCACTTAAAAATTGTTTTTAGAAAAATGCGTTTTTAAGCATAAAAATAGATTTCTACCAAAATAATTAAAATTGATAATTAAAATGAAATTAATTAGATTATTATAAATAAAATGTATCATATTTTACTTTAATAACAAATCCAAAATATAACTGGACTTTAAATTACTTGATTTAATGAAAAGAAATGGCAGTTTTACAAAAAAATGATATTTTTTCACTATTCACTAAAAAACCTATTTTTTAGAAAAATATGAAAATTTCATCCTAATATAATTTTGATAAGATGATATAAAAAATTATATAATTTTTAAAAAATACCATTACTAAAATTTGAATAAATTAATTATATTATCCATGCACAAAAAGTAATAAAAAGTATTTTTAAAGAAAACATATTTTGAAGCATAAAATGTATTTGTTAAAAACTATGTGATTGTTTAATATGAATTAATAAATTAATTTTTATTGATTAGGAACCTTATATATATTTAATAATTTAGTTAATCCTATTTTTACTTTAAAATTCAATATCTAGGTTATAAAAGTCATTTTTAAATAATATATTTCATAGATTGTTTAAGCTCGGTGTTTCATGTCGTATACACTATAAAACATAATGTTCTTCTTTTAAAATATCAGGGTGTTACACTAAATTTTATTTCCCATGAATTATATTGTGTATGGAATGGTGAAAATGGATAACCTTAGGAGTTAGGTAACGAAATTATTTTTTAATATTTGGGTTATACTTAGTCGGGAAACCCTTTAAAATGATACAAGAGGAATGGTATTGAGTTTATCGATACGATGGATTGGATAAAGTGTTGTTCGCTCCATCATCCAAAAATAATATATGATATTATTGGAATAAATAATTACATAAATATAGAATAATACTAAAGTGGAATCATTTCTTAGTGAAACATGGATCTTATCCCACTAATGGATATGATGAATTTAAAAGGGGTCATCATTTTAGTGGGTGAATATTTAATAAACTTACTTATTAAAAGAATATAAAACATGATAATAATATGATAAAATATTCTATTATAGATAAATAAAATCATCCTCAGATCAATATGAGATAAAGGAGGAACTTAAAGTAATAAATTCCTTAAACTCATATAGAAACTTAAGAATTATTCTTAAGAATGAGGAAAATTATATATGATAAAGAAATACTTACCCGAGTAACCAAATTCTAAAGTTGTTCAACAAGTGGATAAAAATGTGTATGAGAATCATATAATTATTCACTTAAGGTTTCAAAGGGATTAAATTCAAAAAATCGCCAGGGTAACTTTAGTATCAACTCATATACTTAATGAGATTGAGTGTTATAATGACTTGGAGAGACCATAGGTTTCTTGTAAGGCTTATCTTGGCTATAGAATTCATTTTAGAATTATCTTTGGAAATGTTCCAACAATTTTAATGAGTTCAACAAATTATTACCTTATTTCCTCAAGGTTTTTAGGATAAATGAGTATGAAATGGGATGTTAATTATTCTATATTATGCTAACATACTAAAGAGTAAACATTCAATACTGAAAAGTAGATTGGATTTTTAAAATAGTTAGCCTCAGTAATTGAAACCTAAATATAGTGTTAGTAAGTAAGGAAATTGTTTTCATATGATGTAGTTGTATAAGATATCTAAAAGTATACGAGAAACTCCATGGAAATTCCATGTCAGATATTAGTGTTATATAAATCAATTCTTTAGTTTTAAAGGGTATATGTGAAGGAGATATTCCCTAAAGCCTTTGCACATATAATGAATTTTAACCTATATCATAGGGTATGATATAAACATGTCATATGATATGATATATAGAAACCTAGGGTATGTGATATTTCTTGGTTTGAGAATATCATCTTTTACGACATGGTATATGATAAGGAATGAAGTGAATATTTCATGCCACCACCAAACCCAATCGTATTGTATGATTAGGTGATATTGTATGGAATGTTTAGAGTACAATTGTAAGGTATGATAAACTCATACATCCTAAGATAGATATGGAGTCTGGGTGTTAAGTGTTAACATTAAAATGATCTTCTATGTTGGATATCATTAATGAGTCTTTTCATAAGATGAAACTAATGGGAGATACAATCATGGAAGTATTGCATGAATTGGATAAAAGTTAAACCCGATACATGAATTAAATTGTAAAATATGAGTTTTTTAATGTAAATTAAAGGAGTATCCTCAAGGTATTTATAAATCCTATCTCCATATAATGGTGGTTGTATTCTTGCTTGTTCATATTTGGATGATTCTATCCTTGAAACTGTAACTCTCATTCTTATTCCACCTTTACACTATAAAGTGATAACATGTCATGGTGAGAAGAGGAATCCCAACAAAACATTGGGAGATTGAAAATATCATGGATACCTCCACAAGAGGGATGTATTTTGGATACCTCTACTATTTTATTCATCAATCATGGATGGATATGTATGCGATGACCATCTATGGTGTAAGGTACACTTTTATAGTTTCTTAATCTCTAGTTTACATATAGTTTTATTTATCTTACATGATAATCTTGGATTTCATTTATTAATTAATTTTTCTGTGTCTAATAAGTTTTTTTAGATTCCTTCAAAACCTAACAGTGGAATCAGATTCTACCATGACTTTAGATTTATGAAATCATATAGATAAATGAAAATTTTCAAAACCATAATGCTATCATAACCACAATTTTAATATATATTTAAATATTTTTTGTCAATTTGTGTCACATCATATGATATAGGGGTATCTTAAGTAATAAATCAGTATAAAACATTCAGTTTTATACTAGTCATAGTTTACAACTCCTAGATATCATATTTTACAATTATCTTTTATTTTGTTTTAAAAATAGAGCATCAAATTTCCTTTGTGATATCAATTCATATCGTCAAATACTTCCAGGTTATTATAGGAGACAATAGAGATATTAGTCATAAAATATAACTAATAGTGATCACCACCAACCTATCAATTGTATAATATTATTATACCTTGATCATAAAATATGATTGATGAGAAAATTTTTATTTTTTAAAATTAAATTGTGAATTGAATTATATTATTTATAAATTGTTTTTAAATAACACTAAAAGGTATTTTTATAATTAATTAATTAAATGTTAATGAAACATTTAATAATAAATATTCTATAATATTAAATGTTATTATAAATTATACCTTTTACCAAATTATATGGCATGCCTTATGACTTAGAAATAAAGTGTTTATTTAGAAAACATAAGGGTAATTTATAAAGTGATTATAAATTAAAAAATAAGGATAAATTATAATTTTTTTATATTTTAAGATTATGAATTGTTAAAAATAAGGGCCTTATTTGAGATATTATTTAAACTACACCAAAAGAGTTTTGATGATTTATTTGATCAAGGTTTGAGTAATGTTAAGTATGTGATATTTAGATTATGTAAAATGTTTACATAATAAAAAATTATTTATAAAATGTTTATAATTCATAAAAATATCATATATTTAAATGAAATTATATATAATGAATAATAAAAATGAGTTAATATTATTAAATTAATATAAAGTGTTTTTATTCAATATCATGGAATTTCTATAACAAATAACTAAAATTATAAAGTGTTTTTGATCAAATACTATTTATGAATTCTTTATAAATGTTTATATCATATTTAAATATGTGAATAATTAATTTATTTAAAAGTTTTTACCATGTTTATTATTCATGGATATAAATTATTTGTATTTTGGATATGTTTATGCTTTATTTTAAATTGTTAAACCAATTCGAGAGATTATAATACATGAATTTAAGGAGTTAAATTCTAGGTATGATAATGAAACTAGTTTCCACCACCATAATTTTAGTTTGTAATTAAAGTTATTAGGTTGAATTTAGTTGTTGAATATAGTTTATACATATTAAGTATTATATTTATGATGAATTAGAATCTATCTTGAGTAGAGTATTTATAGGTAGAGGGACTTTCACCTAGACTTCCACTATCCTGGAGACTTATGCCTTATTCTAGAAAGGTGGGGATTTAATATATGTGGCTCCATGATTACTCATGTGGGGATTTATAATTTTATATAATTATAATATTTTACATGAATATTTCATGTACTTTATGCATGAGATAAATTTGGATATGTGTAAATACATATTGGATTCAATTTTTGGGTGAGAAACACATACTTTGATTTGTGTAAAGAGTTACAAATCATTATAGTTTGAGCATATTGGGTTGGTGGAAGGATTAAGATTCCAAAATAGATAACTAAAATCATGAATACATATAGGGAATAAAATGAGATAATATTTTGAGATTAAAATCCATTCAAAATACTAAGTGTTAGATTTCTTAAAAAGATACAATTTTAAATACCTTGATCATCCAACTCTGTAGTTTCATTCCAAAGTTAGGTACCCCTAGATTATCATGTGTAAGGAAAGAAAGTAATGGATAATTTCATTACAAATTTGAGTACCCATTCTTGGAATATTATTTGGGTCACACATAGCTAGGAAACCCTAATAATTAGGATACCAGAAGAATAGAGTTGACTTTGTCCATTAAATTAATTGAGTAGAGAGTTACACACCCAACTATCCAAGAGTCATATATGATATTATGGAGATAATTACTTACATAAATAACCAAGTGGTGAGATAAATTCCAAAGCAGACTCACTACTTAGTGAAATATGGATCTTGTTCCAATAATGGATATGATGAATTTAAAAAGGTTCATCACTTTAGTGTAAGCCCATTTAATAAAATTCCATATCAAATGGAAGTAATACAAGATACTCAACTAATAAAATACTTTATTGTATATAAATAACACCATCATTATCATTATAAAAGTTATATTTGAGATCAATACTATGGTAAGGATAATATTAATGTAAGAAACTTGTTAGATTTCTTATAACACCTTGAGATCTTGAATTATATTTTTTCTTTAAAAACCTAATGTGTTCGATAGCTTGCATCACACACAACACTGAAACACAAATAACTAATAAACAATATATAAACATTAAAATATAGTTGTAGAATTGGGGGATAAAAATAGAGGTAACTAAATTTTGAAATATATGTAGAAGGTAAAATAATTGTTGTTATTAATACTTAGTCATTGATAAAATTCAATTGGTGTAACTAAGTAACTAACAAGACAAATTTATGCTTTACAATGCAACCTTTCTAAAAATATTATTTTTATGTGTTTTATTTTAAGAAACTAAATATATTATGGATAAAATATATTGTTTATATGGATAATATATTAATAAAAATTTTATTAGTAATTTATAATAAATAATAAATAATGGTTAATATTTTTTTTGAAAAAGTTATTTTCCTATGAAATTAGTTTTCATTATATTTCTATATTTTTATTTAAAAGTTAAATTATCAAATTTTATAATTTTAATTTGAAAAAATAAATTTCATTTTTATATTTATAATATCAATATTAGATTAATATTAATTTTTTATATTTTTTTGAAATAATTGATTTTTAGGTGAATAGTGAAAAATAACAATATTGCTAAAACCGTCACTTTTCTGAAATTATCATAATAAAATAATTAATTAAATTTTTTTGAAACCATTATATATATATATATTTATATGTAAAATAAAACATTTAAAATTACAATTTTGTATTTATAAAACCCGCATATATCGTTTTGGGAACATAAGTAATATTTTACTCTAAAAATTAATTTCTTCACTTATATTAAAAAATTAGTTTTCATCACTTATAGAAATTAAATCCAAAAATATGTATTTAATATTTTAGATAAAAATGATCATATTATTTAATAATTTAAATTTTATTTTTGGTATAAAATCATGATTACTAAGATTAAAGTTAATGACTGTGATAATGATAAAACTGTTATTTTAAAAGAATTTTTTTATTAATACCATGTAATTTTTATTTAATAAAATAAATTAACATATTATAAAAAGTGAAATTAATATAATTTTAATAATATATTTAAATAAATTACCACTCATTAAATTTTTAATCAATACTAAATAAGATTAAGAACACTTAATGGTGAAAACAACATTTTTTTACAAAACATTTTTTTATATAAAATGATTTAATTTAAAAGTTAGTTTTATCTTAATTAGAAATAAAATTAGATTAAATGGAGACTAAATTTAGGTTGATAAATTCCAAATTTTTTAATAAGGGTTATTTTATATGTTTAGTATAACATATTTCACATGGGTAAAAACAAGTTATCCAGGTAAAAACAAAAAAAAAAGGTAAAAGTAAAAATATAAGAAAAAATGACTTTAAACACATTTAAAACATTTTTGGAAATACTTTTTTGAGTATTTATAGACTCAAGGACACCCAAAATCAATTATTTTGAAATTATGGAGTCATTTACCCTTTAATAGTTTAATTATATCATTGAAAAGTAAAGATTGATAACAAAAGTACCCTTTTCTTCAATTATAAAAGGGACACACTTCCTCCACTTCATACCGCACCTATCCTTTAGAATTTATTCCTTAAAATATAATTTTTTTATCTTAATAGAAACCTGTATCAAGTTAATAATCCCCATGTCACCATAATCTAGCTTAATCCCTTTATTTCCAAGGAGTCTTTCAAGAGAAAGTTCAAGGTACCAAAGTGAGTATTACTTACTCCTTACCGTTTCTTCTTATATTTATCTTTCAAACCTATCCTAAACATAGTTATATAATTAAATCAGTATAATTATTATACTTAATTATTATTATATTAATTCAACAACCATTATTTATTCCTTTATATCCAATTATAAAAATAAAAGAATGTTAACTGTGCGTTGTGTAGACTACCCCCTCCATGAAGTAATATTTTTCATTTCTCATCCTGATTTTATTTATTTGTCTAAAAAACTTAAAATATGATTGAAATAATTAAAAAAATAAAATTAATATAATTTTATTATGTTATAGTAGTATTATACACTTTCTTAACCATACTCACCCATCGAGATATAACATGTTCACGCCTGAGTTGGTTTAACCACCTACTTAAACAATGATATACAAATATATCATAGATGACTATGGAAAATTAAATAATAATTTTATTATATGTTAATAAAAAAACAATGATTAGTTTTTGGTTATATAATGGTTATATTAAGTATTATATTTTTTATTAAAATATCATCTTCAATCGCTAAAATCACCAAAATAAACAGACACCGATTTTACTTTCACACAAACATAAACAAAAATTATATAATAAATAAATAGAATATGATAATAAATTATCTATATTAAATTAAATATATATGAATAATTTTCCTAAGAAGGTATCTAATAAACTTAATTTTAGTATTCAAGAATTTAAGTGCATGTACAAAATGAATTAGGAACAAGGTAAAAGTTTCTTAACTCAATTTTCAATTCCTTGAGACATAATTCTTATTATACACAATGTTTTATTTGGAATGGTGAATATAATACCCATTTAATATTTTTTATCATGATACTAGAATTATTCATGGTATTTAATGTTTCATTTGAAATTATATACTTCAAGGGTGTTTGACTCAGAAGTTTCTACGGCTGGGATGGTTTTCTTGGTCTCAATTCTGATTCTTTGAGACATGATACATTTTGTCCACCGTGTTTTCATTTTATTGTATTTAATACCCAGTAATGTATTTTTATCTTAATATTTAGTATTTAATAGAATATACTAATACAAATCATATTCCCTTCTTCAAATGGAAATTGATTCAATTGTTACCCCAATAGTCATGTTTTTTGGTAACTCAATTTTAATTCATTGAGTTATAATGTTTCAACTTGAAATTTTATTTGGTTGTATCACCCTAATATTTTATTATATGGTATTTTATAATAATATTTTTGAAAATAATGTTTTAATACAAAATAAAGTTTTTCTATGTGGGTTTTCAACAAAGGTAATTTCATAGTATTAAAAATGTTCCTTTCATAATAAAATATTTTTCCTTTGAATCCACACTACCTATCAAAAAAGTTATGTCATTTTTAAGGATCTGTTATTGGATATTATTTTTAAAATTAAAGGTTTTAAAAATATTTCAATTAACCTTTTAAAAATTTACTTTTTAATGTTACATGTAAGTTTTTATTTTATGTCAACGTTAAAAATACTTTTTAAAAACTATTTTAAGTTTTCACCTCTATTTCCTTCTCATGTTACAAAGGATTTAAACTTATAATATTTATGTTATACAATTCATTCTATAATAAATATATATATTTATAATTTTGCGTACTGAACTCATGACATAAAATAATTAAATTATTATTCCATTTTTGTGTGATACCGTTCGAAGCATTCTTTTTTAAGGATGTTTTTCATCTATGTTAATATCCTTATGAGTTTCCTTTGTTAAAATAGGGACATTTTATTTTAAAACTTTCCACATTATTTATCTGTATGGATTATGTAATGTTATTTTCTATAAAAAATATGGTCCATCACTAACTTTTTCATTCCCAATCATCCACCATGAATATACATATCTTTTCTTCCAATTAATTTTCTTTATGAATACCCTATTTTTCATTCCCTAAATTTAAGGGTGTTCACCTAGATTCCATACATAGATTGATTAGGGAAATTATTAACTTAGCTATATTCCATTACTCCATATGGTTTTATCTTAAGGGATTATTACATAGAAATCTATTCCATTTATTAATTGGGGAACTATTAAAAATCCATATATTTGTTATTCTGATATGTATGTTTGTTTATTACTTAGGAAAGTTGACCATGTATTGTTTATCCATCCACATTATTTATTAGTATGAGTTATGATCATGTTATACATTTTATTTACATGGGTATTTTTTTGGAATCTTATAAATTTTTATTCTAATATGGATGATTATTGGAAAAGTTTATTATGTATTTTTCACTCATTATATCCTAAGATGAATGAATTAAACTTAAAAAAATGATGAGTGGGGATCGATTTTATATAGACCCTTGATGCATAGATAGGTATCATGAGATAAATATGTTTGGGTATTTGGTTTACGCCTTACCAATTTAGCAAGATGTATTGAATGTGATCTTGAAAATAATAATGATGTATTGTCTACAACCTTAATGATGAAAATGATTCATTGGATGAGGCCTTGATGGTAAGATCAAGATGTCTGAAATTATGCATTCTATAACCATGAATTCAGTTATTATTATCTATGTGATCTATTTATTTTCATTATTATCCATGAATATATTATGATATTAGTTTCAGTTGATTATGAAATTATGATGATTACTTATTTCTGCCATAATATTTATGTCATTTTGATGCCATTATTACCTTAGTTGCTTTGTTTTCCCTTACTGAGATTTTGAGATCACCACTTATTATGTTTCAATTTCCCCAAGTTATTAAGAAAATTATTACACATGTTATTCATAAAAAGATAACATGTGTTGAGAATTTATGGGATATGTTTAAGACTTTTTATGGATTAAGTAGTTTCTTATAGTGGAAAAAATGTCCTTTAGTTGATAAATTCATGATATTTATTAGTTTATAATTTTTCCAAATTTTATAAAGATCTAAAACTAAAATGTATTGGGAATGTATATAATGAAATATTTTCATTAATTCATGTAAATATGAATATTTATGTGTGATAATCTATAGTTGGTATCAGAACTAGTATGTAAAATATGTGTTATTCACATCATATCCATGAGTGTGGGCCTGAGGTTCCATAGTTGGTATCAGAGTAGAGTTTATATAACTTTAGAGATCAGGATATTTGTTGAGGATAATTTAAGGGTTGATAAGTTAGGGTTGATACCAATTTAAAAGGTATATATAACCCTTTGGGATAATATATGATTTAATGTTAAGGTAATAATGCACATTTTATTTGGGGATTAGGATAAGAGAACTTCAGTGAAAACCATATGGATAAGTATAAGAGAAAATTCTAAGTATAGGATAACATATTGAAGTTTTGTTAAAGTATATATTATATATTTCTCCTAGAAATTAAATCCATTTCAAGATACTACAAGTGGATTCAGGTTTTATAACAGATGTACCTTGGGGTAATAACCCTGCAAAGAGTGGATTGAGTATTAACTTGATCATCACATGGTGCATGACAGAGGCCTAACTAAAAACCTAGTTTGAAACTCATAGGATATTTGATTTAGTTAATCACATTCAATTTACATGACATTAAGAATGATTTATTATTTTAAATAATTAGGTTAAGGAGTATGAGAGAACCAACCTAAAGAAACCTAGATTAAACCAAGAGTGATTTAAGTTGAACTGAAAGCTAATTTCAATTAGTTAGATATTATATGGTTGAATTTATTATCTTATAATAATTATCTTATGATTCATCACTAACATTAACTATTTTTGGTTTTAGTAATGTATAAAGCCTAAAGTAACTAAGTTAAAAATGGATTCTATGGATAATGTAGAGATTAACCCGATAAGAAACATAACGAGATATGATCCAGAGTTATAAACCATGTGATTATGTAAAACCGAATATCAAAAATTAAGATTAAAAATGTGAATATAGTTGAAATACCAAACAATTTAAAGGAGATAAGGATATAGACTCATGTAAGTTTAGGAAATGAAGATGATTAAGGAAATAAGATTCAATATCCTTTTGTAAGTACCTGGACTTTTATAAATGAAATTCTATTTTTGAATAAAAAAATTCTTTATTAAGAAAGGAAATTTTATAAAACAAATGCACTGATTTGGTTATTTTAGACCGTTATATGGTCTGTAAAATTTAAAAGACCTTTAAGAATCACAACCATTTATAATATAACTACTGTATAGCGACCATTAAGATTATTACATTATGGGTTATGATAAAGTCCATTTGACATAGACAAAGGAAGCGATTACCACAACTAGTAGGATTATAACTTATGAAGCCCATTTATCATAGATTATGATAGAGATAGAATCACTTGGATTTTCCATTGACCAATTCTAAGACAAGATTCAAAAAATGAATCACGAGCGAATCCATTTACAGAAGAAGTTTAAGATCATCAAGATCACATCCCAAACCATGTTTATCGAACCACCCTATGAAAATATAATAATCACACACCTTACCCATAGGGTATTCACTGGTGTATTAAAGGGATATGTATCTAAAATCTAACAATATGTTTTTTATATTTTATTTTTAATAAAACAATGGATATATTTATCACTTTTTAATATTACTTTTTAAATGATTAAATAAATATTTTGATAAAAATTAAATTTTGATATTATGAAACAAAAATTTTATTTTTGGGAAATATATAGTTTTAATAAATATAATTTTTTTGATAAATTCAATAATTTTTGAAATAAATGATATATTGATATTATTATTAAATAATATTTATTAAATATAAATGATAATATAATTTTATAAAGTCAAATGTAATTTCTATAAGGATTAGAAAACTGTTATTGTAAAAAAACTAGTATTTTTCAATAAATGTGGATTTTTGATCTAAATGTGTAAATTATAATATTTAGATAATAATTTTGATAAATTAAATATTATTTTTGAAATCAGTACACTGGAATTATCTAATGGTTAATTTTTCATATTTTTTTGAGATAGTCAAATTTCTAGATAAAAATTAAATATGGTATAATTATATGGTATGTATTATGACATCATAAAATCCAAAAAGTGATTTAATAAAAACTATAAAGAGTATCCATGACCAAAATTATGCCCCCTTTAAAATAATGTGTTTTTTAAGTTATTTTATTAATTTTATAAACCCTTAATGAATCCTCCAAAACCTATATTATATTTTAAGGTTTTGAAATAAATTATTTATAAACATGACTCACTTCCACATAACCAATAGAATTATTTTAATGTGTTAGGTTATTAAACCTATAAAATAATGAAAAAAACTATTAGGTAGAAACTATGGAAAAAATCCATGATAAGGATTACAGTTTTGATTAATTTATCATATTGAGTCCAAAACCTAAGTTTGGAAATTAATAAAGAATCATCCTCTATTTTTCTATATAAACCCACCAAACCTCCCATTCCTATTCACTCAAAAATATTTTATAATGAAGTTACTATTTCCTTACATCTCTATATACCTCCCAAGGTTCCACCAATCTCTTAATAAGCTCCTCCCAAGCTTTTAAAAACACCCTATCAAGGTAATGGATCCTCTCATTCTCCTCACTATTCAAGTACCTTCTTTATGTCATGCCTTTTGGTTTCCAATTTTTCAAGTTGGTACATGTTTTTACACATCCCTATTACTGTAATTATGCTTCCCAAATAATTATAGAACCATTTATATCTCATTCACCCCTTCTATAAAACTTTATGTACACCCTTTATTCTGTAGAAATTATCCTATTATTTTTCATACCAAACATTTGTATAGTGAATACCCATCTCCATTAACACTCAAGGGTATTTATCTAGTTGTACCTATCCCACATTTATTTCGGATTTACATTTATGTAACCCACACTCCTTATTTATGGGGTATTTTTTTTGAAATACATCCTTATGTTATATAATCTTTGTTGCACACTTATGCATGTACATGATATGAAAGCGATGAGTGGGCCTAGAATTACATAGCTCTTCAATGTATTGGGAAATGTTTTTATCTCATGATATGAAATTTATGGTTCACGGGAGGTTATAATAAGAACACTATGTTATGTTTTATTATCATTTAACGTTTAATTATGTTTATGATGTCATGTTTTATATTGCTGCCACATTCCTATGTTGCCTTTATGTTATCATGTTATATTATTCTTCATTGTTAAATATTATGATTATCACCCCTCTTTTATTACCTTGATATGCCTCTTGGATCACATGTACTAATTTACCTAATGCTATTATTTTTTTATTCCCTTACTGGTCTTTATAGCTCACCTATTCCTTATGCACATCCCCAAGTTATCCCTTGTAGTTTTAGAAGATCTAAAGAATATAAGGGCATGTTTCAAAGTTTTTAAATAATTACGACCTCTAAATATTTTGGGGTTGTATCAACTGTATATTTATGTAATATATCATAAATAATATGTAACAAAATATGGGTTTTTATAGTTTATATCATATAAAAGTCTACTTATTTTTGGGGATTATGATTAGAAAACTTGTAATGACTCTGAACCTAGAAGCCCGAATCTAGTGCCTTAATTTATTACATTGGAATGATTACAAGGAATCACATCCTAAAGGACTGAATAGTTTATTAGTCTTGGTAAAATATATACATACATGAAACCATTTTTACATTGGGAAAATAAAAAAAACATAACACATAACAAAATATTATAAACTGCATCCTTGAAAACTCATTTAAAGATATCTTCTTCATAACCCGGGGAAAGGAAAAAAATAATGGTGAGATAAAATTCTCAGTAATGGGCATATATAGAGAAATATATCATGAATAAATAAGAATAATCAACATGGTGAGGTAAATAACTAAGCACACATGACATTAATCAATAACTTGAGCATAATATGGAAGGAATAAAAAATGATCAAATAATTCCTTATAAACAATCACATGATATTGGATCATTACCATGGATAATATAACTAATATATTAATCACATGGAATAAAAATAATTATAGAATGCATAATTTCGGATGTCTGAACTATCAAGATATATCCTCTAGATAGTTACTATCAAGCTCAATACTCTTGTTAGTTTAGGTATGCGGGAAGAAACCCCTCTGATTTTGCTTGGAAATAAACATGAAGGGGTTTTCACCAACTGATTTTTTCTCATGAGACTACCGACTTATCGATGGGCTTGCAATAACCAGTCCCCAACTCGTGTATTTCACATCTAAAGAATTCCTCATATATCAAATAAATGATTTAAAAAGATATTTTTAAATCAAAGTGTCCCACACCACTTTGAAACATTTAAATAAAATTAATATAATTAGATTCATGATATGATATATAAAATGGAATTATATAAACCATACATAATAAATAAGTGGTGAATAAGGCATAAATCTCACAGAAGTAAAAGTGAGATGAGAAAATCCTTACCTTACACTTTCTTTTGGTTGAATGCTCTTTAACCACATGTATAATGGTTTTAATAATGTTATTAAATTATAAAAGAACTATATTAATATTTAATATATCATATATTATCATTTTATAACATATTATTACCCATTCACTAATAACCTCTCAAATTTTTCATTGTTTTGGGTAATAACTGCTTTGTTTTTCGAGCATGTTTTGACTTATTATTTTTTGTTATAATTAATTATATCATGATTTAAAAATATAAAGAATTTAAAACATGATATAAATATCATATATATTCATTATATATGTATTTGGAGTAATCCATAATATTTAGTGATAGAAAATGGAATACACCATTTATGGAGACGGTAGGTCGTACGTACACATGAACACTATTTCCATTTTCTTATCGAATTCAAAGAAAGAAAATTAAATGATATATATGTATATAATAATTAAAATATAATTTTTATGTCATATATTAAACATATTTTTATTAAATCCATACTTAATACATTCCATATAAAGCATGAATGAATCTCATCGCTTTGAGGAGGTGGTAGTCTACACATCTACAAATGATGTTATCATATTCCCACAAAATAGAAAGCATGAAGTAACATGTTATATAATAATTATAAAATAAAAAATACATTATCAATATCATATATATCATATATAAACTAAAAATACATCATTATTACAAACCTTGAAAGGTGTTAATGGAAGAACAAACGATATCAGTTCGTGAGGCGGTAGTCTGCCGTACACACGAATGATTATTGCGTATCCCATTTGATGGAACTGTGTAAAGTTGTTGGTTTTGAACTTTAAATAAACAAATAAATAAATAAATAAATAAATATATATATATATTTAAGATACTGATGTTATTATATAATCAATATATACTAATAATTTAAGGGTTGGAGAAATAAATAATACAAAAGTGCTCATTGAATAACATTACCTTTTCTTCAGAGAACTCCCCTTAGATCTCTTTTTTAAAGGATATAGTATTGGTATTTTGGAAGAAAAGGTACTCAGTAACTTGGATAAGGATGTTTATAAGAGAAATGGTTAGATTTTGGTCAATATAGAAGGCTCAAAGTGGTTTAAATAAGTGAAGGAAGGAGGGACCTTTTATAATTGAGGTGAAGGGGATTTTTGGAAACTCCCAAAATATTAAATTAATATAAATTAGTTTTCAATTTAAAATGTAAAAAAATATTTTTTATAATATAAGATGATTATGGGTCTAAATAATTTCATAAAATAATTTTTAGAGAAGTTTATATCATATTATTACCCTTATCTTTTGGTTTTAACCCTTATTTAATCCCTTTAATTCTTACCGTGGCAACATGAATTTTTACTCTTTGAGGGTTAATATAGTTAATATAAAATGAAAAAATACCCATAAATGGATATTTTATTAAATTTTAGACCTTATACCAATAATTTGTTTGAAATTAATAATTTTAGTAATTTTAAATCATTTAATAAAATATTATTTATTTTAAAATATCATTAATGTCAATTTTGAGTCTATTCAATACATTGACATTTAAAAATATAAAAAACAATAAAAATTAGGAAAAAAAATTTAATACACCCATAAACTGTAAAATTAATCTATAAAATTATTTTATCACATTAATTATATCAAATTATATTTATTTTAATATTTTTAATAATATTTATTTTATATTTCCATTAATAAAATAATTATTGCATCACTGTTGTGAATGCATTTAAGGTAATTATTTCTTCAATAAAAATTAAAAATAAATTACCATGATAAATAAAAATCTATTATATTTCAAATGAATATTTATATTCAAACATATCCTCTATAGAACCCCATATTAAAAATATTTTAGTTGTTAAGAATATGATTGTGATAACTCTGTCATTTATTCAAATAAAATATTATCAATGTCATAATCACTTTTGAATAGAAAAAAATGACATATATTAGAAACTTGAGTTCTTATGGATTAAAATTATTCCTAAAATAAAATTGGGTCAAGTTTTAGGACTATTTTATAATCCTTGTCATATTCTATTTACGCTTTATTACTTGTTTTTTACCCGATTTACCCTTTACCATGGTAATAAAAAAATTACCAATGATACTATTCATATTGTAAAAAAATAAAATGGTCCTATTTAATAAATTTTGAAATTATGATTCCAAATATGG
Organism: Viscum album; assembly: GCA_963277665.1. NCBI lineage: Eukaryota > Viridiplantae > Streptophyta > Magnoliopsida > Santalales > Viscaceae > Viscum > Viscum album. Next base: position 705,990,910 of record OY728121.1, on the reverse strand, counting down.
AATCATTTTTAAAAAACTAAATTTATATAAGTTCAAAAATTAATTTAAAATTAATCATACAGACGGGAAGACACAACGAGTTTTTAAAGTAAAAATGTTCAAAAGTTTAAAATATTTTTATATCTAATTTCAATGTGAAATTGATTCTAATGACCCAAATTGAATCAATAGATATATAATTGATATAATTTTACTTTAGAACCAATTTAAAATATAATTTAACATTATAAATTATTTATATGAAAAGTCAATTTTCAATTAAAATGAAATATTTTTCACTTTTCATCAAAAAATGAAACTTATCAGAAAAATACCAAAAAAAAACACCCTAAGATAATTTTGATATATCTATTTAAAAAATGAAATTTATTTTTTCTAATAAAATTTATAAAATTGTCAAAATTAATTTTTAAAATAGGTGCGCCATCAAAAGGCAGCAAAACAATCTTTAGAAAAATATAGTTTTTTTGCTTAAAATTGGATTTATTCGTATCTTAAGGACATAAAAATTATTGGATGAATTTAAAAAAAAATTATTAGATATAAAACGTATCAATTTCATTAAAATCTTTCACTAATAGTGATTAATTTAATTTATTAAGATAAAATGCTATGGTGGGTATAAAAATAGTTTTTTTTAATAAAAACACATCCTTTATATTCAATTGGTGTTTATTTTAATTAGTAAATAGTGAATTTATTTGATAAATAGGTGTAAAATATATTTTCATAATTTAGTTAATCCTTTTCACACCTTCCAATTTAATATCCATGTGATAACTATCATAATTAAATAATATTATTTAATCATTTTTAAGATCAGTATTGCGTATAACGTATGCTATTAAAGAAATTGAATTTATTTAAGAAGAGACATACCATAAAATCTTGGGGGTGTTACATTCTACCATACTTCAATAAACTGGTTCCTCACAATTTTAAATTTCACTTTGAAAATCAAAAATTGATACTTGAAAATTCCTTCGTGGGAAACCCACATCGTAAATAGGGTTAATAAAACATCCTCTTAATAAGAGGGAAAGGGAAATGTGAAGGTCACCATAAGATTAGGATTTTGAATAGGTTAACATTAGTTAAATGTGAAAACATGGACATACAAGAGAAATTTAACTATTAATTTATGATGGAGAGTGATTGAGTACATGTTCATTAGAAATTCAACAATCACAAAACCATAAATCTATGATCAGTTAAATGACCATTGTTTCCTCAGAAAGAAAAGTAAATGAATAACATTTTTTGTTAAAAATATCTTTTCTAGAGTTGATGGATTATTTTACTATCTAGATAAAAACTTGAGAAATTAAACTTACTTGATTTATTTCCATGTCATAAGCATAATATCATCCATTGGTTGTGCTTAGATCTATCCCCACTTCATTTATTATACTAGGAGAGTGATATTAAAGATGATTTTTTCATAATTGAAGCACTTTTAATGAATCATAAGATCCAAAATTCATTCCTTCAACCTCTAAATGTTTACTAAAAAAAGGTTAGAAAATGTTATTCAATATGATAAATCATACTTTAACCTCGAACAAAAAAAATCCAAATTTCAAGTTAATTCATTCCAAAAGTAGTTAACCTTATGGATTATCCAAAATACATCTATCCAAATTCAAAGTAAAAAAATTTAGAAGGAAGGTCATCAACTTAGCATTACCAGATATATAAATACCTTGAACACCTTAAATCCTTAATGAAAATATGAATTATCCCAAAAATAAAATCTTAGGTATATTACTTAAATCCAAACATGTAGTAAACCAACAAAGATAACATAAAACATTAAATCACTAACCAATTTCATGGTCACCATTACTATCCCATAAATATATATTTTTCATTATTATCTCAACATCAAGAATATATTAAGGCTCATCTTCCCTCAATCACATGTTTTCCAAAATATTAAATTTCCATTGAATCACTTTTCTTGTTTATCAGTTCCATTCAACATATTCTCTCAAATACTTAAAGAATAAGCACTATAGTAAAATCCTTATATATTTCATAATTCTTATAACTAGTAAATCACTGATAAAATACTCAAATAATATAATTCTTGAATCTAAACACATATATATTAATCATTCCTCTTCGTTTGTGGTTGTAGAATAATCTTGGCCATGATTCATTACTCTTTTGGGGTATATTCCTTTGAATCTTGAGATATTGATTTAAATAGTGTCCCATATCCTTGTAGTTGAAGCATTGTACATTGGAAACATTTTTCTTACCCTTGAAATCACAAGCATGGTGTCCTTTCGCTTCATACTTTTAGAAAACCCCCATTCCTTTTTAGAAAGTACCAGAGTGTTTCTTTCCACAATTATCATATGTGGGAAAATAATTCTTTCTCTTATTTACTTTATTCATCCTTTTCCTATATTTCCTTTTCTTCTCATGCTTCCCTTCGAAGCTATAATACTTAGACAACTCTTTCATTATCTTTTTAGCACATGATATTATGTCCTCATATGATGAGAATGTTTGGGAGACTAGTTCCCTTTTAAATATTGGATTAATCCCATCCAATAAATAATCATTCTTACTCTTTGGATCATGTTTATTGATGAAATTATTATTATTTATGAAAGATTCCATTTATAAATGATGTAATACATTATATTAGATCACAATATTATGAAACATAATTTATAATCTCGAAACTAGTTATACAATTAACATAAATTGAAAATTTAGGTATAAACAATCTCTAAATCATAATCATAGTGTATTTGGGAGTATTTCCAAATTATATCAAAGGGTTTCATCAGCTAATCCATGTTTTCCTAAATCTAGTTCCCAAGATTTCTACTAAAATTTATCTGATACCAACTGTAAAGACCCCAACCCTAGAATCCTAGAGTCGATGCCTTACTTTTTTACATTGGAATGATTACATGGAATTTAATCCTGAAGGACTAAATAATTTAGTAGTATTGGTAAAGTAGATACATACATGAAACCCATTTTAAAATGGGGAAAGAAAATAAAACATAATACATAAAAAAATCTAAAAAACTGCATCATTGAAAATTCATTCAAAGATATCTTATTCATAACATGGGGAAAGGTAACAAAATAAAGGTGAGATAAAATTCTCAGTAAGGGTCATATACAGTGGAATCTATCATGAATAAATAATAATAATAAACATGGTAAGGTAAATTACTAAACATACAATCCATTAATCAATAACTTGAGGATAATATGATAAGAATAAAATATGACCAAATAATTCCATATAAACAATCAAACGATCTTGTATATTGACCATGGATAATCTAACTAATTTATTGATCACATAGAATAACAATAATGATAGATTGAATAATTTTGAACATATGAACTATCAAGATATATCCTCTAGATAGTTACTATTAAGATCAACCCTCTTTCCAATTTATGTCTATGGGTATAAAACCATATGATTCTTCTTGGAAACAAATGTAAAGGGATTTTAACCAACTGATTTCATATCATAAGACTACAGAGCACTACTAGAAAAATATCCTACTGCCACACATCTACCGCCACAGTTTAATAAAACTATGGAAATAGGTTCTCTACTGCCACAGTTTATTTTAAACCCATGGTATCCCTTTTCGTGCCTCCTGACTATTTTTTTGCAAGACTCATCCCGAATTATCCCTCCCCCAATCGAGATGAACCCCTATCCTCCTCTGCAGATCATCCTGTGAAGATCCTCCCTGCCAGCACTGCTCCCGATGATCCTCCTCCTCCGACATATGCAAGCTACCTCCCCGCCGACATTACTCACATGCGGCCTCCCCACCTCTGTGTCGACGCAGGTCCAAAAAGACCTCACTTGCCTCCAACAATCTTCCAATTTTGATTCAGCTCCGCTATAGCCACCCCACCTCCCTACCAATGTGGCTCCGATTAAGCCTCCCCACCACCCTGCCAATGCATTTAGGACACTGTAGTGTGAGTTTGGATGAACCGTAAGGTAATCATATGGTCTATTTTTTGTGGGTTCTTATTGTTGTTAGGGTTTATTCCATATTGCAGACTTCCTTGGACTCGATTGAGGTCAGATTAGGTCTCACTTTAATAATGATTCAATAGTTTTTGAACACTAGATTGAGATTTTGAGCACACCTTATGTTTTTTATTATTGAGGGTATTAAAATTACTTATTTGGTTCTATTCAACAAGTATTTGATTGTTTCATGCCATTTTCACATGATCTTGGTAGGTGTTTCCATGTGATTTTATTTTCTTTGAAAACCATGTGATTCTTGTGTTTTCTAAACCCATTATTATTTCATTACTTTTATAATTTCATGTGTTTCATTGATATGTTCTTATGTTTCTAATAAATAACTTCTGTTCATGTTGTTCCATATGTTTTTAATTATGTTTTTTAATGTAAAAATATTCTATTAGGACTTTTTGGATTAATGTTATGTTTCTAGTATTACAAGTTTCATTTTTTGTTTTTTATAGTGTATATTCTTGGCAATTAATCTTGAATAGTATTATGGCTATGCGATTTTTCCATTGGTTCCAGGTAGGATCTCTCCTTCTCATCTATTCTATTATTATCACATATCTTTTTCTTTCCCTTTACTATAAATGGATTATATAATTTTACATTTCACAAAATTCATGGTGAAATCCATTTGAATACCTCAAATTATCCTTTTTGCATTAGAGAATACTTATGTGGGTGATTTTAAATATCATACTCATTGTTTTGATTAAATTAATTTATGCAATGAATCTATTAGGGTTTTCTTAGTTCTAGTATTTGATTTATGTCTTCTTATGTATGATTAAATTATGGATTTATATAAATTGATATTTTTAATTATTATATTTATATTTTACCTATGTTCTAACTAGGTTTCATTTTGGTTTCCAATATGGTGATTTTGGTTACTTGGGTAATTGATTGTAAATGATTATGGATAACACAACCTACATATAAAACCAAGTGTATAGAGAGTCAATCATTTAAATGAATCAAATCCATTATTCCAGCACAAGTCAAATAGTGAAAATATTTTAAAATAGATCCATATTCTAGAGACCTCATAAAATTATTTGATGCCATTAGAGAAATGCTAATTAGACCCCATGTCAAACATCACTAACCATTTTTAATAAATACCACAAATATATTCATTTATAATAAAGTATCGATGAACATAAAAATGTAGGTGTAAGACAGCCATATTAGTAAGAGGTATAGAAATGACCTTCTACGGCATATAATTCCTCTTTATAGCCTATAATGGAACACATGATATATATAAAACTCACAACATTAAAATTATCACAAATATAAACCATGAATTTGAACATAGCATACCAAAGGGACATATTCTTTGATGTTAGGCGCATATATGAAGGCATAATTATAAAAACCAATCACTGGAAAGAAATAAAATAAACACAACATTTTTGTTTTATTAATACTCACAATGGTGAAATAAATAAAATAAACACAAAATGTAAGTAAGCTCTATCCTCCATAATGACTAAAAAAATATTGATCTTCTTACTCATATTATTTATCACACAATGGTCTTCTCTAGCTGTTATTGAAAAGGATTATCAAAATACTCTTTCAATTATTGTAGAAATTTCAAATAATCACTTATCCTATTTTATTCTCCCTTATTTTGTATTCCAAATCACATGAACATATTTCTAAATAATCACTTAATCATGCATTGTGATGTGGTTCTCTTCCCATGGTATGACTGCCTCTTAATCAGTAGAACCATATTTTCATGATAATTCTTTCGAAATAGTATCATGATGCATATTTTTTATTAATGTATCACAAGAAAATAAGTTTCATTAATTTTCCATGAAAATTAGCTAAAATTAGGGATTAATCACAACCTCATGATATTTTAAGAATCTTATCTTCCAGAAGTTCCTCTTCCAGATTTTTCACAAAGTATCCTCATCCCAAGGGTAAATAAACTTTATGAAATCTTTCAAAAAAGACTTATGAAATTACCATAAGTCTTATAAAAACACCATAATCATAATATAATTTCCAAAATTCTTATGAAATCATCATATAGTCTTATCAAAACTCCATAAATCTTAAAAAATCACAACAGGTCTTATGAAATCACAATAAGACTTACAAAAACTCTATAAGTTTTATGAGACTCCCATAAGTATTACTGAAATTTTTAGGACTTATAAAACTTTTATCTTCCAAATATAATTTATAGATATCTTAAATAAAACATATAACTTATTCAATTCACCTCAACTCATCTCCAAACACTCCAAATCAACTTTTCTCCTCTCTTGCGATCAAAACCTACCTCTCGCGATCGAACCCCTTCCACCTTCCCCCTTTTCTGCCTTTGCTGTGATCGAACCCCTTCCCCTTCCCCTGCCTCTTTCACGATCGAACCCCTCCCCTGCCCCTGCATCAGCCCCTCCCCTCTACCCAACCCCTCCCCCTCCACCCCACCATCCCCTCCCCCTCCCCCTGCCCAGTCCCTCCCCTCCCCCCATCAGCCCCCTCCCCCTACCCATACCCTCCCCCTCCCCCTATCCAACCCCTCACCCTCCCCCCCACCAGCCCCCCCTCCCTGCACACTAGACCCTCTCTTATACATGTATTACAACCAAATATTCTTAGAAAAACCATCCTTAATATATAAAGCCCATGGCCCACCCTAATTGTATAATTCTAATATTATTCATTGCACACTAATCCAACATTTGAATCCTTTTATACTATATAAGTATCTAAGAATGATACCCTTTGTATGTATTATTATATTTTCATTAGGATATAAAATGTTACCTCCACTTGTATCTCATGTATTTTAGTATCTTATTTTTATATAATGTAAATAAATGATGATTATGATTTGTTCATTTAGAATGTTTACCAATATCTAGAAATCTAGGAAATTTCTAGCGACCCAAGGTTGATCTATCATGGTGCAATAATTGTTAGTAAGAGATTTCATTATGTATTCTCTTAACATGACATAAATATTAATTAGTGGGTATGGGTATAGTTCTTATATGATTATGATTTAGAGATATCATATACTTTATTAAATGATAATTTTATAGTTTATGCATTAATATTAAACATTTACTTATGTTTCTCGAGAAGCATGTAAGGAATAAAATCCTATGAATGAGTCTATATATTACTTTTCTTAATCATGAATAAGTTTCAATGTTGTTATTTACAATAAAAATTTTTACTAACTGTTTTTTTATTTATATTAGAATGGATAAAGATGGATTTATAATGTTTATTGAATCACTGATGAGTTTTATAAGGAGTTAGAATATTTTTTGGATTTTTCATTCAAAAATGGTTCAGATAGTGGATTGATTCAATTCCCATGTTTTTATTGCATTAGAAGACCATGGTTAACACATGAGGAAGTAAGTTACCACATCACTAAAAAATGTTTTCAAAAATAATATCAGGTTTGGTATCACAATGGAGAAAAAGTTCAAATAAAGAATGACGTTGATCCAGCTGAAAGGATCAGAATGGATAATTTTATTTCCAATTGGTTTCCATTTTCTTCTTAAGAAAAAACTTCATGTAGATCAATGGAAGAGGAAATGAATACGAGAATAAAATTTTCATCTAATGATTAGAATGATAAAGTTGAGTGTGTTAGAAAGTTGTTAGATGATATAAATACCCCAATATACTAGTCATGTGAAAAAATGACCAAACTAGAGTTTTTAATGTAACTGTATCATGGGAAAACAAAGTATGGATTTATTAATACTGCGATTGACTATCTACTTACTATTTTTAAGGAATTTCTACCTGATGATTCATGTATTCCTGAAAATGATTATATGGCATCAAATTTGGCTGAAAAATTTGGATTTTCATGTACTAAAATCCTCTCATACCCTAAATATTTTTGTCCATTCTGGAAGGATAATGTCAAGTTAAATGAGTGAAAACAATATGGTTCATCAAGATGGAAGACTAATAAAGATGTAACTCAATCCTGTGTACCAGAGAAAGTGATGTGGCACTTTCCATTGATTCCCAGACTTTAGAAACTTTTTATGTCAGAACAAATGGATAAGAATATGAGATGACTTGAAGATGAAAGAAATAAGGATAATAATGATATAATTCATCTTGGTGATGGGTTATCATGGAAACAATTTGATAGGTTACATCCCAATTTTGCAGATGACCCACATAATGTTATATTGGGATTGTTATGTGATGGTTTCAACCCATTTTAGCATATGCATATTGTACATAGTACTTGGCATGTTTTCATTCATATTTATAATTTTATGTCATGGATGTGTATGAAAAATCCAGTTACTATCATGAGTATATTGATTTTTGGACCCAATGATCCTAGAAATGATATTGACATATATTTGCAACCATTAATAGACGAGTTGAAGGAGCTTTGGACCATTGGGGTGCAGACATATGATTCATTTAGAAAGGATTACTTTATGTGTCATGTAACATTATTATGGACAATAAATGATTTCCATGCATATGGAATGATGTTTGGTTGAAGTAACAAGGGGATATTATCTTGCCCTATATGTATGAAAAATACATGTTCTAGGAGATTAAAGTTTCGACGAACTTTCAGTTTCATAGGGCATCGACGATTTTTACAAATGGATCATCAGTACAGGAAAAATTGAAGATAGTTTGACAATTCCAGAGAGACATATGAAATAACTCAATGAATGTTAGGGGGTGATATCCTTAAATAACTTTACAGTTTGAATTTTGTTCCTATAAAGGGTTAGTTAAATTCCAACAAGCGGAAGAATGTTACTTTTAATTCCTACAATAATTGGAGAAATAAAAGTATATTCTATGAGTTTTTGTATTGGTAATAAAATTTACTACATCACTACTTGTATGTAATGCATATTGAGAAAAATGTGTGTGAAATGTTACTTGAAATGATTTTAAATGTAAAGGGAAAGACAAAAGATGATTTGTGCTCACATTGCGATTTAATGGATTGGGGTATAAAACCAAGACTCTATCCAAAGTTAATTGGTCAGAATTTGTGGAAAGTCCCTTTTGATTTTTTTTTCAATGAAAAATGCAGAGAAAAAACAATTTCTTCAAGTCTTGTAAAGTTTAAAGGTTTCAAATGGATATTTGAGTAACATTTCAAAACGAGTGAATACACGAGATGTAAAACTAAAATCCCTCAAAACCCATGACTACTATATCCTACTATATGAATTGATTCCTATTTCCATTCGGCATTTACTATGACATAATTTCAGGGTCACTGTGATTAGATTATGTAACTTTTATCAAGATATTTATGCTAAAAGATTTAACAAAAGTTTTGTGAAAAAACTATAGAAAGATGCACTGATCATTATTTGTACAACGGATTGTTATGCTAGTGCATTAGACATACAAACTTGATCAAAAAATATGTCCTATTATGGGGTTGTTGAGAGAATATTTTTATTAGATTACTATGCACATGGTCATGTCGCTATGATGAAATGAAATTGGTTTGATTCAATGACATGATAAGGATTGTATATCAATAGTTGTAGTTTTAGAGTGATTGATATGAAATGTCAGCTACGAATAGATGATCCTTATATTCTTGCATCACAATCTAGACAAGTATTTTATGTAAATGAACCTTTAAAACCACAATTTAGTGTTATTGTTGATGTTATTCCCATACATATTTTTGATAAAAGATTGGATGATGGTGATGTTTTTGATGAATTAGTCGGTATTCACTCAAATGTATCATTCGATGATACATATGATTCAATTGTGAGAATGGATTGTGAACCAGAAATTATAACAGAGAATGCCTAGCATTACATGTTTTAAAGTATTTAGATTGTATTATTCTGACTTGGTGTGTGTTTTTTAAACTTTTAAAGTAGCATCTTCTTTTTCTTTTCAATGTTTTCATTTAGTGAGTAAACATCATAATGAAAAAAAACTTAATGAAAGATGTAAAGTTTTGAAAAATAATATGAATTTTCTTGGAATCTTTATATTTATATAATGTTTTTTTTATATTTTTAAAAATTTTACATCACTTTTTGAATTTACAAATTATTATGTCTTACAAGGGGGTTCAAAGAAAAAAAATGGAGGAAAACGATCGTCGACTTAGAGAAGTTGGCCTGAAAAATATGATTGTTCCAGTAAGTCCCTTATTTATTTATTGATTATGTATGAACTTTACACAACTAATATTTAATATGAACATGAATAATCAAGGAGGAAAGTTGTGTTCAATGAAGATGGTTCATGCACTCCAGAGTATAGGATCGACCCTACATACAACCCCCCCTACATGTACCGCCTCACAGTCCATGGTTCTGCAGTCACCAGGACGATTTCCTCCCATCATGGCCCCAACTTATATACCTTATCCATACATGGTAGATCATAATTTTTATCCATTTCCTCCTCCTACTGTGTAAGGTAGTCCATCTAATTCTATACCTCATCCTTTTTACCCTTATCCACCTTCATATCTAAAGGGTACACCTCCATTGGTTATGCCCCCTGTATACCCGTACCATCCTACCCAAACTTAGCATCCACAGTCTACTATATATGGTACAACTCCATTGGTTATTCCCCTTTTATATCCATACCCTCCTACCCAAAATCAGCATCCACAGTCTACTATGGAGGACACTTCTCCAGTTGCTGCCCCCAGTATAGTGTGCAGGATCGAGTGACAAAAAATAGTCCTATTGGTAAATGTTTAAAAAGTAATGAAATTAATTATTTTTTATTAAATCTTAGTTATATATGTGTATAAAAATATTCATTTATTTTTTCAAGATCATCTTATACTAAAATACGTGGTCATACAAAGATGCATAAAGTGTGAAATAGATACACTCAAATTATGGTTCAGTATAACGAGGAAATGAAAATTATTGAAGAAAATGATAAAGAATTGTGGAGTTTCATGGGGACAATCAGAATATATAGAAATATTTTTCCATTTTAATAAATCGAGTGGAGAAAAGTTGGACAAGAAATAAAAGATATGGCTTGGGAGGAAATTTGGGTAATATTTTTTTTAAAATTACTTTGAAATTTCTTTATAAAGTATTATTGATATTTTTTTGAATATTCATCTTTACTATAACTTCCTAGATAGTCACCAAACTAAGAGATCTAGGTTAATAGAACTGGGGGAGATGTTGCGGGCCTACAAGCATGACCTGTATGTTGGATGGAAAAAAAGAAGAGGTACTCCTCTTGAAAATGAACTGATCTTTAATGAATTCCCAATTTCACAATACAAATAATTAAATGCATATTGGAGTCATTAAACTTTCAAGGTTATTTACAATATTAATATTTTTAATAAATTTATTTTTTTCATTAATCTTAGTTTTCTGTAGTAGATGATTTTATTTGATGTGATTATGTTCAGTTTTATTTTTCATACTTGGTTATTTCAGTAATGTCTTGAACCCGTTGAATTGTTAAGTTAAAATGATGATTTTTATCCCCTTTGACTTGTTGAAAGGCTAATTTATTTTTTTAATAATAGAATTCATTTGAAATAACCATAAGAAATAAGGGCATCATGATATATAATTATACTCTGCGGCAAACTACACTGCCAGATCATGGACTGTCATAGGTAATATATGATTTAACATTGAATATACATTTATTTTTTCATTGATTTATGTTCAATTTTCATATAGAAATGGGCATTAAATATCTAAGGATGTGTTCCCCAATCATTATTTTTTTTGTTCTAGTAGGAAAAAGAAAGATGGAACTGCTGTGAATCAGGCAATGCAGAAAAAAATTGAAAGAATGTTTTTGAATTTTTAACTTTTAGTATGAATTTTCATTCACTAAAATTTATATGAGTTGTGTTTTCCTCATAGGGAATGAGAATGCTTGAGTCAATTATATCACTTTTTCCTATGGTATTATATAAGAAAATACATTATTTTCCACTCAATTTAGTATTCCTAATGATAATTTAACAAGATCAATTCTTGATAAGGTTTAAAAGGGACATCTGAAATCCATTCAATATAGAATAGTGTTTAATGAACCTTATCATTTATTTTATACTGATCATATAATCATGTTTCTATATATAGGTTTAAGGAATATTTAGACTCTCAAATAGGTCCATAACCACTACTAATATATCTTTAAACCCAAAAAACATCCCAAGATACTAATATAAGTTATACCAACTCTTAAAAGTAGTATAAAGAATATAAAAGGACTCACTATCAATTGATGATATCAAGACCTTAGATAAATCTTAGAGAGAAACATTGATCCTACCAAACATGTCATTGATACAGTGAAGGGGATACAAATTCTTAAGCATCACCAGGTTAAAACTATATAAATATAAACATAAATATATTCTCTTGGTGTGAAAAGAAGATCCTTACCCTTCCTTTACCCTAGTTTCCCTATTTTTTGGGGGAAGTCCAGAAGATGCCATTTAGAGAGAATCCTAGCTAATATCACTAGTCAATTGGATTGGCTAGCACAAAAGAGAAATGCATGTCCCAATATGGAAGGGTCTACCTAGTAAATTCTGTCATTGTTTCGATGTTTCTTCATGCCTTCTCCATTTATAAATGATCCACTTGTATTATCAAAACCTAGCAAGAAAAAATTATAAACTTTTTTTGGAATGGATTCATTAATGAGAAGAAGTTGGTCTCTAAGGCTTTGAAATATTTCACCAAACCAGTTGACATGGTTGGATTGGGTATTAAGGATCTTAGAAAATTTAACAAAGCGCTCCTTGAAAAATTCACCTATAATTTAATCACCTCATGTGATGGAGTAATGTACTTCTTGAGTGATATATTCACTAAAAAGCTATGCAATGGTTTCTTAGTCTATCTCCCATCCTCGATGTAAACTTGTATGATTATTAAAATAATGAAAAAAATTACTAAAATTAATGAGAATCCATTATGAGGAATTTTAATTGAATATATTTATAAGGATAATTGGTGAAACATAAAACTTGGGATAAAAATAGTGAAAATAAACTATAAAATGAGATCACATGAGATGAGTTAATGATCTAAATCATTTAATAGAAATCATTTTTTTCTAAAATACATATCATCTAGTCGATATTTCATGTATACAATTACAAAAATATGTTCAGTTCTATGGATTAATTAGTGTGAATATAAGATCTATCAAATTATTATGAGTTAATGATGAAACAACCACATACATAATATTATTATTATAGAGAAGGAGAATTTACATGTGAGATAACTAGGTTTCATGGAAGAAAATTTTGAAATGTTCCATGAAGCATTAGATTTAATAATGTTTAATACTAAAATCCATTAATTGTATTTCATGATTAAAGGATCAGTCACATGCTTGTGAGTTTTCCAAAGAAACTGAGATTCCATAACCTAGGTTGCAAGAAGGAAACTGCCTATAGTGTCACAAACTATTATTTTGTGAAAAATAAACTATGACACAAGTGTAGATTATTGGAACACAAATGTTAGTGTGTTCATGGGAAAGAGTAAGTCACATGTCTTGGTTCATACATTGTGATGTGAATCAGCTGAAAACTGTATGTATATGATTCCATGAATACGATATAAACAGAGTTACCAAACCTTTTAATAAACATAGTATTTTGACATAATTGAGTTTGAAAAAGGATTTAAATTGGAATACTATAATTTATTATTAACAAACCAAAAATAAAAGTATATATCCTAACATATATAAAAATACCAAAAAAGACATAAAAATATCTAGGAAACCCATCCAATTTTTGTAAGAGAAGAAGAAGAAAAATTATTATTGTCTAGAAGGGACTCAAGTAGACACATGTGATAATTTTTTAATGTGGTAAAATCCTAACATGATGTACAATGGGAAAAAATATCAATCATTAATGATAAGAATTACGATGTGTGTGTTGGATAAAAACCACCATATAGTAGGGATGTAGTCATCCATAAGGAGGTTAATCTCATCAACAGTTCTGCTATTCTCTTGTGTTTTGAATAAATTACACATATTCATTCACACTAAATAAACACAAGATAAAAGTGAGAATTATAAATCTAATCAATAAATAATTGTTGCTTTAATAAATTGGAAAAAAGTTTCAATAATTTATTCCACACTGATTCACCACCACTTAGTGTTGTTACATCCATGTATGGTACTTTTCACTTAGTTGGTAAGATATTCCATGTTGGATTGGTTATAACATGGTGGATAAGTTATCCCATAGTATAATGGTACCAATAGTGTAGAAATAAATATTTTTATATAGGTTCCACAATTTTAGATCCAGATAATGCATTGAGGTAGGTTTGGGTTATACTAGTTGTGTGAGAATTAACGGTTATTAGTATTTCTTTCCTATATGTTTGTTTTATATTTTTAAAGTTCAATATTTTTTATATTTATCAATGGGTAAACACTTTACCTTATATAGAACTATATTTTTCATTACGTGAGTTGAGATATTTGGTTTTTCCTTTTTAGACATTTTACTTATAAAACATATGATCATTTCAATGGATATATAGTTTCACTTATTTTTTTATTATCTACTAAAATGGTAATGCTCTTTTATAGTATTATCTTTAAGCTCTAATGGAAAAAGAACCAGACACATTTGGACCAAACGATTATTTACATTAGGTTCTTGGAAACAATAACAATGGTAGAGTTTGTTGTAAACCAGGAAAGAAAATCATGCCATCTAAATATTGGTCACCAGGTATTGAATCTTCTAAAAATATGGAAAGAATGGAAACTGAAGAATAATTACATGCTACCATTGATACAATAAAGCAAGAAGTTTGAAAAGAGTCTCAAAAGGCGTAAAGAAAATGAATAATTTTTCAAGTTGATATTAACTATATGCTCTTCACTTTTGTCAGAGGGTGAAACAACAATGGATGTATGTTTATCGAGTTTACGATTGATGTATGAGGATGGTGATGATTGTGTAGCTGAAGATGCTGGTGGAGAGGATGAAGATGCTACTGATGGTGGAGAGGCTGAAGATGTTTCTGATGGTGGAGAGGCTGAAGATGTTGCTGATGGTGATGATGATGCTACTATTGGTGGTACACACGTCGATGTTGTTGATATTGGTACTAATGATGAGGATGATTCAGATGAAATTTTGGAGTGAAATTATTGACAATTTCTATATCTATCGATTTTTTTTCATTGTTTATAAAATTTAAATTTTATATGTATTAGTTGTTTTTTTATTTGTGTGTAAATGAGATGCTGTAATGGTTTTTGGAATTCTTTGTTGGTGTATGTGTATGGTGTGTTTGTATACTGTAGGTTTTTACAGGTTACTATTTTGTTTTCAGATGAAAGGTGCCTACGACCACGGTTTTAACTGTGGCTATAGGGAGGATACAACCACAGTTTTAACTATGGCCATAGGCACTTATTTCCATTGTTTAACCATAGCCATAGGTTCGTAAATCCATGGTTAAAACTATGGAAATAAGAATCTACAAACATAGTTAAAACCTTGGAATTAGGGGATTAAGATCACTGTTAAACTGTGGCAATAGGAACCTAAGTCCATGGTTAAAACTGTGGCGGTAGGTACCTATTTCCATGGTTAAAACCGTGGCCTTATGATGCCCCTACCGCCATGACGATAGCCACCACAGTTAATGAAAACCATGTATAAAGGATATTTTAATGGTTATATGGAATACAACAATGGTTCCAAACCATTTTTGTAGGTAAAATTTCTAGTTGTAAAGGCATTGAGGGGATTTCATTAATTGGTTCCCTACCAGTGTCTTTCATTTCCAAAGCATTCTTTATATATCAAATAAATGATTTAAAAATAAATTTATAAATAAAATTATCCCATAATAATTTGAAACATTTTAATACCATGAATATAATGATATTCTTGATATGATATATCAAAGGTAAGTATATATACCACACATAAGAAATAATTGTCTTAATAAGGCATAAATCTCACAGAAGTAAAAGTGAGATGAGAAAATCTTTACCTTACACTTTATTCTGATCAAAATCAATTTAACCAATTTTATAATGGTTTTAAGGATGTTATTAACTTATAAAAGAACCATATTAATATTTATGATATCATATATGATCCTTTTTAACATATTATTACCCATTCATTAAGAACCTCTCAACATTTTCATTGTTTCAAGTAATAACTGCTTTGTTTTTTGAGTATATTTTAACTTGTTATTTTTTGTTCCTATTAATTAGATAAATATTTAATAATATTAATAATTTAAACCATAAAATAAAGTTATTATATATTTAATATATATTTATTTATATTAATACATAATATTTAGTGATAGGAAATTTAATACACCGTTCATGGAGATGGTAGACCGTACATATGCATGAACAGTGTTTCCATGTTTTTATCACATAGAAAGAAAGAAAAGTAAATGATATATATGTATAAAATAATTCTAGTGTCATTTTTATTTCATATATTATATATATGTTTATATAACTGATACTTAATACATTCCATGTAAAGTGTGAATGAATCACATCGCTTTGAGGAGACATTAGTCCACACGTCCACAAATAATGTTATCGTATTACCAAAAAATGTGAAGAGTGAAGGTATGTGTTATATAATAATTAAAAAATAAAAAATAAAAAATAAATATAATATATATATCATATATAAACTATAAATATATCATTATTCCCAACCTTTAAAGGTGATAATGGAAGAACAAACAATATTGGTTCATGAGGCGGTAGTCCGCCGTATACACGAACGATGACTGTGTATCCCAAGTGTGTGAAGTTTTAGGTCATAAAATTGACATAAAAACATATTAGTATATTTAATATAATCATGTAATTATATAATCAGTACATAAGAATAATTTAATGGGTGGAGAAAGAAATAAAACAAAAGTACTTGTTGAAAAACATTACCTCTTCTTCGACGGACTTCCCTTAGATATATTTTTAAAGGATATAGGAATGATCTTTTTGGAAGACCATAACCTCCAAAACATGAATAAGGATGTTTATAAGAGAAATGGTCAGTTTGTTTCAATATATAAGGCTCAAATTGGAGTAAATAAGTGAAGGAAAGAGTTCCCTTTTATAATCGGGGTGAGGGGCACTTTTGGAAACTCTCAAAATATTAAATTAATTAAAATTAATTTTCGATTAAAAATGTATCAAAAAATGAGTTATTTAGAAGATAATATCAGTAAGGGTAGAAATAATTTCATAAAATAATTTTTAGACAAGTTTAGGTCACATTATTACCCTTATCTTTTGGTTTTAACCCTTATTTAATCCCTTTAATTCTTACCAGGACAACATGGATTTTTACTCTTTCAGGGTTAATATAGTTACTATAAAATGTAAAAAGACTCATAAATGGATCATTGATGAAGTTTTATAACTTATACCAATAATTTTAATAAAATTAATATTTTTATTAATTTTATATCATTTAATATTTTTTTTAAAATATCATTAATGTGAATTTTGAGGCTATTCAATACATTGACTTTTAAAAATATAAAAAAAAAAACTTCAAAAAAAAAAAAAATACAACCATAACATGTAAAATTAATCTATAAAATTATTTTATCACATTATTTATATCAAATTATATTTATTTTAATATTTTTAATAACATTTATTTAATATTTCCATTAATTAAATAATTACTGCATCACTGTTGTGAAAGTATTTAAGGAAATTATTTCTTTACTAAAAATTAAAAATAAATTACCATGATAAAGATAAATCTCTTAGATTTAAAATGATTACTTATAGTCGAATATATCCACTGTATAAGTAGATTTTAAAAATATTTTATTTTGTAATAATATGATTGTGATATCTTTGTCTTTTCTTCAAATAAAATATTATAAATATCATAATCACTTATAAATGGGAACTAAAGGCCATATATTAGAAAATTTAGTAATTATGGAAGAAAAGTTATCATCAAATAAAATTGGTTCAAGTGTTAGGGTTATTTTATAATCCTTGTTATATTATTTTTACACTTTATTACTTGATTTTTTCCCGATTTACCCTTAACTGCGGTAACAAAAAATTACCAAGGTTACTATTCATATTGTCAAAAAATAAAAGGGGGAATATTTAATAAATATTTAATTTATGATTATAAATATGGAATCAATTTTTCAAAATTCAATTTATAGAAGTTTCATAAATTAATTTAAAATTAATCATGTAGATGGGACGAAAGAACAAGTTTTTAAATTAAAAATATTCAATAGTTTGAAATGTTTTTATAGAAAATTTCAATGTGAAATTGATTAAAATGACCAAAATTGGATTAATATATGTATAATTAATATAATTTTACTTTAAAACAAATTTAAAATATAATTTAATATTATAAATTATTTAGATGAAAATTCTATTTTCAATTAAAATGCATCATTTTTCATTTTTCATAAAAAAATGAAACTTATAAAAAAATACCACAAATTTATTTTAAGATAAATTTTATATCATGATTTAAAAGATGGATTTTTTTTCAAATAAAATTTATAAAAGCTTCAAAATTTTCTTCTAAAATAGGTGTGTCATCAAAAAGCGACAAAACTACATTTAGAAAAATATAGTTTTTTTATGTTTAAAATTGGATTTATTCTTATATTAAACCTATAAAACTTATTAAATGAATTTAAATTTTTTTTATTGGATATAAAACTTATAAATTTTATTAATATCTTTCACTAATAGTGATTTATTTAATTTATTAATATAAAATGCTATTATGGGCATAAAAATAGTTTTTTAATAAAATAATCCTTTATATTCAATTGGTTTTTATTTTAATTAGTAACCAATGAATTCATTTGATAAATATGTATAAAATATATTTTCATATCTAAGTTAATCTTATTCACAACCACTAATTTAATGGCTATATGATAACTATCATAATTAAAAAATATTATTTAATCATTTGTTTAAGCTCAGTGTTGCGTGCAACGTATGCTATCAAGGAAATTGAATTTATTTAAGAAGAGACATACCATAAATTTTTTGGGTGTTAGAAAACTCTAGTGAAATCCTTAGGTATAAGAATAAACTTAGGAAAATATCCTTATATTTGGTAAAGTATAGAGTAAGTGGTTTCCAAGAAAATACATCCATGTCTGGATACTAGAAGTGGATGTGGATCTGGAACAGTTGTACCTAGTGGTAATAACCCTAAAAACGGTGAATTAAGATGGACTCGATTGTCACATAGTGTAAGATAATGGTCCTTACTACACACCTACTTTCATTGTATCTCTTTATCCCTTAATCATGAAGAAATGGATCAACTTCATTGAAAAGATATTCTACTTCCTTCAATGCTCTGAGAAAGATAATTTTATGCTAGCTGTTTATCATATAGGGGGAGAATCTGATCAATGGTGGAAGTTGGTCAAAAATATGAATCCTGAGTAGGAGATCAAAGTGATGGAGTGGAAGGAATTCTGAAAAATATTTTTTGACAAATATTTTCCTTACACTCTCTAACTTAAAATATATAGGGATTTACTTAACCTAAATCAAAAGGATGATGATTCCATCAGGGCATATAAGGAAAACTTCAAAATACTTGCATGATATGACTCCAGATTTGGAATTATCCTTGAAATTAAATTTGACTGCTTATTTTTTGGGATAAATCTGAATAAAAAAAGAATTGGATATTAAATACTTTGAAAACTATGAAGAAATTGTCTGATGTGACCTAAAAGTTGAAATAGAGATCAACGAATCTAAAGGTTCTCTTGGGATTGGAATTAAGTAGTAGATAATGGATTTTAATTATGGAAGTGTGATGTAAAAATATCATGGGGTAAGAAATTACATCATCCCAATTTTCAAAATTGTGAGAAGAAGAATCCTATAAATTGCTTAAAGGGGATAAGGAAATGATTTAGGTGAAGTAAGGAAGAGAATTTAGCTAGTGATTACTGATGGGGGAAATCCACTAATGTGATGGAAGAAATGAATTCTTCAGTGAACCTTCAACCCATCATCTAATGTTTCAACTATAAGGAGTGGAGGCACTGATAATAAATTCCCTAAGATAATGGTTTTCAATGATAACTGATGAAAAAAACCTCCAATATCTAGAGAGAAAACATGCCATCACAACTAGTGAGGTGGATCCTGAAAATAAAGTAGTGAAAGGTATGTTATTTATTCATTCAAGAATAATAAATGATTTTTTTATTTTGGTTCTATGTATTATTTCATATCATGAAATTTTAGTAGAACTATTAAAAAACCACCTCAAAATATAGAAGTTGAGTTATTAGTGAAGATAATAAATGGGTCAATTATTTCATCCCAAGTATGTAACTCATCCCTATTCAAATTTGTGGAATGAATTACCCAGAAAACCTTTTGATTCTCCCCTTAGCAGAATTTGATGATATTATAGGCATGTATTGGATTTCAATGTATAAAGATAACATAAATTGACTAGAGAAGGAACTCACCCTCCGTATAAAAAATTAACCTTTGATTCTATATAAGTTCATAGAGGAGGATGAATCTTATTTGGTACAATTATATAAAACATGGATATTATTTCATTTTGAGTAAGTTTATCTAGCTCAAATGATTAAGACTAAATAAAAGATCACCCTTGATGACATGCCGTTTATAAATGAATTCATTGATGTGTTTCATGAAGAATTTTCTAGTATTACTCCTAGTCATGAGGTTGATTTATCAATAGATATCATACTTAGAGCTTTTACAATATCCAAAAATCATTATATAATCTCCATTATTGAACTTGAGGATTTGAATAAACAATTAAAAGAGAATTTGGATAAAGGATTTATATGCCTAAGTGCTTAACCACAGGGTGAATCAATCCTTTTAATTAAGAATAAGGATAGGTCAATGTGCCTCTACATTGATTATCATGATCTAAACAAGATCATTATAAAGAAAAAGTATCCTAGCCCACTGATTAATGACTTATTAAATCAGCTACATGGGCCCCAATAATTCTCCAAGTTGGATATTCACTCAAGATATGACCAAGTAAAGGTGAAGAAGGAGGATATCCTGAAGGATAATTTTCATACAAGGTACAGGAACTACGAGTTCATAGTGATTCAATTTGGACTCACTAACACTCCTACAATATTTATAGAATTAATGTATAGAGTCTTTAGGAATCACATTGAAAAATCTATGATATTCTTTATAGATAATATTCTTATCTACTCTAAAAGTAAGTAGGAACATAAAGAGAATTTAAATACTACATTAAAGACCTTTTAGAAGTAAAATTTATATGAAAAGTACATTAAATGGGAGTTTTGGTTGGACACAGTAACTTTATTTGGATATGTTATCACCAATAAAGGGATATCTATGGATTTTTCAAAAATAGAGGCAATAAAAGGACATCCTAGACCATAATATATGAAGAAAATCCATATTTTCTTTGGATTATATGGGTACTATTGTCGATTTTTGATAAACTTCTCATGATTTTCAAGCCCACTAACCAATATTACTTGAAAGGGACTCAAGTTTTTCTGGGTTGATGAATGTGAATAAAGATTTAAAGAGCTAAATAAGAGGCTAAGTGCTGCAACTATGCTCACATTAACCGCTAGTGGGGAAGGAAATGTGATCTACAATGATTCTTCAAAAATAAAATTGGGTTGCGTAGTCACACAAGATGAAAAATTGATATCCTATTCCTCCCACCAATTAAAGATCCATGAGAAAAATTACAAAAGACATGATCTAGAATTGGAAGTAGTGATCTTAGTGTTGAATATCTAGAGACATTATCTCTATAAAGAAAATTGTGACATATATACAGATCATAAAAGCCTCAAGTATATATTAAAAAACTGAGATTAAATTTCACCAATGAAGGTGGTTAAAGATGATCAAGGATTATGATTTTTTAATCCATTAATATCATTGGAAGGAAAATAAAGTGGTATATGCTCTGAGTAAAAAGGACCCCAAAACCCTATCCATAATGAGGATTAAAAGGTATCCAATCTTCTTAGACATTTAAAGGATAGATATAGGAATAATAAAATGATTACAAAAAATATTTTGGAGTTCTACTTTTCTAAATATGGAGTTATAAGGTTTGGAACCCAAATATCCATCCCATAAAAACTAAAACTGAAGAGGAAACTTTTTTATGATGCACATAGATCATCCTTCTCTATTCATCCAAGAAGTAGTCAGATGTATTGAGATTTGAAGAAGAAATTCTAGTGGGATAATGTGAAGATAAATATTGTAAAGTTTGTATAACAATTCTTGGTATGCTAAAAAGTCAAGGTGGAATGACATAAGTCTAATGGTATGACGAAATCATAACCCATACCAACATGGAAATGAGAAAACATAACCATGGATTTTATCATAGGACTCCTAAGGACACCCAAAGGAAATACCTTCATCTGGGTGGTTGTCGATCACCTTAGAAAGTCAACACATTTAATTTCTATCAAGGAATATTTTTCTCTTGATAAACTTTCCAAGATATATATAAGCAAAGTGGTAAGACTTTATGGAGTTCCATTATCTATTGTTTCTGAACAAGATCCAAGGTTTATGTCAAGGTTTTTGAGAATACTTCAACAAGTGTTGGATACAGAACTGAGACTCAAAACTTTTTTTCACCCTAAAAAAGATGGCCAGTATGAAATAACCATTCAAAATTTATAGGATGTTATGAGATCATTTTCAATGGATTTATAAGGATTTTGGGACCAACACCTTCTCCTATTGGAGTTATCCTATAACAATAGTTTCCATTATAGCATTCAAATTTCATCTTATGAGGCACTACATGGGAAGAGGTTTCAGACTCTAATATTAAGGGATAAAGTTTGATAGAGGAAGATGATGGGACCTGATATTATCCAAGAAATGATAGAGAAGGTTCAAACCATTCAGTGTTATATAAAATCCACACAAAGTTGACAAAAAATCTATGAAGAAAATCATAAATAGAACCTGGTGTTTGATGTTAGAGATAAATATTTCCATTGTATATCACTATGGAAGAAATCCATGAGGTTTTGGAAGAGGTGAAATCTTATTCCAATATACATATTTCCTTTTAATACACTTGATCACATCTGAACAATGGCATATCAACTAGTACTACCACCTAACCTATCTAAAGAACATGTTGTGTTCCATGTATCCCCCTTGAATAAGTATATACCTGAACCCTCACATGTATCGAATATATATGAGGTACCATTGGAGAATTATATTTCATACAATAGACTTCCAATGATTTTCCTGTATTCTATGATATTAACTAGCTTGCCTTCATCATCTCATGACAATTTCAATCGGGTAGCAATCAGAGTCTTCATCTCTTTATAATTATCCATTCCAAACCTTCTAAAAACCTCCTTAGCATATTTATATTGATAAATAAAAGAGAAATTCCTTCATTGTGTCACCTGTAATCAAAGGAAAAATGTCATCTCTCCAATAATCGACATTTTGAACTCACTTTTCACAAATTTAGAAAATTTTATGCATTATGCTTCATCTAATCCACCAAAGATTATTTCATTGACATATACCAGCACTATCATGCTTTTAATATTTCCATTTTTGTAATAAAAATTTTAATCAACTCCACCACACTGAAAAATGATCTTATTTAGAAAATGATCTACCCTTGAATTCCATGCTCTTGGTGCTTGCTTCAAACCATATAAAACCTTTTTCAGGTGACAAACTCTGTTCTCATATTCGTGAATGAGAAAACCATATGGTTACTCAATGCAGACTTCTTCTTCAAGAACTCCATTCAGAAATGTTTACTTGACATCCATCTAGAAAACTTTAAACTTTCATTGCACAACTATGGCCAAGAATAATCTTATTGTCTCCAGTATTACAACAAGTTTTAATGTTTCATCTACATCTATACCCTTTATCTAAGAGTACCCTTTTCACAAAAGTCATGATTTGTTTCTAATAAAAACACTTTCTTCATTCAATTTTTTACGAAAGACCCATTTTGTCCCTATGACATTCTTGTCTTCTGGTCTCAAAACAATTTCCCATGATTGATTCTTCTCAATTTGGTCAAGATCTAAATTCATTGCATGAACCCAATTCTCATCTCCAACTACTTCATCAAAGCATTTAGGCTCCACTTCTGATAAGTATGATGATTTCTGTAGAGACTTTATCCTCCTTTTCTACACTGGTACTGTCTGATCACCAATTATGTTCTACCTATAACTTTTATCTCTTATTTCTGGTATTTAGAAAGACACTGATTTATTATTATCATCTAATTATTCTTCAGAATAAATCTCGGGAGATGGAGCATCTCCTGATCTGATCATCTCTTTATCGCTATCCTCCTGAGTCTAATCATGTATTTACTAAAGATTCTATTTATTTTATACAATATTTGCATCATTATTTTCAACTATCTTTCCCAACCTATTATTGAAACATTTATATTCTTTTCTTTTCTTTGAGTATCCAAGAAATATCCCTTCATCCTCATGGGATTCAAATTTCCTATGTTTCTCCTTATTGAGAATGAAACATTTAATTCTAAATATTATAAAGTACTTTAATGATGAATTATTTCCATACCATAACTCATATGAAGTCTTATACTATTTTGAAAAAACTAAAGACCTATTTTAAGTGTATAATTCTGTCATCACTACTTCTTTCCAAAATTTATCTGGAAGGTCTTTCTCAATGAGCATTGTTCTGGCCACGTTGTTGAAAATACGATTTATTCTCTTAAATACTCTATTCTGCTATGGAGTTCTTAATACTAAAACTTGATGCCTTATCCCATGTTTTTCAATATAATCCTCCACTTGGATATTTGTGAACTCTATTTCATTATCTTTTTGAATCGATTGGATTTTATGACCAATCATCTTTTCTCATTCCCGTCGATATCTTGTAATGAAACCGAACACTTTAGATTTGTGGGTGATTATTGAAACCCATGCCATTTTGTTATAGTCATTAATGAGTAGAACATAATATCTCAACCCATTAATATCCCTTGGGGAAATTGGCCCACACACATCAATATGCACCAGCTCAAGCAATCTTGTTGACTTTTTCTCTTTTTTTCTTATATGTGTTTCGAATGATCTTCCCCTATTGGTAGGAATCACACGTATGAGTATGATCACATGATAATATAGGGAGATTTCGAGTTGCATAATATTTTACCAAATCTTCCAAGGAACCTTGGATTATGTGCCCAAGATGCTTATGCCATAACTTGTTTTCTTCATCCTTGGACAGAAATCACATATCTTCTTCTCTACTCACGAGGTAGAGATTACCTTTCATATTCTTTCCTTGAAACACAAAAACACCATCCTTTTCCTTGATGATACATAGTTTCTTGGAAAATCTTATGGAATGTCCTGAGTCACACAATTGACTAACACTAAGCAAGTTGTGACTTAGCCCCTCAACAACCAAGACATCTGCTCTTCTCATATCTTTTCCTCCAAACTTGGCTTTTCCTAAACCAATAATTTTCAAGCCCTCATCATTACCTAATCTTACAATACATTCTTTATCTCACCTAATTACGACTACTAGATTCTTATTTACTATTATATGAGAAGTGAATCCACTGTCAATTATCTATATCCCTATGTGATTTGATGCCTTGAACGCAATTTCTGCAACCACAGCCTGCTCGACCCTTTTCTTTTTGACCCAAGCCTTTGAATTCATAATTGACATGGAATGATAATTTTGATATTCCTTAGTATTTGATGGGTCATCTTCAACCTGTAGATCTTTAAATCAATTTTTCATTTTTATCTCACTTAAAGATACTTTTGGTTGCGTCTTAGAAACAAATTCAGTTTCCCTCGGCACATTCCTCTTCATTGTTGATATGAAATATCTTTCCATATATCTGAGTCCTTTACACCTGAAATAATGACCATCAAATGATGACCTATAATTTTGAGCTCTTTACAACCACCTATGTTGGTCTTTTTCCCTTTGGTACCTCTTTCCTATAGAACATACATTTTGAGAGTGTCCCATATTACCACAACAATAGAATCTTATGTGAGGTACATTCCTGTGTGGCAATGATTCACCACTAGTTGTGCATTGGGTTCTCTAAATTATCTAATTATGCTTCGTGCCCAAATCAATCTTCAGTATTGGAATGGGTTCTTGTGGTCTGACTTGGACCATAACTGCTTTCTGTTTTCGATCAATACCCATACCAGCCTTATCATTCAGAGTAGATTTGTGCTTCTGTTTCGATGGACCACTCTACTCAAATCTCATCTTCTCTGTTGTCTATATGATCTTCTTTCCTAGTAGTTTTTCCTGATCTTTAATTGTTCATCACATAATGAAAAATTCTTCTTCTATTTGTTTGATATGCTTGATTTTATCTTTTAAATTTTAGTTAATCTATCAATTTCAATTTTATGTTCTTCAATTTTGAGTCTGTAATCAACCAACTTTTCAGAGCTTTTTGGCATTGAAGACCTTAGCTTTTCAATTTCTTCATTCATCTCAGAATTCTTTTCTTCCTGCTATTTCATAAAGAGTTTGGCATCACAAACAACTTTTTTATCTTTCTTCATTTTGGATCTCAAAATATCTACCTCTTCAAGGGAATCTTCTAATTCATCCTGAAGATCAACTCTTCCTTCAATTTCTCCTTCTTCACTGTCACTTTATTCTATTTTTAAAGAATTTCTTTCAACTTCCACCAAAGCATCTAATTTTTGATCTATGCAGTTCTACAACTCTTCTACCTCAGATTCTTCTGAACTTTCATCCTCTCTTGAAAACATATTTTTCTTTTTGAATAACTTTATCCTAGTACTTCTCCTCTATTTCTCATTTGATGAATAATTCTTTTGTAGAATTTCATCATTTTCTTCATTTTCATCATCAATCTTCTTAGGACACTTTGCTACAAAATTACCAATCTTTCTGCATCGAAATCATGCAAATGGAAGTTTACCTTTGAACCTCCCTTTTCCCCATTGCAGATTGGAGGAGAGAAATGAAATGGAATCATCCATATTATCTTCCTATAGACTGTCATCAATAGAGAGATTCCTCATGGCCTTGAATTCCACTTCTTTATGCTTCCCTTTTTCCACTTTATCATTATCATCATTTCTCATTTCATATTATACAAGGGTATTGTATAGGTTATCTAGTGTCAGTTCTTTTGGGTCTTTGTCTTCCAACACTGAAACTATCGGATTGAACCGTGGTGGAAGTTTCCTCAAGATTCATTTCACAATATTTATATCTTCAATTAATTCTCCAAGACCCCATATATCTTCCACAATAATATTTATCTTGTCATAGAATACATCAATGGTCTCATTGGAATTCATTCTGAGATCCTCATACTTGTTCCATATAACCTTCAAATTTTCTTTTCTGACTTTTGTGTCTCCCTCACAAATGTTTAAAAAATTTTCCCACATTGAATTTAATGTTTTACAATAAATCACCTTCATATAAATTTCATTTTATAGGGACCACCCTAAAGCATTGATCCCTTTAGAATCGACATCAAATTCACTTCTTTCAGCTTCTGATAAAGTTCCACTATTAATGTCAGCTGATATTCCATGCATAGCTGTCGTAAATACATCCATCCCTACTAATCGGAAGTAGTGCTACATCTGATTATTCCATAGTTGAAAATTATTTCTTTCAAAGATTGTTATTATTTTATGATTTACCTCATCCATTTATTCTTCTTGATAAAGAACCACTAACTTTCAACCTTTCACTTTAATACCAAATTTTAGGTCTATTAGGTTGAATACCCTGGGGGGGGGGGGTGAATCAGGGTATGAAAGATTAAAACCTCTTATCATTCAGATATTGTTTCATTGTTAGAAAAAACTCAATTATCTATCTATCCTATAGAAATATACAAATATATATTAAATCATGCACAAAATACAATGATTTTTACTTGGTTCACCCTCACTGGGCTACATCCAAGGAGCATAGAATGACAATGTGCCGATGTACCAAATTCACTAAGGATCACTACCAATAATGAGTAAAATGTTTGGGATAGATCTTCTATGCCCAGGATCTTTTCCTTTACAAGGTTTAGGGTCTTCTCACTGAATTCCCAAGGGTCACTCTCTATGCATCTTTCTCTGGCTCACTGTCGATGGAAAGGGTCACCATCTTCCTCTTCCTTCTCTCAATGCTCTTGGAAAGGAATCCACTCACAGTTTATTGACTTGTAGGCCAGACACAGTTTATGGACATGTAGGTCCCTTAATTTTCATGAATTCCTACATCCTCAACTATATGTAGACAGTCTATTGATGTCCCCTTTTCACCTGAAGACGAATTCCACCTTCCTGGATACTACTAGGTACTGGAAAATACTTTCACAAACTGAATTGAAGCTTTTTCAATATTCCTTGAGAAAACCAAGAACCACCTTATTCTCCCACATTCTATGTACTAAGTTTGGTATACGGAACACCTCCTCCGCATACTAATTTCATTGCTATAAACTGCCCTTCGTCCGCAGTCTGACTCCATCTTTGCGATTGCATACCGCTACCACGTACCGATTCCACAGACCTCCTCTGCAAAACCCCTCCTGTCCGTGAACTGTTCTCTATTCACGGGCTGTATTCGATTCCGTATACCAGATATCTCCCTCCATGTACCACTTTTGTAATTATCCCTCTCGCATACCTAATATTTCTGCTCCACGTACTGATAAAACTCCTTCCGCGTACCGGACTTCCTTTGCGGGTTAAGAATCCCCACAAACACCTTCAGTGTGAACCACTTTCCGACTTTGCCAAATTCTCAGAGTAAAATATTTTCTATAATGATGTTCAATCTTCATAGTAATCAGTGGGATTAGCGATTATTATATAGGAAAAGATATCCTCAAAATTATCTAATCCAATATTTACCAAATCTTCAATCCAGCTTCCACCGCTTACCGATTCTTCTACCATCACGAACCACAAGCCCCCCATGAACCGTTTTTCATACACAGTCCATGTACTACCTTTTCTATTATTTGGTCGATCTCCTCCACTAACTTCAACCCATCCACGTACTACAATTCCTTCCACTATGAACCATTTTTAGTTTCACAAACCGCACCCGCATACCGTTTCTGCCGCTCCGCATACCGTTCTCAGAACATGGTACGCGACCCATGAATTATGGTACGTGTTTCTCACCCCTTGCCGATTTTCTTCAATATTCTTCATAAAATTAACTCCTATGAATAAATACTTCCTTTTACAACATAAAACTCTTTATTTTGAGGCCCAATAATTTTGGAAACACTAGGAAACTGTGCCACCTTAAAAACCTGTCTTCAGTAAACACAAACCATACTCATTTGTGATCATATGGATTTGTAAAAACACAAAACCACACCCAAACCATTCTGAGGGGACACCTTAAAGGATTTTTTCCAACATATATATATTTATAATTTTTTATTGAACTAATAGTATTAAACAATTAATTATTTATCCCTTATTGTGTGATACAACTTGAAGCATTCTTTTGCATGGATGTTTTTAATCTATTTCAATATCCTTTTGAGTTTCCTTTTTTACTCTAGGGATATATTATTTTACAACCATACACATTATTTATCTAGATGGATTATGTAATGTTATTATCTATCAAAAATATGGTTTATCTATGCCTTTTCATTCCCAACCATCCACTTTGAATAGAAATAACTTTTCTTCCATTGCCTTTGTTTTGTGAATACCTGGTTTTTCATTACTTTGATTGAAGGGTGTTAACTGAGATGTTATACATCGATTTATTGATGAAATTATTTACTTAACCACATACCATAACTCAATATGGTTTTATCTTTAGGGATGTTTACATATAAATTTATTCCATTTATATATTAGGAACTATTTAAAATCCATATATTTTTTATTTTGATATAGATATTTATTGATTACTCAATAAAGTCGAATATGTATTGTTTAACCATCCACCTTCTTTTTCTTGATGATTTATTATCATGTTATCTATTTTATTTACATGGGTAAAATTATTGGAATTCTATATATTTTAATTTTAATACAGATTATTATTGGAAAAGTTGATTATATATTGGTCACTCATTATATCATATGATGAATGCATTGGAATTAAAAAGTAAAGAGTGGGGACCAACAATATATATCCCCCTGATTCATCAATAGGTCTCATGAGAAAAACATGTTTGGGTATCTGTGCATGACTACCCAATTCAACAACATGTCTTGACTGTGGTCTTAATGATAATAATGAAATCTTGGATACAACCTTGAAAAAAGAATAATGTCTTGTTCAAGGACTAGATGGTAAGATTAAGATGTCCGACATTATGCATTCCATCACTATAAATTCAATTATTATTATCCACGTGATCTATTTTTTTTCATTTTTATACATGGATATATTATGCTCTCAGTTTTATTATATTATGTAATTATAATGATAACTTATTCCTACCAAAATATTTATGTATTGATTGCCTCAGTTGTATATTTTTCATTTTTTGAGTCTTTTATATCACCCCTTTTCAAGTTTATATTTACCAATTCATGAAGAAAAGTATTACACATGATATGTATAATAAGATATCTTGTTTGGAGAATTTATGGGAGATGTTTAAGACTTTTTATAGATTATATAGTTTCTTATAGTGGAAAAAATGTCATTTAGTTAAGAAAAACATGATATTTATTAGTTTATAATTTTTCTTAATTATTTAAATCTCTAATCATAAAATGTGTTGGGAATTTATGTAATGTAATATTTTCATTAATTCATGTAAATGTTTATAGTTATGTTCGAGAATCTGCAGTTGATATCAAAGATGATATATAAAGTATGTGTTATTCACACCAGATTCGGGAGTGTGGGTCCGAGGCACCACACTTGTAACTTAAGAAAATTTCTTAAATAAGAATAAATTATATGTGTTATAATAACACCTTCTCGAGTAACCAAGTGTTGAAGTTATCCAATAGGAAAATCTAGTTTCTTGTGATAATAATAGAATGATTCACTAAAATTTTCAAGGGAATTAGATGAAAAATGATGTAAGGAATTTTATTCTCCTCTCATATACTCAATATGATTGAGTGTAAATGAAACTCAATATGATTGAGTATACCAAGGACTTGTTGAGAATAGAGGTTTCCTTAAAGCTTATTCTAGTAAATAAATTCACTATGTTATCATTGATAATAACTTTTCTGATAATATGAATGAGTTTAAGAAAATATTTACCCAACATTATTAAGTGTTTCTAAAAGATGAATTTGACACATGATGTCTAGATTTTGATTCTATATCGAGATTAAAAGTGCATAAAAATTCAAACTAGAAGAAAAAATGTTAGTTATAGAGTCTAATAATGTTTCTTACAGTGGCTACTCAAGGTCATTGAAACCCTAAGGTGTTACCAAGAAGGAGGAGTAATGATTCCATAAGCTAGAATTGTTTGAGATGACTAAAGGGGTTTTGTAAACTCCATAGAATATCCATGTCATATATTAGTGTTATAGAAATTAATTATTTTATTTTGAAGGGTATGTGATACCAACTATATGTTTTACAAGTGTTGTAAATATAGAGGAGTACAAAAACAACAAAATAATTAACATATCTTGTATTTTTTATTCAAATGATGAAGTAAAGAGTTTATACATTAAACTTTTAAATGTAAAGGAATTTATCAAGCTCAGATGGATCTAAATAAATGATATGTATAGATATCTCATTTCTCTTATATGATAAGAGGATTTATTTGTTATTAAAGTATTATTATGAACAATGTGAGATGATACACATGGTTTATGATTCATTGGATTATATAACATGTTTTTAAAATAAGACAAGGATAAAATTGTTTTATATAGGATAAATTGTTTATAAAGATGTTTCTTAAAAAAATGATGGAATATGTTCTAACCACCCATCAGTGGTGTATTTTAAATAATAAAGTCTTATTTTAAGAGAAAAATTCTATAAACACATAGAATACCATAGGTGATATGGAAACAATAATATATTTGTAAAATATTCCTTCTAAAAGGAAATAAGTTGTATTTACTTAGTAAAAAGGAGTTCATGTATCTTAGCATGATATTTAGAAGAAAATATAGTTTCTAATAGGATAGTGAGGGTATTATTGTACTTATATAAGTTCAAAATGAATAAATAAAATATTATTCTAGTGAGAATTTAATGTTATTTCCACTTAATATTCTAAAGAGTTTAGAATATGTGATGATAAAAAGAAATGTAAAGATTTACATTTAGTTACCATGAGAAAGTGAATATCACTTCCTAAATGATCATTCCAATTAAAATAGAAAGTGAATTTATCTTAATATCCTAATTTCTTTAGGGTATGATGATAAAGAGAAATTAAAAGAGTTAAATTTATCTACCATAAAAGAGTGAATGTCAATTTATCCTAAAGGTGTTTAGAATGTTTTGGTAAGTAATAATGTAAATATTTAAATTAATTACCATATATCCTAAGTATTTTTTTGATGGAATTAGTTCCAAGGATGATGATGTTAAACTTAGAAAGAGTTATAAGTAAACAAAATAAGTTAATGACACCATAAAATTTGATGTTGTGTAGATAAAGAGTTTGAATATGTTCAAGGAGTTGAACATTATGAATATGATTCTTTGATCTCACAATTACTAAAACTTCATTTCTTAAAAGATATTAATAATTAAAGAGTTTATTGGAAGGGTTTTATCATATTGTCACATAGTGATGTGGTAGGAATTACATATAGATGTAATGAGTTTACAAAACCCTAGAATGTGTAGAAAATATAAGGCTGATCTAACAATCTTTCATATATGATATAATAGATAGGTTCTTATGTAGTATTTTTTTAATATTAATAAAATAGTTTTAACAATATAAAACTTATCAAATAAAGGAAATATCCACTTTATCATTCTTTCAAATTGGAAACACACACACACACACACAAACAACACACACACATATATTGATATATATTTTGTAAAGTTTAATAATAATTAACCTCTAAAAGTATGATTTTAAGTTATCCATAACCAATGTTAATCATGGATTATTATTGATTATGATGAAAATTTAAGATTAACGTGGGTAGGATTCTTGTATAGAGATTAAAAATATGCTCATGAGGAACAAAAAGTTTTTTTATGTGCTAAATAACCCACTAATTATACCAAATGGAGTGCCATACACTATTTATTTTGTATACTAGGGATGCATAGATCATATTTTAATCCCTATTACCTAAGGTTGGAAATATACCGAGTATGAGAGCCTTCATACTTTGATACCTTTCTTTAATAAGCCAAGAGGATTATCAAATCAGGGGTGGTGGGGTATGTTTTTGATTATTATGATGGATGGAACTCAACCAAGATATATTATTACTCTCATATTATTAGTATTAAATTTAGGTGACTAGTGGAAAATCAACCTATGACTACACCCCTATACCCCTGGTCAAAAAAACCATGAATGTAGGGAGCCTATGAACACAATAAAAAAATTAATTATGGTTATAGGACAATTATTACCACTTTCAATGATTACCATGAAAATAGGCTTGTTCAGGTTGACCTATAACCATAGTTAGTTTAGACCATGGCTTTAGGCTTGTACGTGAACCCCTAAAAATGGAAGGAACAATGCATGAATGGGGAAGGAAGGCCTATGGCCATGAATGAAGGCCTATGGATATGATCCAAATATAAATATATACATATATAAATCCATATAATTATAAATTTTAGTTTTAGAGAAGTGTTAATCCTTGATAGTTTCTATGGCATACTATCTTTTTATTACATAACTTTTCATTAACATGGTACAAATATAGGATCTCTTAAAGTTTATTTTCTTGGAAAAAGGGTAAATAATACATGAAAACTGAAAAAAAATATTCTAAAAAACATGAAAGTATTATTCATTGGTTCATAATAAGTACTTTTACAACATATCATATCTCGGGGACATACATCAAAGGAAAGGGTGAGAAAAGGGCCCAGTAAGGGAAAACAAGAGAAACAGTCTACATGTGATCTTGAGGAAAAACCATTAAGAACATGAAGAATATCATAAAGTCATGTGAAAAAGAAAAATGGGAATATAATAATAAAAATAAATTAAATAATATGTAAATTTGTAAAAACATTTAAATGAGACATTCATAAGAATATCACCAAGGTTTGTCACTAAGGTGTCATAAAAATTACTAAGGTTATTCTCCAAGGTATCGTAAAACATGTCATCTCTAAAGATTAAATTATTTACCCAATGCATTGAAGTGATATTAGTGTGAACAATTAATATTTATTAATTAGTGTGAGACACATATATCATAATAAAACATTTCATAAATAACCCATAGAGAATAAAAGAAATCGGTTTCATATCAAAATTATGGGGTTTTAAAAAAAATTCTTAAAGAAAAGATATTTATGTCATTATTAACCCCAAAAAAGGATAGAGGGTTTCATGTATGTTAATAATAAAATAAGATAATTTTTAAATCTAGGTGAATAACCTTGGAAAATAAATAGGTTTGGTTATTAACAAAATAAAATAAGTGAATTTATTGAGAAAAAGAGAGAAATTTTGAGAAGAAAATTCATCAGCATAACGAGTATGGAACATGGTTTTAAAAAATAGTAAAAAGATAGGGGAAATGGGTATACCATTAATAAAATAATCTTAATATATTAAATGGGTAGAATAAAATGGATATAATAATATAGTTTATAAATTTGAAAGACATTCCACATAAAAGGGAACTTGAAAGGAAAATAGAAGTTGGTATTTCCCTTACCTTGAAGAGTTGATCCTAAAAATTGAGGACCGGGACCTTGGGGGATTTAGAACACCTTGGGAGGTAAAACTATCAAATATTAATGGATGAATAATTGGGAGTTAAAGTAAATGAAGAAATGAGTGGATAATTATATCAAAGGAGGAGGATTTGTTTATTAATTTCCGCGAACACCAAGATAGTGGTAAATGAAAAACTATGGGATTTACCATGGTATTTTCCCTTGGTATTGGAAAATTGGGACACCTATTATATTATTTTAATTCACAAGAGTCTACCATAATTTTATATTACTTATTACATCATTATTACATAATTATGAAGTCATTAAACTCACTGAAAAACCTAAACTGTATTTTTACTATTCATAAAAAACTAAAGTATTTTAGAAAATTCTCATAAATTCACCCTAACCTATATTTGATGTGATTATTTCAAAAATGATATTTATTTTTTCATAACAATTATCTAAATATGTTAATTTTAACTTTTAAATATAAAAATCCATATTTATTAAAAATAATAGCGGATAGAAAATGCATAGTGAAATTTCTGGGACTTGAAATAAAATAAAATTATTTTATCATTTATATTTAAATAGGAGTGTTTTAATCATAAAATTTCATTAAAATAAAAATTATAAATAATTCATTAGTTTATTATAATAATTATTCATTTTCTAAAAAGTATAATTTATGTCTAAAAAATCAATTTATCAAATTCATTATATTTTTAAGAAAAACTATTCTCAAAATAGAATTGATGGAAATACAAATTTTATTTATACAAAAGGATTAGACTTTAAGTAACTAAGGTATCAATGTGTAACCCCTTATAATACCATTATAAGACCTAAGGGTAAGGTGTGCAATGACGATATATTCATGGGGTGGCTCGGCTAACATCACCTGAGTGGTAATTTCCATTAACTTGAACTTCTACCGAAGGCATTTTCATTCAAGATTCACTTGTTGAAGCTCATATTAGGATTTTTTCAAGAGGGAATCCCAATAATGCTACCTCCCTCCCAAGTTCTGATAAATGGGCTTCATACGACACAGTTCTACTAGTTGAGTTCATCGTTCCTCCTTTCTACATTAATTATCATTTTTCATTGCTACTTATAAAAACTAATTATAACGATAATTTTTTTCTCAAGAGTATTGTTTCTAATGTTCATATTGACCAAAAATCATAATTCACTGAAAATCATATAATTTTCTAAACTTGATGGTCACATTTCAAATTATATTCACTTCATTAAAAAAAACATGGTTTGTTGTGAAAAAATATAACACAAAATTTCAAGAAACAATTATCATTCAAAAAATTTGGATCGTTACATTATTCCCCTATTGATAAATTTCATCCCCAAAATTTCAACTCATTATCTCATTTGATAAGAGGTGTGGGTACTTTTTCCTTATTGTCTCCTCTGGTTCCCACGTCGAATCTTCATATATATATTTCCTCTACAAAACTTTGATGAGGTGGTTAGTCTTGTTGTGTAGAAACTTATCTCTATAGTTCAAGATCTCCATTGGTTTATCCTCATAAGAGAGGTCATGTTTCAGTTGTACCACCTCAAGATTTAGCACATGTGAAGGGTCATGTATATATTTCCTCAAGAGAGATACATGGAATAAATCATGAACATGAGCTAGATTTATAGGGAGTGCAAGATGATAGACCACTTCTTTTATGTGATCAATGATTTCATAGGGGCCAATGTACCTGTGGCTAAGCTTCCCTTTCTTCCCAAACCACATGACTATCTTCCATGGTGAAATTATAGGGAATAATTTTTTTCCAACATCAAAATCCAAGTCCCTTCGATGGTTTTCAGCATAGCTCTTCTGCTGACTCTAAGAAGCCTTTATGTGTTGCTAGATGACATGAACCCTTTATATGATCTCTTAAAAAAGATCTGGACCAAGAATCTTTCTCTCACTAACTTCATCCCAAAAAGTAGGAGTTCTACATCTCTTTCTATATAGAGCTTCCTAGGGTGACATTTGAATACTATAATGGAATTTGTTATTGTATAATAACTCAACTAATGGGATATGTTGATCCCATACACATTTAAATTCCATTGATCTTGTTATCAGCATGTCCTTGAGTGTATGAATAGTCCTTTCAGACCAACCATCAGTTTGAGGGTGATTAGTCGTACTAAAATTCAATTCGGTACTTAGATAATTTTGAAGACTTCTCTATAATTTTGATGTGAAGCTTGGATCATGATCCGATATGATAGAAAGTGAAACTCTATAAAACCTCACCACTTCCTTTATTTAAATATTGGCAAGTTGATCAAGAGATAATTCTTATTAGATAGAGATAAAATGGGAAATCTTGGTGAGATTGTCCACTATAACCCATATCACATTGTTTCCTTCAGATGTTTTTTAGAGACCAGTGACAAAGTACATAGTGATATTTTCCCACTTCCATGCAGGTATGGGAATTGGTTGCAATACCCCTTTAGGAAGTTGTTGCTCTGCCTTCACTTTTTGACATACCATACACCTTGTAGTGTATTCTACAATCTTTATTTTCATGTTATCCACCAATAATGATCACAAAGGTCCCTATACATTTTAGTGATTCTAGGATGTATAAAGAATATAGATCTATGAGCTTCATCCATCAGCTCCTTATTTATTTTCAGAATATATGGAACACATAGCCTTGTAAAAAACTTAAGTACACCTTCTAGATCAATATTGAACTCAGAAAACTTCTCATTATTCACATTCTCTATCTTATTTTTTAATAAGGGATATTCTATTTGATATTTCTTGATCTTCTCTAGTAATGATGGTTGAGAAATAATTTGGGATAGGGTTGATGATGTCCCTTCCCTTAAGATTGCCATGTCTAATTTTACTAGGTATTTGATAAAAGGATCTCCTTGAATCATCATCATTACTAGAACAATAGGGTATTTCCTACTTAATGCATCAAAAACATTGTTTGATCTTCTGAGATGATAATGAATTGAATAATCATAGTCCTTAAGAAGTTCCAACCATCTTCTTCGTCTCATGTTCAATTCCTTTTGTGTGAAAATATACTTTAAATTTTGGTGGTCTATATATATATCACATTTCTCCCCATAAATATAGTGCCTCTATATATTCAGAGAAAAAAAAACCATAACCATCTCCTGGTAATGCATATAATAATTCTACTAACGAGGCTTTAACTATCGAGATTCATAAGAAATAACCTTGTAATTTTTTATGAGTACAGACCCAATACCTTTCATATTTTTATCGATAAAAATAAATAATCCCTTTTCAATAGAGGGTAGAGTTAACACGGGTATAATAACCAATCTCTTCTTCAGTTCTTGGAAACTTTCTTCACACGCCTTTTTCCAGATGAACTTGGACCCTTTTCTAGTTAACTTGGTTATTAGATTATAAATTCATGATTTTTTTTCACAAACCTTGTATAATATCTTGTTAAAAAAAAGAAAACTATGAATCTTAGTTACCATTGTAGGATGATTCCAATCCTATACAACCTTTGTCTTTATAGGGTCAACTAAGAATCCTTTATTGGTTACAATTATCCCCAAGAAGGAAACTTTTTGTAACCAAAATTTAAATTTTCTTAACTTTCTACATAGCCTCTCCTTTCTTAGAGTTTGTAATATAACCCTTAGATGATCCTCATTACTTTTAGAATATATCAGAACATCATCAATAAAAATCACCAAAAAGTTATCAAGGTATTCCTTAAAGACTCTATTCATCAAATCCATAAATATAGTAGGAGCATTAGTCAAGACTAAGGTCATAAAAATAAACTCATAATGATCATATCTTGATTAGAAGACAATATTTGGAATATCATCTTTCCTCACCCTCAATTAATGATAACCAAATTGAAGATCAATCTTGGAGAAGAATTGATCCCCATGAATCTGGTCAAATAAATCATCAATCCTTGAAATAAGGTACTTCTTCTTCACTATGATCCCATTAAGTTCTCTATAATCAATGCATAGATGCATTGGTCCATCCTTCTTCTTCACAAAGAGAACAAGTTCCCCCAAGGAGACACACTTGGTTGGATAAACCCCTTCTCCAAATGATCTTGGAGTTTTATCTTTAATTCCTCCAACTCCACATTTTCCATTCTATATAGGTTCTTTGATATCATTTTGGAACCAAGCATGAGCTTAATGGATAACTCTACCTCTCTTTTTGGGGGAGGTCTGGGTAACTCCTTAGGAAATATGTCAATGTATTCCTGAACAATGGAGACATTTTCTATTCATATAATTTCATTTCCTTCTTCATCTTCACCAATAATATCTATAAATAAGGCT
Organism: Viscum album; assembly: GCA_963277665.1. Taxonomy (NCBI): domain Eukaryota; kingdom Viridiplantae; phylum Streptophyta; class Magnoliopsida; order Santalales; family Viscaceae; genus Viscum; species Viscum album. The sequence continues at coordinate 705,951,582 of OY728121.1, read as the reverse complement.
ATGGGAGGTTCTTCTAGACAAAGCTCGGGAAGAGATATATCTCATTTGAAAAAAATGGTTGTTTTCCATTCAAGACTACCGATATTTTCTTGTTTCTACAGTTGATCTCAGCATGATACTTTGAGATCCATTCCATCCCTAGTATAATGTTGAATTCTAGTATGGGAATTACTACTAGATTTATGATATGATTATTCTCACAAAAGTAAATACTAGAGTTTTTACACACTATTGATGCTTGGATAATCCCTCTAGGAGTCTTGATTTATAACTCTACTTATAGAAGTTTAGGGATAGATTATATATTCTTTGTGAAATTAGAGTAAATAAAGGAATGTATAGAAAAAAAATCAAACAAATTAATTTCTAGCTTAGAGAGAATGAAAATATTACCTTCCATCACATAATGTGGAGCTTCAACATCAAATGTCATGATAGAAAAATCCCAAGATTAATATTTTGAACTAAGATTAGGTTGATGGTGATTACCCTCTATTAACTTTGAATTTGGAAAATGATTGGAAAAGTGACCAATCTATCCACACTTAAATCATTGGACTTTAGGATGGGCTTGTACCATCTTCCCTTTTTCATTAGCAATGAGAATTTGAGGCTTCACCTCACTACGATAGTTCCAAGCTATATGGCCATCCCTTACACACTTGTAACATTATATACTCCCAAGTAAGCAGTTCCTCTAGTACTTATTCCCACATTTGTTTCACATAGGAAGTTGAATTTTCTTTCCCCATCTTCCAAGATTAAATTTCCTCCCCAAGTTTGGCTCTATAGATCTCTTCTTTTCATTCTATTTGCGATATCACTGCATCTCATCGAACTCCAGTTCAACCTTAATAGCACTATATACTCTCTCCTTATATATATTATAGTATCTATTGGCTATATTCTTGTAATGTCTCAAAAATTCCATGTATTGTTTTTAATTATATGAAATTATTCTGAGACCGCGATCTCTGGAGGCACATGATTCTGAGGCTTGGAGAGCCTAGAATAGAATTTTGAACTTTTTTTAGGTATGTTTAGTAAATGTGAAATTAGGTTTTTCTATCTTTTGAACCGGTGGTCAGATTGAAAATATGAGGTCACCATTGAATTTAGAGCACCTAGATTCTCATAGAAATGGATTAACTTCGACTGAAAAGGGTGGAGCGTAAAAGTTTTTTTTCATAATTTTTTGAGAAAAATAATAAAATAATTTCAAATAATTATTCAATTTCTTTCTCACCGTTGAGTGGCAGACGAAAATGTTGTGGGGCAGCGACAAGGTGGAGACGAGGCGCATTAATAGAGGGTCAATAATGGCTCATTTGAAACTACAATGCATTTACCTTAATGGGCCATTAAATGTAGCTCATTAAATGAAGTTAATTTAATGAGAATTATTAATCAGTGTAGCGTCGCTGTGCTTTTTGTTTTCTTTTATCAATCCAATGTGCAGAGTTTGGGAATTAAACTTGAAGGATTCTCTGATGAAACTTTGATGAATCTCTTCCCCAAAAAAGAATAACAAATTCCGATGGGTCTTCATAGTCTTCGACGCACCTCAAAGAGTAGAGCTGGAAGTGATGACGTTACTGCCTTGAACTACCGAGGAAGAATGCTTCAGCATCAAATGTCAATGAGGTAGGGGTTTGAGTTTTAGTTCAAAGTTCTTCCCTGTTATCTTTTTTTCAATGAAACTATGAACATGGATCAACCAACAAATAGGTTGATCTGTGATCCATACGTTTATGCAGGAGGGTGACTTTATTTGGTGTTTTTGTTATCTGAGATTCCAACTTGGTGAAAATGGTTGAACTTCAAATCCCCGGACCTTCCCCTTGTTTAAACCTCTAATGCGGAGGGCCCGAGCCGATACAAACAAGGTCTAAGGACCTCCGCTCATGTGTTCTTGGTGGCTACATTCCCAAAACGATGACAAGGGTGATTTAAGGCTTTTTCAGTGAACAAGACGAACTCCGGGGGCTATAGACGCAAGCGGTGTGAAAAACATAACACCAGTGTGCATCTGGTGGTCCACCGAAGGATCTACCGCCGCAGTGACAGTGGAAACAGTGATGGTGGCATGCGCCAGCCACGTGACAGTCAACGGGATGGAGGGCCATCATCCACACTAGTGGCTGGGTGGAGCGGCGCACCCATCGGTGCGCCACGATGGTTGGAGACCACAACCATTAGGCCACGACAGCGGAGGACGCAATGCTAGGTGGGGAACTGCGTGAAGGAAGGTGGCCTACGTCCGGGCCACCTAGCTGGCTAGATGATCCATAGTCCATCGACCGTAGTTGGAGGTGGAGGCCCCGCGGTGTCCCACGGGGAATAGGGGGCTGGATGCGGCCGGTTGCCACGTCCTGGACAGTTTTTACACCACAGCCGGGTAGTGCACCACTGGCCACTCCAGCGACCGGTCCTCGACTAACGGGTCGAGCCCCTAGTGGGCCGGGCCAGTTCTGTGTCCAGCATGTCGATCCCATGCCTAGTGGGCCGAACCCATACTGGCGGGTCAGATCTGTGCTAATGGGACAGACCCACGCCGGAAGGCTGGACCTGAGCCCTTCGGGCTGGGCCGGACTAGACTGGGTCGTTGGGCGACCTGGCAGGTTGCACCCTCGACCAAATTGGGTCGGGTCCTGCGAGGCCTATTGGGTCTGGCCCACTGGCCAGGCCAGACCAGACCGACCCCAACCCGAACCAGGTCAGGTCGAGTCCATATAATTAAATTGAGGTATGTGTGACCCCTCGGGCCGGGTCAGTTGGGTTGATCCGACCAGATCGGACCGGGCCCCATCACAACCAGTCCTCTATTTACTAAAATGTCCGTATCTTGCAAATCGCGTGTCCAATTGATGATCCATTTGTGGTGTTGGGATCCTCTTGATGAGGTAGATCTTTTGGAATTCTTTTTGGTGACTTTTATGGATATAAAGATGCGAAAAATGACTTGAGGAGCAGTTATCCCAAGCGTGCTATGTATGGAACCCTGCGGTTGGTTGAGATCTAATGACTGCTCAACGAAAATCCTGTGGGAAGCGACTCTGTGTGACCTGGCAGACCAAGAGTGGGAAGAATCTCTGTGTGACCTCACAGAAACACAATAATCTACAGGAGGAGTACCTCAGTTCGACCAAGGTGGGAAGTGACTCTGTGTGACCCGGTAGGTCCACGGTGGGGAGTGACTCTGTATGACCCAACATACCCATGATGCTCATCAGGGATGAGTACCAAATTAGTCCAAGGTTAGTGGGAAGCGTCTCTATGTGACCCGGCAGGCCCACTGTACTCGATAGAGGAGGAGTTATCTAGCATCCGAGGAGTTTGATGATATGAATGATGATGGTACTACCACTACCCTAGAATATACCTGTTGTGATCTGTCTTGTTCTTCATGCACATGCTTCATGATTTTCTTTGAGGATTGATTTTTGGTATTTCCTTTGTGTTTTGGGGTCCCCTACTGAGTATTTTGTTACTCACCCCCTGCACGGGCTTCACCCTCACATGTTGTGTATGGTGAAGATGATCGATGTTTCGATAAAGGTGCTTAGGGAGATAGGACCGACAAACGCTATGATGGTGGAATTTGTGGCCTTGGACCATGTGGGGCCTAGTTGGACCAAGCAGAAAAGACATACTACTTTGGCTTCCAGTAGCTTTACTACTCTCATGATCAGGTTGGGTTTTTCCAAGGACGACCATCATAGTTTCTCTTTTGTACTTTGCTGTTTTTAGTTCCTTGTTGGGGTTGTATCCTGGACCACTTACTTTCACTTGTACTTGAACTCAGCTTTGTTTTAGTGGTATACTTATTTCCCCCTTTCAGTTAGTAGGGATATGGTTGGGTGTGTGTGTGCATAAAGGGACTCAGGAAAATTCCTCCCACTAGTAGGTTGACGCCTTCGACGCTAGTCTCCATCCCCTAACCTTCGAGAGGAGGGCTTGGGGTTGTCACGACATGGGCCTCGAGGGACGGGTCCTGACAATTCTTCTATATATGGGGTCTTAGTACACTAAAGAATCTATAAACCCTTTCATTAGGATCCATGAAAAAGATAGAGGTGTAAAAAGAAAGTCTTGTAAATTTCATCTTATAGCTTCCCATATATTCATTTTCCTTTTGCTTCAGCTCTATGAATTCTTTCTCTATTATTTTTCTCATCGAATGAGGGAAATACTTATTGAAAAATATTCCCCTGAACTATTACCACTCCATAACATCGATCTCTCCTCTTATATTCATATTTTTAATCAGTGACCACCACTAATCAGCTTCTCCCTCTAAGTAGTAAATAGCCAACGCGACTTTCTCTTATTCTGAACAACAGAGTACAAAAAATATATTTTCTATAAAGATTCTCCATTGTTCACTAATAAATGATTTGGTAGATACACTAAAAGAAGGTGGTCATTGATACATAAAGGAATCAATGGAAATTTTTTCCCTTAAAGGAAAATTTGATTTCTCAGCTTGATTCAAGTTATTTTTAATAACTCGATTAAGTTGATTCATCATTCTCAAAAAGTTTTCCATTTAAAATTCCATCAAAGGGACATTTGTGCATAGTCCATTGTGCTCACCATTTACATGGTTTCTACTATTTCCCACCATTTTATAAAATAAGCAAAACACTATGAGAAATGTGTTTATTTTAAGAATCTTATAATTCTAAAAGAATTATATGACTTAAAACATATTGCTTAAATATTTTACTCATTAACAATAATTATATTTTCTATTAATCCTTCATAATGGTTCATAAAAATATCATGATTAACCAAACATATACCCTAGGAGTGTCAAACTAGGTGTGCATTAAGGCCCATTGTTTTATACCAGGTTACGTCGAGTCAAGCCCGACACACCTTGTCAGAGTTGTTACCCATAGGTACATCTGTTCTAGAACCACATCTACTTGTTCATATCTAGATTTTAATTTATCTTCTTAGAAACCATTCACTTAATATTTTACCAAAATAACAGGATGTTTTTCCTATATTTAACTTATAGGGTTATTCCTAAGGGTTTCAAATCCTAATTTCCAAAAATAAATAAACATTTCCTTTGATACCAATTATGGCATCCTACCTTTTTATTATATAACTTTTCATTAACATGGTACAAATAATTGATATTTTTATGTTTATTTTCTTAGAAAAAAAGGTACATAATACATGAAAACATAAAAAATTATTCTAAACAATGTAAAAGGCTTCTTCAGTGGTTCATACTAAGTACTTTTAAAGTATCTCATAACATAGGGACATATATCAAAGGAAAGGGTGATCAAAATTCCCAGTAAGGTAAAATAAGAGAAATAGTCTACATGTGATCTTGAGGAAAAATCATTAAGAACATGAGAAATATCATAAATGCATGAGAAAAGGAAAAAGCTGAATATAATAATAAAAATAACTTTAATCATAACATGTAAATGTGGTTAAAACATTTAAATGAGACATTAATAAGCATATTACCAAGGTTTTTTATTGAGGTGTGGTAAAAATTACCAAGGTTATTCACCAAGGTATTGTAAAACATATCATATCTAGAGATTAAATTCTTTTCCCAATGCATTAGAGCGCTATTAGGGAAAACCATTAATATATCTTAATTAATGCGAGCCACATATATCATAATAAAACGTTTCATTAATAACCTATGTAGAATAAAAGAAACGGGTTTCATATCAAAATCATGACATTTAAAAAAAAATACTTAAAGACAAGATCTTTGTGTCATTATTAACCCATGAAAAAGGAAGGAAGGTTTCATGTATGTCAATCCAAAAATAAAATAGATAATTTTGAAATCTAGTTTAATAACTCTAGAAAATAAAGAGGTTTGGTTATTCACAAAATAAAATAAGTGAATTTCTTGAAAAAAAGGGAAAAATGTTGAGAAGAAAAATCATCAACTTAATGTGTATGAAAAATGGTTTTATAAAATAGTAAAAAGAGAGAAAAAAGGGTCTAAAATTAATAAAATAAAGTGATAAAATAAAATGTAAAGAAGAGAACATTTGTAAATTTTAAAGACATACCACATAAAATGGGACTTGAAAGGAAAAGAGAAGTTGAGATTTCTCTTACCTTGAAGAGTTGATCCTAAAACTTGAAGATCGAGACCTTGGGGGATTGAGGAAAACTTGGGAGGACTCATTGGGAGGTAAAAATATCATGTATTTATGTAGAAAGAATTGAGAGTGAAAGGAAATGGAGAAATGGGTGTGTATTTATAGAAAAAGAGGAGGATTTTTCTATTAATTTTCTTGGAAACCTAGGTAGTGGTAAAGGAAAAACCATGGGATTTCCCATGGTATTTGACCATGATATTAGATACTTAGGACACCTATTATGTTATTTTTATCCACAAGAGTAAACCAGAATTTTATATTACTTATTACATCATTATGACATAATTATGAAGTCATTAAATTCACCGAAAAACCCAAACTATATTTTTACTATTAACAAAAAACTAAAGCATTTTAGAAAATTATCATAAATTCACCCCAACCTAATTTCAACTTGATGATCTAAAAAATAATATTTTTTTATCATAATAATTATCTAAATATGATACTTTTAACTTTTGAATATAAAAATAATTATTTATTAAAAATAACAGCAGATAGAAAATGCATAGTGAAGTTTCCGACACTTGAAATAAAATCATTTTATCATTTATATTTAAATAGGAGTGTTTTAATCATAAAATTTCTTTAAAATAAACATTATTATTAATACATTAGTTTATTATAATAATTAAATCTTTTCTTAAAAGTATAATGTATGTTCGAAAAATCAATTTATCAAATTCGTTATATTTTTAAGAAAAACTATTCTCAAAACAGAATTGATGGAATAAAAATTTTATTTATAAAAAAGGATTGCACTTTATGTAACTATGGTATCAACACATAAAACCTTATAACACCTGCATAAAAACTAAGTTTAAGGTGTATGATGGTGATATATTCATGGGGTGGATCAACTAACATCTCCCGAGTGGTAATTTCCACTAACTTGAACTTCCCATGAAGGCTATTTCATTAAAGCTTCACTTATTGTGGCTTGGATTGGGTTTGGTCAAGAGATAATCCCAGTGATGCTAACTCTCCCCAAGTTATGATAAATGATATTTTTACGACATGGCTATATTGGTTAAGGGAATCATTCCTCCTTTATGCATTAATTATCCTTTTTTCATTTCTATTTACAAATACTAATTATAAAGTTAAAATTTTTATCAATATTATTATTTCCAACGATCATATTAACCAATGGTCATAATTGAAAAAATGATTATATAATTGTAGAAACCCAATGGTCACATTTCAAATTATATTCAATTCATTAAAAAAACATGGTTTGTTATAAAAAAAATATAACACAGAGTTTCAGGAAACAATTATCATTCAAAAAGTTCAGGTCATTACAATTTCATCCTAGAGGTCACATGTTTGAAACTCACTAATATTTTTTTGGATCCTAAATCCATGGTAAGATATCATGGCTATAGAGAGTTATGGAAACAATTAATTTTTAACCATTTACGAAGTCTACCAAAATGGAAAAAATCATTACTATTTCCATAACTGTGGCCATAGCCTATATTCATGGTCAAAAGGGATAGTTTCATGGTCCCTAACCATAGAAATGTACCTTTTTTCTAATATTTATCCTCAATTGAGATATATTTTCTAGTGTGAAAATGAACCTAGATAGTACATATGACGTGATTATATATTTGAATGAGGTGCATGTGATGTTCTCATCTATAAAGATGAATGGAATATGATGTATTTATCCACATGGTCAGTCTATAATCAGAGAGTCGAGAATATATTAGTTATCTATATGTGTTTTAAATACTCTATGTACCATGGTTACTCAATTTATTAGACAAAGGAAATGTATGACAATTCACACTATCATGTGATACGACTGGTGGACATATGTATAAAGATACATTTTTTTTGATTGATATCACACCATATCCCTTTGTATCTTGAGTTGCACTGATTCTTTTCTAGAGGCTTTTCTTTTCTTACATTTATAAATATGGATATTCATATATGTTCTCAATGATACAAAGGCCAATGGGGTAAAACTTTGTGGAAAATAGAATGGGGATTGAGTTTGACTCAGAATGATTCTCTAAAAGTGTTTTATAGTTCATCTAAAAGAGTTTTGGATGGATATTCACAATTTATTTCATATTATATGATACATGATGGAGTTGATGATATCTTTTCAATAGTTTTTTATAAGATATGAAAAAGGATTTATGAATATAGTTTCAAAAGTTATTTTATATAATACAATATAAGGTGAAATAACCCAAAGTCCACGAGTCTTTAGTGAAAGTGGGAGATTAAAAGAGATATGCCCAAAATCATTTACACATATGATGTATTATGGACTATATTATAGGTAATGATATAAAAATAGAATATTATATGACATTTAGAAACCAAATATATGTGATATTTCTTGTTTTTAGTGTATCATATTTTATAATATGGTATATCTCAAGGAATTGAATGAATATTTCATACTACTACAAAAAAAAATCAAATTGTATAATTGGGTGATATGATACGAAAGGTTTAGAGTACAAGTTTTCGGTACAATATTCTTATGTATCCTATGATAAATATGGTATCTGAATGTTAAGTGTTAATTTTTGAAATATCTTTCACATTGTCTATAATTAAATATTCATTTAATAAGATGAAAAAGATGGGTGATGCAATACTACAATCATTTAATGAATTGGCTAAGAATTACAACTGATGAATGAATTAACTCATAATATACAATTTATTTCATATACATTATATAAGCATCCATAAGGGATTTATAAATACTAATTCCATGTGAAGATGGTAGTATACTTTCTTTTTCATTCTTGGTCTAATATTTCCTCGAACCCATCACTCTATTTCTTCTTCCACCTTTACACTTTGAGGTGATAGAATGCCATGGTGAGAGAGGAATCCCTCCCAAACATTAGGTGATTTAGCATCCCATGGACACCTTTGTAGGAAAAATGTATTTTTTCTACCTCTACTATGATATTGATAAAATATTGATGATGATATATTTGATGACCATCTATGGCATAAGGTATAATTTTATAATTTCTTCATTTCCAGTTTATTTATGGTTTTATTTATCTTACATGGTGATCTTGTATTTGGTTTCTTAATAGATTCCATAGCATCTAAAAAGTTTTGTTAGATCCCTTAAAAACCTAGATATATGACACTAAATGTATATTTTAAAAATGTTGTAAATATATTAGAGTTAAAAATAAAGGTATGATTTGATCAATATTGTAGTTTTCATTCAAGTGATAAAGAAAAGGGTTACTAAATCATGGAGTTAAAGGTAAAGGAAAATATCAGTCTCAGATGGATCTATATAAAAGATGTATATTTTCATCTTATTTATCTTATATGATAATATAATTTGTTTGTTAATGAAGAGTTTTTATGAATAATATGTGATGATATATTTAATACATATGGTTTATGATTCATCAAATTCTATAACATGCTTGAAAAGAAAATCAGGATAAAGATGTTTTATCTAGGATAGGGAGTTTATCTAGATATTTTTTAAAATATGATGGATATGATCCCTCCACCCTTGAGTGAAATATTTTAAAGAATAATCCTTTTCTAAAGAAAATTATCTAAACACAAAAAATACCATATAATATATAGATAAAATAGTTTATTTATTAATATTCCAAATAAATATAATAAGTATTATTTCTTGAAAAAAAGGATTTTGTGTATATTGAAATGCTATTATAAATATAATATAGTATCTAAGAGTCTATTGAGAGTATGTTTGGATTTGGTGAAGCTCAGACATTAACAAGTAAAGGAATATTCTAGTCAAAATTCAAAGTGAATATCACTTGATATTGTAAAAGAGGTTAGGTTATACCAATAAAGATAATTATAAAGAGTTACATTTAGTTATCGTAACAATGTTAAAATCACGTTATATCCTAAAAGATTTTAGGATGTGTTAATAAAAAAATGAAAATAGTTATATATTTTTACAAAAATTATCTCAAGGAAAAAGTTTTATGGAAAGGGTTCCAAGAATTATAGTAATGAACTTAATAAATATAAGTAGATAATAGAAGCTATTAACATTATGACATTTGATGTTATAAAGTAAAGGAGTTTAAATACTTGTTCAATGAGTTGAACATTAAAAATATGATTCCTAAGTCTCACCATTATTCAAATAGGATTTATTTATAAATATTAATCACTAAATTATTTTAGTGTAATGTTTTATTTTATGGCCATATAGATATTTGGTTGGAATTATATAGAGATGCAATGAGTTTAACAAAACCCTAAAAGTGCATCAAACATAAGAACGATCTGGTGGTTTATCATATGGTATATAATTAGAAAATCATTTTTATGGTTTTTTAATATTATTAAAGGAGTTTAAGAATATAAAATTTATCATGTTATACAAAAATAATTATTCAATTTATCATTATTTCAGTTTTCTTCATATATTTCATGAAGTTAAATGGCAATTAACCTCTAAAAGTATGAATTTGAGTTATACATAGTTGATGTTTGTCATGGATAATTATAGGTTATGGAAAAATTTTAAGCTATTCATGATTATGATCTAGTATAGAGATATAGAATATACTCATAAGACATAAAATGTGTTTTGTGCATTGGATGACCCCCAAGTATATCACATGGAGTTTCATACACTATGTCCTTGGTATAGTAGGTGTGCAAGTTTCATATTTGGATTTCCCCAATACCTATGTTTAGTGAGATATCTAGCATGATAACTTTCAAACTTTGACACCTTACTTATGTAATACTTGAGGATTAACTAATCAAGGGTAGTTGGGTATGTTGCTAATCATGTCATCGGTTGGAGCTTAACCAACATGACATTTTCCCTCATATACGATGAGTCTAACATTTGATCCCTCAATTGAGATAGAATAAGGAAGTGTACAATTTTACCTGGATAAGACATGTTAAGTGATTATCTATCATATGAGGGGCATGTGACGTGTTTATATGTAAGAGAGAATGACATGAGATGTATTCATTGACCTAGTCACTCTAGAATTATAGAATCAAGAATGTATGATTAATTATATGAGATTGACATACTTAGTGTCCTATGGTAACTCGATGTCTTAGAAAAAGTGGTATATAAAAATTCATGATTGAATATGATATAGTTGGTGAAAAAATGTATAAAGATACATGTGTTTGATAGAGATCATTCTTGACTCCTTTATAACATGAGTAGCACTGATGTTTTTCTATAGGAAACTATTTGATTATATTTATGGATTTGGGAATTTATATTTATTTTAAACTCTATAAAGACCCATGGGGTCATAATTTATGGTTTAATAAATTAGGATTGAGTTTTATGAAACTCATATTGCTTCTCTAAAATTTATTTAGAGTTTATCCAAAATGAGTTTTAAATAGTTACTCACAAGGTATAACATATGATATGATATGTGGTGAATTTGATAATAACCTTCCAAAAGTTTTTTGGAAGATATCTTAAAGTAATTTTGGATATATCTTGACAATTTATTATATATGATATAACATAAGGTGAAACAAAATTAAGTCTATGAGGCTTTAGTACAAGTGGGGGATTAATGGTGATATTCCATAAATCTTTTATACATATGACGTGTTTGGATTACATCACAGTGTATGGTATTTTCATGTCATATAGAAAGACATGCATGAATATAATGCATATTGTTTGTTTTGGTTTAGGAATATCATATAGAGAAATATATGATATTGCTCCACTACCTTGTCCATATCATACTGTATGATATGGTGATATCATGATGTTGTGATAATTATAATATTTGATTATCATAACATCCTATGATTTAGTGGCAGTCGAACATTAATATGTTAATGTATGAATAATTACCCACATAATATATCATTAATTTATATCATTTAATATAATGAAATGAGTGGTAGTTATATCATCTTAAAGTTACAAATATTTATAACTGATATTACATTTACTTTTAATGTATAATTAAATGATTGGGAAGCATGAAGAGAATCCCAGAACACTATATAATAATGTAAAAATTATTTATATGTGGTGTGTGATCCTTTCCCAAGCTTCCTTTGTCCAAATATCCTCACTAAAGCTCTCTTCCTTCTTTATCCTTATCCACCTGAGACACTAGAATACCTTAGATGAGAGGAGAATCCCCTCAAGCATCAAGTGATTTATTAAACTTATGGATACATTACAGAGGAGGGAGTCCTTTAGCTTTATATGAGGAATCTTCATCAAATATATGGATAAACACAGTAGCAAAATCTCCTTAGTTAAAGGTGCACAACACACTCTTCATTTTATATATACAAGGTTATAGTTTCATTAATGGTTGATCTTGGTATTTGAGGTTTCCAATTGCTGTCATTACATTGATTAAGTATTAATTGATCCTTAGAAACTCATTTGTGGTATCAAATCATCACCATTCCTTATATTTCAAAAACTCATGTTTTAAAATGAAGTCCAATGATATCATAAGGCTTGTCATTAAAAATCATAGAAATTTTGTTTTGTGGCTTATCTTATGATATTGGATATCGTAAGTAATGAAAATATCTATCCATATGATATGAGATATTGTACTGTGTGATTCAATTTGATTCTTCAACTTTATACATGTTATAACATATGATATGGATAGTCGCAGCATATGATGAAACTGATTAAAATTCAAAAAATTGAGCATTGTTTCACTTTGGTGATATTGATTCATATCATTGAATAGTTTTTTAGATAATGAGTTAATATGATGTAGGACAAACATATCTCATGTTATAATTGGACCTACATTTGAGGCACACTTCAGCTTCTGCAAAGGCTGTCATCGGTACCTCAATCGAGAGATGCAAACCATCTTTCGAAACCACTGAAGGGTACGGGACAACTCTAGAAAAAAGGGATGGGAGGATCCTCAAAACAGAGCACAAAGAGCATATTTAAAGGAAGGAGCGCAACTAGGAGCCTCGTGGGAGGAGCTGGGATCAAAGAATATCGGTAGAGGTGACACCGACGTATTCCATCCAGAAGCGGGATGAACGATATAGAAACTTAAGAATTTCTTTTAAGAAAGGTGAAAATTCTTCATGTTAAAGAATTCCATACTTGAGTAACTAAGTGTTTAAGTTGTTCAAAAAATGAATATAGATGCTTATAATAAGCATAAAATGGTTCAATTAAGGTTTAAAAGGAATTTGATACAAAAAATAACTTGATGAAATTTAATATTCACTCATATACTCAATGTGATTGAGTGTGACAATGAATTGGGGAGACTGGAGGTTTCTTTTAAGGTTTTATCTACCTACAAAATTCATTTTGGAATCATAATTGGAAGTGTTAAAATAACATGAATGGGTTAAATAAAAGTTTACCTTACTTCCTTAAGGTCTTGAGGATATATGATCATGACATGGGATATCTAGGATATTTTACCATTCTAATAGTATTGAAGGGTAAAGGTTTAATCCAAAAAATAAGATTTTAATTGAACAATAGTTATCTTCAGTCATTGAAACCTAAAGGTGGTGTTAGGAAATAATGACATTGTTACCATATGATGGAATTTTATGGGACATATGAAGAGACATGAGAAACTCCATGGCAATTCCATGTCAGATATCAATGTTATTGAATTAAATTCATTGGTTTTGAAGGGTATATGATACCAAATTTATATTTTATAAATATTTTAAATATACAGGAGTTTGAAATCAAGGAAAGAGTTGATCAAAATTATAGGTTGCATTCAAGTGATGAAGAAAAGTGTTTCTAAACCATAGATTTAAATGTAAAGGAAAATAACAATCTTATATAGATATATATAAAGGAAGTGTATTTTCATCATATTACCCTCATATGATAAGAGAAGTTTTTTGTTAACAAAGAGTTATTATAAAAAACATGTGATGATAGATTTAATACACATGGTTTATGATTCATCAGATTATATAACATGATTAAATAAAAAATTAGGATAATTTTTTTTATATAGAATAAATATTTTATCTTGATATTTTTTAAAATATGAGGTATGTGATCCCTACACCCTTCAGTGGAATATTTTTATGAATAATATTTTTTTAATAAAATACCATAAAAGATGTGGATATAATTATTTATTCATTAACATTCCCACTAAAGGAAATGAGTTTTATTTCTTGAACACAAAGGAGTTTGTGTATCTTATAATGATATTTTTAAGAGAATAGATTTCCTAAGTGGATAGTGGGGGTATATTTAGACTTAGTTAAGTTCAAAGATTAACATACAAAGGATTATGATAGTAAAAATTAAAAGTGAGTGTCACTTTATATCCTAATAGATTTTAGGGTATATTAGAAAATATAAATGTAAATAAATACATTTAGTTATTGTAACTAATTGAAAATAACTTTATATCCTAAAAAAGTTCATGATGTGATGGTAAATAAAATTTTAAGAGATATATATTGTTACCAAAATGATATCAAGGAAATTTTTTTATGTAAAGGGTTCCAAGAATGATGGTATTAAACTTAGTAAGAGTTATATGTAGACAAGAGAAGTTATTAACATTGTAGCATTTAGTATTGTGAATTTAAGTAGTTTTAATAGTTGTTCAATGAGTTAAACCACATGAATGTGATTCCTAAGTCTCCCATTACTCAAACCAACTTACTACATAAATGTTACTCAAAAAAGGTGTTTATGGGAGGGTGTTATTATATTGTTATATAGAGATGTGTTATGAATTATATAGATATATAACGGGTTAAAAACCCTAAAAATATAGTAAACATAAGTCTAATATGGTGATATATCATATGGGATATGATTTTAAGTGTTTTTAAAGAAGTTTAAGAATATAAAATGTATCATATTATACAAAATCAAGTATCCATTTTATCATTATTTCACACTGGCTTCATATATCATGTGAAGTGAAATGATAATTGACATATAAAAGTATGACTATGATTTATCCCTAACCAATGTTCATTATGGAGTATTATAATGTGTGATAAAATTTTAAGTTTCTCATGAGTATGATTTAATATAGAGATATGAAATAAGATTATGAGGAATAAAAAGAGTTTTTTGAACTGGATGACCCCAAATTATATCACATGGAGTTCCATACTATCATGAACCAGATCTGGGCCACCCTTAAACTGGGCACCCAAGATATATTGTGACATACCTGAGGTGAATTCTCAATTACCCTGGGCTGGTGGAAAACATCAAGGTCATTGAATATAACTCAAAGGGAATACTTTTCCCCCAAAAAAAGAAACACAGGCTTCCACCTGAAATCCTAACATGACCATTCCATATATCAAAGTTCATTCATAAAAGATCAGAAGTTAAAAATATTATGGAAACAAAAAAAAACTCATGAAATTAAAAAAACTCAATAATAAAATAAAATAAAATAAATATGACCAGTGATAAACAAAGACAATAATAAGAAAAGGTAGAACTAAGAAAAAAGGATAACATGGACGATACACTAAATATAACAAAAAAAAGAATAAACAAAAAAAACATTTATCCATCATTAACATCAAGAGATATAACTAAAATTTATGCCACTACTATACCTGAAACCATAAATTGAGATCCCTCACCATGATCACACGAGGCCTATTGAGCCTATTATATGATAGGTGTGGGCATGAAGGCCTATTAGGTATACCTTGAAACTATAACCCACACATAATCTTTTAAAAGGAAATCATTTCATGATAATTTGAAATACATTTAGAGATTTTTTTTATTAGGTGAGCACATGGAAATAAAATATCACATTAAAAATATCTCATAAGACTTCAAATACTTTTATTTAAGTGAAAAAAATCAATTTGAAAATATTTCCTCATCCTACACCACTTTTAAAAAAAACATTTAGAAATAATATTTCAAAACCATTTTAAATAATAATCATGATTTAAAGAAAAACAAAGTAGTTCACAATTTTTTTTAAAACAAGTCTTATATTTTTTAATAAAACAAGATAAAACTAGAGCACAATAAACACACACCAAAAAAAAAATAGAACAATAACAAGTGTCATGAGATCCTCATATATTGAAGGAGGATCATGAAAAAATATAATAACTTTACTATATTCAATACCAATGAAAAGTATTAAACAACATTTCCAATACCCAGTATTTCCCTACCTAGCCTAACTGAGTGGAAAAATCCCATAAAAAGAATAAAATCTATCTCAGTGCCACTAGTCAGAGCATGATAATAAACTGGTGCAACATGTGTACCCATATATCTTTCCCAATTACCCATGGATTCCCATGACATAAAAATATAGTTGATCACATAGATTATCACATAAGTATATAATTACACAAATTAAAATTAAGCTCACCCTTACCTCTAAACACCATTCATAGAAAAAACCCCTTCTTTTTCATCAAGAACTAAAATAAATACAAATATATCATAGGGAAATCATCACATATTACATCTCAATTTATATAATATACTAAGGTGCATGTTTCAATGTTAAAATTTAACACCATTTATAAAAATTCCAACTAGGACTTTTAGTACCATTTGAGAAACAAGTTTATAAAATCTCCTTTTAAACCAAAATACCCAATCAATATAAAGTCACCATATTAAAAGAAACTCAACACCCATCCTTTTAAATACAAGAAAAACCTTAGAATTCAAGATTTTCCATTGAAGGTGATTAAAAAAATAAAAAAACTTTTTGGATTTTTAAATCCCTAGTAAAATACATTCAATTATTTTATCAAAAGTTTTATGTGCATGATAGTTGGAAAATAGATTTAAATCACATGTTTTAATAGAAAATCCTTGTTATTTAATTGAAACCATGTGAAACTTGGTTTCTATTTTATAAAGGTTCATACACACATTCAATATTATCACTAGGAATTTAAAAATTGGATTTAAAACACAAGAAATAATGATTTTCTAGTTAAAGAATTACGAAATGAAGAAAACCAACCTGAACCTCCACACTTACCCAAGTGCTATGTTAATATGACCTTAAGAGGTAAGAATCACCCCTAAAGAACTAAGATAAACCATAAAAACATGAAACCACCAATTAAAATTAATCTATGAGAGAAACAAAGGTCACCACGACCATCTTAGGTTAATAAAAAGAGAGAAAATTAAGGAAATAATAGAAGTAATAGAGGAAGAATAGATTACCTTGAATATTTGGCTTCAAACAATGAAGAATAATAAAGGAATCATCAAAAAAGGGAGAGGAACCAAGGGTAAGGCCTCCATAAGTTTTGTAAACTAAAAAGGGGAGGCGATAAGTGAATTTTGGGCTAAAAAACGAAATGTAATAATGGAAATATCACACTTTTAACGAGTTAGAGAAGCTGCACGATTTAGCTATACGGTTTGAAAAACCATGTTCCAATCGTGCGATCCTCACTACTATGCATAGTTTGAAAAAATATTCTCTAACCATGGAAAATAACTCATCTACAATTACATAACTATGGTTTCTAAATGGTTTTTACTAATTGTGTGCCAACTGTGCACCCATCACTAAAACATTATAAACATTAAAATCTTTAAAATTCTATGGGATTTAGCCCAAAATTCAATGAAAAGGTTAACTATCAATAAATAAATAAAATAATAAGGAAAATTAATGTTAGGATGAGACAATTTTCCCCACCATAATTATTTTTACCCGCCAAAAACCTTGAATAAAAAGGGTAACTCAAAAAGGAATGAGGTTCAACCACCTTACTAAGGAAACAACTTGAAAGAAAATTTTGAAACATGAAAACCAGTTGAAATTTCCACAAATTATTTCCTATACTATCCTTAATATATAAAAAACACATACCCAATGAATATTTCCATAATATATCTGAAGATATATCACTAAATACTTGAAACAAGAGAAAACACCTTAAAAAAGGAAATAAGTTGATTATATATGCCCCAACTTAAAAAACCAAGGAATACCACAACAAAAAGGGGTAAGATGGAAATAACTAGTGGAACCCAATAATTGGTCCTAAAGTACATCCCAAGAAAAATCATCCATCAACCATCAATACTCTACCCTCTAGTGGGAGTGGTTGGGGAAGAATCATAGATTGGTTCCCCAACCACACATCACCACTTAATCACAAGATAGAACATACTGAAACCGATCAAATAAAACTATAATTCCTAAAGAAAATAACTTATGATGGTCTCCCTACCATATTTGAAACTAAAATAGTATTATAAATATCTAAAAAATCCAATCATTCCTAGTAATAAGAATAATTAAAATCAACACAAAAGATTAAGGATTCAAAAGGGTTACCATAAAAAATACAAAAGTACCATAATAAGATACCATATCTAAAATATCAGAACTATTATCACCCCAAAAAAAGATAAAAAAATGTGTATAAGATGGTAGAGGACAATATATGACTGAAAATACCTCAAACATGATTGTCTTGACAAGAATAGACAATACTAGCTTTAAAAGGAATACAGAAGAGGAAACAACTTGGGAAATCTCACTCAAAACACTAAAACCCTGATGAACCCATCTGAATAAATAAGGTAACCACTAGGATATAACCTATTCTAGGAGTAACACTCATACCTTATACTATATAACAAACCCAAGTCTTCCAAACCACAACCACTCAGCATCAAGTAAAAACAAAAAGGCTAGAATTCTTGTGGAATAAATTAGGAAAATTTGATCATAGAAATAAGAACATCTCCTTGATGATCAATATACCATCATGAAAATTAAATGGAAAATCCAATGATCCAAATCATTAAATAACCACTAAAGAAACTCCAAATACTCTAGGATTGAAAAGAATAAGTTACCAAGGTATATGGGCACCACTACTCAAAAATAGAGCCACACCTAGATGGGGAAAGGAATCACCCAGTGAGTCATTCCAGAAGAAGGAATTGACCCTTTTCCTTAGGACTTTTCTAGGAAGAAAATGAAAAATAACATAAAACATTACCCTGAATAACCCATATCTCAAAATTCAAATTGAACGATTCAAAATTAAACCAAGAGACATGACCATAAATACAACCTACCAAATTAAAATACTTTTACAGAATATCCTTTTTTCCTTTGAAACCAAAAATTTCAAATCAAGAGTTTAAAATTGTTTTATACAAGAAAATACACCATAAAAAAATTCACCCTTTTTAAAAGAACAAACCCACCCTCAAGGGCCTTTTTCTCATTTTAAAAATCATCCAAAAAATCATTTCTAAATGTTCTCTTCCTTTTTGAAATACCACCCAATTTTTTGATATCAAATACATGGCTATTTCATAATATTTTCCAAGACATTTAAAAAAAACTTCTAATGAAAATAAAAACCTTTTTACCCATAAAAAAGAAACCACCTTTAATTGTTTTAAAACACATACCTTTTAAAATCGTAGAAAATTTTGAAATAATTTAAGAAAATTAAACTTAATTCATTATCAAACACCACAAAAATGTTTACAAAAAAGTTAACATGACACTATTTTAAATCTTAAAAAAATTTAGAGTCCAAAACATGGTCTTTTCCAAGAACAAAAATTCATTTTGTATATAAAAATATTAAAAAAAATTCCTTGATTTTATAAAATTCCACTCCCTTTGAAAATACCCATCAAAATCATATCACAATTCTTAAATAAATTCAACTTCAATAACATAAAAAAACATATTAATCCATCCTAAATCAATCATAAGAAAAAAATAAACTAATTAAAAACCCTTAATAAATAATAATTTCAAAAATCTAGAGAATTTACAGCTATGTATAGCTTGGACACATGGTTTAGAAAACTGTGTGCTAACTGTGAGTTTCTCCATTAGATTCCATCAAGATAGATCTTCACTATTTATGAATGGTTTTAAAAACCATGCACAATAATTATTCAACCATATAATTCTCCCAATATTCTACTCAAAATCCAAAAATTTCTCAAAAAACCCAAAAAATATATAAATAAAGTATAAAGACCAAAATAAAGGCTCAATATATAAAAAAAACCATTAAACATGCATTAATTTTAGATGTATACATCCTAGAAAACCCTGGAAACTCAAGATATCAATGATATAAGTGTTTTACAGACACTCATACACACTTATTCCCTAAGTTTTGATGTAAGATCCCATCTTTTTCAAAGCATGTACCTCTTTGAGTTTTTCATTGAACCTATTTTGTTGGGGTTTTCCACTGTCTTTGAACCATAGTGGTTGAGTATCATTCAAAGACATAGATATTTGTTGGGGAAAATGACCAAAAGTTTGGGGATGTATGCTTGTTTTAATTAATGAAGTCTTGTTATAAACACGTAAAATAGGATTACAAGGGTTTCTCATGAGTTTGGAAGGCTTCATAGGTAGTACAAGAACTTTCATAGAATCTTGGATGAAAACTGTTTGCTGGAAAATTACATGTCATGTATATGTTACATAATGTGTTACCACCACCATACATTGGTTGTGAACTAGTTCATGATGTGAAGTGGTTACACATTGTGAACCTAATTCACATTGTGTAAATATTGATCCAGATAAATATTAACCCGAGGTGACATATTTTTTGGCATAACTCAAAAATGAGGAAATACATGATGTAAAAGGATTACATTCCGTGTATTACTCGAAACCAGTGGTTTTAAGAGGCCAACATGTATGATTATTTCATTCATTCAATGCTGGACTCTCCTCTCTCAAGACTAGGATAATTACATGTGTTTTTAGAGTCCTCCCACCCCTTACAAATGTTACAATCATGCATCCGATCCTTGGTGAGTTTTCCTATTCATATTTTCCCCTCTCTTCCATTGTTCTCCATTCTAGCGATAGAATATTTGGAATATAGTTATATTTGGTTTAACCAAGATTTTATGTGATCTAGGTTTTCTTTTTTGATCTTCATCTCCTCCATTCTTGTTGGTGATTCTTGTTGGAAGCATTGATAAATTTCCAAATTATGGTAGGGGGTCTAAAACCTAACCCTATGCTATGCTTAATTTTCAAGTTTGTGCAATATTGCAATCATGAAAACATAATATGTGAATTAATTAATTTAATGATAAATTGCATTGTTCCTTAGATCTATTTGGATCTAATTGATAGTGAAATGGATTATGGATACCCATTGGGGGATCAAACCCGTAAATATATATATAAATTGGCTAATGGATTAAAGTGTGTTTATAATGAAATGAGATTTAGGAGATTTCTTGATATAGACTCAACTTGGAAATGAATTTGTTTATTGAAATGGTTCGGATGTTAATGGTAAGAACAACTTGATAAAATAAAGGGGAAATTTAAAGATAAATGGAAATTTTTAGAATTAACCATTATGGATTATGTGGTGATATCCTTATTGTTATGAATTGTTGTGTTAAAATTATATAATGATTATATTGAGAGATCTCTACCCAATCCCATTATACAATGCTTATATTGAGAGAGCACTACCAAATCTCATGCTATAATTGTTATATTAACTAGGTTCTGCCCAATCCCATGCTCTAATGATTATATTCAGTGGGATCCACCCAGTCCCATGTTGTAATGTTTATATTGAGTGGGATTTTCCCAGCACCATGATGAAATGATTATATAGTGGGATTAACCCAAACTTGTATGATTTTCCATGATTATATGGTTATTGGTTGGTATGGTTATGCCACATGCTCAAAGATATTCCAGCATGGTTTTGAAGCACGTTGATTATTATATTTTATTAATTGATTTATTAATACACATGTTTATTATTTATTTAATGCACTTATTATTAGACTAGTTTTGTTTAGACATGGTGGTATTGACAAAATGAGTTTTAATCACAGCCTACTCAGGCCTCCATTTGGAACTAGAGAATATTACATGGATGCAGGGTTGGACAAGGGCAAGGGACCTTGTTTCTAATTATTGATTTCTGGATGGGATGGAGTTTTGATATGGGATTGAAATGGGGTTCAAGACTGAGGTATTTTGAGATTATATTGTGTCTCCTGATTATTTTATTTGTATTATTTTCATTTTTATATTTAGATACATATCATCTTATCATTACATGATTTATTATTATTGGTTTATTTGATTCTCCTTTACTTCCCAATTGTATGATATATGGTTTCCACTATTATCCATTACTATGATATTTCTTATTATTTTATTATTCTATTATGTTGTAACTATATACTATGGGGTATAGTCTCCCCACTATACTTATCACACCCCACTTCTAGTCGGTAGCCTTTATCATATGAGGAGGTGTTCTTGAGGTCCCATAAGAAACCCTTTTCGGTCACATGAGAGAGTACCAGATCAGGGGATGTTACAAAGTGGTATCAAAGGTGAATTTTTTTATTTTCTATTGTTTTAATATTTGGGAAAGGTAGAAAGGAGACTAGGATATTTTGAGAACTGGTAATAAGCTTGTCTGTAATGCCCCGACCCCAGTTACCCAGAGTCGGTGCATTATTGCATAACATTGGCATGATCACAAAAGATCAAGTCTCGAAAGACCGAATAGTTTAGTAGACTTGGAAAAACTAGATAAATTCATAAAAGTTACATTACATCATAAAGTGAAAAATCACAATAACATAGTATCCATAGTCCACACTTCTATCCCCTTCAGACTATCCCTGTAGGTCAGTCATAAAATATTTCTTCACATCCTGGGAAAAATAAAACATTGACAAGGGTGAGCTCAGATGATCAGTAAGGATAAAAATATAGCGGAAGATTTCATAAATAAACATAAACATTTAAGTAAATGTATAACTAAAACAAAATCCTTTTAAACTTGAACTTCAACATAATATGGAAAAAGTAAAATGAGATAATGCCATTTACTTATTCACATGGATATTCTAATGGTTGAATAATCACATGTAATATCAATAACCACTTTCATAATGATGGAATGCATAATGCCAGAATATCATAACCACGTATCCAAGGCCTCGTGCCAAAACTAAAAATAAGATTTTGTCAAGGCCTCGTGCCAAGACACTAGTTTGTCTCATGAGACCTGCCGATGCATCGAGGAGCTATAGCGGGCTCCACCCGTCACTTATTAAGTCCAATGCATTCCTCATATGAACAGGTTTAAACATATCATAAACCATAAAATAATCGTATCACATAAAACATTCATAAAGGAAACATAAAATTTCCACATTTCAATTACAAGACATCAATACAACACATTGATATAATAAAAAACACTTTCAAAACCATTTTCAATACCAAAATAAAAGAAAATTAAAAATTTGTATTTATTTTTTATTTAAAAACCGTTATGGCTTGTAGAGGAAGCCGAAACTCAAATAATGGTCACGGAGGTGGAGAATTCATTGTCGCCACATACGTACGACAAGAAAATCATTCCTTTTTGTTGTTTAGTAAAACGCTTTGTATAAAAAGATTCCTTTTGAATAAACGTAAAAGTCAAAGGGGTTTATACACAGTATAAAAGAAAGTTGTGTATAAAACAAAATATGACTCAATGAAAGAAGATAGAGAAGAAGTCCTTACAAAGATAATTTTTTAAATAAAATAGATCTATTATGTGTAGTCACTATAAGTACACATAAATAAAGTACAAATAAAAGATAATAATGACATAATTTGAAAGTAGGAGATTGACCCAAAGAACGGAAATTGGGTTAAGAAGTTCCCTTACCTCATGTCCGACTTGACTCGATCATTCTTTAACCTCATGAATAATAAAATAGAGTTAATTTATAATTGCTTAAGAACCTTTTTCAAGTTTATTATTCCTTTTATATCACTTATTACCATGTTATGAACATTATGTAATTATTTATGTTAATAACGATCGTTTTGTCGATCTTTGGTACTTGAGTCAATAATAAACTTCTTATAATTACAAGTTGTTCATGTGGTAAAATATCCATTATATCCAGAATCATATTTATGATTTAGATATTATATATATCATATATATACAGTAGATACATGCATTTATAATATTACATACCATTTAGAGGTAAGAAATGAAATGCACCGTTCATGGAGACGGTAAGTCGTACGTACGCATGAACCCTACTTTCATTTATATTTCATATTAAACGGAATGAAATTATAATTATATAAAGGTATAATATAATTCCAGTATAATATAATGTATAATAACATTTACTCCATCCTTTATAAATCCCACATATGACATTAAAGATTCAAATCACTTTGAGGGGGCGGTAGTCCGCACTTCCTAAAATGAAATTATCGCATTTACCCATAATGGAAATCATAAAGGTATTCCATAAATGAAAAATAAAGAATCATAAGGAAAACAAAAACATAATATATATCATATATAAAAATAGTGTCATCATAATGGCCACCATGAGAGGTGTTAAAAGAAGATTGAACAATCATCGTTTCGTGAGGCAGTAATTCGCCACCCACAGAAATAGTATGTTCTTTAACCATTAGACGAAGGTGTGTGTAAGTGTAAATAAAATAATTCTCATAAAAATATCCAATTATATTGATTATTCTGGTGTTGTTACAAAATAAATTAATAAAAATATTTTAGGGGGTTGGAGAAGCAAAATAAAACAAAAGAACACAAGAGAAGACATTACCTTAAAATCGGGCAACTCTTTTTGATTTGAGCCAAAGGCTTCCTTGGGAAGACTTCTACCCAATGTGAGGATTCTAGGAGTAATAAAGGGAAGTTGGGAGAGTATTTGGGCAGAGGTTGGATGAGCCAAAAGGCTTTGAATGTGTGAATAAGGTGGTAGAGGTGGGGGCCTTTTATAAGAGGAGAGGAGGGGCACTCTTAGAAAGTCATGAAATGTTACATTATTATGAAATGATTTTCAGATTTCAAAGGTACAAAAATTATATATTTAGAAGATAAGGTGATAAGGGTTCTAAATATACCCATACAGTATGTTTTAGACAAGTGTAAGTCTTAGATTTTACATTATCTTTTTATTTTATTTAAATCGTTAATTAATGAGGTAATCGTTGCATCATCATGGTGTCATAAAAAATTTAATTTATTTAATGTCTAAAAATTATAAACAAATTACCATGATGTAGGAAATATTTTTATATTTCCAATGAATATTTATAGTCAAAAAGCTAACTTATATTACCCCATGTAATAATTGTTTTAGTAAAACAACACATGTTTGTGACAATTTTATTTTTACTTTAAAAAAAAGTTATTAATGTAATTTTCTTACCCATGTGGCTCCATGGGGTCCCAAAGTTGACCCATGGATTTTCTTGGTCGGAAATCACTCATCCAATAATGGTAGGACAAGTGTAAAGATATTTTTATATTTTTATAATTTCATTTTTACCTTAAATTTCACTAATTACCTTTAATCGCGATTAATAAAACTTAAAAGTTACTATTCACCAAAAAATTATTTTAATCCCATTGAACAAAATTTTACATCCTAATGAAAACCATGTATGTCAGATTTTTGAAATTCAATTCATAGAAGCGGTAATGTTTCATTTAAATGAAAAATCAGTTTTTTAACTACCACTTAGTGGTTTCACTATTCATCAAAAATTGAAGTTTTTCAGAACAATGCCCAAATTTCACCCTAAGCTATAATTGATATTCCGAATTAAAAAATGATGTATATTTTAAAAAATTCCAAAAATATAAGTTTCATTAATTAATTTTATAATTAATTCCCGCTGTCACAACAAATAGCGTGTTTTTAAGAAACAATATATATTAAAAGATTGACAATTGTTTATTTCCAATTTCAAAGTGAAATTAATTATAATGACCACCATTGGATAAAATGGTAAAAATATATTCTAATTATACTTTAAAACCACTCAATAGTATAATTTATCACTATAAATTATTTTGATTAAAAAGGTTGTTTTTAAGTATTTTTCACTATTCATAAAAAATTGGAAGTTCTCAGAAAATTACAAAAAATTCAACTTAGGATAATTTTGATATTCTGAATACAAAAATTAAGTCCATTTTTAAATATAAAATTTATATAATTTCAAAAAGTGGGCATTACTATTCAAAACTGCTACTTTGATTGGTCACAGTGTGTTAGAATCTCGAACTTGCGTACAATGCAAGCTATTGCATTATTGAAAGAGAAGCGTATCGTGGAAGCTTGGGGTGTTACATTCTCCCCTCCTTCAATAAATTTCATCCTCACAATTTGAAATTTTTCTTCGAAAATAAAAGGTTGAAAATACAAAATATCTTTGTGGAAAACCCACATCGGAAATAAGGTTAATAAAAATATAACATTAAAAGAAAGAAAGAGAAGTACAAAGGTCACCCGAGATAGCCCATACTAAGATTCTATGAAAATATAGATATGGAGGAAAAAAACCATCAATGTCTGATGGAGAGTTGTAGAAAACATGATTAGGAGAAAGTTAACCACAAGAAAATCACAAACTTGTGATTGGTTAAATGGTCATTGAATCCCCAGTTGGAAAAGTTAACTGACAACGTTTTTGTTTTAAGATACCTTTTATAAAGTTGAGGAATTTATTTAAGAGATTTACTAAGAACATAAGGAAACATACTTACTTGTCATGTAGACTTTCATTCTTTAATAAATTTTTACCACAAACCCATCTTTCACTCTAAATGGTAACAGAACTCAAAAAATATTCTATTTATCCTAATTGTATGAGGTTCCAAATATTACCACATACCATTTAGATTATGAAAACTATTTTGTAATAACCAGAGACTTCCTATAGGCTAGTGGTAGGTAATAAAGGCCTGTCGCACTACGGTTGTGGGTTCGATTCCTGCAGCTTTGTCCAACGTGACGGGTTATCCCCCGACCTACAGGTTGTCCTTTTCTTAAAACTATAGTATTATAATATTCCAAAAATAATCTTCATAAATGTTTTAACCTTAAACAATACTACCCAAAGTTCAACTTAATCCATTCCAACCTTTATAGTTATCCAAAATACCTCTGTCCAAACTTTTTCTAAAAGGTCTCTAAATTCCAAAATCAATTGTATCATTAGATTCCTCAAACAAAGTAGAGTTTATCTTATTCTCACATACTAAAATTATGATTACCTTCATCATATTAAAACCTTAATGAAAACAACAATTACTGCAGTACAATACTTATATATATATCACATTATTCTTATAACCAGAATATAATCCTTGAGTCTAAAAGCACCAATACATTAATTATTACACTTCATCTGTAGTAACAACATAAGATTGGCCTTGATCCCTTGGCCTTTTCTGAGGTAAGTTTCCCTGACGCTTATGACATTCATTTGCATAATTCCCCATTTCCCTATAATTGTAGCATTCAACATTGATAGCCTCTTTCTTTCCCTTGCAATCACGAGCCTGGTGACCTTTTTCTGCACATTTATAACAAACTCCCATTCCTTTTAGGCAAGTACCAGGGTGATTCTTCCCACAATTATCGCATAATGGAAAATACTTCTTTCCATTTTTACCTTTATCTGTCTCATGCTCTACTGTTCTCTTCTTCTCTTTCTTTACTTTGTTTTCATAAGACTTAGAGAATTCCTTTTCTGTCTTGATAGCACATGAGACAATATCTTCGTATGTGGAGAAGGATTGTGATACTAAATCTCAAAGGGGAAATGGTTTTAACCAATCAAAGAAATGACCAATATTACTTCTTGGGGTACGTATATAATGTGCAGCATTCCTCGCTAACCTTGTAAAGTTAGCCTCATACTTTGTGACATTCTCATCCTCCTTCTGCCTCAGACTCAGAAATTTCCTTTCCATATCTGCTCTATGGTCACGAGGGAAGTATTGTTCTAAGAAAAGATCTTTGAACTCTCTCCTTTCCATAATTGATACTTCCTCATCTTCCTTTGTATTTTGAATCAATGACCACCATTGATCAGCATCTCCAGTGAGGTGGTAAACTGCCATGATAACCTTTTCCCTTTCACTACTCCCCAAGGCATGGGATATTTTCTCTAAGGAATTTATCCATTGCTCAGCTACTAAGGGATTAGTACTCCCATTGAATTTTGGTGGTTGTTTCCTCATGAAGCGGTCTAACATTGATCCTCCATGTTGCGGATCAGGGTGCTCCATATGAGTAAGGTTATTATTCATAACCTGAGTGAGTTGTCCCAGTATGGTGATAAGTTGATCAGCACCAGTTGTATCTCCGGCTCCACAATAATTATCTTGAGCAGGAGGGAAATCCCTACATGGAGTGCGTGCATTGATACGGTTTCCATTCCTCACACTAGGCGCCATTTCTAAACAATGGCATAAACTAGATTAGTTTATGAATCAAAATACATAATTCCATACTTGTGAAACACTTAACATAAATGGAACTATAATCATAATTTTTTTTTCTTTGAGTAAGTATATACTCATAAACCCTTCATAATTGTTTGTAAAGAAAATAAGAATTATCCTAAGCATATCCCCCGGGAGTGTCATAACCAAGAGTGCAGAAAGGCCCGTTGTCATGCACCAGTTCCCATTCGAGTCTAGCTCAAAGCGGTGTTTTCAGGTTTTACCCCTAGGTACATCTGTGCTAGATCCGTCTCTACCTGATCGTATCCAGACAGGGATGTATTGCTCTTAAAACTCACAAAATCACTATAATACCAAAATTCTAGGAAGTTCTCATATACTAATCATCAAAGTCTATATTTGGGCTATGTGTTCTAATCAGAGTTTATCTAAATCTGACTTCCAAGGTTAGTACTAAACTGCCTCTGATACCAACTGTAACGCCCCAACCCCAGTTACCCAGAGTTAGTGCATTATTGCATAACATTGGCATGATCACAAAAGATCAAGTCTCGAAAGACCGATTAGTTTAGTAGCCTTGGAAACACTAGATACATTAATAAATGTTACATTACATCATAAAGTGAAAAATCACAATAACATAGTCTCCATAGTCCACACTTATATCCCCTTAAGACTATCCCTCTAGGTCAGTCATAAAATATTTCTTCACATCCTGGGAAAAATAAAACATTGACAGGGGTGAACTCAGATGCTCAGTAAGGATAACAATATAGCGGAAGCTTTCATAAATAAAAATAAACATTTAAGGCAATGTATAACTAAAACAAAAGCCATTTAAACTTGAAATTCAATATAATATGGAAAAAGTAAAATGAGATAATTCCATTTACTTATTCACATGGATATTCTACTGGTCGAATAATCACATGAAATATCAATAACCACTTTCATAATGATGGAATTTATAATGCCAGACTATCATAACCACATAGCCAAGGTCTCATGCCAAAACTACAAATAAGATTTTGTCAAGGCCTCATGCCAAGACACTAGTTTGTCTCATGAGACCTGCCGATGCATCAAGGAGCTATAGCGGGCTCCACCCATCACTTATTAAGTCCAATACATTTCTCATATGAACAGGTTTGAACATATCATAAACCGTAACATAATCGTATCACATAAAACATGCATAAAGGAAACATAACATTTCCACATTTCAATCACAAGACACCAATACAACACATTGATATAATAAAAAACACTTTCAAAACCATTTTCAATACCAAAATAAAATAAAATTAAAACTTTGTATTTATTTTTTATTTAAAAAATGTTATGGCTTGTAGAGGAAGCCGAAAATAAAATAATGGTCACGGCGGCGGAGAATTTGTTGTCGCCGCATACGTACAACAAAAAAAACATTCCTTTTTGTCGTTTAGTAAAACGCTTCGTATAAAAAGATTCCTTTTGAATAAACGTAAAATTCAAAAGGGTTTATACACAATATAAAAGAAAGTTGTGTATAAAACAAAATATGCCTCAATGAAAGGAGATTGAGACTAAGTCCTTACAAAGATAATTTTTTTTAAAATAAAATAGATCTATTATGTGTAGTCACTATAAGTAAACATAAATAAAGTACAAATACAAGATAATAATGACATAATTTGAATGTAGGAGATTAACCCAAAGAACGGAAATTGGGTTAAGAAGTTCCCTTACCTCATGTCCAACTTGAATCGATCATTATTTAACCTCCTGAATAATAAACTAGAGTTAATTTATAATTTCTTAAGAACCTTTTTCAAGTTTATTATTCCTTTTATATCACTTATTACCATTTTATGAACATTATGTAATTATTTATGTTAATAACGGTCGTTTTGTCGATCTTTGGTACTTAAGTCAACAATAAACTTCTTATAATTACATGTTGTTCATGTGGTAAAATATCCATTATATCCAGAATCATATTCATGATACAGATATCATATATATCATATATATCTAGTAGATACATTCATTTATAATATTACATAACATTTAGAGGTAAGAAATGAAGTGCACCGTTCATGGAGATGGTAAGCCGTACGTACGCATGAACGCTAATTTCATTTCTATTTCATATTAAATGGAATGAAATTATAATTATATAAAGGTATACTATAATTCCAGTATAATATAATGTATAATAACATTTACTACATCCTTTATACATCCCACATATGACATTAACGATTCAAATCACTTTGAGGGGGCGGTAGTCCGCACTTCCTAAAATGAAATTATCACGTTTACCCATAATGGAAATCATAAAGGTATGCCATAAATGAAAAATAAAGAATCATAAGGAAAACAAAAACATAATATATATCATATATAAAAATATTTTCATCATAATGGCCACCATGAGAGGTGTTAAAAGAAGATTGAACAATCATCGTTTCGTGAGACAGTAATTCGCCACCCACAGAAACAATATGTTCTTTAACCATTAGACGAAGGTGTGTGTAAGTGTAAATAAAATACTTATCATAAAAACATCCAAGTATATTTAGGATACTGGTGTTGTTACAAAATAAAGTAATAAAAAGATTTTAGGAGGTTGGAGAAGAAAAATAAAACAAAATAACACAAGAGAAGACATTACCTTAAAATCGGGAAACTCTTTTTGATTTGAGCCAAAGGCTTCCTTGGGAAGACTTATAACCAGTGTGAGGATTCTAGGAGTAAGAGAGGGAAGTGGGGAGAGTATTTTTTCAGAGGTTGGCCGAGCCAAAAGGCTCTGATGGTGTGAATAAGGTGGTAGAGGTGGGGGCCTTTTATAAGAGGAGAGGAGGGGCACTCTTGGAAAGTCATGAAATGTTACATTATTATGAAATTATTTTCAGATTTAAAAGGTCCCAAAATTATATATTTATAATTTAAAGTGATAAGGGTTCGAAATATACCCATACAATAGGTTTTAGACAAGTGTAAGTCTTATATTTTACATTATCTTTTCATTTTATTTAAATCGTTAATTAATGAGGTAATCACTACATCATCATGGTGTCATAAAAAATTTAATTTATTTAATGTCTAAAAATTATAAAAAAATTACCATGATGCAGGAAATCGTTTTAGCTTTCCAATTAATATTTATATTCAAAAATTTAACTTATACAACCCCATGTAATAATTGTTTTAGTAAAACGACACATGTTTGTGACAATTTTATTTTTACTTTAAATAAAAAGTTATTAATGTCATTTTCTTACCCAAGTGGCTCCATGGGGTCACCAAGTTGACCCATATATTTTCTTGGTTGGCCATGACTCATCCAATAAGGTTAGGACAAGTGTCCATATATTTTTATATTTTTATAATATCATTTTTACCTTAAATTTCACTAATTACCTTTAATCGCGATTAATAAAACTTAAAAGTTACTATTCACCAAAAAATTATTTTAATCCCATTGAACCGCATTTTACATCCTAATGAAAACCATGTATGTTGGATTTTTGAAATTCAATTCATAGAAGCGGTAAAGTTTCATTTAAACGAAAAATCAGTTTTTTAACTACCACTTAGTGGTTTCACTATTCATAAAAAATTGAAGTTTTTCAGAACAATGCCAAAATTTCACCCTAAGCTATAATTGATATTCCAAATTCAAAAATGATGTCTATTTTACAAAATTCCAAAAATATAAGTTGCATTAATTAATTTTATAATTAATTCCCACTGTCACAACAAATAACGTGTTTTTAAGAAACAATATATATCAAAAGATTGACAATTGTTTATGTCCAATTTCAAAGTGAAATTAATTATAATGACCACCATTGGATAAAATGGAAAAAATATATTCTAATTATACTTTAAAACCACTCCATAGTATAATTTATCACTATAAATTATTTTGATTAAACAAGTTGTTTTTAAGTATTTTTCACTATTCATAAAAAATTGGAAGTTCTCAGAAAATTACAAAAAATTCAACTTAGGATAATTTCGATATTAAAAATAAAAAAATGAAGTCCATTTTGAAATATAAAATTTATATAATTTCAAAAAGTGGGTATTACTATTCATAACTACTACTTTGATTGGTCGTGGTGTGTTAGAATCTCGAACTTGCGTACAATGCAAGCTATTGCATTATTGAAAGAGAAGCGTATCGTGGAAGCTTGGGGTGTTAAATTGTTCATGGAAGTATCAAACCCATGTACGGGGGAAAATATGAGTGCCTAGGGATGAGATTGCGGTTTATGATTCTAGCTTGTTGTAGTTGATGTTATTTCACCCTAAGTGATTCACATGTTGTGTGATGTTATTGTTTCTTGCGATTTAAACTCATGGCCTGGTATGTCATGGGATGAGTATTCATGCATCACGATAGACACATAGGGATATATATTGACATGTATTGTTCATGATAGGGACATATTTATGGCATGTGTTATATGATTTCCTATATGAACTGTGAAATTATACATCTATTATTTTTGATAAATGAAATTAGGTGATCTGTTATTTCAGGCTAAAACACTTATAATCCATGTTTAGAGAGACCATGAGTAGTTTTTCTATATTATTGTCACATATTGAGGTTGACCCTGTTGTTATAATTAGCGTTCTAAGGAGTGTTTTTCTTTTAGAGAAAATGACTCCTCATTTTCTTTGAGTTGAGAATTAAGAGAGTGAAAATCAACATGTTACTAATGTAGATAAACAAGAGCTTCTTGTATCTCCTAAGGATTAAATAGATGTTCAGATTCACAAAATATTCCTAAGGGTCATGAGGTCCATAGAAAGATGGATTTTTTTGCACCGTGCCTACGATGACTAAGTTGAGGAGAGAGTTTCAGATACAACATCCGCCTACATTGACTAGGGAGGAAGGCCCCCAGGAATTCAAGTTATGGATTGAGTTAGATCATATGATCTTTAGGAATCTTTATACACCCATTGATAAAAGGGTAAAAATTGTTGCATATATGCTTAATAGACTAGCCAAGTGTTGGTGGGACATTCTGGAGCAGGATGGGTAGAAAAAGGAGCTATCATGGAAGGACTTCAAGGTGAAGATCTTGATCCACTTCTATCCAGATATGTTGAGAGATGAGAAGGCTCATGACTTTATGCACATGATATAGGAGGGCATGCTAGTGTTGGACTATGTTGAAAGTTTCATCAATTTGCAGTGCTTTGTGCCATATTTGGTAGCTGATGAGATCTCCAAGGTGAGAAATTTTTAGGATGAGATTCACTATAAGATCAGGTCATAGGTGAAAATATTCCATATAATAAGTTTTGAGGATGTGATTAATTAGGAACTTATCAAAAAATGGAATCCAAGAGAGGCCTCAAGCAGTATCCAGGCTATTTCAGTAGTGAGAACTAGGAACTATTCTTATAGAGGCAAGAATAATTTCTATGATAGTTTTCATCAAGGAAACAACGGACATAGAAGTCAGGGAAATGAGAATCCATCTCAAGATCATGTTCCACTACAATGATTATAGTGTTGAAATTTGGTACAGAATAGGACTCAATGTATGTACCCTACTTTTGAGTGTCATGCTTGTAGAAATATAGGCCACCTGTAAAGGTTTTGTAGGGGTATGTAGCAGAAGAGTAGTGGAAGGGGAACAAGATAGGTATTTAAGTCTTGGAAGGAATCAACTAATCCCCACCATAACGGTAGATAGAGTTCCACTAGACATAAAGGTCGAGGTAAAGGACATGGAACCCCAGTGTAGGAGTGGAAGTTTCAGGTAGAGGGAACAAAATAGTGGAGCCAAACTAGAGATCAGGACAGAGGGGCTAGTCAGCTACATGTTATACTGTCTTCTCTAACCAGTGTGGATGCATGAACTTCTTTTATTAGAGGTATAATTCTTGTATTGTCTACCCTTTATTGTGTTTTTTTGGTACAAAAGTATCACATTAATTTTTATTTGTTATTTTTTTTCAAATAGTTTAGGATTGGATGTAGAAATCTAGGATAGTTTCTGGACCATCAATACACCATTGGGAGTGTGTTTAGAGAATATCAAACATAGAAAAATGTGTTTTATAGAAATTGGTGGTTATTATTTCTTTTAGGAACCATTTGTAATGGAAATTATATTGTTTATTATTATATATTGACTAGTTCTATACCTAGATAATATCAATTGTTACTAGAGGATAGTTACCTTTATATCTCCTAGAGGTAGCTATTATCACCCGGGTGAGTGGGATCTTCAGGCTGGTCATACAAGACCAATTCAATGAAGATTGGATTGTCTCATGGATCAGATAGCTATTATTTCTATAGATTATGGTGGAATTAAGTAGAATACTTTTCCTATAGTGGTAGACTATTTTCATGATGTATTTCTTGATGAGTTATATGAATTACCACCCGATAAATAGATCAAGTTCACAATCGAGTTGGTGCTAGGAGCATAGCCAGTTTCTATTCCACCTTATATAATAACACTAACAGAGCATTAAGAGTTGAAATTTTAGTTGGAATATCTATAAGATAAAGGTTTTATACAACCTATTATATCTCCTTGGGGTTATCTAGTTCTTTTCACCAATAAGGATAATGAGACTTTACACTTATGTGTGGATTATTGGAGATTTAACCAAATGAAAGACATGAACTGATAGACACTTCTATGCATAGAAAATCATTTCAATCAACTGAGAAGTGATAATATCTTCTCCAAGATCGATTTCAGATCAGGATACCATTATACATACCTCAAACTTCTTTTAGGAGCAGGTATGGCTGGTATGAGTTTGCAGTGAAGCTGTTTGGTTAGACGAGCGCACCATTAGTATTCATGGACTTGATGAATCATATATTTCATATTTTTTTGGATCAATTTTTTGTGATTTTTTTTCGAAAACATCTTAGTATACTCCCAGTAGGCAGACAATCATGCCCAATATCTTGAAACCGTCTTGAGTATATTGAGAGAGCATTGGATTTACATGAAGCTAACCGAATGCAGTTTTTGTATTGATAAAGTTTACTTCTTGGGGAATGTAATTTCAGTGGAAAGAGTTTCAATGGACCTAGAGAAGGTCTCGGACATAGTATATTGGGATAATACCAAGGATGTTTTTGAGATTCATAGTTTTTGGGGTTTAACAGGTTATTATCGATGCTTTATCTAGGAATTCTACCATTGGGAAGCACCGATGTTTGGGATTACCCAGAGGGGGGGGGGGATTTGTTTGGTTTGATTATTTTCACTTTACTTATGTCGAGTAAAGCATATACCATGTACTGTGATGCATCCAAAGTTAGACTTAGAGTATTTCTAATACAGGAGGATCGAGTGGTTTCTTATGGATCCAGACAGATGAGACCTTATAAGAGGAATTACCCTACTCATGATCTTGAGTTAGCACCAGTGGTACATACCCTGAGATGATGGAGGTATTATCTCATAGGAGAGAGGTATTTGGGGTGCACATACCACAAGAACCTTAGGTACATCTTTTCTTAGTGGGACCTGAACCTTTGGAATAGGAGGTTGGTCGAGTATCTATAGTATTTCGAATTTGAGTTGGCTTATACACCAGGAAAGGGAAATGTAATTGCTGATGATTTGAGTCAGAAGACATAGACATAAGAAGCGTGAGAGTATTGTAATGGGAATCGAGTGATGAAACTCTTTGAAGACATGAATCTAGATGTTTAAGAGTCTCAGGGTCGAGTAACTTTGACTTTGATATCTTTTATACCTGTTATTATTGACCAAATCAAGATACAATAGTTATTTGATCTGAAGGGATTAGTTCTAAGAGACAACCTATATGATAGGGAGACACCATCGGGATGGTCTATTGGAAGAAGAAATTCTCTTCTTTACTATGGATGAGTATGGGTTCCTATGAGTTTACATGAGGATCTGATGAGAGGATTTCATGCTTCTAGATAAGCGGTATATTTAGAGCTGAAAAAGACATACTGTGATCTTTATAAGTATTACTAGTGGTTAGGAATCAAGTAGGGAGTGGGATTCATGGTGATATGTTTCACTTTTTAGCAAGTGAAAATTGATCATTATAGGTCATCTAGACTTTTCAGCCTTTTTTCATTCCTGAGTGGAAATGGGATGATGTCACTATGGATTTTTTGATAGGACTACCCATGAAAACCTATTAGAATGATGAATTATGAGTGATCGTGGATCAAATGATGAAGGTAGTCCACTTATTAACTATTAGGGATACCTTCAATGTTGATGATATGGGTAGTTTGTACATGCATGAGATAGTTCAGTTTCATAGTGTTCCAAGAAGTATTGTTTCTGATAAAGACCCTCATTTCACTTTTCAGTTTTGGAAGGGTCTTTAGAAGGATTTTGGATAACATATTTTTTGAACACAACCTATCATCCTATCATTCGCCATTTTGTTTTCTAGAGGTAGGTGAGTCATCATTTTTTGGACATAGTCTCATGCAGGAGTTGTCTGAACAGTTTTAGTTGATCAGGAGGTGGTTGGTGACCATATAGAGCAGGTAGAAATCATACGCTGACCATCGTATATGACGTATGGAGTTTGAGGTTGGTTATTGTTTTCTTTCAAGTGTCGCCTAAGTTGGGGACACACCATCTTGGGAAACAGAGGAATCTAGAACCCAAATTTTTCAAACCCTTTAAGATAGGGGATATAGTTATTATAGTGGCATACCGATTATCCCTTCCATAGTGCTACAGTTCCATGCATTCCATGTTTCACATGTTGCAACTTCATATATATCATCCCGAACCTTCTCATGTGGTGGACGTTGAGGAAACTGAGCTTTGTACTGATTCCTCCTTTGAGGAGAATCTGACATAGATTGTGGATTTTAGTGAGAAGTATCTATGGGGTAGGATGATTCCTTTGGTTAATGGATGTATGGGAGTGTTTAGGAGGATACCTGAGAGA
The DNA here is from genome assembly GCA_963277665.1 of Viscum album. NCBI lineage: Eukaryota > Viridiplantae > Streptophyta > Magnoliopsida > Santalales > Viscaceae > Viscum > Viscum album. The sequence goes on along the minus strand of OY728121.1, from coordinate 705,914,218 downwards.
GGGAGTTTGATATGCAAGTATAATTTCCAGACTTGTTCACTAAGACCCCATAGTGATACTTGGAGCATCTCGAGGATGATTAGTTATTTGGTGGAGAGGTTTTAAGATATTGTATTTTTTAGGCATGTACCTCTTTGATTTTATTTGTCAAACCAATTTTTTTGGGTTTTCCGTTGTCTTCAAACCATGGTGGTCGATCCTCATTCGAAGACGGATAGTTTTGTTGGGGAAAATGACATAAAATTCAGGGATATATGTTTTTTTAAATTAATATAGTCTAATTATAAATTTTTTAAATGGAATTATGAGGGTTTACCATAAGTTTGGAAGGCTTAAAAGTTTTTCTAGGAACTTTCACAGAAGCTGGGCTGAAAACTGTTCGCTGGACAATACACGCCATGTATATACTACACGATGTGTAACTAACACCCAAAAAAGGTCATGAATTGGTTCATTATGTGAATTAGTTACACTTCATGAACCAAATTCAAGTCATGTAAATTTTTATCTGGATAAATATTAACTTGAGGTGACCAGTTTTTTAGCATAACTCAAAAACGAGGAAATACACAATGTGAAAGGATTACATGCCATGTATTCCTTAGACCCAGTGGTTTTAAGTGGGAAGCATGTATGATTATTTTTTTCATTTGGTACAAAACTCTCTTCTCTTGATCCTAGGCGAATTACATGAATTTTTGGAGTCCTTACACCCCTTATGGATGTTCCGATCATGCATCTGATACCTGGTGAGTCGTTCTGTTTAGATTTTACCCTCTATTCCATTTTTTTCCATTCTAGTAGTGGAATATTTGGACTGAAGTTGGATCTGGTTTAACTTGGATGTTGTGTGATCTATTTTTTTCTTTTTTTGATTTTACTTACCTCCATTATTGTTGGTGATTCTGGTTAGAAGCATATCTTAATCACTAGATAAATGTTGGGGCTCTAAAAACTAACCCTATGGTCGACTTAATTTTCAAGTATGTGAAATATTGTGATTGAGACAACATAATGTGCACACAAACTAATTGAATGATGAATTTTATTATTCCTTTGATCCATTTTTATGTAATTGATAGTGACTTGGATTATGGATACCCATTGGGTGAGTGAACCCTTGAATATATATATGGATTGGCTAATGGATTAAAGCGTGTTTAGAATGACATGATATTTAGGTGATTACTTGATATACAATCACCTTGGAAATGAATTTTTTTATTGAAATGGATGGAATGTTAATGGTAGGACCAACCTGATAAAATAAAGGGGTAATTGAAAGATAAATAGTAATTTGTAGAATTAACCGTTGTGGCTTCTGAGGTGATATCCTTTCTATTATGTCTTTCTATGTTAAAATGATACAATGATTATATTGAGCAGGATCTACCTAGTCCCATGCTGTAATGCTTATATTGAGTGGGATCTACCCAATCCCATGTTTTAATTATTATATTGAGTGGGCTCTTCCTAGTCCCATTCCGTAATTCTTATATAAAGTGAGTTCTATCGAGTCCCATGCTGAAATTCTTATATAGTAGGCTTGGCTCAGATTTTTGTGATTTTTTCTATGATTATATGATTATTGGATGGAATGGATGTTCTATATATGCATAGATATTCTTGTATGGTGATAAAGTAAGTTGATTGTTATATTGTATTAATTGATTTATTAATACACCTATTTATCACTTATTACATGCACTTATTATCAGCCTGGTTTTGTTTAGACATGGTGGTGTCGACCTACTGAGTTTTACTCACACCCTACATAGTACACCATTTTGTACCCAAGAATATTACATGAATGCAGGTTTGGATAAGGGAAAAGGACCTTATTGATAATTATTTATTTCTTGATGGGATGGAGTTTGGAGATGAGATTGATATGGGGTTTGAGACTAGGGTATTTTGAGATTATATTGTGTTTTACAATTATTTTGTTTGTATTATTATAAATTTTAACATTAAGATACATCTCATATTTTTATTACATGATTCATTATTATTGGTTTATTTGATTCTCCTTTACTTCCCAGTTGTATGATATATGGTTTATGTTTTTATTTGTTACTATGATATTTCTTATTATTTTATTATTATTCCATGTTGAAACTCTATAGCAGGGTGTATATTCTCTCCCACTATACTTATCACAACCCCTATACTAGTCTACCTACTTTGGTGTATGAGGAGGTGCGCTTAAGGTCTCATAACCAACCCTTTTTGGCCACGTGAGAGAGTTCCAGATCAAGGGATGTTACATTTGATATCCTAGCTCCTATATATCCTGATACCCCAAATAAAAGGGTGACTCTATAACCTAGGAAATGATACTATTTTTTTACAAACTAAATTTGGTCCATCCATAAACCTAAAACTCAAGACATCCCATGACATACCCAAGTTTCATTCCCGATCTCCTTGGGCCCATGAGGACCACCAAGTGCATAAAATGAAAATCAAAAGGAATAATTTCAACCAAAACCAAAAAGAAACATGGGATTCTAACTAGAAGAATAAAATTACCATTCTATGGATCATATACCATGAAAAAAAGATGAATAATAAAAAATAAAATGGAAACCAAATACAACTCATGATAATAAACATAACTCAAAAATAAATCAAATTAAAATAAACAGATCTAGAAATAAATAATTCTAACTATAAGAAGAGTTAGAATCGAGAAAGGCGACCGACATGTAAAACCCACTAAAGATATAAAAAATAAATAATAAACAAAAACCACTACTATCCATCACAAAGAAAAATGAGATAACTCAAATTTCCACCTCTACCATACCAGAACCAATAAATTGAGATCCCTCACCATGATCACTTGAGACTTGCTAAGATTGTAATATGATAGTTTTAAGTATGAAGGAATGGTAGGTATACTAATAAACCACACCCCATTCATAATATTTAAAAATTAAATCCATTTTATGCTATTTTGAAATACATTTAGAGAATAATTTTAATTAGGTAAGCACATGGAAATCAAATATAACATTAAAACCACCCCATAATAACTCAACTACTTTTCTTTAAATTAAAATAATTACTTTGAGAAAATTTCCTTGGATTATAACTATTTTATCAAAAAAAAAACATTTATAAATCCCATTTTAAAACCATTTTAAAGAAGAATCATGATTTAAAGTAAAACAAAACACTTCAGAATTTGTTTTAAAAAATCCTCATAACATTTAATAAAACAAGATAAATCTAAAGCACAATAAACAAAACAAGAGATAAAACAATTACAAGTGTCATGAGATCCTAAGATCTCTGGGTATAATCTAAGCAACATCTAATACATTCACAATAATCAAGACCCATGTCAGATATAAAACAACCAAACATAACACTCAATATTTATCTACCTAGCCTAATCGAGGGGTAATATCCCATAATAATAATAAAATCTATCTCATTCCCACTAGTTAGAGCGTGATAATAAACTAGTGAGAGTGTGTAACCAAACATCACACCTAACTACCCATGGATTACTATGGCATAAAAATAGTGGTGAACACATTAATTATCACAGAAGAATATAATTAAAAAACTACAAGTAATACCACCCTGACCTCTAAACACCCTTCATAGGAACAAACCGTTCTTTTACATCAAGAAATATAATCAATATAGATACCCCTTATAGGGAAATCATCACATAATACATCTAAATTTATAAAATACACTAAGGTGCCTGTTTAAAGGGTAATCTTTAAAACCATATATAAAAATACTAACCGATCCTTTTAGTACCATTTGAGAAACCAATATATAAAAGTTTTTTTTGAAAACTAAAATAATCAATCAACATGAAGTCACCATATTCAAAGAAAATCAACACCCATAATTTTAAATCCTAGAACACCCTTAAAATTAAAGAGTTTCCTTTGAAAGAAATTTTAAATACAAAGACTCATTTTAATATTTTGAAAACCATTATTAAAATCCATTCTTTCATTTTTTTCAAATGTTTTCCACATGCGATAGTTGGAAAATAGATTTAAACCACATGTTTTGATAGAAAGTCCTTTTTATTCAATATAAACCAACTAAAACCTAGTTTAACTTTTATAAAGTTATATAAACATATATAATATTATCATTAGGTATTTAAAACATGGATTTAAAACACAACCAATCATAGTTTGATAGTTAATGAATTATGAAATAGAGAAAAACTACCTTAACCTCAAGGATTCCACAAGATCAGTATTAATTGAACCTTTAAAGGCAATAATAACCCTCAAATAACCAAGAGGAACCCTAAAATCAAGAATCCCCAAATTAAAATTGATCCAGGAGAGAACCTTAGGTCACCGTGATCTCTTTAGGATGAGAATAAGAGATAAAATTGAGTAAGAAGTGATGAAAGAGATGAATTGGAGATTACATTGAAGGTGTGGATTAAAACCATTAAGAAAAACCAGTAAATAATAAAATAAGGGAGATGAACCAAGGGTAGGACCTCTTGGAGTCATGGACACTAAATGAAGGAGGATCTAAGAGAATTTTGGGTTAAAAATGTGAAGGGGTATAATGGTAATATAACACTTTTAATGAGTTGGATAGACTTCATGGTTTGGTTGAACAGTTTGGAAAACCACACACTAAATATTTTATCCTAATTGGATAGATATATGAATTATTCACAGTTTCACTACATAATCAGGAAAACTGTGCGCTAATTGTGCGAAACACCTCTGATACAACTTTAGACATGTATTCATAGTTGTCACATGATTTATTCCAATCACGAACCAACCATATACCCTAAAATAAAACTTTAAAAACTTTAAAATTATAAGGTATTCAACCTAAAATTCAAGGATGAGGTCAAATATAAATAAATTAATAAAATAATAAGAAAAATCAAGGTCAAGGAGTGACACATACACCATGTCTTTGGTATACTAAGAGTGCACATTTCATATTTTGATTTCTCCAATACTCGAGGTTGGAGAGATATCTAGAATGGTAACCTTCATGCTTTGATACCTTTCTTACACAAGCCTTGAGACTTAGCTAATCAAGGGGTTGTTTGGTATATTGATAATTATGTTATTGATTTGAGATTAACTAAGATGTGATTTTTTCCTCTCATATGATGAGTGTGGAATTTTCCCTCAATTGAGATAGACTAAGGAAGTGAATGTTCATACCTTAATAAGAGATATTATGTTCTTATAGATCAGATGAGGGGCATGGGATGTGATCATCTATAATAGTAAATTAATGTGATGTATTCATCAAATTTGTTAGTATATACTCAAAGAGTCGAGAACATATGAGTTACTATGAAATATTGACATACAACATGTATTTTGGGTACTAGATGTCTTGGAAAAGGGATCATGTGAAAATTCATGCTTTCATATGATTCAGTTGGTAGACATGGGTATAAATATACATGTGTTTGATTGAGATCATGCTAGATCAATTTGTATCATGAGTAACACTGATTATTTTATGGAGGTCATTATTTACTTAAATTTTTTAATTCAATAATTCATAAAATGTTTTGAATTCTATAAAGGACCATTGGGTTATACATTGTGGTTGACTAAATAGGGATTATGTTTTGAGAAACTCATAAAGATTCTATTTTTTAAAAATTTATCCAAAAAGGGATTTGATAGTTATTCGAAAGGTATAACATATGGTGTGATATAGAATTAATTTTATGATATCATTGGAAGATATCAAAAATTATTTTTAAATATGGCTTCATAAGTTATTGTATATGATATAATATAAGGTGAAATGAAACCAAGTCTATAAGGATTCAGTACAATTGGGAGATTGATAGAGATATAACCAAATTACTTTATACATATAAAGTGTTTGGATTATATCATTTTGTATGATATTTTCATGTCGTATGGTATGAAATGAATGAATATAATTTATATCATATGTTTTTCTAGTCATATCATAAGGAGAAATATAGGATATTCCGTCATTACCTTAGCCATATCATATTATATGACATAGTGATATCATGATGCTATGCTAATCATAATATATGATTATCATAAATTACTATGATTCATTGTCATCTAAGTGTCAATATTTCAATGTTTGAATCATTAATCACATAATCTATCATTAATTTATAACATTTAATTTGATGAAATGATTGAGGGTTATATCAAATTTAAGTTACAAAGATTTTTAACTAATATTCCATTTACTCATAACATATGAATAGATACTTGGGAGGCTCATGGAGCATTATTAAACCTTACATAATAATATATAAATCATTGATATGGGGTGTGTAATCCTAAATTAATATTCCTCTAGACTAATATTCTTATCGAATCTCTCTTCCCCCTCTATCCTTAGCCAAAAAGGTACTAGAATACTATGGATTATAGGGGAATACTTCTTGATAATCAAGTGATTCATTCATCCCATGGATACACCATATATGAGGGAGTCCTCTGGATACCTTTGATGGATATTCATCAAGCATATAGTAGATTATAGTAGCAAAAACACTTTTTTGAAAGGAACATAATGTGTTCTTCATTTTATATATACAAGGTTTTTATTTCAAGAATGGTTGATCTTGGGATGTGATGTTTCTAATTTATTCTATTGTATTTATTAAGTGTTAATTGATTCTTATAAACCTATTAGGTCATTTCATTATAAAACATATGGTCACACCAAAACACATCTTCATAATGGGGCATTTCATTGCGATTCACTTGGCCAAACCACAATGAACCCCCATGTAGTTTTTTAAGATTTTAATTAAATAAATATATATGTTACAATCTTATAGAATGATTCAAACCTCATTTATCTTTTATCTGTATGAGCTATCCCCTAGGTCTTACTCTCCCTCTCATTTTCTCCCTCTCCCTCTTCACTTTGAGGTTTTTTGGATTGTTGTTTTTTTATTAGATCAATACATCATATGAATTAGGAGGTTCCTCTTAGAAAGGACAAGTTAATCCCTAGGTTTACTTTTTATATTTTTATTATCACATCTCTATTAAAGAATAAACCTCATTTTATGGCCTATTTTTCTGATTTCTTGATTTTAGGTGAACTAATCTAAATAAATACATGATATCTGATTAGTTAAATCCTATAAGATCCAGTTAAGTGGTCCCTCTCATATTTTTCCATATTTTGTTTGTGTATGTATGTTTTGTACATGAACATGCCTTGGGGTCTGGGTTTAGAGATTCTATGAAGGGCCTAGGTGAGTGTTTTATTGTGTTATTTACTAGGATAATGATTTCTAGGAGTATAGTTAGCATTATTTTCATGGTTTATAGATTTTAGAGATTCTAAATGACCACATCACTAAGTGGAATGACCTTTACTTGTGCTCAACATATCTAAGAGTGGTCTTATTACATGTAGTGAATTAAAAATGTCTCTTGGTAAGACCTAGTAAGTGGGTATAAGGATATCTTATAGACCTTTGGTAGAGGTTTTAGTGAGTGAATATCCATGGTATTTATATGGGGAGGGTCTTAGGTGTACCCTATAGAACTTAAAACCCTTTAATAGGGGTAGAGTGATAGTGATGTATTTTTTAGGTTCATAGTCACTCTTCCAATAGAGGAATTTTTTACTATAAGGAATGGTCCTTAGTGTGATGTCTTATATTTTTTGGTTGGAGAATGACTTGATGTATACTAGAGAGGGTATGTATTATAGGCAGATTGATATATGTTTTATATTAGGCTCCCTACTTATGCCTATGACATGGTGAAAGATATTTTCTTAGATAGTTCTTAGGGTGTGAGACCTATGGGTAGTCTAAATTAGGGGCCATCCCCCAACTCCTTATCATGAATAGTGCATGGGTAGTCTAAATTAGGGCTCCTGCTTAGCATCCAAGAGACCCGGGTTAAAAACTAGGTGGAGGAAAATTTCCGAGTTCTGTAGCAGTACTGTAGCAGTTACTGTTTGGTACTATAGCAGCCAGAACTATTCACTTGATTTGGGCCTTCGGGCCACCGATTTGGGCCAACAGGTCTCCAGGGCCTTCGGGTCATCAAAGGCCTTCGGGTCACATAGACCATGGAGTAGCCCAATTGACACAGAACATGACCTAGAAGAGGATCAGACCAACATGAGTATCAGCCACCAGATGCAGAGCTAACTGGATTGGAAGAATGAGAGGGTATGGTAGCCACAATCAGGACCAGGCACCATGCAGCTTTGTATGGGGCAATGCTAGCCGATCAACAATGCAAGGTGGGGAGCTAGGTGTTCAATTATGTATAAAGATGGGGAGGGGAAGTTCAAGTGGGCTGGGCCTACGGTTCATGTATTGGGCATGGTATGCCTCTGGGCCTTCGAGTCATGTACTGTGGGTTTGTCGGGCCTTGTGCCTTAGGCCTATGGGTCATGTACGAGTTCCCCTTAAACCCTTAAAAGGGGGATTATCCATAATAAAATAAAAAAGAAGGCCTTCGGTCCATTTGGGATATGAGGCACCTGTTTGTTTGGGTATTTTTAATTTACTAGCGAGGTGTGTGGTCGATGATGTGTGTTTACTTGAGGCCTCATGGGATAGTGTATTCCATGTGAGGGGTATAATAAATTGATACAGAAAAAAATAAATGGTGATTTTGATTATAGATTTATTACACTTAAGGCCCTGAAGATCATCATATAATATCATTTTAACTGCATGTTGGGTTGAGATGACTAGGTATAGTGATATTGGTAAGGGTAGATTATGTTTGATCTATTTATTAATTATCCCCTATCATAGTTTTAGGTGTGGATCTATGGTTATATAAGAATTAGGATCTAGTATATGAATGTTATGTATTTCTTATTGTATCTTAACCATGTTCATGCTGCTGATGATGTGGTTTCTATCTGGATACCTTGGGATTAAGGTATGAAGACACACTACTAAGTTTTTTATACTTCCTAAGTTATAGTAATATCACTAGAGAGTGGTATAATCCTTATTTACTCTATTACATGAGTATTTCTAAGTGTTACACCTTACTGAGATGTGTTTCCTATGTATTTCTTTGATCATGTTGACATAGTATGGGTTGGGGTGGAATGAAGACCTAGGGATTGGGGTGTGGAGTTACATCACACTAGTACTCATCATCATGAGTTCTATGAGGATCATTTTGGGTGATAGTATCCTCATTTACTCTATTACGCTAAACTGAATAAGTGCCAAAAATTTCCCTAATATGATTCATATACGTTATGGTGCTAATACATGTGAGATTGGTTACGTGTTATGACTCTACCATATGAATTTATGATATAATATGGTTGCACCAGACCCATCACTAACATTGGAAAATGTAGGTGGGTTTAGGTGTCATGGTTTCCTAGTTAGAAAATAATAACCTTACATGAGTAATTTTATGTTTTATATTAATATTTATTTATTTTCCCACACACAAATACACTATATATTGTGGAATACATGAGGAACCCAATTGGTGGTTCACTACTAAGTTTTATTCTTACACTGTGCACAAGCACCATGGTGCAGATACAAAACCTTATGTTTTTTTGGTTACAAATTGTACAAGGGATCTGGCTGAAGTGTCCGGTTGAGTTGGGCGGTAGCACCAATCAGGGACTTAGGTTTTTATATTTATGTCTTCACATTATATTAATTTTTTATTATATCAATATAGTGGTATATATCTCTAATATATGTATGTATATCCAACATGGTTTATGTTTTTTTTATAACATGTTGATGTCTATATGATTTTGATGGTTTTCCTTTAACTATAAAACCTTTCACTTATGTTGATGTTGTATGTTTATTTTTTATTTATACATTATTATATGTTATAATACCAATATTATAGTCTGCCCATGTTGGTTATAGAATCTAGTAATTAGTTATCAACATATAGCATGTGAGGAGGCATGCCTAAGGTCACGTGATTCCCTAAGCCTCAATCATGGTTCAGGAAGACCTAATATGGGGTGTTATAGAATGACATATGAACATTTTTTTTGTTAGCTTACCATTCAGGTGTGGCAGTTGAAGTTAGTATATATTTTTTCTAGATATTGGGATAGACCTTATTCTTGGTCATAACTAACCCTTTACAAAGAAAGTCTAGGTTACAAAAAATGTGATTATTATTCATTTTTCATTGGTATGATTTATATATTGATTCAAATTTGATGCATTGAGTTTAGATTGTAATTTATTATTCTACTCCTAACCTGGGTTGTGTAAAAAACCAGTTTGAATTGACCTTTCCTATTATCCGATCTGATATACGACAAGGCCTGAGGCGTGTTCCTAATTATTATGGTCTGACAACAAGCACCCAGATATCACACTTAACAATTTGGGAACTTCTTATCCCTTGAAAGTTTGGTATTAACCATGCATGAATTTGACAACCACACTAACAAATAAGAATAAAAAGAAGATATAAATATCTAAATAGAGTAAAAAAACATTAAAAAAATTAGATATTATAAACCTAATCACATTAGATTAATAAAAAAGGCATACATATGATATCCATAGTCAAAAATCAAAATAGGGATAAAGGCCCTAAAGGAAAATACAACATCCAAAATGGTAAAATATTTTAAAAATTATCCACTTGAGATAACTCTATAACACCATCATCTCCACTATCCCAAAATAACCACATACATCGATAATCAAGAATGGCCACCAAACTGTATGATGCCATTACCCTTTGCAGTCTCCTTACAAACAAGGTTTGCATACACCCAAAAGAATATATAGGGTGTGAGGAACAAAACCCATTAGGATATGACCATTAATCTATATAAGTAATTTTTATATGAAAACCAATAACTCTAGTTTGAAAACATTTTTTAAAACAAATTCACTTTTAAAACAAGTTCACTTGAAAACATAAATTTCAAAATCCATTTGGTTTTTCTCAAAAATCTATTTTTACAAAGCATGAGAAAATAAGGCTTGAATAAAAATGAAGTGGATACAACCAATATAAAAATTATCAACTCCCCCAAACATGGTATAAGCATAAGCATAAAAATATTCATAACTCACATCATATATAACAAAATGGGTTTTAAGTATAAACACATGAGAGTCCAAATCAAACATGGAACACAAAATAAGTATCATAGGATATAACCAATGAATTATAGTTTGAATTACTCTAAGACACAGTATTATAACTGACTAATAAATTTAAAAATTTTTGGAAGCTCACTAGATCTTCTTTAGGCTCGATATTCTTTCCATGGGAACTCTCGGTCCACATGGAAACAACTGGAAGCTACCTCGATCTTCCTTCCATGGGCTATCTCGATCCCTTGTATAATAATCCCTATCTATACCATGACATAGACAAATGATTTAATCATCTAAGACACCACACAAATACCCAAGGTGTCCTATTTTCCACACATTTACAAACACATAAATCCATTTAAAGTTCCCATTTTAGGAACCACACATGCCTATAATAATCAAACACCTTTCTCAATGTAAAAACATTTCAAAAGACATTTAAAAATATATTTAAAACCATAAATACTCATTGAGGTATTTTATAAAACATATTCCATGAATTAAAATCACATCCCTTTGAAAATACACTTTAAACCATAAAATTACCATTTAATTTCACAGATCACAAAAAAAACAGGTAAATCATCAATAATAACACAATTTAAGGGAAAATTGATAAACAAAAACCAAATGTAGTTAAGAATTAATGACAATAAATGGAATAGAACCCTTATGTAGACACACTTACCTCACAACCAAATAAAAACTCATCACCTATGAATAAAACTAGAATATTTGGGTAGGATATGTCCTTACACACCTAAACCACAAATAAAAAAAACATAAAAACCACTTACAAAACCCTAGATTTGGCCACAATTCAAGCTAGGGTTTTACCGATCCATATAAATAAAGGGAAAAAGTAAGAACAAGAGTGGAGGAGGAATAAATAACTTAAAACCATGATTAACTCAATCTAAACCCCAAATAATCCATAGAGAATCCAAAAAAATGAAAGGGAGAGAAGATCAAATTAAAGGGGAAGATCATTCACATGAATGGAGTGGAAAATAGACATATTTGAGTTAAATCCCAATAAGAGTAAAATATTAAAAATCCAAAATTTTAATGACCTATACAGCCCAAACGATTTGGAAAACCATGTGAAAACCTTGCAGGAGTCACTGTCTCCCAAAAACAATGTCACATAGTTTCTACTGATCCTCATATAGTTTGACAAACCATACTCCACTACTACAAAACTAGCCTTTAATAGTGCTAGAAATGTCTTTTCTCAGTGCTAGAAAAGTACTGAAAATGTGAGTGATGTTAAAAGCCCAAGACTTTTATCAGCATTGAAAAAGTGATGATAAAGGGCACATTTACCAGTGATAACAAAAGATATGATAAATGGGACCTTTATTAGTGCTTTTAAAAGTGGTGATAATGGTCCCATTTATCATCCCTTTTATTTAACACTGTTGTTGAAGCATTGATAAAGCATGCCTTTATCACTAATTTTAGAAGTGATGATAAATGTGTCCTTTATCAGCGCTTTTAGAAGTACTGATAAATGTGTCCTCTATCAGTGCTTTTAAAAGCACTTATAAATGTTCTATTTATTAGTGCTTTTAAAGGAGATGAAAAATGTTCTCTTTATTAGATATTTTAAAAGAACTGATAAAGGACCATACTACAGTGTGCTGTAATAGCACACTACAGCACTAGAAGCACCATAAACACACCAAAAACAGACCAGAAACATACCAGATATCAACAAAAACAATTCCCAATATGGAATTTAAATGAAATGAAAATTTCAACACAAATAATAGAAAAAATAGTATATTATAAACATTTAAAACATTTGTTTATATAATTTCATAAATACAAATTATTTCATACATTCAAAAACAATTATAACTATCAATTTTACCACAATTTCCATTGAATTTATTTATTGAATTTCCAAAACTGCATGAGTATCTTCAAACAAACCAAATAAACTTGAAAAAAATAATCCACCTATATAAGAAAATAATTATTATGAGAAATAATAAAAAGAAATAAATTAAACATAAATATGAAATAATACATTAATTCTGTGGACAATTATTTTACTGTGAAAATATCAATATTAACTTTGAAATTGAGTAGAGGAAGTGGTGTTGCTCTTCCTGCAAATGAAATAGAGTGAACTTGAAATAAAGTTATAAATGTAACACTATAGGGTTGAAAAGGTTTCGAGGGAGAAGCCTGAAATTTGGATAGAGCACCCTAACTCGAACAAAAGAATCCACCTGTATAATTAAAAAATTATCATGTGAGTAATAATAAAAAGAAATAAATTAAACATAACTAAAAAAAATTGAATTAATTTTATGGAAAATGATTTTACTATGGACACATCAATATTACCTCTGTGATTGAGCAGAGACAACATAGTTTCTATTCCTATAAAGGAATGAAACATGGATAAAAATCATCTAAAATAAACGAACTCTACAAGGAATAATGAAAATTAAATCAACATTTAATTATTTATTTTTTGGTAAAAAAGATAAAGTATATTGTAAAATTACAATTACATATTTAAAAAGGGTTTATTTGGTCCTGATATAAGCTAATAAAAAAACTAAGGATTCTCTGTGCACTTCACTACTGTTGGTTAACTACCTCTTAGAATAGCATCTGACCTTAAATTTCTACCTGGAATCCCCATGATGGCCTCATCCCAAACATGCTCTCCACCATATGTATCATATCACCATTCAAAATTCACTTTTACATCTCTTCTTGCACCTATTTACTAATTGTAAATATGAATGATGAATTCAATTGCATGAATATAGTAAATGGGTGCAAGAAGAGAAGGAAACGTGAATGTTGAATTGTGATATGATACAAATGGTGGAGAGCATGTGTGAGATGAGATCATCATGGGGATACCAGGTTGGAAGTTCAGATTAGATGCTATGATAAGTGGTAGTTAATCAACAATAGTGAAGTGCATAGAGAATCCTTAGTTTTGTTTTTAAATTTGTGAGTAATGAACAACCAATCTATATTTTGGGTTCATTGATAAACAAAGCCAAATAGAAATCAATATTATTACAACACACTACATTAGTAGAAAAAACAATATAAATGATCAAAATAAAGAATATAAATGAACCCACACACAATTCACAAAGGGAGATTTCGATAAATAGACATCTCCAAAAAATCATGATAGAAAGAGGGGAACTAATTCATGAAAGGCTAACCTAAATGTTCACATTCAAAAAAACAAAAACATTTGAACTATGAAAGGATAATTTAATCATACTTTTATAATTAAATATTAACTTACAATAACCATAAAACAAAAATGAAAAAAATATGAATGTATTCTCCCCAACACGAGAGATAACAACTGAGCCAATGTGTTTATGCTTCTTTCACAACAACTCATCCAAAAAATGCTTCCTCCACCAACTTCTCAAAAAGGAGATCCTTATAGAATAGGATTCACTCCTTGATCTCTGGATGAATAACCCCAATGAAAAGAGAATATTTAAATAGATCCTATGAAACCACCTTGGACAAAAGAAAACCAACTTTTTGAAGTCTTCAACATAAGCCTTCACCATCCTCTGACCTTTCTGGACACTCATAAGCCCTTCCATTTTCTTTATCTTCACCTCCTCAGGTAAAAACACCAGACAAAGAGGGACTTAAAATATTCCCATTTCATCCCAAATTGCATAATTGGTGGGTGAAAAAACTCCCATTCTTCCAAATATAGACCCCCCAAGTAGACCCAGAATAACTTGAAATCTAACAACTTTGGGTGTTCTAAACACTCTGAAGACATTCTCAACTTCCTTAATCCACTTCATTGCCTCTAACGAACCTTGATTGCCACAGAATATGGGTAGAAACTGAAGAAAACCACAAATAAGGAAAAAACACTTTAAACTTCGTGGACCTTTCTAGATGGAATATTTTGAATAACACAAAAATCATAAAATCAGGTTCAAAATCAATCTAAAACACAATTGAAAGGAACATCTCAGGCCAAAAAAACTGGCTCACAAGACAAATTTCATAACAAAATAAGAATTATCTCTTCAAAAATCACTATTTCATTTTAAATTTCAAACCACCTTCTTCTAAGGCCACTTTTGACACCATAATAACCCCCATTTTTAAAGAAAATCCAATTCCAAAAATCATTTTCTGCCTTTCCAAAAACCATTTCATAAAACCAAGACAAGATTATCCACAAAATAAAGCATACACATTGGCTGCAATGAATGAGGAACAAGTCAAAACCCACACTAATAAAATATTTTCCATGAAATACTTTTCATAGTGTCCCTATATCATCTCTCTTCATGCTTCCATGATGTTAAACTGCATAAATTCATCCTAGAAGAAAGACGTTAAACTGAATAGTGTCTCTCGTCCAGTTTTCATGATGTTAAATTGAACAAATTCAACCTGACAGTAAGGCGTTAAAATTCACACTATATCTCATCCTAGTTATAGTACATTAAACTACACAAATTCATTCTATAATAAATATGTTAAACTTCATAACATCTCCCATCTTGGTTTCATGACATTAAACTACACAAATTCATCCTGGTAGTTGGAAGTTAAATTTCATAGCATCTCTCATCCTGGTTGCATGATGTTAAACTACAAATATTTGTCTTTTCAACAATCAATTAAAATGAATAGAGGATTTGTACTAACAGTGGTGAGGATATGAGATGTAGAGTTCATCAAGGTTAAGAACAACACAAAAAATGAAAAACATGGAACCCAAAAGTCCAAACAATGATATAGGAAAAGTAGAAAATAACATACAATGGACCATATCCTTGATTCTTTTGATATATCATAGTGGAGTCGCGCTAGTAGAGGAGTTCCATGAGAGCTTAGGAATCGTGATGAGTGAGTACCAGTTAGGGTTCTTTTAAATAGACCGGGAACCACTTTAAAATAACTTTCAGAAAAGCACTGATAAAGATCCATTTTATCAACATTAAATTGATAAGTGATGATAAAAGAGATCTTTATGAGTTCTAAAGAAGAACTAATAAAAAACATCTTTATCAATGATAATATTTTGGCACTGATAAAAATTATTTTTTATAGTGCTTTTTAGTATTGATAAAGGATTTATTTAAACAAATTTATTATAAATTTATAATTATTAAATATTTATAATTATATATTTATAATTATATAAATACTTATTTAAAAAAATAATTATTTCTTTATAATAATTATAAATATATAAATTTATAAATATATTAAATATACATTTATAAATATATTTATTTATAACTATTTATTTACAAATATATTTTTACCATTATTAGTGGATATATAATCTTAAATACATGCATTTTAAAAATGAGTGAAATTGAATAATTTAAAATGAGTGCACTTTAAAAATATTGAAAAAATGGATAAATATTATTAATTAAATAAAAATTATTAAAAAAATATTGATATATATATATATATTAAAGTAAAGATGAATACATATTGAAAATACTAATACATAATAAATAAATATATAGAAATAAATAATAAAAATGATCAAATTAAATAATAAAATAAAAAATAAAAAAATATTAAAAATGAATTCCCTAAATGTAATAATATTAAAAATAAATAAATAAAATCAACCGATTAAAAACATAATATCTTAAATATATCATGTTAATAATGAAAATATACAATATACTGAAATTTGAATAAATTACATAAATATTAGGTGTATGTGTTTCTATATATTGCATAAATATATTTATGTGTGTGTTTGCATATAAACTACATTAAACACACGCACACACACACACACACACATATATATATACGTGAAATCAATGTAACACATGATGTTTGATATATGTTAAATTGAAAAATAAAAAAACATTACAAATGAATAAGACGTTAATATGTTTTTAATTAACATTTTATTCATTTTATATATAATTATATTTAATATATATTATTTATTACTATTTATAATATATATATATATATATATAATAATTATTCATTTTTATTAATAATTGTTTCATTAATAAGTTTTTAAATAAATTTGTAATTTATTCATTTTTAATTTTTTTGTTTAATTATATATTCATTTATATATCTACATTTAATATATACTATTTATCAATATTTATAATATATATATATATATATATTAAATTTATTCATTTTTATTAATAATTATTTAATTAATAAAATGTTTAATATATTTCTTCATTTACTCATTTTAAATTTTTATTTGTTCAATTATTTTATTTTATTCATTTTACATATCTATATATTCAATATATATTATTTAATAATTTTTAAAATTTATATATATGTTTATTCATTTTAACAATAATTATTTAATTAATGAAATTATTAATTTTTTAAATTTATTTTCAAAACCTTTATCAGTGATAATAAAGCGCTCATAAAGGTTACCATTTATCAGTGCTTTATTTTTAGCGTTCATATAAGGTAAATGTTATCAATGCTAAAAATAAAGCACAGATAAAGGGTAACCTTTATCAGTGCTAAAATAAAGTACTGATTAAGGTTCACTTTTATCAGTGCTTTTATTTAGCGTTTATAAAGTCCTCCCTTCATCATCTATTATTTTAACGCTGATAAAGATGGACTTTCTCAGCATGTTTTTCTAGCACTGATAAATTCCAGTGCTGTTAAAGGCTAGTTTTGTAGTAGTGCTCAAGACGTAAAAAACCCTGTTGTCCCCCCAAAATCATCTCTCCCACAGTTAGCAACATTGTTAATACTAACCATGAATTGAATGTTCACGTTGGTCCATTTCACCAAAAATAGTGATTTTCAACAATCAACTCTAAAAAACTCTAAGAATGGATAAACAAACAAATAAATCTCAAAATAAATCATACTAGTGACCCATAGGTTGTTATAGTTCTCCCAACCATGGCACTTTCTTCCCAAAAAATCATCAAGGATCTTTAAAATAAAATAGTTGGGGCCACTAATCCCTCTTAGAAGCTTCCCACTACCAAGTAGTGTGGCTATCATCACCATGATATCAAATTGTACAGACCAATGATATCGAATATCCATAGAGAACCTTATTCAAATAACCCATGATATGAACTGGATTCTCTATAATTGTAGTGCTAGGATCCAACTATAAATCTTCCCACTCTATTACATGAGATGAGTTTGGATGGTACTTATTTAAATTAGATACATGAAAGACATCGTGGGTCGTGGTTAAATGTGGTGGAAAGTCTAACTAATAGGTTACCTTCCCAATATGTTCTATAATTTGAAATGACTCTAAATAACATGGTACTAATTTCCCATAATTTCCCAAGTGATGATTTCCTAGTTGAATAGATACCTGGAGAAATACTTGATCACCAAATCCAAACTTTAAAGAGCGACAATGATGATCAATATTAAATTTTTGATAACTCTGAGATGCCACTAACCTCTTCCTAATCAACTACACTTTCTCTATCACTTTCTAGATGAAACTCGATCCTAATAAGTAACATTCATCCAACTCAACCTAATATGGTGCAGACCAACATAACTACCCATACAATGCCTCAAAAGGGGCCATCTTTATTGAGGCTTTGAAACTATTACTATATAAAAATTCAACCAATAACATATGCCTCTCCCATAAAACCCTAGAGTCGAGAACATATGAATGAAACATATTCTCAAGAATTTGGATGGCCAACTGAGCCTAACTATAACATCCCCTGGACCGAAACTCTCTCATGTGACCAAACAGGCTTGGTTACTGGAGCTTAAGCATGCCTCCCCATGTTCCAAAGTCTTTTGAATTATAGAAAGGGTGTAGAAAACATAGTTGAGAGACTATACCCCATAATATATAGCTATAATATAGAATAAATAAATAAATATCATAATAACAAAAAAATCAGAATAATACAACTTACAGAAGGAAGGATCGAAAAATGGACGTCAATTTAACCATCCAAAAATTATAAAATAATATAACGATAAACTATAATGTAACTAAATTTTATGTTTAAATTCATATAGATAAAAGACTAAACAGACTCTATAAACTCAAAAGTTCCCTAATCCCAACCCCACATCATTCCTGTCTCCAAGTTCCAACTCATCTACCAAGAAAAAAATTATTACAAGGTCACTTTCCATTGTTTAAATCAGCACTCATGAAATCTACTTGGGTACCCAATGAAGACCCGAATAGGGTTTGAGTAAAACTCAGTAGTTCGAAACTATTATTTCTAAACAAAACTAGTCTAATAGAAAGTTAATGCAATAAATATATAATAGGGTATAATTTAATCAATTAATATAACACATAACATAAACCTTCCAACCCTTGAGTTCCAAATTGACACTAAGGGATAACCAAACCTACTTTGGCTCCATTATAGGTGTTTTTTCCACACAAATGATCCTCCAACATCAGGATAGATCTCATGTACCATGTCTCAAGAAGAACAACTAAGATCTATGAAAATTCCCATACTAGAGTCTCTTCTATTTTCCTAGGGTGAAATACCATGACCGGGATAAAGTAACCATCTCATACTAAACTCCATGTGAATTCCCATGCTGGAGTCACTTATATCTTCCCATGTGTATGTCACAATGGGTGAATTTAATCACAAGCAGTGGGTTATCCTATGCCAAGAAAAACCACCCATTCCATGTCTCATGAGATAGTGGTCCAAGCCCTCAGGAATCCTATTAGAAAACATATATATAAGAAAACCATGTATACCTTTCAAATATCACATGCCTAGTTGGTTAATTTATCTCATTATATTAACCAAGTATATATTCTCAATTGTTATATCCTTCCATGATATTACAAATCATCACAATCAAACCATTCCAAGTTTCTATTTATCTCAATTTATTTTCCAAGCCACAATATTCTAAAAACTCAATTCAAATTGTTAACTCAAAACCCAAATTTCATAATTTTCAATTCATTGCAACTTCAAGGGAAGTATATCTGTGTGGGTAGCCTTAATACTGGTCTCAATGGAAATGTACCCAACATGATTCATTGGGAGGTCCAAGCACTAAATTTTTATCAAAAATATATTTAATCAATTATTTGGGTCATGTGTACCAAATTCCAACATAATCAAAATTATTGCACATACCTAGATAATTGTAAGTAGAATTTAGGGAAAATTTATAAACCAAATACCTTAATCTAGTGATCAAAGAATCAACCATAATGGGAAATTACCTTGGAGAAACAAAGGTAAAGGATATCAATAAAGAAAAATTAGATCACACAAACATCTAGATCAAAACCTGATTAAATAACTAATAAGAGATCACACCACTATATTAGAGGGTATTATAAGAAATGTGAACACCAAATAGAAGGAACTCACCAGAGATCAAATGCTAGACCAAGATGTATGGATGGGAAGTAATCCCCCAAAAATCTTATAGAGTCACCCTAGGGTCTGATAGAAGAGGTTTCACAAAGAAAGAAATGTTTTTTAGGCTTCACCATAGAAAAACCCATTGCACTCAAGGAATTAAAAAATTAAGTCCTGTATTCACAACATGAATGTCCCAAATGGAATATATTTCAAAAAAGGAATTACCTCAGGTTAAAATAACCTTGATCAAAATTTTCACGACATGAACTATTTTCAGGGAGTGTAAACATTTTACACTTTGAAATATGTCATGAAAAATTCTTAGAAGTATGTTCACATCATGTAACGCATTCGTGATGTGAAAATTTCCAATATATATATCACAACATAGATTCCTCAAAAAAATCCCAAACTACCTTTTAATATTTATAAACACATGGATAACTTTCAAAATCCTTAGACACATTTATACCCAGACTCCATTAATTCAAACAAACACAAAAACCTTGACTTTTAGACATCTCCATACAAAATATTTCCATCACCAATATTCTCAACCACCATGGTTTTAGAGAAAAAAACCCAAAAAATAAAATTAATCAAAAAAAGTCAAAGAGGGATGTATGTTGAAAAAGATAGGATCTTACAACCTCCCCACTATATAACAGCTCGTCCCAGAGCCGCTTCAAGCATCACTTTGGGGTCTCAATGAACAAGTATGGACACTATGATTGCATAGAATAATCTATCTCTTAGGTCTCTTCATAAACATGCCCATGATTCCACTGCACTCATAATAGAAGTTTAGTCTTTTTCTAAAGATAGTTCTCACTATAGTCCACAATCCATATCAGATGTCCCTCAAATGAGGCATCTAAATAAAGCTCGATGTCATTAACATCTAAAAAATGAGAAGTGTTAGGATGATATCTATGAATCTGTGAAACATGAAACACATTGTTCATGGAATTTTAACATTGTGGAAGGGTTAATTGGTACACTATTGGACCAACCCTTTCCACTATCTCGAATGACCTAAGAAAATTGGGGATTATCTTTACCTGTATAAAACCCCAAGATTTTAGAGCATTTGTCTTCTTAAATAAATTCAATTTCTTCGATAGATTACATTCTATGAAACACTATGATAAGCTTACACTAAAAATAATAATGTGATGGCTTGTGTCAGATGCAAGGTCAAGTTTTACCAAATAATAATATATTATTAAAATATTATTATTTAATATAATAAGATATAAAATATCCATTAAGTTGGAAATTATGAATAGTATTAAATAACATATAAAAATATATGGTCTAATTAATTAGTTAAAAATTAACTATAAATGAATATAGGAACCAACTGAATATATATGAAATGTTTTTTAAAGAACTATTTTTATGCTCAAAAAGTCATTTTCTCTTAATAAATTAAATTAATTATTATTAGTGAATGGTATTCATGAAATATATAATTATATATTCAATTAAATATATTTTTTATTCATATAATGTATTTGAGAGGTATAATATAAGAATAAACACGGTATTACACATAAAAACCTATTTCTTTTATAAAAACAATTTTACCACTTTTTAATGAAGAAACTATTTTAAATCCAATTTTGAAAATTTATAAATTCTATTTGAAAAAAATAAAATTCATCTTTTAAATCAAAATTTAAAAATTTATTTTAGTTAATTTTTTGGAATTTTTCTGATAAGTTTCATATTTTGATGAATAGTAAAAAATACAATATTTTAATTGAAAACAATTTTTTTTAATAAAAATAATTTGTAGTGTTAAATTATATTATTGAATGGTTTTAAAGAATAAATATATTAGTTTTTATAATTTAATCCAATTTAGGTTATTTTCATAAATTTTACATTGAATTTAGATATAAAAACGTTTTAATTTTTTGCAGGTTTAAACTTTAATATCCCATTTTCTCACCCCATCAACAGGATTAATTTTAAATTAATAACTACAAATTGTATGTTTTTAATTTTTAAAAATAGATTCCATATTTTTAATGAGTGGTTCCAAATTATTTAAATAGTTTTATTTTATTTTTGGGCATATAAATAGTAAAATTTAGTAAATTTTAATTACCATGGTTAAGGGTAAATTAGGTAATTATGGGTAAAAATAATATTATAAAATTATAATAAAACTTTTCCTAATTTAATTTTATGTGTGAGTTTCTACCAAAATAATCCTTGGTCTGAAATTATACCCTTTTTAATCCACTTTTATGAGAATAAGACATTTATTATATTTTATTTAAAGAAAAGTTAAAAATGTCATACTTATGTTTTTAATAAGTATTTCATTTTTAATACATGGTTATAGAGAAGATAAATTAGACTATAAATAGTCATTTTAAATATAATAAATTTATATCCATCATTATAATTTAAATTTATTTTTTATATAATAAATAATATAATTAAAGTCTTTTATAATAATGATGCAGTAATTGTTTAAATAATAGAAATATCAAATAAATGATATTAAAAATATTAAAATAAATATAATTTTACATAATTAATGACAGAAAATAATTTTATAAATAATTTATACATGTCTTGGATATATTAGAAGTGTTTGTTCGAAGTTATCAAATTTTTTTAGATAATTTTAAAAAGACAAATATTGAATAGTATCAAAATTGACATAAATGATACTTTAAAATAAGTAATATTTTATTAAATGATATAAAATTAATAAAAATATAAAATTCCTAAAAATAAATTAAATAAGGATAAATATTTTATAAATGATCCATTTATATTTTTTTACATTTTATAGTAACTATATTAACCCTAAAGAGTAAAAAATCCAAGTTGTCACGGTAAGAGTTAAAGCGTTTAATTAAGGGTTAAAGCCAGAAGATAAGATTAATAATGTGACCTAAACATGTATAAAAATAATTGGTTGAGATTATTTAGACCCATAATTTTATTATATTATAACTAACTCACTTTGGATCCATTTTTAATTAAAAATTAATTTATATTAATTTAATATTTTGAGAGTTTCCTAAAGTACCCCTCACCTCAATTATAAAAGGGAACCTCCTACCTCATGTACTTACACCACTTTGAACCTTCTATCTCGACCAAAACCTTCCCATTTCCCTTATAAACTTACCTATACACATCCTATAGGTTATGGAATTCTCAAAATACCAACCCTAGTGTCCCTAAGGGGAGATCCAATGGAGGTTCGCTAAAAAAGAGGTAATCGTCTTTACCAACTCCTTCAAGTTCGTTTTTTCTATT
The DNA here is from genome assembly GCA_963277665.1 of Viscum album. Lineage (NCBI taxonomy): Eukaryota > Viridiplantae > Streptophyta > Magnoliopsida > Santalales > Viscaceae > Viscum > Viscum album. The sequence continues at coordinate 705,890,485 of OY728121.1, read as the reverse complement.
TACTATCCATGTGTTGTTTCCATTATAAAGTAATAAATACAGTATAAAATATATAATTAGATGTTATTTTGATTATCGGACAACCATATTCCATGTTTTATCCAGCCTATGAAAAACAAAATCACTACATGTGTGTACGTACGACCAACCGTCTCCACGCTATGGTGTAATCTTTTTTTCGTCACCACATTATTTGGATGGGTATAATGGTAGATATAATCAATATAAATAATAAATATGACATGATATTTATTATTTATAATTAATATACATTTTAATTTCTTACCCTTTTACCATTAAGGGAATGATATTGTCGTTCATGCGTACGTACGACCTACCGTCTCCACGACGCGATGAGATTCGTCTTCCATGTTAACCATTAAAGAATTATTATAAAAATGTATATAATAAATAAATATGAAATATATGACATAATAATTATAAATTAATAATATATATATATATATATTTCATTTACCTTATTCCATTCAATACGTTAAGAAAATAGAAACAACATTCATTCGTACGTACAACTTACTGTCGCCATGAATGGTGTATTGCATTTCACACACACACACATATTTATATACTGAATATATATGATATATAAATCATGTTTTACATTATTTAAGTAATTAAATAATTATCTAAGTAATATGATCAATAATAACAAGTCAAAACATGTACGATAAACAAAATGGCTATTACCCAAAACATTGCTTTAAATTGGAATTGTTAATAAATGGGTAATATAAAGTCATAAATAAATAATATTTGATATAATAAATATTATTATGATTCTTCTATAATTTAATAAGAAGTTTAAAACCAGTATACATGAGTTTCAAACATTTATGGAAGGAATTATACCTAAGGTAAGGGTTAATTTCAAAATCTCATTATTATTCAGGATTGTTTATACATAAGCATATATTGAGAAATATTTATCATCCATGTCCATGTTTCTTAAAAATATTTTCTAAAATATTTTTACTATTATACTAAAAATGTTTTATATCTTTTACCCATGTTTTAATTTTTATAAAATGTTTTTAATGAAATATTTTTTTCATTTTCCAAATGATATACTTTATGTCTTTTTCGATGGAAGGAATGCTTGTTTTTAACTTTTACGACATGTGTGGTGTTTTCCTCTATCATGACGCCTTAACATTTTGAAGCTTATCTTAAAATATTACAAGGTTATTTTCAAAGGAATTTTTTTCTTTTATAATCAAATTACTTTTAAGTAAATTATTTCTATGTAAAAAAGGAGTATTTCTATCAAGAGATTTTTTAATGTTTTTATTAGAGTATTTTCATCTATGTCAAATTACTTTGTTGTATCTTATGCTTGATTGAGGTTGATCTATTATGATATCATTTAACATATTTTTTTTGAATGTTTTATGATTTAGTTTGATTGTGGATGTGCTATTTTGATACTATTCATGGTTTATGGTTTAAGTATTCACATTCTGTATGCTAGTTTTAATATGAATGTTTATATTGATTATGTTTCATCACCCATTTCATATGAGGAATGCATTGGAATTAGTAAGTGATGGTCATAACCCACTATATCCCCTAGATTAATCATTAGGTATCATGAGATAAACTAGTTTCTATTTTTACCCATTTTTATATGGTATCTTGGCCGAAGCCTTGACAGTATGTTTATGATATTTTATATTATGCATTCCCTCATTATGAGTCTAGTTATTGAATTTCCATGTGATTATTCCAATTGTAGAATATCCATGGTTAAGTTTCATTCTCATGTTGTTATTTATATAGAATTATTTGATAATATTTCATTCTTTTCATATTATGATTAGGTTATTGATTACATGGAAAGTGTTTCAGTTAATCACCTTGCCATAATTTTTTATACTTGTTTTTGATAGCTTTCGCTGTATGTATACCCTTAATAAGCATCTGAGATCACCCACTTCTTATTTTTTTCCCAGGATACCAAGAAGTATTTTATGAATGATATTAATGGTTATAATAGGAGAATAATGATGTTATCAAAGGTTTTTTATATGTTGTATTTTAGGTTTCAAGTTATAATGTAAGGTTAATGTATGTAATATGGCTTACAAAGCTACTAAAATGATCGGTCTGTTGGGATTAAAGTCTTGTATATATGATAATGTAATAAATTAAGGCACCATATTTGAGATATTGGGGTCAGGGTCTCTATATTTGGCATCATATTAAGTTTAGTAGAAACATTATAAACTAGATTTATAAAACTTATATTATATAACGTAACCCTAAGATAGACTTTGAGGATAAGTATAGAAGAATATCCTATAATTTTGGTAAGGTAGAGATTATGTGAGTCTTACTAGAAATACATACCTATATAGATAATACAAGTGGATGTGGTTTTGACACATATATACCTAGGGGTAACAACTTTGAAAAGGTGCATTGGGCCTAAGTTGGTGTAACCTAGTACACGACAACAGACCTTACTGCGCACCTAGTTTGACACTCCCAGGGGATATGCTTAGGATTATTCACATTTTCCTTACAAAAAATATGAATAATTTGAATATATTATGAAAATGTATAACCTAGGTTAAATCTAAGGTGGTTTAGATTGAAAATAAGGTGTTATGATATTCTATAAATGATTATACATTTTTCCCACTATGACTATTGTTACTCACACTATGCTTTCTAGTTTTAGTAAATGGATGGAACCTAAAGGAGTCATGTTAACATTGAACATAGTAAACAAGGTATTGGTGAAAATCAAACAAATGAAATATTTATAGGAGTGAAATATATCATGTTCATGCCTAATCCGTTTTACCGAATAATGATTAACAACATATACCTTAACTAACTCCCAAACTCACCAAAAAAGAGAAGGGAAGAGCTTGCTAAGAGCTCCGGTGGTAGAGACCATAGAGAAAAGAAGGATCAATTTCCATCATATAATAAATATGGAAGGATAAAACTAGTAAATTTTCTCAAAAGAACGAAGAAATGCTTTATGTGTGGGAAAGAAAGACATAAAGCAAATAATTGATGAGGAAAAATGAAGGGTACGATGGAGGGAAATAAATATCATCCTAAGAATCCATTTTTAGTTCATTTCCTTAAATGTGGTGAACTTAAGAATTACTTGAGTCAATTTCATCTTCTATAGTATAAAATCCAGACTAAGGAGGTACCTATGTGGAAATAATGGATGAAGTATTTATGTATTGGGGTTGAATAGAAAAACTTAGTTAAAAGGCTATTTTGTGATTAAACTTATTTTAGGGATGCCTATCATTTTTAGTTTTAGAGTTATAATAATATAGTTTTATAAAAAGGACAACTAATAGGCCAAGTTACAACCTGTCGCATATAGCACGGCTGAGAGGCTTGAACCCACAATCGAAGGGCGACAAGGGTGCAGTGCCTACCAATAGCCTACATGAAGTCCTGGTCAACATGAATTTTTTATTTAGTTAAAATATCTAATGGATAAATGTTATTTAGATTTTAGGGACATTTGTTTTATCAAATAGATTACCTTGGGATTGAAAAATTATTTGGTGATTAATTGATTAATGTTATTTTGAAAAATGTTCACTGTTTTGTGAATCTTATAAGATTACGGTAAACAGAATATTTTTAGGAATAAAGGTTGAATTTTATTTTGGAGTCAAAAATAATTTTATTGTGAACTTATAGTGATTGAGGATATTTATGAAAATGGATAGCATATCTTAGAGATTATGTGATTTAGGAAATTAATTATTAGTATGAGACATTAAGAATTATTGATGTTATTTGGAAGACTATGATCAAATACTTATGATTTTTGGGTTTCAATATTAGTTTATAATTTTTTTAGGAAGTATAGTTATTTTATGAATTATCTATTTTGAAATTTGCGTATTAATGTTGAATTTTGTAGATTAAAGTTGTTTTTCTTCATGTAAAGGTTTATTATTTTTGGAGAATTATCTTATATTATCCTAACCATTTGGGTTTTTCTTAATGTTTCAAGAAAGGAGAAATAAATAGTAAATATTTTATAGATTATGTGATTCTATAGAAGTTTATTCTAGTTCTTCAAGTGTGAAAAATTTATCTTAATTAGTCATCATTTGGAGAAAGGGATGAGTTTGCAGTGGACATTGATTAATGGATGAAACTCTACTTGTCAAGTAAGTATGTTTTCTTATTTTCTTAGTCTATGAAGTAAATAAATTCTTAAAATCTAGGGAAAATATCATGAAAACAAAAAATTTATCCTAGTACCTTATTTTTCGATGAATCAAATGGCCCCTTAGATCATTATAGATTTATAGCTTTGTGATTGTTAACTTTCTTCTGACCATGTTCTCTATCACTTTCCATTAGAACATGATGGTTAGATTTCTCTTTTATGTACATGTTTTCTTATATAGAAATACAATATGTGTTATCTTTAGTGAAATTAATAGTTATATTTCTTTATTTTAAAGTGGATATCTCATTAATCCTTTTTTATGTGTTATTTCAACAAAGATATTTTGAAAATTCAAAACTCTAGTTTTCAATCCCAATTTCGAATTACGAGGACACAATTTATTGAAGGAGGGAAGAATATAATACCCCAAGATTTTATAGTATGTATTTTATTAAATAAATTAAATTTCTTAGATATCTTACATTGTACGAAACACTATGATAAGCTTACCCTACACACAAAAATGAGTTGGCTTGGGTTACACACAAGGCTTTGTTTTACCAAACAATAATATATTATTAAAATATCATTATTTAATATAATAAGATATAACCCAGTCATTAAGTTGGTAGTTATGAATAATATTAACTAGTTTATGAAAATATATGATTGAAGTAACTGGTTACAAATTAATTAGAAATTAATATAGGAACCAACTGAATATATACAAATTTTTTTAAAGAATTATTTTTATGCTCACAAAGTCATTTTATCCTAATAAATTAAATTAATTAAAATTATAGAATGATATTAATGATACATATATATATATATATATATTATATTCATTCAAATATTTTTTATATTTATATAAAATATTTTAGAGGCATAAGATAAGAACAAACCCAATATTACACATAAAATCCTATATTTTTTTTATAAAAACAATTTTACTGCATTTTAATGGAGAACATGTTTTAAATACAATTTTTGAAAATTTTAACCATTATATTTGAAAAAATAAAATTCTTCTTTTAAATATTAATATAAAAATTTAATTTAGTTAAATTTTTGGTATTTTTCTAATAAGTTTCACGTTTTGATGAATAGTAAAAAATACTAAATTTTAATTGAAAACAACCTTTTTCATAAAAATAATTTATAGTGTTAAATTATATTATTTAATAGTTTTAAAGTATAAATAGATTATTTTTTTTATCATTTAATATAATTTAGGTCATTGAAATCAATTTTAAATTTAATTTAGATATAAAAATGTTTCAATCTTTTTCTTGTTTAAACTTTAATAACCCATTTTCTCACCCCTTAAATAGTATTAATTTTAAATTAATTACTGCAAGTTCTGTGTTTTGAATTTTGAAAAGTGAATTCTATATTTTTAATCATTAGGTCCAAATTATGTAAACAATTTTCTTTTATTTTTGGGCATATGACTAGTAAAATTTAGTAATATTTTACCACAGTTAAGGGTAAATCAGGTAATTATGGGTAAAACTTATATTATAAAATTACACAAAAACCTATACTAATTTCATTGGATAAGTTTTTTTAGAAAAAATTAATCCTTGTACCTAAATTATAGCCTTTTTAATCCACTTTGATGAGAATAATACATTTAATATATTTTCTTTAAAGATAAGTTAATAATGTCTTACTCATGTTTTTAATAAGTATTACATTTTTAATACATGGTTATAGAGAAGATAAATTAGAATATAAATATTTATTTTAAATATAATAAATTTATCTTTATGAGGATAATTTATTTTTAAATTTTAAATAATAAATAATTTAATTAAATGATTTCCTAATAATGATGCAACAATTGTTTAAATAATGAAAATATCAAGTAAATGATATTAAAAATATTAAAATAAGTAAAATTTTACATAATTAATGAAATAAACTAATTTAATAGATACAAAATACATATAAGTGATATATTATAATTTTTTTTCAAAGTTATCATGTTTTTAGGATATTTTTAAAAAGACAAATATTGAATAGTATCAAAATTGACATAAATGATACTTTAAAATAAATAATAATTTATTAAATGATATAAAATTCATAAAAATATAAAATTTGGAAAAATAACTATAATAAGGTCAAATATGTAATAGATTATCCATTTGGGGTTAGTTTTTTGTTTATATAGTAACTATATTGACTCTAAATAGTAAAAATCCATGTTTTCATGATAAGAGTTAAACGGTTTAAGTAAGGGTTAAAACAAAAAGATAATGTTAATATTATGATGTAAACATCTATAAAAATCATTTGTTGAGATTATTTATAACCATACTCATCTTATATTCTAAATAACACACTTTTTATCCATTTTGAATTAATAATTAATTTATATTAATTTATTATTTTGAGATTTTCCTAAAGTGCCCCTAACCTCAATTATAAAAGATCACCTCCTCCCCCACTTCCTTACAGCACTTTGAGCCTTATATCTTGACAAAAACCTACAAATTTTACTTCTAAACTTTCCTATACACATCCTTGAGGTTCTAGTCTTCTCAAATGACCAACCCTAGTGTCCCAAATAGGAGATCCAAAAGAGGTTTGCTAAAGAAGAGGTAACCATCTTTACCGAATCCTTCAAGTTCATTTCTCTTTCTACTTACTCTTCATGTGTTATTTCAATTATAAAGTAATAAATATAGTATCAAATATATTATGAGATGTTATTTTGATTATTTAATAACCATATTCCAGCATTTATCCATCCTATGAAAAATTAAATCACCACGTGTGCGTACGTACAACCTACCGTCTCCACACTGTAGTGTAATATGTTTTTCATCACCACTTTATTTGGATGCGTATAATGGTGGATATAATAGATATAAATAATAAATATGATATTATATTGATTCAGTATAATTTATATACCATCTAATTACTTACCCTTTTACTATTAAGGGAATGATATTGTTGCTCATGCATACATACGACCTACCGTCTCCAAGACGCGATGCGATTCATCTTCCACATTAAACATTAAAGAATGATTATAAAAATGTATATAATGAATAAATATGAAATATATGCAATAATAATTCTAATGGAATAATATATATATATGTGTGTGTGTGTGTGTGTGTCATTTACCTTATTACATTCAATTCAATAAGAAAACACAAACAAGATTCATGTGTGTGTACGAATTACCATCTTCATGAATGGTGTATTCCATTTCATATATCTATATTATATATATATTTATAAACTAATTATTATGATATATAAATCATGTTTTACAATATGGAATTAATTTAATCATGATCTAAGTAATATTATCAATAATAACTAGTTAAAACATATATGATAAAGAGAGCAGTTATTACCCAAAATGTTGATTTTAAATTGGAATTGTTAATAAATAGGTAATATAAAGTCATAAATGAATCATATATGATATCATAAATATTATTATGATTTCATTATAAGTTAATAATATGTTTAAAATGAATATACAGGAGTTTTTGACACATACAGAGGGAATCAGACCTAATGTAAGGGTTAATTTTACAATCTCACTATTATTAGGGATTATTTATACATAAGTATCTATTGGGGAATATTTATCATCCATGTACATGTTTCTTAAAAATATTTTGCAAAAAATATTTTCAATATTATCCTACCAATTTTTTAAGTCTTTTACTGATGTTCAAATTTTTATAAAATTCTTTAAATGAAATCTTTTTTTTCATTTTCCAAATAATGTACTTTATGGTTTTTTTGACGAAAGGAATGTTTATTTTGAACTTATGTGGAGTGAGTGGAGTTTTCTAACAAAATTAAGCCTTAACATCTTGAATCTTTCCTTATAACCTTAAAATATTATTTTCAAAGGGAATTTTTTCTTTTATAATTGGATGGATTTTAAATAAATTATTTCAAAGTAAAAAGGTGTATTTCTCTCAAGATATTTTTTAATGATTTTATTAGAGTATTTTAATCTATGAAAACATCCTTTGTTGGATCTTATTATTGATTTATTTTTATCTCTTATGATATCATTTACCATATTTTTTTGAATGGTTTAGGATTTAGTTTGACTGCGGATGTTATATTTTGATACCATTTATGGTTTATGGTTTTTGTTTTCACATTTCATATGCTAGTTTTAATAAGAATGTTTATGTGGATTATGCTTTATCACACCTTTCATACGAGGAATGCATTATACTTAATAAGTGATAAGTGGGACCTAATATATCCCCTTAATGAATCGGTAGGTCTCATGAGACTAACTATTTTGGGTTTTTACCTATTTATGTATGGTTTCTTGGCTGAAGCCTTGACAATATGTTTATGATGTCCAAAATTATTCATTACCTCATTATGAGATTAGTTATTGATTTTACATGTGATTATTAGACTATTAGAATATCTATGGTTAATTTTCATTCTCATGTGGTTATTTATATGGAATTATTTGATCATATTTCAATCCTACCATATTATGCTTAGGTTATTAATTAAATGGAAAGTGTTTTAGTTAATAACCTTTCCATAATTGTTTATACTTGTTTTTGATAGATTCCATGGTATTTATACCCTTAATGAGCATCTGAGGTCACCCATTTCTTATGTTTTTTATTTCCAAGGATACCAAGAAGTGTTTTATGACTGATATGCATGGTTATTCTAGGAGAATAATGACATTCTCAAAGGATTTTTCTATGTAGTATTTTACATTTTAAGTTATAATGTAAGGTTAATGTATGTAATATGGATTCTAAAACTACTGAACTAATCAGTCCTTTGGGATTCAAGTCTTGTATCTATGCCAATGTAATAAAGTAAGGCACTAGCTCTAGGATACTAGGGTTGGGGTCATTACACCCTGTTTCTTGATACGACATTCAACCAACCTAGGAAACACCCAAAGGAAAAAAAATAATGACCTAAATTGAGCTCCATAGGCCATCTATGATGGTCATTGTAAGAATTATTCTTGATATGTATAGTCACCAACCACTTCCTAATCAACTTAACTTGTTTAAACATCTCATACATGAGATAAGGTCCAATGATAACTGAATCACCGACCTCTATCCAGTAAAGATGTGATTGGAATTTCCTACCATACAGTTCCTCAAAAGGTTCCATCTATATTGATGCGTGGAAGATATTATTATTGGTTAACTCCCCGAGTGAAAAATTATTCTCCCACAAACCAGCAAAATCCGTGACACTGTCCCATATCGTATCCTTTAAAATATAAATCATCCATTCAAATTGGCCTTCAGTATGAGGATGATAGGCTATAATCATAAGAACTTGTGATCCCCAAGACTTTTGAAGACCCTACCAGAACTGAGACATGGAATATCAATAATAAATGATATTCCTCATAACAACATGTATTTGAACTATCTCTCACATGTAAAGAAAACCTAGATAATTAATGGTGAAGGTTGACTTGATGGGAAAAAAGTGGTCTACCTTCATCAATCGATCTACGATCACCCATAATATATCATTATTGTGAGGTGTATTGAGTAATCCCATTATGAAGTCCATAGTGACATTATTACATTTCAATTCATGAATGGGAAGAGGCTTCAATATCCCATTAGGTCTATAATGCTCGACTTTCACCTATGAACAAGTGAAGAATCTCACTACAAATCCTACTACCTCATTTTTAATTCCTAGACACCAGTACCATCTATAGATCTCACAACACATTTTTTTATCCCTAGATGTACTACCCATCTAGAATCATGAAATTCTATCATCAGTTCCTTGTGTAATCCCATAGAATCCATACTCGACCATGGATAAGAAGAACATCATTTCTTCTAAGAGACTATCCTAGTGGTGACAACCCACTATATATGTTGTACCTCAGAGTTAATCACTACAAATTAGACAACCTATCAGCCTTGATCCAATCCAAAAGAATGGGTAAAATAGATATCGAGGTCAAAGATACTCATCCTTGAGACTCCTGAACATCTAGATGCATGTATTCAAAGAGCTCCATCACCAGTTACTCATCACAAGACTTATGCACTACATTTGTTTGCATCTTTTGAATCAAGTCATTGTAAACAAAATTTATATCTACTGGTGTATACTCTAGATCGAAGTTAAAATACTTCAAATACTCGACCCACCTCATATTATGAAGGTTCAGGCCCCGCTGAGAAAAGATATACCTTAGGATATTATAATCTATATACAAAAAAACCTCTCAACTAAATGATAGTGTCTCTAGTATCATAGGGCATGTACCACCACAACTAACTAGAGATCATGAGTAGGTAAATTTCTTTCATGCATTATTATCGTTTTGGAGCTATAAGAAACCACTAGATCCTTCTGCATCAGAACTACTCTGAGTTCAAATTCGGTTGCATCATAGTACACCGTATATGCCTTTCCCATTATAGGTAAGGTGAGGATCAGTTCTAAGTTCAAAATTATCTTCAAATACTCACAAGACTCGAATGAAACAAAATTCACCCCTTTCTTGGTCATCTAGGACATAAGTGCTACCAGATGGGAGAAGTATGGGGTGAAATGCTGATAATAACATATTAAACCTAGAAATCTATGAATCTCAATCACATTCTTGGGATGATCCTAAGATAATATGACTGAAACCTTTTATGGGTCCACTAATACTCTATCCACTAAGCTGACATAACCCAAGAAGTGAAATTTATCAATCAAGAAACTACATTTAAATATCTTGGTATAAATCTAATGCTCTCTCAATGTAATTAACACAATGTAAATATGTTGGGAATGATCATCTGTTGATTGGGAGTAAAATAAGATGCATTTGATGAAAAACACCACAAAATGATCTAGAAAAGGTTGAAATATCCAATTCACTAAGGCCATGAATATTTCCAGTGTGTTCGTTAGACCAAAAAACATCACCAAGAACTCATATAAGCCATGCATGCTTCTAAAATTAGTCTGAGATATGTCTGATGGTCTCAATATCAACTGATGATACCCTAATCTCAAGTCAAACTTTGAGAAAATTCTGGAACCTCTCATCTAATTAAAGAGATCATTGACGTATAAAAGGGGATATCGGTTCTTGACCATCAATTGGTTTAATCTTTGATAGTCTAAACACAAGCACAAAGTCCCATCAGCCTTCTTAGTGAAAAGCATGGGAGATCCCCAAGTTGATGTACTAGGCCATATGAATAGATATTCTAACTGAAATTTCAACCCATGAAGCTCTTATAGTGTCATCCTGTAAGGTGGGATATAAATTGGCTCTACTCCCAACACGAACTTGATCACGAACTCAATCTCCCGCTTGGGTGGTAAGATATAGAACTTGTTATAAAAAACATCCTAAAAATGGTCTACCACTAGAGGAAATGTATCATACTACATTACACCATTATCTAGATTAGGAATTATTATCTGATCCATGATAAAATCTAATCTTGATTGAATTAGCCCTGCATGACCAGCCTAAAGATCCCACTGACCTTGGTGAAAATAAATGCCTCATTCTAGAGATATAAATGTTACTCTCCATTAGAAATGGTTGATATGATCCTGGTATAGAAATAACCAATCCGTACATATAATTAAATATAAACCTATCATTTATCGGACAAAAAGTTCCCAAGAGAAATTCTAACCACCAATTTCTAGAGAACATGCCTTGTAACGCTTGATATTCCCTGACAGCCCTCCCAATGGTGCATCAATGATCAAGAAACCATTAAATATTTCCAAAACCAAGACCAATTTTTTTTAAAAAGAGTATATATAAAGTAATTAAATTATATTATACAAAAAAATAGACATGGGTATATGATACAAGAATCGTACCTATGACGATAGAAGGTCTAACATCCAAACTAGAAAGTGTAATATATATATATCATTCAGCTGACTTTCCCCTATACCCTAGTCTCTAGTCTGACTCCCCTATGCTACTTTTTATGAGTGGTGCTTTTAATCCTACACTAGAGTACCACATCCCACACCTCATACTAAACATCTAGTGGAACTATAGTTACCAGTCTTCTGAAGGGTAGCCGAGTCCTTTCCAGACTTAGGAGCCTATCTTAATCCCCTACCACTACTCCGTTGCTATGAGCTCCTATAGAACCTCTAAAAATAGTCTATCATATCACAAGTATGACACTCTATAATGGTTTATGGACACTGATGAAACCTGTGTCTACTCTTCCTACACTGAAATCAATCCAAAGAACCATGATTCTGAGACATATGTCTACTCCCTTGACCACTCTTCCCACTACTGACCTGGTGATAATTTTCATAATGATGCTTCTTTCTACTAGAATAAGAGATTCTAGATCTCCCTATTGAAACCACTTGGCTGCTTCTTGGGGCCTCTCTTAGATTTACCTCTGTTATGAGAGACTAATTCATCATTTAATTTAAGGTAATCAGGTGAAATATGTTCACCAATGATCTTGTCTCGTAGAAAAGACCATCTTGAAAATGTCTTATCCTAGCTACCTCATCAGCTACTAAGGATTAAGAAAAATGTTATAGGTTAGTGAAAAATCTATCATAATCCATCAATTAAATTCCATTCCATGTCAGGTGCATGAACTTGTTAGCCTTCTCACCCTCAATATTTTAGGATATAATTGGATTATAAAATTTTCCTCAAAGAAATTCCAAGTTAGCTCCTTTTGTTGATCATATTTCTCCACAATTTCTCACTAATGTTGGATGGTCCATGAATAATGTATGAAAATAACTTCACCCTCATATTAGAGGGTGTCTCAAGGTTCTTAAAGATCATCTAAACCAACTTGATCCAAAAATAAACTAACTAAGGACATCCCTCCCTAGTGATTGTAGGTGGATGTTGTAGCTGAAACTCTCTCTTCATCTTAGACATCAAAGGTATGGTGTGAATAGTATCCCTATCCTTGGATCACATTACCCTTAGGAATATTTCATGGAGCTAATCATCCATATGATTCTTAGGATCTATTGGAATATTTGGCTCAACTGTGTTATGAGCATGCTAATTTTCACTCTCATAATTCTCAAATCAAATATAGAAAAGATGAATTTTCTCTACAATAAAAATGCACTCCTTAGAACACTGGGTAAACATCAAGGTCAATCTCAAGAGGTGACAACAATAGATAACCACTGGCTCATAGTATCTCTAAAAAAAATTTAATAAGTGAATTGGAATGACATAACAATTCTTTAATTTCATTTATCAGATATAACTATAATCTCATTTCACAGTTCATATAGGAAAATTTATCACATTCAATAAATATGTCCCTATCTTGAACAATGTATATTAATATATATAACCCTATGTTCCTATCATGATGCATGTTTTCTCATATTATTCCATTATGGTCCACATGCTTAAATATTGAAAAATAATAACATCACACAACATATGAATCAACCAAGGTGAAATAACATCAACTATAACAATAAAATAGCATGAACACTAATCCCATACCTGGGTACAAAGATTTTCCACCACACATAGGTTAGCTACTCCCATGAACTAGTTTATTTCATTGTCCTAAAAAATTATTAGTCTCCATTATACCTCTATAAAATGGTAAAATTACATAAAATAAAACCTGAGACCCCTGATACCACTTTGTAATGTCCCCTATCCCATCACTCTATCACATGGAAAAACCAGGTTAGTTACTGGATCTCAAGCCTGACTCCCCATATTCTAGAGGCTGCTGACTAGTAGTGAGGGTGTAGAGAAAATTGTGGGGAGACTATACCCCTAATATTGATTTATAATAAAGAAGAAGTAAATAAATATCAGAGTACTAGAAAAATAAGAACAATACAACATATAGAAGGAAGGACTAGATAAGTCAAATCAACTGAACCATCCCAAAATAATATAATAATGTAACGAAATGATTAAATGTTACTAAATTCAATGTTGAAAGTCATATAGATAAAATACTAAACAAACTATATAAACTAAAATGTCACCATTCTTGAACCCCGCATTGATCCCAACACCAATCTCCAACCCATCAAATAAGAAACAATCAGCAATAAGGTCCCTTGACCTTGTCCAAACCTGAATCCATGAAATCTTCTCAGGTACCCATCATAGACCCAAATAGAGTGTGAGTAAAACTCAGTAGATCAACACCAACATGTATAAAAAAAATATTCTAATCGAAAGTGCATGAAAAAAAGAGATAAAAGTGAATTATTTAATCAATTAATACAACACATAATATAAACTTGCCAACCCTTGCTTTCTAGATTGACGCTTAGGGCTAGCCAAACCTACTTTGACTCCATGTCAGATGTCACTGCCACATGGATGATCTTCCTACATCAGGATAGATTTCATGTACCTTGTCTCAATAATCGCAATTGGGATCCATGTGAATTACTATGATAGAGTCACCTATTTCTTCCTAGATCACAATACCATTCCAAGGGGAAAGTAACTATATCACACTAGAATCCATGTGAATTCCTATGCTGGAGTCACTTATGTCTTCCCATGTGCATGTCACAAGGGGTGAATATCATATTAAGTGGGGGGTTATCCTATGCCAGGATGAACCAATGGTGCCATGTCTCATGAGACAGTGGTCCAAGCCCTTAGGCATCCTATTAGTAAACATATATACAATAAAATCATGTATACATTTCATCGCTATTCATATCACATGCCTAGCTGGTTAATTTATCTAATCATGTTAACCACATATATATATATATAGTATTAATTGTATATCCTCCCACAACAGAATGAATAATTACAATCAAACCATTTAATGTTTCCATTCATCTCAATTCATTTTACAATCTGCAACATGCCAAAAATTCAATTCACATTTTTAATCCAAAACCAAACTTTCATAATTTTTGATCCATTGTAACTCCAAGGGAAGGCTCACTGCATGGGTGGCTGTAAGCTTGGTCTCAAAACAAATGGACCCAGTGGGGTATAATGGGAGTTCTAATTACTTATTTTTTTTTATCAAAAATATATTTAATCAGTTATTTGGGTCATGTGAAAGACATTATAGAATGATAAAAATTACTAAACATACCTAGATAATTAGAAATATAATTTAGGGAAAATTTATACACCACCTACCTTAATCTGGGGATCAAAGAGATACCCATAATAGGGAACACCCACATAGAAATAAAGGTGAAGGATATCAGTAAGGAAAACCTAGATCACAAAAACATATAGATCAAAACCTAATTCAACGGCTGATAAGAGATCACACTGTTATATTATAGGGTAGATAAATAAAGGAGAAAACCAAAGTGAAGTAACTAACTAGATATCAAATGAAATAATGAGATGTTTTAAAGTGAATGAATCACTCAAAAATCACAGGGAGTCACCCTAGGGTTTGAGATAAGAGGCTTTATGGAGAATGAAATTTTTTTAGGCGTCACCATAGAAAAAACCATGGTATGTGAGGAATTAATGGACTGAATCCTAAATACAAAACATGAATGTACCATGTGTCATATACACTAAAAAATTCATCACCTTGGGTTAAAATAACCATCACAAACCTTTTTGTGATGCGAAATAGTTTTACAACATGTAAACATTTCACGCTCTAAACAATTTCACAACATCTTCTCAGATACAGGTTTACATTGTGTAACTTGTTCATGATTTGAAAGTATATAGCAGACATATCACAACCGAAATTCTACAAAAAAACCAAACCATCTTTGATGCTTTCCAAACCCATAGATAACCCTTGAAATCCTTAGAAAAATTTCTATCTAAACCCTAATAATTCAAACAAACATACATCTATGGACTTTAGGTAATTTCTTGAAAAAATATTTCCATCCCCAAAATTCTAAACCAACAAGTTTCAAGTGAATAAACACCCAAAAAAATATAATTAACCAAAAATATTCAAAGAGGTACATTCCTAGAAAAAGATGAGATCTTACACTAACCATTTTCTTTAGGTGATATGCTATGCCCAACTTCAACTGGGTTCCCATGGATTCTTAGAGACTCTTCAAAAACAAAGAAGTAAAAAGGGTACCCTAGTCAGAAACTATAGTTGAGTATACCCCATGAATGTCATGACCCGTCCCCTGGGGCCCATGCCGTGACTACCCCAAGCCCGCCTTCCATAGGCCAGGGGCTAGCGACTAGCATCGAAAAGTTGGATTCCTATAATGGGAATACATTGCCTTTAAACCTATACAAACACACAGACTAGAATACAACAAGATGAAACCATGTAGTAAACTGCTATAGTAAAAGAGTGCTAAAAGTAAAGGGGCCAGAATACAAGCCCAACTAAAAGGTACAAGTACAAATGGAAGATACAGTACAACTGAAAAAGGGAAAACAACTCTTGGGTCATCCACTTTTGATCCTACCTGAAGGGTAGGTACAGATCGCCTCCTCAGCACTCCACATACACCCATCTCCTCCGCGTACCGCCTTGTCCTAGCTCTCTCAAACCTCAGCCCATCTACTCATCGTCTGCACAAGACACAACAAGGTGCAGGCGAAGCCCGTGCAGGGGTAAGTATAACAACACCCAGTAGGGACCCCGAGACCGCCGTGGGTCTCTCAAAATTCCACAAAGGAAAACCACATAGCATGATCTCAATCAAAAATAAAAAAGCAATAGACACAACTCAAGTAGAGTCTTAGCTCAAACCAGGTTTTCAGTGAAGTATAGAATTACAGATGATTAGTCGTGAAGTAGGATCATCTTATTCTGTCAAGAGGCACTACTGTGGACCATACGGAGTCTAACCCACATAGGATAAATAGGTACTAACCCCCACAATGACCCACACAGGATCTGATTCGCCCAAGATCGAAAGGTAACTAACCCTGCTGACCCACATAGGATCTGACCTATATAGGATCGGTATGCGTTGACCCACATAGGATCGCTGAGCACTGACCCACATAGGATGTGACCCACATAGGATCAGTATGCTCTAACCCACATAGGATCACAGAGCGCTGACCCAGACAGGATCTGACTCACACAAGATTGCTGCTGACCCACATAATATCGCTCGGTATTAATCTCCATATGATTTGTCTCCGACCTCCACCTCACTGCCAGCCACTGGATTCCTCACACTCAGGGCGCTCGGGTTCTGTAGTATCTTCCCCTTGAGATATCGGTCCTACCTTGAATTCAATAAATCCCCAAAGAGTTGTAACCCAAAGTACCTCCATGTTGTAAGGGTTCCAACGTGACAGACGGTGCATCAATCAGACACCCGGTCTATGAGTTATAAGAATTTTAGTTCTGGGGGCCCGGTTGGATTCAGGTTCGATCCAACCCAACTATACTCCAATTGTATCCAAAACTCAAGAGGAGTATACCAAAAGGACCATCTCAATCCAAGGATCCCAACGCTACAAACGGTTTGTCAAACGGCCTTCCGATTATCAAGATATGGCCCTTTAAGTATTTTTGGGCCCGGTTGGGCCCGAGTCCGGTCCAACCCGGTCAGATCGACCCAGCCCGCAAGGGGGCGGACTGCAAAGGTGGCCCACAAAGGGTGGAATACAAAGGGAGGCCTGAAAAGGGTGGCCTTCTAGGTGGCTATCAGGCCCATGTAGGGCTCGACCCACAAGGGGGGCGGCCCGACCCGCGTAGGGCGCGAACCGCAAGGGGGGTGGCCCGGACCGCATAGGGCGTGGCCCACAAGGGGGCAACACAGCCCGCATAGGTCACGACTCGCAATGGGTCAGCCCAAAAGATATTTTCCCAAGCTGGCGAGGGGGGGGTGTGACCCTGGTCTCCCAAACTCCCGAACGGCCCGGAGGCTGTTTGGTTTGTGAAGCGGTATCGCCACGTGGGCGCCTCCCAGTCACCGCGGAACTCACCGGAGGCACGGGTTCCGCCTTCGTCACGGTTTCAGTAATGACTTCTTCTCACTGGTGGCATGACCAGCGTGCCATCTCCCCGCTCACTGGGAGCACGTTGGTCATGCCGCCTCCCCATTCGCCAGCGACATGCTATTCATGCCACCTCTCCTTCCGCGGCCAGCCAAAGTGCCAGCCGCCTCCTTTGATCGCTGCGGCTGAGGAGCCGCAACCCCTTTCTCACCAGCGGAACGCAATGGTGTGCCACACCTCCTTCGCAGTTGGCCGATGCCGACCGTTTTAATGACCGTCGTGGCTTTGTGATGCGACCTCCTCTTGCGGCGTGCGTCGGCGCACACCTTCTTCATAGCCGGTCAATGTCACTGCACTGGCGATATTACATGGAGAACGCAAGGGTGTATCAATGTAGCAGATGGTTCAGGCTAGGTTCGTTAGACCAGCACCCTCCACGTTAGCTCGTAACATGAGGGAGGATAAAGGGTTCAATAAATTCACTTGAAATAAATGAGAATCAAAACACCAACATTGTAAACCCATTGGAGAACGTCCGCACTTGAAGGTGGATCAATGGTCTTTGTTCCCAGCACAGGCTTCCAATGACGTCGCTTGCATGTCTTCCTTAAGTTCAGGGTTTTGGTGTCACTTTTCACCACTCTCTGGAACCGGTTCCATCCACCAAGGGTTTGGCATCTATGCACTCCTTCAGCACTTCGTTGCTTGGAGAAGCTGTCCAACAACTCTCCCCAAGCTATATATAAATAAGAGAGGGGGAGGGTAAGTAAAGACATAGGGAATTAATGGGGTCTCACTAATTATAAACCTTTCTATTTACCCAAGGAAGTTGTTACTTAATATTGACAGGTCAAGCCATTTATTGTCTTGACATGTCACTGGTCCCACCTACGCTTGTCTGTTGTAGGATAATTTAGAAAAAAATAAAATAAAAAGTTATTTTATTTATTTCTTTTAAAAAGTCACAAAACATAACTTTATCTATAGACCTACTACAGTAAAAGTAAAGTCTCCCTTAACTGAATCCTGGTGCTGTGGATTCAACGATGCCCTTGTATTTTTAATTCGATAACCAGTTCAAAAGTTATAAAATACCACTCGTGCATTAATGAACATACCTTAAAAAAGTACAGAAATTCATTCTAGGAACACCGGGCTTCGAAATCATGCACCTTCAATTTTTGGAGACTCTTAATAATTCCATATAATTTAAAAAAAATTACATGGAAAATCTGGGTCTTTACATTCTCCCCACCTTAGGGATTTTCATCCCGGAAATCCACAACATAGACTAATGGAACAAATGGGGGTACTAAGCATGAATCTGAGCCTCCTGCTTCCATGTGCTATCCTGGAGGTTCTCGTGCTGCTAGCGAATGTGCACCAGAGGTATCGACCACCCATGAAGGACCCGCTACTATCGATCCTCAATCTCCACTAGAACCTCCGTAAACATTGCCTCATCATCAAAGTCTAGATAATCATGGTCGATGATGTGAGATGGATCATGCACGTATCTCCTCAGCTGGGATACATGGAAGACATCGTACACCCTCTCCAACTATGGTGGAAGATCCAAGTAGTATTCCACCTCACCTATCCTCCGAAGTAACATAAATGGACTGATAAACATCGGTGATAACTTGCCACCTCGGCTAAATCTACGTAGTCCCCATTGAGGAGAGACTCACAAGAATATGTGGTTCCCCTCCCGAAACTCCAAAGGTCCTCATCTCCTATCAGTATAAGACTCATGTCTGCTCTGTACAGTCTTCATCCGCTCCTGGATGAACTACACCATCTCAGTGGTAGTTCATACCAACTTTAGTCCCATAAGTACTGACTCCCCTAGGACTGTCCAGCATATAGGTGATTTTCATGGTCGACTGTATAGGGCCTTGAATGGCATCATACTGATGGTGGAGTGATAACTGTTGTTGTATGAGAACTACACCAAAGGAAAGTGATCCTCCCAACTACGACCAAAATATAGGGCGCATGCACGAAGCATGTCCTCCATCATCTAAATGGTCCACTTCGTCTGACCATATGTCTGAGGATGAAAGACGGTGCTCAAACGTAGCTGAGTCCCGAATGCCTCCTATAATCCCTTCCACAACTAGGTTATAAAACATGCATCACAGTCAGAGACAATATTTGATGGAACCCCATGAAGTCTTACAATCTCCTATATGTAGAGGTGTCCTGAGCCCTCTACCGACCCCTGATCTAAGATAGGTAGGAAGTGGGACGACTTGGTGAGGCAGTCAATGATAACCCAGATGAAATCATGTCCCCTGGATGTACGTGGAAGCCCTGTCACAAAGTCTATGGAGATCCCATCCCACTTCTATTACAGAACCTCTAGTAGCTATGCTAAGCCTGTTAGTACCTAATGATTAGACTTCATTTTCTGAAAATTGAGGCATCTGGAAACAAACTCTACTACTTCCTTCTTCATCCTTGGCCACCAGTGCTGATTTCGGAGGTTCTGATACATCTTCTCCACACCAGGATGTACCGCTAGAGGGAACATATGGAACTCCCTCAACACCTCCTCTCATAGTGCCACCGGTACCATGGTATTTCCTCTGAAGAGGATGACATGCTCCTCACCTTCAAAAAATCCACCAGGTTCCTGTCCTAAGGATATCTGAGCACGTCGAGCCTTGTAGTCAATATCTCTAAGCTACGCCTCCCTAACTCGTTGAAGGAGTGGGGGAGTGACTGTCATAAACTAGAGGTAAGCTGACAGAGAAAATTTACATGCATATTTTTTATCAAATAATGAGTATTTTTTACTTTTTTTAAATGATAAACCCCATGTATTTAAATGTTTTATTAAAATAATGGGTAATTTGAATTTTATAACAAAAATGAGCATAATAGAGAAAAATGCATAATTATGGATTTTGGATAGATTTTGACCACAAGGGTATCTTTTTCATTTGTTATATAATATATGTACAAAATTTGTGATTAAAATTTAGTTAGAATACTGATTTTATTTTCTCTAATTTTTTATTCTGGAAAAGAAGCTGATTCAGCCATCCAAAGGACCTAAAAATTCATTGAAGTTGAATTTTTTTCATGCGGACAGCGTGGACCCCACCATAGTAACGGAACCCAAAATCGGCCTAAAAAAATCCAAATGATGTGTTTCCACCTAAGATAGCATGAGAATAGATAGTTCTGGATTTACAAAAAATATGGGAGAGTTTTGAAGTCATTAATGCAGCCATTGAACAACATAATTTTGGAGGAACCTTCCTGGAAGCTTCGTCCAGAAACATAAGCCTTCAATGAAAAATTCACAAATCCTTCATGTGGGGTCCAAATGAACTGAAATTTGGAGAGTGAATAGAAAAAATATTTATGAACAACATTTAAGAAGGGGTCTCCACGTGAATCGGCCATTTATGGGTCAAACAACACGAAACCTTCGGGGGATGGAAATCTGCCTCTAAAAGGAGGCCATCCCCTCCTTCCAATCCATCAGCTCGACACCCAAAGCCAAGGAGGGATCCCACCGGGGCATGGGCTGCTGTTGATCCTCTCTTCCCCCCCACATTTCTTATTTTATTTTATTTTATTTTTATTTTAGTTTTGTTTTAGTTTATTTTATTTTATTTTTATTTTAGTTTTGTTTTAGTTTATTTTCAATTGTAATTAAAATTTCATTTTTATTAATCCATTCATTCCTTTTTCTCCATCCATCCCACAATTCTTTTTCTTAATTTTATTATTTTAATAGTAAGTATTATTATAGTTATTATTAGTATTAGTATTAGTATTAATATTATTATTAATATTAATATTATTTTAGTTATCATTATTATAATTATCAAATTCTTATTTTAAAGCTATTTTATTTTCTCCCTCTTTGTTTTCAAAAACTATTGTCTTAATTATAATAATAATATTATTAATTAATAATATTATTATTATAATTTTAACAACAATTATAAATTATTTATTCTCCTTTATCTCTCTCTTATATCTCTCTCTCTTCCCATCTATCCATCATTGTGATCTTATACTCTCGGAAATGAGAGGCTAACCCCGAGACTTGGATCAAGGGGAGGTCAAGGTGTTCTTGAATTTCCATTAATGTTTATTTTATGTTTGTGGTAGATTTGAGTAGTATTCATTAGTGAGTTGAATTTCTCAGATTGGCTGATGGTCCCCAATGAAATTAAACTCAATCTATTTCTATTCTGGAAAAGAATAGTGATTCAAACATGAGATTTCATGTTTGGATTATCAAACTAAAATCAACACACATAAAGGAAAATAATGATTGAATCCAAGACTGAACCCCAAAACCACGTTCTTTCTTCATCAACTCATTTTGTTTGCATTTCATGATAGTTTAAATTTCTCACATCAAAAACACAAAAAATATTGTTATCTCTTTCATTTAAATACAAAACAACAAAAAGATATAGATTAAGTGATATAAAATAAATTAATTGAACCACATTGAGAAGGAACCTCAAGAGAGACGGCCCTGGTCAACCACTGTGCTGCACTAGGAAAAATATAATTGTTTTTGTCCACACCCCGCGATAGGTGTGCGCCAAAACTGGCGCCGTTTCCTGGGATCCAATCAATTATTCATTTACATTTTCTATTTTCACATCTTAGATAGATTTCATTTCTTTTTATAAAATTAAAAAAACAAAAAATAAATTCCATGATTAATTTAAATGATTATTATTCTGCATGGATAGACAATTAATCATAGGTGTAGCAACAACAACAACCACAAGAAGATTTTAGAAGGGCTCGGGTGAAAGAACTTAGAGAAATAATTGGACAACTAACAAGAAAAGCTGAAAGAGCATTTGACTATGTTCGTGCATTAATGGAGAAACCCAACCCTGAGTAAGATCAAGAACCTGAGGTGGAAAAGGATGATGACTTTCCTATTGAGCCACAAGTAGGAGATCAACAAACATTGGATGAATTCCTAATTAAATGTGAGGAACTACCCAAAATCCCAATGCAATACAAATATGAAGAGCCAACACCACTGAAGGGAGAAACCACCCAAGTGGTGGAATTTGAAGTCAAGATGCAGGATCCTAAATACCTACCTCTATCCTTAGAGAGTATACTCTAAGAGGTAATTACCACTGAGGTATAGATTGAAGTTTAATTAACTCACAGAGTTGAACCATTATTTGACTCTATCTCTTTTAATTTTATTGAATCTGAATTCTACATCACTCCTTGTGGTTTTGATTATATAGATTCATAAAATATCATCTATGCCTTGGAGAATGAGAAAGAACCTAGATGTGCACCTGCTGAGGAACATATGGAGCTTTCTGGACTTGTTGAATATTTTTTGAAGGAAGTTCATGAGGAGATGCTGGTGGATTTTCCTAGGGAGACCATGCCAAAAACTACTTACTTTGATGGAGAATAATTTGATCTTGATACATCATGTTTTGATTTTATTCAAATAGAAATACACTCTAACTTTCCCATTGATTGTTCCTTTGATGCAACATACCTTAAGGAACCACTGGACAGAGAAGAAGAGGTTCACATGTTGCAACCAAGAAAGAGGATGATTCATACTTCATCCTACCCCCACCATGCAAGATGTACCAAATTGTGAAGGGGGTGGATCTAGTGTACTCTATCCTGGAGTCCTCCTCAACAATAAAGAATAAGTGGATGCTAAAAAAAACACATGTGGTGGTTCATGTCAAAGAAGCCCCAACCACCATCAGACTTTGGATAATAGCTGGTACTGCCCACTGGAGGCAGTAAAAAAAGCCAGGGCCCACTTGGGGGATCATACCATGATTTATCTTTATATTATTTCTAGGAATTTAGATTTCAATTTTATTTCTTTGGAAGTAGTCTAGCATGAAGCCCCCTCCCTCCGTTATTTATGAGCATAAAAGATATGATCCTCATGCTTAATTTGTTATTTTATTTTATAGGATCATGATTGAAGAATGAAGCCCTAGAAAGTGAAGGTGAAGTACATGACTAAGTTTCATGGAAAAATGGAGGTCAATTTTAGTGTTTTATCTTTTAAACTCTCCAAAATTTTAGTCCGCAACATGTTTTGAGCTTTAAAGATAAAATTGCATGCCCATACTTGAATTAATGTTTTACTCGACTTATCTAGGAAACATGAGTTTCTTAGGAACCCAATGATGCCATGATATAGATTTCAATGTTTATATGATTAAATGATTGAAATACATAATTGAATTTTTAAATATGAAGCATAGATATTGAAATAATGACTCATGATTTGAAGGAATTAATTAATTCATGTAAATGAAATTTCCCTACCATCTTTCAAGCTTTGAATTTCTGAAATTTATGTGAATTGATTTATTATTATTAGTCATTCCACGAGTAATTGTCCAATGTTATATTTCTCATTCCCTAGAGGATTTCTAGACCAAGTCCTTCTTATTTATTCTTAAGCATATTTCTTGAGTGATCTTGGGACATGTAACTGACCAGAACTTGTATTGAAACCTGTCAAAGCTATGACTGTTCAAAAACACATTTAAAATGATTGAGACATCTTTTGAAAATCCAATTTTCCTTAAAAGACCACATTTACATAAATCCTTCTTTTATCCCATAGAGACCATGAATGAACTTTATAGTGATGAGCCATGTTTCAAGCCATTTTTATCCATTCCTACCATACTCTTGGTATTTTCATGATATTTTAAAGTTGACGTGTGGGGGTAAATGGAATCATGGTGGACGAGATGATAAACATTGTAAAGAAGAAGTGTGGGGGTGTTATTTTGGGAATTGAAAAAGTTTGTTAAATAATTCATTACACACTATTGTTTTCCCCTCTTGAATTAAAAAAATGACAAAAATGACAAAAAGATCCAAAAAAAATAGAAAAATGGGTTTTGATTTGGGAAAACCAAAAATCACCATTTTCCAGACCGACGATCTTATGATCGTATGTGGTTAGGTGATGGATTGAGGTTTGATCTAATCATAACTTTCGAAAAACCAAAAAAAATTACAAAATAAAAATAATATTCAAGAGGGTGCACATATCATTCATTATGCACAATTTGATCATGACCTTACTTTGAGTTTTTGGAAGTGGGGGTTTCTACTTTAAAGGGGATAATTTCATTACAATTTTACTTTTGATATCATGAATTTTACTTAAGATATTAGAATCCTCCTTGAGCCTTAATTTTTAAAGCATCAAATCCTACCAACCTTAATGCCTTAGAGTCATTTGAACCTTTATTGCAAGTCCTCATGATTTTATGTGTCTTTTGTCTTTACAAAGTGGAGAAAGTAGTTCATTTACAAGCCTATGGATAAGGAGCATGTTCTCATGATATGAGCATAAATATACTTGAATTGTATCATGAGTGATGAGAGAAAAGAATCAAAAGTGAGGTAAATCATGAATTGGCATGTTTAATAAAAATGAATCAAGGAGCTTGAATGAATTAAAGGAGAAGTTCCATAAATTTTCAAATGGGGAAAGTAAAATGTGTGAATTATTTGTTTCTTTGAAAAATGGGAAGTTAAATTGATATTTTATTCAGATTTTTGAAAGTTTTATTTCACATTGATTTTTTTTTGATTTTATTGCATTGAAATTTGAATATTGGTAACATTGGTGTCCTCTGATTTCCATGTTGAGATTTTATGCTTGAGGACAAACATGGTTTAAGTGTGGGGGTATTTGACAGAAAAAAGTTACAAGAATATTTTTGATCAAATAATGAGTATTTTTTACTGTTTTTAAATGATAAACCCCATGTATTTACATGTTTTATTAAAATAATGGGTAATTTGAATTTTATAATGAAAATGAGAATAATAGAGAAAAGTGCATAATTCTGGATTTTGGATAGATTTTGAACACAAGGGTATTTTTTTTCATTTATCATAAAATATATGTCCAAACATTGTGATTAAAATTTATTTATAATACTGATTTTATTTTCTACAATTTTGTATGCTGGACCAGGAGCTGATTCAGCCATCTAATGGGCCTAAAAATTCATTGAAGTTGAATTTTTTTTTTCGGGCAGACAGCATGGACCCCACCACCGTAATGGAACCCAACATCAGCCTAAACACATCCAAATGATGTGTTTACACCTTTTATAGAACTAAAATATATAGGTACGTCTCTAAAACAAATATGGGGGAGTTTTGAAGTCATTAAGGCATCCATTGAATGACATACTTTTGGAGGAACCTTCCTGGAAGCTTCATCCATAAACATAAGCCTTCAATGAAAAATTCATAAATCCTTTATCCAAGGTCCAAATGCTCTGAAATTATTAGGGTGAACGACCAACACATTTATGAACAATATTTAAGTAGGCGTCGACATGATAATCGACCATTTAAGGGTCCAACAATGCGTAAACTCTCAGGGAACTGAAATCTGCCTATAAAAGGAGGCCCTCCCCTCCTTCCAATCCATCAGCTCGACACCCAAAGCCAAGGAGGGATCCCACCGGGGCACGAGCCACTGATTCTCCTCTCTTCCACACTAATTTATTATTTTTTTATTATTTTATCTTTATTTTAGTTTTGTCTTAGTTTAATTTCAATTGTAATTCAAATTTCAGTTTTATTAATCCATGCATTCCTATTTCTCCATCCATCCCTCAATTATTTTTCTTAATTTTCTTATTTTAATAGTAATTATTATTATTGTTATTATTAGTAATAATAATAATAATAATATTATTATTATTATTATTTTAATTTTAATTTTTATAATTATCAAATTCTTATTTTAAAGCTATTTTATTTTCTCCCTCTCTGTTTCCAAAAACTATTGTCTTAATTATAATAATAATATTATTAATTCATAATAATATTATTATAATTTTAAAAACCATTATAAATTATTTATTCTAATTTCTCTCTCTCCTATCTCTCTCTCTTCCCATCCATCCACCATTGTGATCTTATACTCTCAGAAATGAGAGGCTAACCTCGAGACTTGGCTTGGGGGGAGGTCATGGTGTTCTTGAATTTTCTTTAAAGTTTATTTTATGTTTGTGGTATATTTTAGTATAATTTATTATTGAGGTGAATTTCCCTGATTGGGTTACAGTCCCCAATGAAATGAAACTGAAACTATTTCTATTCTGGAAAAAAATAGTGATTCAAACATGAGATTTCATGTTTGGATTATCAAACTAAAATCAAACACACAAAGGAAAATAATGATTGAATCCAAGACTGAACCCTAAAAACAAGTTCTTTCTTCATCAACTCATTTTGTTTGTATTTCATGATAGTTTAGATTTTTCATATCAAAAACACAAAAAAATATTGTTATCGCTTTCATTTAAATACAAAACAATAAAAAGAGATAGATTAAGTGATATAGAATAAAGTAACTAAACCACATTGAGAAGGCCACTCAAGAGAGATGACCCTGGTCCACCACTTTGCTGCACTAGGAAAAATATAATTGTTTTTGTCCGTGCCCCACGACAGGCATGCGTCATAAGCCGCTCCATATCTATCCACAAAGTATATTTGCAATGCATTTAGTTGCTCTGTCGCCTCACTTAGAAACTGCAGACCATACCTCCTGTTGAGTGCATTTGATACAACGTTCCCCTTCCCAGGAGTATAGAATATCTCAAAGTCATAGTCCTAGAGGAACTCTAGCCATCACCACTGTCTCTGGTTCAGGTCCTTCTTAGAGAATATATCCCTGAGACTCTTGTGATCAGAGTAGACTGTAAAATGTTCTCCCATAAAGTAATGTCCCTAAAACTTCAAGGTGAATACCACTGATACTAACTCCAAGTTATGGGTAGCATAGTTCTTCTCATGGTGCCTTAGATGTCATGAGCCATAGGTGATCACTGCTCTCTCCTACATCAAGACACACCCATGTCCGGTCCCTGACGCGTCACAGTAGAATACATACCCAATGCCCTCTTCTGGTAGCCTCAAGATGGGGGCACTCGTCAGTCTCTAACTCATCTTCTGGAAACTTTACTAGAATATCTCTGTCCATATGAAGGGTTATCCCTTATTTGTCAATGATGACAAGTATTTTTCAACTCTGAAAAAGTCAGGCACAAACCTCTGATAGTATCCAGCCAACCCCAAGAAACTCCGCACCTTGGTCACACTTCTGGTTGGATCCTAAGCAAGAACAACCTCTATCTTCACTGGATCCAATACAACTCCAGAATCCAAGATAAAGTGTCCCAGAAAGTGGACCTATCATATCCAGATCTATCACTTCGAGAGATTACCATAAAGCTGGTGCTCTCTGAGTGTATCCGGAACTATTTGCAGATGATAGGCATGCTCCTCCTCTTTCACTGAGTATATCAATATGTCATCGATGAACACCACCACAAAGTGATTTAGGTATGACTGAAATATCCTGTTAATGAGTCCCATGAACATTACTGGGGCATTGGTCACGCTGAACGACATAACCAAGAAATCATAGTGGCCATACCGACATCTGAAGGTTGTCTTCTACATATCCTCATCTCGTACCCCGAGTTAATGATATCCTGATTTGAGGCCTATCTTCGAAAACCAACGAGATACATTCAGCTAATAGAAAAAATCATCAATCCTCATAAGTGTATATTTGTTCTTCACGGTCACTAGGTTCAGGCACTGATAGTCCACATAGAGCCTCAAACTACCATATTCCTTCTTGGCGATCAAAATCGGGGCTACCCACGGAGAAACTATGGGCCTTATGAACCCCTTTATCTGTGAGTCCTCCAACTATACCCGTAACTCAAGAATCTCTGTAGGAGACATCCAATATACTAGTTTAGATATCAGTGCCATCCTGGGGTATAGGTCGATGTAAAAGTCTACCTCCCTGCATGGAGGTAGTCCTGGAACATCATCAGGAAAGACATAGACATACTGGTCCACCACTATAGGATATCTCGGACTCTCAAAATCTACTTCTCTGAGGGTAAGTCTAGAAAAATGATGTGTAATCGGATGCAACCTCCTCTGATTAAGTCCATCCTATGCTGCAAAGGTTCCTTTCTCACCGGTGAAGTAAAACCTTCTCTCTTCTGCGCAGACACACCGCACTTTGTGCCAAATATAGTCAATCTGAGCATGGACTATGTATAACCAGTCCATACCCAAGATGACGTCGTAAGGCCTCGATGCCACTACTAAGAGATCCCAGCCGAAGCTCTCGCCTCTAAGAGTAAGCTCACACTGCTGGCACCAACGTGTAATCATCGAATCTTATCCCGTAGGAGTCTTTAGCCATAAGGATCAAGCCAACAACTCCACCGGAATCTTCAAGCTCTGAATGAGGGCCATGGAAACAAAAGAGTGAATGAAACCTGTGTCTATAAGTATAGAAGCTAGGGTTGAGTAGACATAGATCGTACCTCTAATCATATCCAGAGTGTTGTGGTCATAAGCCTCAGCTGTCGGGAGCTGAGCTTGTCCCTGTCTACCTACTCCCTATGGTCGGGGTGGGCCACCTGGTGGTGGTGGAGGTAGAACCTTGAATCGCCGCTCACTACCTACAGCACAACTAGATCCCCTGCCACGTCTGCCTTTCTGTGGACCTACTCTCTTATACCTCTGCTTCTAACTCGACGGTCCCTTGACCATCAGCTGGTATTTTGTACGACGGGTCGGGAAATTGCGAGCCTTGTGGCCCTAACTGCCGCATGTGAAGCATTGCCTATCCCTCATCTGACCTCCTCTGCCTCGCGAGCCCCACACCTTTGAACCTACATCCTAGGGCCGTCCACCAGAAGGTATGGTCTACTTGGACCTATGTGTCATCTGCCTGCTACTAGCCACATATGACTCTGCTACGTGTCGTCCGATGGTGAGTCTTGCTGTCGGTGCCTACTCAGCTAGGAATCTCTCCACCAAAAGCGCTCTCTCTAGAACCCCATCCTGCATTGGAATGCTAAGCGATATCATCAATGCTCTGATCTCCTGTCAGAGACCTGCTCAAAGGTTCGGGCCCTGAAGAAAGGGTCCCATACCATGTCGATGGAGTAGAGGGAGAGATTAGGGAACCTCACTGGGTATTAGGTCACAGTCATGCTACCCTTCTATAGGTGCAGCAGCTCCTGTATACACACAGAGCGTAAAGTCACTGGGATGAAATCTACCCTAAAAAGGCTCTCAAATTCTACCCAGATGAGGGTCACCTCATCGTGTATCTAGAGAATCAAGATCCACCATCTCTCTGCTACTACCTCATAGAGACTGTCTACTAGGATCACCATAAGGTTAGCTGGTGTCCCAACCAAGCAGAAAACTTTGACTACAGCCTCCAGCCATTCCTCAGCCAACTACAACTCCGTATCGCCTCGAAACTTCAAAGGCCTCTGCAGCTGAAACTCATTCAACATGCTCAGTCATCATGCACTCTCTGCTGGTGGGGAAGGTGGCAATGGCTGCCCAACAGGTAGTGGTGTTGTTGGTACACCACCCGAAGGTGCGAATGTTGTAAGAGGTCCCTGCACCGAGGCCTCATCCCTCGATGGTCCTTCATCGTGTACTCTCTCAGGAATCCTAGCTGGCTGTCTATGTGGCTACATCCTGAAATAAGACAGGTGTTCCATAGTCATTAATTTATACCTGGTGAGATTACTTAAAGAAATCATGTGAAAAACTCTTCAAAAACACACATAATTAGTGATTCTATGTACTGAGTTAGAAATCAGATTTCAGGGTCCTGTTGTATGGATACGTTAGCCACCAGACCAACACTGGACTCCCCAAACTGAAAACCACACTCATAACACTTAACACTATTGCTACATTGAAAAGATCAGAGTCCTAGTTCTTCGGTAGAACCGACTCCTCTGATACCACTTTGTCACGACCCGTCCCCCTGAGCCCATGTCGTGACTACCCCAAGCCCACCTTTCTTAGGCTAGGGGCTGTCAACTAGCACCAGAAAGGCATATTCCTATAAGGGGAATACATTTCCTTTAAAACTGTACAAACACACAAACTAGAATGAAACAAGATGCAACCACGAAGTAAACTACTATAGTAAAAGAGTGTTGAAAGTAAAGGGGCCAGAATACAAGCCCAACTGAAAGATACAATACAACTGAAAAAGTGAAAAAAAACTCCTGGGTCATCCTCCAAGGATCCTACATGAAGGGTAGGTACATATCGCCTCCTCAACACTCCACTTCCACCCGTCTCATCCACATACCGCATAGTCCTGGCTCTCTCAAACCTCAACCTAGCTGCTCATCATCTACATAACACACAAAATGGTGCAAGTGAAGCCTGTGTAGGGGTGAGTATAACAATACCCGGTAGGTACCCCAAGAACCCCAAAGGTATCTCATAATTCCACAAAGGAAAATGAAAAAGCATGATATCAATCAAAAAGCACAAATAAATAGACAAATCTCAAATAGAGTCTTAGCTCAAACAAGGTTTTCAGTGAAGTATAGAAGTACAGATGATTAGTCGCAAAGCTAGATCATCTTATTCTATCAAGAGGCACTACTGCTAACCATACTGAGTTTGACCCACAAAATATTGATAAGTACTAACCCCCATAATTACCCACACATGATATGATCCGCCCAGGATTGATAGGTAACTAACCCCCACTGACCCACATAGGATCTGACCCACAAAGGATCAGTATGTTCTGACCTACACAGAATCACTGAGCACTGACCCACATAGGATATGAACCACACAGGATCGGTATGCACTGACCCACGCAGGATCACTGAGCACTGGACCACATAGGATCGGTGCTGACCCATGCATGATCGCTCAATACTAACCTCCATATGATCCGTCTCCAACCTCTTCCTCACTGCTAGCCATTAGATTCCTCGCACCTAGTGCGCTCGAGTTCTGTAGTATCTTCCCCTCGAGACATCAATCATAACTCGACCACCACAAAGCTCCACAAAGGTGTAACCAAAATGACCGCCATGTTTTAAGGGTTCCAACACGGTAGACGGTGCATCAATTAGACATCCGGTCTATGATTTATAAGCATTTTAGTTTCGGGGGCCCCGATTGGATTCATGTTCGATCCAACCCCGTCATACTCTAACTGTCTCCAAAACTCAAGAGGAGTATACCAAAAGTACTGTCTCAATCCAAGGATCCCAATGCCATATATGGGTCATCAAACAAACATCTGGTTATTAGGATATGGCCCTTTAAGTGTTTTTGGGCCCAGGTCCGGTACGACCCGGTCTGGGCTGGGCCGCGGCGGGTTCGGCTTGGCCCGCAAGGGGGCGGCTTGCAAGGGTGGACCGACCCACAAAGGGTGTCCCAAAAGTGTGGCCCAGCCTGTAAAGGGGTGTCCCACATAGGGCGACTCACAAGGGGGTGTCCCGTCTCACGTAGGGCGTGGCCCGCAAGGGGGGAAGCCCGCTCGTGTAGGGTGCGGCCCGTAAGGGGGGGGGGGGACTAACCCGCGTAGGGAGAAACCCGAAAGGGGAGGCCCAGTTGGTGTTTTCCCAAGCTAGTGAGGGGGGGGGGGTGTGAACCCCGATCTACCAAACTCCAAAATGGCTTAGAGGCCCTTCGGTTTGTGAAGTAGCGACGCCATGTGGGTACCCCCTGGTCACTGCAAAATCCGCCAGAGGCACGTGTTCTTCCTCCGCCATGGCCCCTTGCTCACTGGTGGCACGTGATGGAATGTCATACCTCCTCCATGGCCAGCCGGTGTCGACCGTTTTGATTACCTTTGAGACTTTGTGTCGTGAACTCCTCTTGTGGCGTGCTTCGGCGCATGTCTTCTTCGTAGCCAGTCAGTGTCACTGCGATGACAATATTTAACATATAACGAAAGGGTGTAGCAAATTAGAAGAGGGTCTGGGCCGGGTTTGTTAGGCCCACGCCCTCCACGTTAGCTCGTAACATGAGGGTGGATAAAGAGATCAATAAACTCACTTGAAATAAACTATAATCAAAACCCATACCTTGTAAATCGATTGGAGAACGTTCGCGCTTGAAGGTGGATTAGTGGTCTTCGTTCCTGCCACAAAATTCTAACAACGCTGCTTGCACGTCTTCCTTCAATTCAAGGTTTTGGTGTCTCTTATCACTGCTCACTGAAACTGGCTCCGTCCACCAAGGGTTTGGAATCTCGACACTCCTTCAGCAATTTGTTGCTTGGAAAATCTGTCCGACACCTCTCCCCAAACTCCATATAAATAGGAGAGGGGGAGGGTAAGTAACAACGTGGAGAATTAATGGGGTCTAATTAATTATAAACCTTCATAATTCCCCAAAGACGTCGTTACTTAAGATTGAAAAATCAATCCATTTATTGGCTTGACACATCGCTGGTCCCATCTTCACTTGTCCGTTGGAGGATAAGTTTGAAACAAATAAAATAAAAATTTATTTTATTTATTTCTTTTAAAAAGTCCCAAAACTTAAATTTTTCTCTAGACCGACTGTGGTCAAAGTAAATTCTCCCTTAAGAAAATCCCAACACTACAGATTCAACTGTGTCCTTGTTTTTTTAATCCGAGCTCCGGTTCAAAAGTTAGAAAATTATGCTCACGCCTTTACTGAACGTACCTTAAAAAAAGTTCATAAATTCATTTCGGGCACACCTAGCCTCGAAATCACACACTGTCAATTTTCAAAGACTCATAATAATTTCATATAAGTTAAAAAAAATTACATAGAAAATACGGGTCCATAAAATGAAGACTAACGATATCTTAGACATACAAGTGCTTGAGCTCATTTACCTTTATTGACTCCCTAATGGGAAGAGAATGGATTGACTTATTCAACCAATATATAATCACCCAAACAACATATTTCCCACTAGGAGTGTAATGTATACCAATTAAAAGGTCCATAGATATCTCATCCAACTTCTACACTAGAATGGGAAGAGGTTGAATCAACCCAGTAATACTTTTATTATCAACTTTGATCCTTTGGTAGGTAAAACACTGAGATACAAAATATATTACCAAACATCTCATCCGAGGCTACTGGAACTGACTCCCCAAAGTATAAAGCATCTTGGAATCCCCTGGGTAAATTAAAAAACAAGAATAATTCCCATCATCCATTGTAACAACCTGATATTTTTATGATATATTTCTATTCAAATAATTTTATTTCTTCAATATATTGCATTACATGTAACAACGAGTTTAGATGAACCGCGTAACAACAAGTTTAAAGCAAGAATCACTATTATTTTCAAATATTTTTTTTTGTTTTTAATTATAATCATTTGACAACTAATTAATTAGTTTATTATTTATAAATAAATAAATTATTTATCAAATTATTATAATTAAAAACAAAAATTATTTCTAATAAAAGTGATGTTTTTTCCTGAAAATTTGTTTTTATGTGTGAAATATATTTCTATTAATAAATTAAATTAAAAAATATTGGTGAATTATTTTTATGAAAATAATATATTATTTTATTTATAAAATGTTTTAAATATTCAAAATATATTTTTCTAAGCATATAAGAAGAATAAATCCAATCTTATGCTTAAAAACCTTTTTTTTCTAAAAGCGGTTTTCATTGCATTTTTCATGATTATTTTAAAATTAATTTATTACCCTCATATGTATTGAATTTTATAAAATAGATTCCATATTTTTAATCAAGATGTTAAAATTTTATAAATAGGCCTATTTTATTTTTGGTCAATATAAATAGTAAGAATAGTAAAATTTATCACATCAGTAAAGGGTAAATTAGGTTAATCTAGGTTATAAATAAGTGATAAGGTTATAATTTTTCATCATAATTATTATTGGATGAAATTAACTCTAAAATTATCATATTAGGATTTAATTTTATTATCATAAAGGAAAATATTCCATGAATATGAACTATATATTATTAAATCAAAGAAAGTTACAAAATGTCACACTCTTAGTTTTAAATATCCTTTATGTGTTTGCATAGGGAAAAAACTAGTTATGAATGAATACTAATATTAATTTTGTGTATAATGAAATTATATTCATTATGGTAATTTATTTATAATTTTTAGGTATTATATAATTACCTTAAATGATTACACAATGCCAAAACAATATTTATTCAATTAATATAAAAATAAAATAAATGATTTTGAAAATATTAAAAGTGATATAATTTGACTAATTTATAGTGTTTCCACAATTTTATAGGTGAAAATGACATATTATTTTTGTTTTAAAATATTATTTTAGAATTTAGACTTTTTTATTTATGTGTTTTAAGTCAAATTAACTTAATAGTGTCAAAATTGACAATAATGATATTTTATCAAAACAATATTTTACTAAATTATTTAAAAATAATAAAAATCTTGGAATAAGGAAATGTGTATATGATATGGTCTAAAATATCACAACTTGTACATTTATATTCCAATTTTCACCTTATAAGTAAAAATTATAACCCTTTAATATTGAAAAATTTGTTATCATGGTTAAAATTAAAATTAGTTAATTAAGGGTTAATAAAAATGATAAGGTTTAAAATGACACCAAAACTTTTCTAAATTCTATTTGTGGATGGGATTAAAAATATTTCATATATTATCTTTGAATCCCTTTTCATTTGGAGGTATTTTTTTTGAGAATTAATTTATTATAATTTAATCTTTTGATAAATTCTAAAAGCTCTCATCACCTTAATTATAAAAGGGAACCACAAAAATCACATATTTATACCCCTTTGAGACTTATATATTGAAAAAAATATGAACATTTTTCTAATAAACTTACCTATATAAATTCTATAGGTTCATTGTTTCCCAAAATACTAACCCTAGATCCCTTTAGAGGATATCTAAATGAGTCATTTTAAAGAAGAAGTATTCTCCATAACCGATCATTTTATTTTATAATCTTCTTTACCTGTAATAAATATATGATATTTATCATAAGAAAATAAATTAAGTATCATAAATATTATAAAATTTTATTATGATCATGAAAAAACCATTATACACCCTTCTTCTCATCAAATGAGAAGTGAAAGTATCACTCATGCGTATGAACGACTTATCATCTCCTCATAAAGATACAATCCATTTTGATCCCCATATTTTATGGATGGGTATTATGATAGTTTTAATATATATATTGATATTTATGAAAAAATTATACTTATATAATGATAATATTATGTCTGCCTTCTTACCATCCAATCCTTTGTGAAATTATAACGTCGCCCGTGCGTATGTGTGGACTACCACCTCCATGAAGCGATGAGATTCATTTTTCATTTATATTTTACTTGGATGGTAATGAGTATGAATTTGATGAATATATATGATATATATGATATAATAATTATCATGGATAAGTGAATTAATATTTACCTTTATTTCTTTCCATCCATTGAAAAATAAATATAACATTCATGCGTATGTAAGATCTATCGTCTCCATGAATGGTGTAATTCAATTTTCTATCTATAACTTTTATTAATGTCTCTAAATATGTATATAATTAATATATATTATATTTATATCATTATTAATATTATATAGGTGATGTAACCTAGATAAATGTACAAGGATCATAACTACTAAATTGAAATACTCATGATAAACGAAACAATTATCACCCAGAAATGATAAATTTAACAACAAATTATTGATAAAATGGGGTGTTGAAATGTTATAAAGGGATAATATACAATATTATAATTATTAAAATTACTCTGGTATGGAATTATAATAAATTAAAATTTATTATAATGGATGTTATATTTATTTCAAAGAAAGTCAATCTCTTGTAAGGGTTTTATGTTACAATCTTATTGTTTATCAAGATTGTTTATAATTAAGTCTAAAATGATAAAATATTATGATATATATCTCAATATACTCATTTAATTTCTTCTAATTTGTTTATCTATTGAAAATAAATGTTTTACTTTAATTTTAATCACCGTTTGTACTCTAGATACAGAAAACATGTTTTTAAGAAAAATCAGCTTCATTTTTATTTTTGGTGTAAAAACCTTTTCCTTACTTATCCATGTTTTATAAAAAAGTTTTAAAGATTTTTTTTACTATTATCTGATTATTTTTCAAATTCATTTTTACCCATGTTTAAATTTTTACAAAACTATTTGAAAATAGTATTTTTTTCCATTTTCCAATTGAGGTACTTTATGAATTTTTCGACAAAAATATAGAAGGAAAGTTTTTTTACCTATATGACATGAAATTTTTTTCCAACAACATGAATAATATTTTATTTAAAAATTAATTTAAAATTTTAAAAATTTCTTTTCAAAGAAATTTTTTCCTTTATAATTTCATAGTTTTTTTTGAAATAATTTATTTCAAAATGGAAAGGTTATTTTTCTCAAGAATTTTTTAATGATATTTTAATGGAATTTATATTCATCAAAGATAAAAACTATTGATTTCACTTATTATTTATCAAGGATGTGATCAAAGGATACCATCCTTATTCTTACTATGGATGGTTTAGTAATATGGCGTCACATTGTTTATGAAACCCGTTTCTTTTCCATGGGTTAATCTATGATGAAATGTTTTTAAAACCCAATTCTTTTCCATGGGTTATGCTATTATGAAATGATTATGAAACCAATTTATTTTCATGGTTTATGATATTATTATTAATTTATGATCTTTTGAAACACATATGTTTGATTTTAATTATGTGGCGGGTCATACCTATATCTCCCTCCAATTCATTGAGTAAATATTAATATCTCATGAGATAAAAAAGACTAAAATAGGGAGTGAACCCAATTAATTAAGGGAATTTATATACAATAATAGTATTGGGAGTAAACCTTGACTATTATGATGGTTTTATGATTGAAACCATTCCACAATTATAGTCTTGGCCAAACGCCTTGACTAATAAGGAAATAATTTTCTATGCTTATGTGTATGACACAATTCCATGTCTTATGATAATGTTATTCTCTCATGACTCATATTTTTAAATTATTTTATGATTAATGTCTTATAAAATTCCAAGATTTATTCCATGACTCAAGATTATGATCTATGATATATAAGTATTGTTTTAAAATGTTAATATCATGTTCCCACACCCTTTTTCACATGTTATTCTTATATGATCACTGATATGTCCCTTGTTTATCCTTAACAAGGATTCAAGATCACCCTTTATATTATTTTTTCTTTCCCATGTTATGAATAAAGGTATTAAGTATGAAATTTATAATAAGGGTTCTAGTTATGAATAAATAAATGGTAGAATATGTAGATATTTTATGAACCAGTTGTTTATGTTTCCAGGTTTCTAAATATAATAGACCTAAATGATTATGACATGGATCAAAATGTTGTGTAATTTATATTCATCTATTAATATGTAATATATATGTATGAAAATTATTGGTCTCCATAGTTGTTATTATAGAAGGGTTTAGTTAGTCTCTGGAAAACATAGTGGTAAGAATTTAGTAAAAACACTAGGAATAAGTATAAGAACAAGATCAAATACTAAATTTTTGGTAATGATCATGAATGACCTAGGTTAAGAATAAGGTTTCATATAAGATGATGTTACAATTTAGACATACTATAAATAATTTTTCATGATTGATCACTATGATCAAAGATGGTCGATGGTCATGCTAACCATTTTTTTTTACTAAGGACTGAGGATAGAATATTTATGTTGTTATGGTAATAGGTAAGCTCAAATTTTGAGGTATCCTATTTGAAATTATTTATATTAAATCTTATATATTAGGAAAAGTATCAAGAAATTATAATTCATATCTTTAACTATTATATATTGAATTAGTCATGAAAATCCATAATGTTATGATGATATAATCTCAAGTTTATGAATCTTCTCCAGTTGAATTTTATGGGAATGTGCTTCTTTAAAATATTTTTTTTCTAACTTTGGTTGAGTTTTATTCTATATTAGGAATGTATTCGATTTATTTACATAAATACCATATCAATTTATGAGAAAGGGAATTCACATTTGATATTATGAATCAATCTATGATCGTCTATCAGTGCGATGATAAATTTGATCTTTTAATGGAAATTACATCCATCATATGGGTCATGATTCATATTCAAAAGAAAAATTTATCTAATATGGTAGGAGAGAAACTGAAAATAAAAGATATTCCTATTTTGTGGGTGTTTTTTGATTTCTTTCCAGAAGATTTTCCTCGTATTCCACTGAATCATGAAGTTGAGTTTTATATAGAACTCATACCTAGTGCTACACTTATTTCAAATAATCCATATACAATGGACTAAATAGAGTTTAAATAAGTAAAGAAGCAACTCCAGGTGAATCTTGATATGATATTATTTTTTTCAAGTGTGTCACCTTGGGGTGAACTTATTTTGTTTGTTAAGAAAAAATATGGATCAATACAACTATGAATTTATTATCAAGAACTTAAAAAGATCACTGTCAAGATAAGTATACTCTACCCTATATTTATGACTTATTTGATTAAATTTTAGGAGCTAAATACTTTTATAATATTGATATTCATTATGTATATCATCAATTGATGGTCAAGAAGGAGGATATACCTAATACATCATTCCATACATGGTATGAAGACTCTGAATTTATAGTGATTCCATTTTTTATTACTAATTCCTCCCTCTATCTTCAGGGATTTAATGAATAGAGACTTTAAATATTAAATTAATTAGATTTTAGTAGTATTTAAATTTGATATTATTATTTATTCAAAGAGGAAGGAAAATCATTGATATCATTTGATAATTTTGTTGAAGATCCTAAGTAAAGATAATATTTATGAAAAATTTACCAAGTGTGAATTTTGGATTTGAAAAGTTTCATTCTTGGTTCATATAACCTCAAGTGTGGGTATATTAATAAACCTTTTAAAGACAAAAGTTATTGAAAATTGGACCAAACCAACCACTATGAATGAGATAAATAGTTTTCTTGGTTTTACTAGATATTATCAGTGCTTTTTGGATAATTTTTCATAGTTATCTAATCCAATCACTAAGTTAACTTGGAATGGAGGTGGGTTCCTTTGGATGGATGAATGTGGGGAATGTTTTAAGGAACTAAAGGGAAGTATAGTCCGCACATCTGTGATTACACTACCCTACAATAGATAAGGTTTTGTAATCTATATTAATTCATCAAAGAATGTATTAGGATGATTTATCATACAAAATGATATGGCTATAGCTTATGGATCACAAAATTGAAGTTCCATGAGAAAAATTACAAAAATCATGATTTAGATTTAGCTATGGTAATTTTTACATTAAAGATATGGAGGTACTATCTCTATAGAGAGAGGTGGGACATATATACTGATCAAAAAAAGTATAAATCATTTTTTCACTCAAATATATATGAACACTCACAAAAAAATATGGTTAGATTTGATTAAATATTATGACTGCTCAATACATTACCACCTAGGAAAAGAGAACAAGGTGGATGATACTCTGAGTTGAAAGGATCATACTAGCTTGTATATGATGTGGATCAAAAAATATCTGATATTTATGGAATTTCAAAGGATGGATATTTAAATCATTAAGTAATGAGATAAATATTATCTTTCTCAAATAAATATTCAACCATTTATCCAAGTGAATATTAAAGAGGCATAAAAGGAAGATATAGAACTATAAGATAAGGTGATAAATGTTCCTTAGTTCAACCTTGATTGTTATTGAATAATAAGGATCATGAACCATGTATGTGTTCCATACATACCATATTTGAAGAATGATATGATGTATAAATCTAGTAGTTCTTCATTATATATTCATTATGGAAGTACAAAGATGTATATAGATTTGAAAGAGTATTTTCGGTGGGTTTGCATAAAGATAGATATTGTAGAGTATGTTTCTTATTGTTTATTATGTTATCAATCTAATACTGAGAGAAAAAAGTATAAGGAGGTGTTATAACTGTTACCCATTCTAGAATGGAAATGGGAAAACATCACCATGGATTTTTTTACCAGATTCCCCAAAACAAATAAATGGAATAATGATATTTGGGTTATAGTTGATCTCCTTAAGAACTTAGTATAAATCATTTCCATTATATAAGATTTATAACTGGGTCAAATTACTCGATTATATGTTAACTAAGTTTTAAGATTTCATGATGCACCACTACCAATTGTATCTGATAAGTATCCAAGGTTTACTTGGAAGATTTAGATAATTCTTCAGTAGAATCTAGATATAGAGTTAAGTTTTAACACTATTTATTATCCTTAGACAAATGGTCAGTCTAAGAGGACCATTCAAACTCTAGAATACATGTTGAGATATTTCTATATAGATTTAAAATGTGTTTGGGACCAACACCATAATTTATTAGAATTTTATTACTACAGTAGTTTTTAATATAGTATTCAGTTGTCTCCTTATGAATTCCTCTATGGTAGAAGCACATAACTCCAATATGTTTGAATGAAGTTGGAGAATAAAAGTATGATGAACCAAGCCTTTTAGATATATTATTACACGATTCTTAAAAATAAATATCCATTAATACAACAAAATGATCATGAGGCCTTGTTTCTTTGGAAAACTAGGATCATAATACATAAAATTTAACTAAAACATGTCATATATATTTTTTATTTTACATAATGATATCCTAAATCGTTTTAAGCTCCTAAAACAACATGAAATAACCTGAAGAACACATAAAAGAAATGGGTGATCTAGAAATCCCAGTAAGGGAACAAACATGATAAGGAAACATAACTTGTGAGTTAAAGATATAATATGATATCATAAAAGATAAGGAACTTGAGTAATCACATTGAATCATAACATAAATAACATGGTATCATAAGATCATGAAAACATAGTAAATATTGTAGTGACATATAACATGACATAAAAATGAGTCAAGGATAACTTAATAGACAATATTACATGGAGGAAAAAGTCCCATAATTGATTAGGTTTACTATATAATCCCATAAATTACATATCATGAGACTATAACATTACCCAATGCATTGGAGAACTATCTGGGAACACCCATCAGAACATGTTCATGATCTATATGTTCCACATAAAGGAAATAAATTATAAGGAATAATATAATAATTTCCAATGGAAATAAAATGGGTTTCATAATCTTGATTCATATGATAATAAAAGGACATTTCATAATGAAGGCATTTATGAAATGATCATAATGAATGTATTACCCCATTAAAGAAGGGTGAATGAACTAGGTGTATATTTGAGAGACATATATATATAATTTAGAAGAAATAAATAACATAAAAGGTTATTTTAATTGATGAAAATACCTTTAAAAATATTAGAAACATTATTGAGGAAAATAAACTTTTCACTTTGAGTAAAATCAAAGGATGTCATCTAAGATGAAAAATAATTTTGAAAGATCAATTTGAACATTTTTTAAGGAAAATTTCATTTCCATTTTGAAATCACTTATTTAAAATCAAAAAATTT
Source organism: Viscum album (assembly GCA_963277665.1). Lineage (NCBI taxonomy): Eukaryota > Viridiplantae > Streptophyta > Magnoliopsida > Santalales > Viscaceae > Viscum > Viscum album. The sequence goes on along the minus strand of OY728121.1, from coordinate 705,847,936 downwards.
CTCAAACATAATTTTTTTTAAAAATACCCTTTGAAACTTAAAAAGAAATATTTAAAACATTGAGTGTTCATGATGATAGAAAAGTTCTGTTCTTACTGAATACGTTAAAAACAAATATTCCTTTCACATTTCGGTATGAAAATTCAAAAAGTAACTTGTAAAAAAATGATATGAAGATTAATTTAATTTAATTTTTTAAAAATTCAAATTTAGTTTAGAAATGAAATTAAACAACCATAGTAGAACATTTTCTATTTTTTTAGAAAACATGGATTTGGAAGAAAAATGATTTTCTAATGAAGAGAGAAATAAAGTAAGATTTTATTAAAAAAAAATATCTCAATTATTTTTAGTTCTAAAGGGAGGTTAATTTTACTATTTCTTGAAAACATAATGAATAACTAGAGGAGAATAAAATTAAAAGGTTTTATTAAACAATGATCAAATAATTTCCTTCAATAGAAATTAAATCATAATCAATCCTAATTAAAATACGATTGAAACATAAACCCTTACCACTTTAGTAACCTTTAAATCATAACATAACATGAATTAAGTAGATGAATTGCAACTTAAAATATTATAAAGTGGTAAGTATTCATGATATATTATATATATGGTATGTATATACACCATTTAAAATAAATTGGGTGTATAAAAGAAAATGGGCCTCTAAGAAGGATGTTTGAGAGGAAACCCTTACAATGTTATTGTCATTGAGGTGAGAGTTAATAAATGAGATGATTATGTGTAAAAAGTTTATATAAAAAAAATAAAAGTGGAAATAAAATATAAATAAATCAAAATTTATTTCACATATAAGTTTGTAATAATATAATCAACAAAGTAGTCATATAACCCAATGAATGGAAATTGATTTAAGAAACCCCTTAACTCACACTTCCATTTAGTTAAGAATGGTGTAAACTACTATATATTGATTTTAAAAATGTTAGTAACATATTCCACAATCATATTAATATTTATAAAATCATATTTTACCCATTTAATAAAATATCATCACCCATTCATTAACAATATTTTATTATCACTATTATTTTGGGTGTTAATTGTTTTTTTCTCATGCATGTTTTGTCATGAAAGTTCTGGATCTCGCACATAGGATAAAATTAAATAATATAAATAATTATATTAATTTTATAAATATATATTTTTTTATGATATATACATCTTTAGAATCATTATTTAATTTTGAACATTGAGAATGAATAACAACTCTTCGTGCAGACGATTGGACATGCGTACTCACAAGCAACATTATCATTTCCTTAATGGGTGAAAGGGTAGGGAATTAGATTGTATATTAATTTTAAAGAATCAATTTCTTGTCATATATATCACATAAATTACTTAAATTTATCCTTTATTACCTTCTATGTAAATTTTTTTAAAGGTTGGGGTCGAAGCCTCATTTATTATTAAAGCAAAGCAAATACCTCTTTTAACTAGGTAGAGGTAGACCCATTACATAGCCCAAAGGCCCAGTGGGAATTTAGACCATTACATGGCCCGTAGGCCCAATGTTTTGGCCCTAGTCCCATTATATGAATAGTACTACTACAGTACCCACCTGCTATGGTATCACATATTTCCCACCACTATTACAGTACCCCCATCGTCGCTACAGTGCCTGTTGTCGCTACAGTGCCTTCCGTTACTATAGTCACCGCTACTATAGTACGCTATAGTATTGCTACAGTCTGCACCCAATGGGGTTTGAACCCCCATTTTTCATGTAGGATTAAGAGGTTCTTAACAATAATACAAACCCCGAAAACATATTTTATGTAAAGTGCTAGTGAAAAACAAATCACATTGCTTCGTGAGGCGGTAGTCTGCCGTACACATGAACGACGTTATCATTTATTATATGGATGGTATGGTAAGAAATTATATGATATATTTATTTTAAAAAATTATTAATATTTCATTAATATCATATATAAATATCAAATTAATCTTTATTAACTTCCATTTAAACCGTAGGTGAAAAATGAATCACATCTCTTCATGAGGCGGTAGTTCGCCGTACACACGAACAACATTATCACATTATTTATGGAATGGAAAGTAAGAAGATATATATAATATTATAATTATATAAGAATATTTATATCAAAAATATTATATATAAAATTTATTCATTATTTTATCTTTCCATGAGAAACGATGATGGAAAAAGAACTACATCGGTTCGCGAGGTGGTAGTCCACTGTACACACGATCAATGGTTTTCTTTCCAATTTAATGGAGGAGGAGATAGTTTTAGGTAATAAAATTACCATAATAACATATAATTATATTAAATATACTTATTTTATTATACAATAATAGTTTAATAAGTTTTTAATAAGAGGTAATAATAAATAAAATAAAATGCCCGATTAAAGATGCTACCTCTTCTTTGGAAATCTTCAGTTTCTTTACACCTAAATACTTCCTAAGTTGGATTTATGAACAAAAATAGGATTATTGGATGAGTTGAGAGAAGTAGGTAAGTTATTCAGTCAGTTATTTTATGAAATAATGTGTTTTGGAAGTGATTAAAGTAGAGGAGATTGGGTGGCCTTTTATAAGTGGGGGAGATGACACATTGGAAGTTTTTAAAAGAAAGAATTACACCCACATTTTTCTCATGCCCAAAAGCTAAAAAATGAACCATTTTATAAAATGATAATATTTATGGTCTATATATAACCTTAAAATATTAATTAAACAAGTTTAAGTTCATTTTTAACCCTTATCGTCTTAGTTTAACCCCCAGTAAACCTATTTTTACCTTATCTGTGCTAAATAATTTTTATTGTTTTCACTATTAATTATGGTAAAAAAATTAATTTGAACTTAATAGATAATATAAATTATCATTATTCCAACTTTGGAATCCATATTTTTCATATCCAACTCATATAAGTGTCATAATTTAATTTTAAATTAAACCTACAAACGTGTTCAAAAAACCGTTTTCCAAAGAAAAAACTTCAAAAGTTGAAAAGTTTTTATATCAAAATTAAATATGAAATTTATTAAGATGAACTAATTTGGATTAATTAATATGTAATTTTACTAACTTTACTTTTAAAACCACGTTAAAATAAAATGGTTATTTTAAATTCTTTAAAAAAAAAGGAAGTTTTTAATGAAAATAAGTATTTTTCACTATTCATCGAAAAAATGAAATTTGTGGAAAAATTCCAAAAATTCACTCTATGATAATTTTGATATGATGATATAAAAAATGAAGTTAATTTTTTAAAATAAATTTTCTAAAATTGGTAAATATTAATTTTAAATTATGTGTGCAAATTGCGACTAAACCGCCTTTTAGAAAAATATTGTTTCCCAAAAAACATTTCTTTTTTCCTTGTAATTGACTATTATTTTATTTATAATAAATATATAACCATATTTATTTTATACAAGTGTAAACGATATAATTTTCATAATTTATCCAGTACTATTCATACCAAAAAACTTAATGGTTAGGATATAGTGTTTATGTTTAAATAGTAATATTTTCATAGAGTATCATGTTTCGTTTAAACCCGGTATTGTGTGCATCACAATATATCAAAGAGGTTGAATTTATTTAAAAATGAAAATACTATAAAGCCTCAGGGTGTTATATTCTCTTCTAAGATTTCTGTTTCATGTCATACATGTCTTTTAAAATATTAGGGTTTTACAGAAATCTATTGGGACATAATCTAGCTAAGGAAATGGAAAACAAATTTAGAAACATTGAACAATATATAAGAGTAAATGTGAGTCGATAAAAATTTATGAATACAATAATCAGAAAGATATAGATTTTGAATTTGGAGACACAATATTCCTATGAACATCTAAAAGGAAGATACTTGTGAGATTTTGAAAAAAGGGAAAGCTAAGACATAGGTATATTGGTCATTTTGAAATTCTTGATTATATCAGGATAATATCTTATTGATTGACACTTCCAATGAATCTCTCTCAAGTTCCTGATGTGTTCCATGTATCTCTCTAAAGGAAGTAAACACCGGATATTTCACATATACTAAACTCATATGTCATACCCTTGGATTAAGATATTTATTATGAAGAAGAACCGGTAGAGATTTTGGATCGCAGAGAGAAAGTGATACAAAATAATACTACTCACTTGGTCAAAGTTTTGTGGTGAAAAAACCAATTTGATGAATCTATATAAGAATCTGAGGATGTTATTTGGCAAAAGTATCCTCATTTATTTGTATTAGAGTGATTAATTTTTATGGATAAATTTATTTGGGGGGGGGGGGTGGGAGGGTGGGTATAATGTAACACCCCAAGATTTTTATTAAAAATTTCTCTTTAAATAATTTAATTTATTCAGTAGCTTTCATTACATGCAATAGTGAGTTTAGATCAACTGTATAACATTATTAAAATACTATATGTCTATTATCTCACCATAGTTTTATTGAAGGGTATGAATAGTAATAACTAAATTATTGAAAATATATATTATACATATTTATAAAATTAATTCATTAGTTATAAAATGATTATAATTAAAAACAAAAATTATTTGAAAATAAAAGTGATATTTTTTTCCTGAAAAATTGTTTTTATTCACGAATTTTTTTATTAATAAATTAAATTAATATATATTGATGAATAATTATAATGAAATGTATATATTTTTTAATTGACCAAATTTTTTAAAAATTCAAAAAATATTTTTATAAGCATAGGATAAGAATAAATCTAGTTTTACACTTAAAAAATGTTTTTTTTTCAAAAACCAGGTTTCATCATATTTTGAATGCTTATTTAAAAATTAATTTCATCCAATTATATGTATTAAATTTGATAAAATAAATTTCTTATTTTCAATTAAGAGGTTCAAATTGGGTAAATATGCCTATTTTTTGGTCAATATGAATAGCAATTTTTGTAAAATATATCACATTAGTAAAGGATAAATCGGGTAAATCTTGGTTAAAAATAAGTGATATGGTCATAATTTTTCCTTCGAATTATTATTGTATGAATTAAATTGTACACTTATCACCTTATTATTGAATTTTATTAGTTTAATGGAAACTTTTCCTTGAAAATGACTTATATATTATTAAAATCAAATAAAGTTACAAAATGTCACTCTCTTAGTTTTAAATATAATTTATGAGTTCAAATGGAAAAAACACTAGTTATGAATGAATATTAATATTAATTTTGTTCTTAATAAAATTATATTCATGATGGTAATTTATATATAATTTTTTGGTATTATATAATTATCTTAAATTATTACACAATGCCATGATGATATTTATTAAATTAATAGAAAAATATAATAAATGATTTTGAAAATATTAAAAGTGATATAATTTGAGTAATTTATAATGTTAAAATAATTTTATAGGATAAAATGAAATATTATTGTTTTTTTAAAATATTATATTCAAATTAAATTTTTTTCTTTATGTCTTTTAAGTCAACTTAAATGAATAGTTTCAAAATTGACAATAATGATATTTTATCAAAACAATATTTTATGAAATTATTTTAAAATCATAAAAATCTTGGAATAATTTTTTTTGGATATTATATCATCTTAAATTTCAAAAATTATCCATTTATATTCCAATTTTATCCCTATAAGTAAAAATTACAACCCTTTAATATTGAGATATTTGTTACCGTGGTTAAAATTAAAATTGGTTAACTTAGGGTTAATAAAAATGATAATGGTTAAAATGAAACTTTTATAAATTATATGGATTTATTGGATTAAAATCCTATCCCAACTTATAATAGAATACCTATCCATTTTAATCATTTTTCTTGAGAATTTATTTTTTTATAATTTAATCTTTAGAGTAATTCCAAAAGTACCCTCACCTCAATTATAAAAGGGATCCTCCTCCCTCACTTATTTATGACACTTTGAGCCTTCTAGATCAACCAAAATATGTCAACTTATCTTATAAAATTCCATATCCACATTATAGAGGTTATGTTCTTCCAAAAATAATAACTCTAGAGCCATTTAGAAGAGATCTAAAGGAGTCATTTTAAAGAAGAGGTAATCGCCATAACCGATCACTTTCATTTTTACTCTTCTTTACCCCCTCTAAATATATGGTATTTGTCATAAAATAAAAAATTCATTATTATAAATATTATTAAATGTTATTATGATTATGAAAACACCATTATAAACCCTCCTTCCTATAAAATGATAAGTGAACGTTTCTCTCATGCATACGTGTGAATTACCATCTCAACATAGCGATACAATTCATTTTTCATCACCATATATTATTGATGAGTATTATAATGGTATTAATATTTATATATTATATTTATGGAACAATTATAATTCTATAATTATAATAAAATTTATACCCTTTTTACTGTTTAATCCTTTGGGAAATGATAATGCCGCTCGTGCGTACGTGTAGACTACCAGCTCCACGAAGCGACGCGATTCATTTTACATTTATATTTTACTTGGATGATAATGAGGATAAATTTGATGAATATATGTGATTTATATATGATACAATAATTATCCATTAAAATTAAATTAAAATTTACCTTTATTTTTTTTTCCATCCATCGATAAATGAAAATAACGTTCATGCGTACATACGACCTATCGTCTCCTTGAACAGTGTAATTCATTTTTCTATATGTAACTTTTTTTATGACTCTAAATATGTATATACTGAATATATATGATATTTATATCATTATTAGTATTTTTTAGGTGATGTAACCAAGATAAATATACAAGGATGGGAACTATTGGGCTGAAATACTCATGCTAAACGAAATAGTTAACACCCGAAAATGATGATTTTAATAAATAATTATTGATAAAAGTGGGTGTTGAAATGTTATAATGGGATCATATATGATATTATAAGTATTAAAAAGACTATTTTATATAATTATAATAAATATTTATTTATTATATAGGAGGATAAAGTTATTTCAAAGAGAGTTGAACACAAGGTAAGGGTTTTATGTTACAATCTCATTATTTATCAGGATTGTTTATGATTAGGTTTATAATTATAAAATACTATGATATATCTCTCAATATACTAATTAATGTTCTTATAATTTGGTTATTTCTTGAAAATAAATATTTTCTTTTCATTTTCCTCACCTTTTGTATTCAATATATTGAAAATATGCTTTTAAGGAAAATCGATTTCATTTCTCTCTTCTATCAAAAAACCTTTTTCTTCTATATCAACGTTTTCTAAAAATGTTTTAAAGAAAATTTTTACTATTCTAAAATAATTTTTTTAAAGTCATTTTTACCATTATTTGAATTTTAATAAAATGTTTTTTAAGTAATCTTGTTGTCATTTTCCAAAAGAGGTACTTTGTGTCTTTTCTAGAAAAAATATAGAAGGAATGTTTTTTTAATATATATGGTATGGACATATTTTTTCCACCATCATGAATAATATTTTCTTTGAATCTTTATTTTTAACTTTACAAGGTTATTTTCAAAGAAAAAATTTTCTTTTATAATTGTGTAATTTTTTTAAAAAAATAAGTGATTTTAAAATGGAAAGGTTATTTTCCTCATGAATATTTTAATGATCTTTTAATGGTATTACTATTAATCAACGACAAAAAACTTGGATTTAACTTTTGATTTACTGGGAATATGATCTAAGTATTTTATCCTTATTCTTTATTTAGATGGTTTATTAATATTATGACATAATATTTATGAAACCCATTTATTTTCCATGGGTTATTCTATGATGAAATGATGAAATGTTTATGAAACCCATTTCTTTTCCATGGGTTATTATGCAATGAAATGATTACAAAACCCATTTATTTTCATGGGTTCTGATATAATTTCTTCTTTCTGATATTTTGGAACACATATATATTATTTTAATTATATAATGTGTAGGACCTATATATCCTTCCAATGAATTGTGTAAATATTGATATCTCATATGATAAACAATACTAGAATAGGGAGTAAACCCAATTCAGTAAGGTAATTTTTACACCATGATATTATTGGGAGTGAACCATGACTACTATGATGGTTTGGGGAGTGCAACCATTCCACTATGATAATATTGGAAAATATCCTTTACTACTAAGGAAATTATTTTCTATGCTTATGTAAATGCCATAATTCCTTGGTTTATGCCAATGTTATTCTCTCATGGATAATGTTATTTAATTAATTTAGGATTCATGTATTATAAACTACCAAGATTTATTCCATGACTCAATATTATAATCTATGATATGAAGGGAATGGTTTTTAAATGTTAATCACATGTTCTAACACCCTTTTCCGCATGTTATCACCCTTGTTTACCCTTACTGTGTATCGAAGATCACTCTTTTTCTTATGTTTCCTTCCCCCAAGTTATAAATAAAATTATTAAGTATGATATATCTAATAAGGGTTATAGTTATGAAGAAATATGTGTGTTACTATGTAAATATTTTTTGAAATGATTATCTAAGTATCCAAGTTTCCAAAGATACTAAACCTAAAAAATTTCCGAATTAATTGAAATGTTATGTAATGAGTATTCATCTATTAAGATGTAATATCTATGCATGAAAAGTATGGGTTGAAATATATGACACCTCATACCTCAAGGTCAAAGGAACCACTAGACACTTCCTAAAGAATAATATACCATCGGATGATCAAGACCAATCACCTGTGGTATCCCCACTATTCAAAGATCAAATAAAATACTAGAAGTTAGGGATGGATTCCTTCTCACACTAAAACTGATCAATAATAGAGTGAATGACCTAAAAATTGGTCAATAACACTTTGTCTCTATCCTACCACCCCTATAAACTTAGATCAGTAAATAAAATCATCATACTCCACTGATCCATTGATTCCTTAACATCCTAGGTCAGTAACTTCCTACTCAATGGATCGATGATCTGGTTCCAATTATTTGGGGGTGTATGTGATATTGAAAGAAAAAGTCTAAAGATATTACACCTACATCAATTTCTAAGGTTCAATACCCTCTGGGTGAAAATATACTTAAGTATATTATGATCTAAATAAACTACGAAACACACCTTGAAGAAGTAATTTTTCATGTCTTCAACACGTGAATCATGACATATGACTCTAAGTCAAGGGTGGTGTAATTCTACTCATGTGGGTATATATAATCTTTTATATAGTACACCACATGATTACCCCACATCAATACACACCCAAAACCCACACATGAGGAATCCTAAAACATGGAATGTACCCTATCAAGATTGAAAAGAACCAAAACTGGAGTTGATGTTAATTTAACCTATGACTCCTCAAAAGAATGATGATACTTATCACTCCACTCAAACCTTACCACTTTATGAGTCAATGTAGTAAAGGTGAAGCTAGTCTAGAGAAATCCCATTCAACATGGCTGTAATAACTGACCAAGACCAAAGATATATTAATCTAAAACATACTCTTGTGATTCTCCCAAAACATAAATTCTTAGATATTCATAGGGTCTATTGAATCAACTTTATCATAAATCACATATACAAGAAATTTTACCTCATGGATCTATAAATAGAATTTAAAAAGATTAGTATATAGGTGATGTTTTTATAAAGTTCCTAAAATGATACTCATATGGTTTCTATGGTACTCTTATATCATAGAATACACCAATATATCATCAAAAAACATGACCATGAAATAGTATAAAAATAGACAAAATATTTGGTTCATCAGAACTATAAAGATTGCAGGAGTGTTGGTGAGTCCAAATGGAATAACTAGATAATCAAAGTTCCCATACTAGATTTTGAAGATGGTATTTAGAACATCATATTCTAGAACCCTCAACTGGTTATACCATAGCCTCTGTTTGATTCCCCCCAAAAAATAAGGCACCCATGTGTTGATTAAAAATATCATCAATTCATGTAAATGATTATTTTTCTTAATTGTCACTTGATTTATCTTACTGTAGTCTATACAAATTTAGAGACTCCCATCATCCTTTTTTGATAAAATCATCTTTGATTACCATAATTAAATGATAGTATGAATAAATAACTTACATTAAAGGACCAATAATTGAACCTTAAACTCTTTGAACCCAGTAAAATCCATCCTGTATGATAGTAAGGAGATGGGGACCATCTCAGGGAGCAGATCGATAGTGAAATCTACCTATCACTAGGAAAAAACCTATAAAAATCATTTAGAAACACTTTAGAGTACTGGTATAAAACCATTATAAGATAACCATATCAACATTGATCTATAATATCAAAGAATAACTAGGATAACTTGAATTAAATTGACCCTATATATGGAGGAAATGGTCCCTCCCTTTGTGAACTCAAATCCCACTCACCCTGGAAGATGCAAATGCTCCTATTATGAGATAGAAATTGGAAACTGAAGTGATAACAGTTAATATGATATTTGAAACTAATCATAAAATACATATTAATTGTTATATTGAAAATTTTTAGTTTCAATACAAGGAAGTACCACATGACCTCCACGATAACATCTGAAACACAATACTCTAGGCACTTATGACCTTGGTCCTCCTTCATTTACAATGGAGTAATTAGATTCATCATAAACGGTATAAAATCTTCTACCATACCAAAATTATCAAGAAAATTTAATAAGATAAAGGAATTTGAAACATCCATATCAAACAAGGATAAATACATTGAAAAATTAATTAACACCAGACATCTCATAGTGGATGGCCTAGATTCTGAGTCCCTATTTTCCATCTCCATCAAATAAATACATTATAACTGAAACCCACCCACACCTTCTTAGTTGAATTATATTCATATTTATACTTTGGTAGATATCCCATACCATTAATAACATGTTATTACACCTATGAACCCTTATAAAAATAATAACCAACACCACTCCCCTAAAGGGATGTCTTATAGAAGTGATGAAGATGGAATAGATTCCCACACTAATGGAACATCCATATAGCCTATGGGAAATTAGTTATAGTATGGATATAATTCACACAATGATAAAAAGTAACATGATTTCACTGATAAGAATACACTGAAACTGAACTAGATGAATACTAAACACCCTTTTCACTACTCCAATGAGGTTTATTCTGCTTTCTCTTCTAGACTGAGGAAGATTTCTGACTACCCCCAATTGCTGAATAAACCCCAATAAGACCTATCTTCCTAGATAATTCCACCTCAATCATAACCACATTATCAACCACCTTATTATAATTTGGTAGGAAAAGGAGAATAAGAATTGATACGATCTGAGCCTTCAATTCTCTCTTTGAGATAGTCATTCACGAGGATCTAATAAGTAAAGTGAACATACTTGAAAAATAGAGTAGAATACTCCATAATTTAATAGTATCATTTATTTATCATCACGAACTAATGGGACTTATCCAACCTTAATTTATCAGGATAAAAATGATGATTAAAAACATTTTTGAAAGCATCCCAGATGTGATCCTCATGCCTCTTCACTTTCACTATAAATTCCCATCACTTCCTAATTGGTTCTTATAACATGTAAGTGGTGAATCCCACCTTCTAGGTCTTAGGGTTATTTAATAAAAGGAAGTTAAAATTGATACTTTTAATCCATTCCTCAGGATCCTAGGTCCTTTTATCACCATGGAAGACCGGTTGATTATACTCAGTGAACTCTTGAGCAAGGTCCACTATCTGTGCATGACCACTTTCACCATTTTGGCCAAGTATTGGATATTTAATATCACTAATTGTACTTAATAATGATCAATGAAAGCAGTCGAATGTGATAAATGCTTTTTAGCTACCTCCTTTCATCTATAAGAGTCCCTTTTATGAGGAATTATATAAAAAACAGAAGATACAAACTTAATAAATACAAAATTGAATCTTGAAAAACATAAATTTAACAATATGAAGTCCTTATAATAGGTTTAAAATGAAAAAAATAAATATAAAAAATACTTTTGAGTGAATAAGGTTTGAAAACATTAAAATTTTAATCATTTTTTCCATTGTGCTTGGTTTGGATGCACAGGTTGGAAAACTATGTTTCAACCATAAAAAATAACACTATAAGATTGTAGACTTAGTCAGATGAGCTCCTCATAGTTATTACTAAATATGCACCTGAATCATGAAACTCTTATTTAATTTTTAATTTCATTAAAAAACAAAAAATTTCTTAAAACCACTCATGGGTTCTTCCTAAATCCCATATGAAACATTTAGAAACAACAAATATCATAAAAAAACCCAAAGTTGAGTTCAAATTTAAAACATAACTCCTGAACACCCCTTGAAACTCGAGGTTTGGAATGATAGAGAACTATATAAGCACTCATATACACCTACCTATCAATCCATGATGGTATTATATCATATATACCACTTACCCCCAAATATCAATAGGAATCAGATACCATTTTGTAATGAACTGGGCTAGGTCGACCCGACCTATCACCCAAGATGGCCCACGATAAGGCCTGAGGTGAATTCCTAGACACCATGTGCTGGTGAAAAGCACTAAAACATCACATTTAACTATTTGGGGATGGTTTCTCCCTTATAAGTTTGAAATAAACCACCCATGAATTGCATTCCTACACTAAAAAATAAGAAACATCATTATATATAAATAACTAAACAGAGTAAATGCAATACGATTGAAAGAAAATATTATAAACATTATCACATCACATGTATAAATAAGGAATATACATGATATCTATAGTTAAAATATCAAAATAGGTATAAATATCCTAAAAGGAAAATATAATTTCCCAAAACAAGTTCAATTGAAAACATATCTTTTGAAATACCTTTTGTTTTTATCAAACATCGATCTTTAAAAAGTATGAGTAAACAAGGATCAAATAAAAATGAAGTGGATCCACCCAACATAAACATGATCAAATCTCCCAAAAATTGCATAAGTATAATAATAAAAATGATAATAAGGAACATTATATATAATAAAAAGGGTTTTAAGAATAAACTCATGGGTATCCAAATCAAATAAGGAACAAACAATAAGCATCATAGACTTTAACTAATTTATTATAGTGTGACTGAGTCTAAGACACAATATTCTAGCTATATAAGAAAGTTTAACTTGTTTAAAATCTCTCTCGGTCTTCCTTGATCTCGATATTCCTTCAATGGTCACTCTTGGTATACATGAAAAAACTTATAAGGTCTCTCATTCTTCCTCCCAGAGTCTCTCTTGGTCCCTTATATAATACTCTACAGCTAGTCCCTAACATAGGCCAATGCATTAATCATCCAAGTTACCAAACACACACCCAAGGTCTCCCACGTGTCACACATTTCCAAACATATAGATCCATTTAAATTTGAAATTTTATAAACCAAAAATGATCATAATAATTAAAAACCTTTCTTGAGGTAAAACGTTTTCAAAACCATTTATAAATCCATTTAAAACCATAAATCCTCCTTGAGTAATTTTATAAAACATATTCCATTCATTAAAATCACTTACCTTTGAAAAACCACCTCAAACCATTAAATTTCTATTTCATTTCACAAATCACAAAAATCATGGATAAACCATAAATAATAACACAATTCATGGAAATTTTGATAAACAGAAACCAAAGGCAATAAAAAATCAATGGTAATCCATGGAAAACACACTTATATTGAGACTCATACCTCATAAAAAAATAAAAAATCATCAACTTCAATGAAAACCAAAATATTTGAGTTGAAGAGGTACTTATACAGATAAACCACAAATAAACAATATGAAAATATCATCCACAACCCTATACTCAGCCAAAAATAAAGACATGGTTTCACCAATCCATAAAAATGGATGAATAAAGGAAGAACATGAGTATAGGAGGAATAAATCAAGTAAAATAAATCTTACCTCAAGCTAAACCACAAATAATCAAAGGATAATCCACTAAAATCCAAAAGGGATAAGCCTTAAGCCAAGGGGAAGAGGCTACACATGAATGAAAAAGAAAATAAGAGGATTTAGGTTAAATAATTACAAGGTAAAAATAGTAAAAATTAAAAATTTTATTGACCTAGAAAATATGCATGGTTTGTTTTCACATTTAAGAAAATTTTACGCCAACCGTTCAGGATTCATTGTCTCCCCAAAATAAAGACACATAGTTTTTTCTAATCCCTGAACGGTTTGAAAAAATGTGCTCAATATTTTCAAAACCTCACTATCCATTAAAATATTCTCTCATACAGTTATCTACATAGTTATTACTAATTGTACTCTAATCATGTTCCTAGGATTGTTTCCTAAAAAATTGAGGTTTTCAACCTTCAATTCCTAAAAACATCAATAATGGATAAACAAATAATTAAATCTCAAAATCAATCATACCAATGACCTGATTAGTGTTCCTTGGTGGAAAGAGTGCACATGTCCATGCATAATACCAGACACATAGAAGTATTTGACATGTTCATGACTGGTTATTCGTGAAAAATGGTTTTAAAAAAATAAATTTTTTTGGAACGTGGTTTTAAGGAAAGAATAGTTTTTGTATTTTTTTGAAAATTAGTTTTTAATAATTGAAACACAATAAGTTATTTGGTATTTTCTTGAATAACATATTGGTAGTGAATTAATTAATTGAAACCACTGTAGTGTTTTTATTGTGTTATTAATTAAATATTATGACCCCTTCAGTTATGTTCATAGTATATGGAAAACCTATAGTGGGTCGGTCTAGGTAGATTATCCCACATATTATGATTTAGAGATAGTTGGTAGGGGTATAATTGGTATTTATGTGAGGTATGTGAGTTGTATATATACCCTTGGGTAGAATGAGATGGAATATGAAATTATTTGAGTATTGATATGTGACTCTATATAGTGTGAGACAATTTGGTAGTATGGTAAGTTAGTATTAATTATTATTTGGAAATTGGTCGTGAGTTCTTTAGTTAGTGAGTTTTTATCACTACACTAGGTGTATGGGATAGTATGCCTTAACTTGTTTATGATTAATCCTAGTGGAATAGTTTTTTAGTTATCAATTTCCCATGTAGGGTTATGATAGAAGTGAATGAATGAATATGTGAAAATGATGCATGGTTGGGTTTTAAATGTTGTTTATAGTTTTATAATGGAAGGATATGATTAAATGAGATTTTAATTGGGAAATGGTGTTATTATAGGATGATGTTTCATCAATACAAATAAGTGGAGTATTAATCAGAGATGATAGGGAATCCTCCTTAAATTGGTGTTTAGGTGGATGTTCCCTTTATAGAGAGAATGCTACAGGTGATAAGAACCTTTGAAAAAGGCCTTACAAAGTGAAAAGTGTTGTTTGTCTAAGTCATCCATGTGTTTAAAGAGAAGTGGTATGTTGTTTTAAATAGAATATTGGGATTGTAGGACACTGAAAAATTAGATGGAAAGCAGTTTTTTGAAATGACTATAACTAGGAATGATATGTGGGTGTTGTTAGAGATATAAAAATTCATAGGTGATGCATTTGGAAGATGGATTGACATAGATCTTAAAGGTAAGAATAAAATAACTTCATGGATCGAGCTTTATTCACTCTTCTATAAAAATTTGTTTATAGATTCATAAAATTAGGGTTTTTTAGAAGTTTATAGAGTTATAGTAGTACAAGAAGTCAATGAAAAATAATTCCACTTAATTCAAAAGGCTATTCAATTTCATACCAACCTTAAAGGGAAATGAATTCATAAAGTCATGCTACTTAGATAAAGGTATAAAGTACTCATTATGGGTATTAGTGGAATCTTTTTCTATGATACCTATGTAGATGTTTTCAATAATTATTTAGTGATCAAAGTGGAGACTTCCTTTCCTTTAGAAGCTTCAAGAAACATGATATCATCTAGGAAATAATGGAAGTCGGTTAGAAAGCCTTAGGATGAGGTTGCTGGAGTCTATAAGAAAGATAGTTTGTCACATGTATATATAAAATAGAAGTGTATGATGGTATGTTATTAGTGTGGTAAGTATGGACATATTCACATGTGATATTTGGATGGAAAAAATAAGTTCCATGCCCAGGGAAGAATGATACATATGTGGTGGTTCTATGAACAAGTTCACGATTTGATGTTTTCAATTCTCGGAAGTAACGGGATATCATTGTTTCTGAGGTATGACTTAAATATCCATAAGTATAATGATATTAAAGTCTTTATTAAACCCATTTTAAATTATTTATCAACATGAGTTTTGGTATGTGATTGGAAGATTAATTGGTATGGTGTATAGTAGCCCTATCAGGGTTCTTTGATCTTGTATCATAAGTGATGATCTTTACATGGTGTTAAGAGTTAGGTACTTGGGTTTTATCCAAGTTAAGATATGGGGAATCATATTGTGGATATAACTCTATATATTAATCTAGATATAACCCTTAAGTTAAGCTGGAGTTGACATCTGAGAGGATGTGAGTTGCTACTTATTCTGGTATGGTGGTAGGATGAGTCATATCTAGTTTTGAGGGGTGTACCATATTTAGGGATTCATATGTGTTATTTGGTATAGTTAGTGAATTTATAAATTTATGAGGAATAAAATATAGTTAATGGGCTGAAAATATATTTTTTGTTTTTATGATGTGTTTTAGATTAGGCATCATGTTTTGGGAAATAATTTTATGTTGTCATGCGTTTCATTTTGGAGGAAGTTGGTGTGTCAAATAACTGACTCATGGTTTATTTTCCCAATCAAGTATGAGTAATTATAAGTGGTATTAGATATTTATTTTA
Source organism: Viscum album (assembly GCA_963277665.1). NCBI lineage: Eukaryota > Viridiplantae > Streptophyta > Magnoliopsida > Santalales > Viscaceae > Viscum > Viscum album. Next base: position 705,831,145 of record OY728121.1, on the reverse strand, counting down.
AAAAATTACTAGGGTATATTTAGAATTGGACTGGGAGTTTTAGTAAGAAACTAGTTTTTCTAGATTGAGTGTATTCATAATAGTGTCATATCTAGTTTAGAATCTGGAATGATCAGTGGAATCCAATTCTGATGGATGATTTAAAAATCAAGGAACCATCATGGATGATTCTTAAGGATAATAATTCCTAATAAGGGGAGTTTCTAACAACCCATGTTGTTACAAGTTGGTAAATTTAGAGGAATTTTGAATTTTTGGAGCAAGTGGAAGATGATGTGGAAACATGAGGCATTTAAGCATAGAGTAGAGGCAATATAATATTAAATTTAAAAAGTTAGGAGTGGTGTGCCAATATAATGTTTAAACTATGAAGGATTTGAGGTATAGTGGAAGAAGGTTGGCCCTGTTCTTAATAATGTTTTTTTTGATTTATTTGGATAAATCCTTAGAACAGGATGAAGAAAACCCTAAAATATTTGAGAGTATATTTTCAAATATAATTTATAGTTAATTTATATAAATAAGAATAAACATTCCTTGAAATTCTTTCTTCATTAGAGAATCAGTTGACTACTCTTGTCGTATTGACATCACAATGAAGGATTCAAGGGTAGATTACATATAGTGGTATCCACACATGCTTCATGAACCTCAAAACATTTTCTTAGAATCTTTCAGTGCTATAAAAAATATTTCTAACCACTTGAATCATTAAATTTTTATTACAACAATAATCTATTCCTGGATTAAATTTATCCATCTAGTTTTCAAGTTTTCTCAAGAGGGAGGAGTAGAATCAGTGATCTTCCTTCTTTCTATTATTCTATAGAAAAATTTATCTTTATAATTGAGAGAATTTTCTACAGACAATTGGTGTGCATAATGATCCTTAACCCTATAAATGATAAAATTTGGTTTGTATACTTAGGTTTGAAAATAAGTTATTTCATAAATTCCATTAACTAATCTCTTAATTATAAGAGAAAACCACATCGAATAACAACAACAACAACAATATTATTTCCTTGATTTGTACTAAACAAATGGATTATTTAAACATATTTTCCTAAAAAACTAAATAAAAATTTATTTAAATGATATAAAAATATATCATTCCCACCAGACCCTGAAATTAGTACATCAATCCTCCTAGACATTTATTGAACATTTAATAATAATTATTTATTCAAATAAATAAATATTGTTGTATTATTCATTCAATAAATAAATAATATTATTCACTCACATGCATATATAATGTTTCAAATAATCAATGAATACATATTTCTAATCAATATTACCTGGATAATTATTATTCCTATAAACTCAAGAATAACATTAATTTTAATATTAAATTAAAATTAAATTTATTTGAGTTTATTGATAAACTTTGTGTGAGACTGTCCAAACTTATATCTTAGTGGAATTAGTCCAACTAACCTATGGTCCAATATTAGAATCTGTCAACATGTTAATGGGACCATAGATAAGTGCATTAATGTCGTAATGACAACAACCTACCTCAAATGATCACTATGTAATATATTCCATTTGTCTTGATATCTCATCAATAAGGTTTTATTAAATTTTTCATCAACCTATATGTTTGATATTTGTTTCTTTGTATTTACTACAATTAACTCATCATTAAAATTTCTATGTCAATGGAATTAATCAGATAGTTCCATTCCAATAAAAGGGAATGAGATATCAACATCCATTAACTCAAAAGAGACAAATTATTTATTCCCTTAATCATTAATTTCATATTATTCATTATGTACCCAATGTATCATACTTTTCCTTGATCATATTTCATGACAGTTTTCATCAATACATATAAGCAAGTGACTCATGATATATATTAATAATTATCTCAAATATAAGGACCAATACACACATATGTATATAGAAATATCCAATGACACATATAACCTATGAAATTATTATAGGTGAGTTTGTTATCATAACCTCCTCTCTTAGATATTACTAAGAGTGAACTTCATGGGAATTATCAATGTATTATGATTACCTTATTGGTATAGTAAATAGGAACAAATATGGTCTTAAGAGGGGGGGGGTGAATAAACCTTTTAAAATCCTTAAATGATTTAATAAATTAGAGTATATTATTTCATGTAGGAATAATGTAATGTACTGTTCAAAAAATAAAATAAAGCATAAAAATAAAAATAAGTAATGAATTATTTTTATAGTAGTACTGATCATCTTGATTATACATATACTTCTAAATTAACTCTAACTCAATGAGAGGAATGATACTCAATAAAATAATGCCTCACTTTTGAAAAGAGTAATAACCTTATACAAGACTTACCTTTTTCTCAATTGGAAGTAAAATCTAGAAAACATCATCCTTTATTTAGACTAAAGAATAACCAAGTAAACACTTACTTTTTGATAAGAGTTATAACTCAAGGACATACCTTTTTTAGGAGGTATAACCGAAACTAGTCTTTATTTTGTTAAAAAAAACATAAATCATTGATTTCCATACAAATAGAAATAAAAATATGCATAGTTGAAAAACTAGAAAAAAATGAATAACTGAATGTCAAAGATGATACAACTTGATGTTTCTTTGATCACTTTAGTATTAATGGATCGGATGTTAAATCTTCATCACGATCACACATTAAGAATGAAACTTACAATAACACGAACTCAAAACTTTCACAATTATCATATTAATGGATTGAATATTCTTTATTAAATGATCTATATTGAGGTCTTATCAAGTTCCCAGTCATCATATTCTAACAGATAACTTCATAGTTTCCATGATCAACTTTACATGGGAATTTTGTAAGAACCAATCACAGGAAACCATAATTAGAAATAATATAAATAATAAAATATCATTAAGTGTATCATGCATAGTTTAAAAAACTATTCTTGTGATTAATAATTCATTAAATAGTTCAAAATCACTTCACATAACATCATTATATTTTATATTTATTTTAAAAATTAATAAAAAATATAAATAAATTCATATAAACTTGTAGTAATTTAAAATATCAAAAGAATAAGAAAATATAGTATCAAAACGAACTTAAAATAACAAATTAGTTTTGAAAAATCATAATTTTTATATCTATATAAACATTATATTACGTCTTTGTATAAACATAATTTTATGTTCTTTGTAACCAACATTTTAATGTCTACATAATCCCGAACTAGCTTCTGTATAAACATCATTTTATGTATTTTTAAGCATGAATATATGTATATAAAATCATGAATCTAGCATGTGTAAACATACTATATGTCAGTGTAAACATAAACCATTTTTACATAAATATTATTCTAGATTATGTATAATCATAATTCTAGCATATCCAAACATCATTTTAGCATAATTTTCCAAAAAAACTAAACTCTAGAAAAGCACAAAAAATCCAAAAAAATATAGATTCTTATAAATAATTAGATACACTAAACTACTTAAAGAATAGAAGATATATGGATTAATAGTGTTGTAATAAATATTAATTGTATAATTTAAAATTAAATCAATAATTTAAGATTTTTTAATATTCAAAATTATAAAAAAACAAACATTAATACTAATAATCACTCCAACTAAAAATTAAATATTATAACTAACGATCACCTCCCTTTTAGAAATTAAAAAATCAAACTAGTTTTTAAAAAAATTAGAAAAAATCTCCAAAATTTATCAAAAAAGTTAATAAAAACATCCAAAAATTACCTCCTTTTGAATTGTATCCAAAATATAATAAAATTTAAAAAATTATCCCCATTTTATTAACAAAATTGTTTAGCATACTAAAATAATTTAGAAATTTTTTCTCATTTTCATTAAAATAGTAATCAATATATGCTCATAAAATATTTAATCCCCGCTTAATTAATGTATAATTAAAAATGTAAATTTCTCAAAGAAAATAAAAATAAAATATCTCTAAGCTACTATAAAATATGATCCTGTATACATATTCCTTAAAAACATACAAAATAGTCAGAAATAACAAAGTAATTAATCTTTAAAATAAAAAATTTACATGAAAATAATTATAAAAACTATAAAAACCTATGAATTTATTAGAAATCAAAGAATTATAATTTAACTAATCAAAGAATTTTCTAAAAATATATTATATTTATCAGTGAAATATATCTATTATTGCCATTGACTTGATATAAATAATTAAAAACCAAAAGTTTTAAGATAAATATAAATCATTAAAAGTTCAAATTTTAATTCCTAAAACTTCATATAATCTATATGTTTAGTAAATATATCAAAAATTTGATTATTAATTGATATAAATATTAAAATAATATCTCTTTTATAAACATGATCTCTTAGAAAATGAAATATAACAACAATATGTTTTTTCCTTGAATGTTGTAAAGTTTTTTTAGATACTGAAATAACAGGTGAATTATCACAATATATAATAATTTTATCAAAATAAACATTGAAATCAGATAATGTTTGTTTTATCTAAATACTTCGAGTATAATAATTAGCAGCATCAATATACTCAACCTCAACTGTGGATAAAATAACTGATAATTTATTATTAAATATCTATGGATTTAAAATTTTACCAACAAAATGACACATAAATGATGTTTTATTTATATATATACTATTATAATATCTTAATATTTTAAAATAATACTATGTTCAATATCGTATACAACATGCAACACCATGTTTAAATAAACCATGAAATATTAATATTAAAATGTTATAATTATAACCTAGCTATTAAATTGGTGGTTATAAATAAGATTAACTACATTATGAAATATATATAGAGTTTATACTCAATACAAATTTATTGATTAATGTTGAGAAAATAAGCATTCATTTTTTTAGTAAAGTCATTTTATGCTTCAACAAATATGTTTTATTCAAAAATTATTTTATTGATTTTTGGGGGAAAATATTACGATCAATTTTTGGATATTTTAGAAACTGAATTTTCTAAAATTTTATCATTTTTAATTCATCATTTTAAAATTATATTAATGTGATATTTTGATATTTTTCTAATAATATTGATTTTTTAGTGAATAGTGAAAAATATCGATTTTTGTTAAAATATTATTTATTTTCATTAAATAAAGTAATTTAAAATTACCATTTTATTTTAAATTAAAATAATTATCTTTTAATTATAAATAATATAATTAATTACAAATTAATTATCATTATACCTAATTTTGGTATAATTTCATTTTCAGGCTTAAAGACGCATTTTTCTGAAAACTATTTTTTGTTCTGTTTTGCACTTTCATATTAAATTAATTTAAACCAATTATAAAAATTTAATATTGAAAAATGGATTCCATATTTTTAATAAATAGGTGATTTTTTTTAAATATTTTCATTTTATTTTTGGTTTTTTTGAACAGTAACCGTAGTAAATATTTTTCACATCAGTGAGGGTAAATCAGGTAATTAAGGTTAAAAATAATATGATAAAGACTAAAAATAACATTAACAATTTAATTTAATAAATTTAATGAGTGTATTTCAACCATAATCATAAAATATTTTAATTTATGATAATTGTTTCCATTTTTTTGAAATTTAATTCTATATTATTTTATATAAATATAATGTTTAAAATGTCACTCAATTACTTTTAATATCTATAATATTTTTGTGATAGTGATAAAAATAACTTATGTTAATTTAAGAATGGTTATTTTAAATATAAGTAATTTAAATTTATCATGTTAATTTTTTTTTTATTTTTTTAGTAATTAAATAATTACATTAAATGTTGATGCAACACCAACACAGTGCTTGTGCAAGTAGAAGAAAAATCAAGTAAATGATTTTAAAAACTCTAAAGTAATATTTTTTTGGTGAGTTAAAGTTTCTCAAATATTTTAAAGATAAATTAAACATATTCAAGATTTTTTAAATATTTATATTCAAATTTCATTGCTTTCATGTTTTTTTCAAAGTCAAATTATGTGAATAGTTGTTAAAATGATATTAATAACATTTTATATTAATAACATTTTATTAAATTATTTAAAAATTGTAAAAATATAGAAATATGACATTTAGGATTATAAATTGTCTAAAATATCATTAATTTTCAGTTAATGTTACAAATTTCTCCTTAAAAGTAAAATTATAACTCTTTAATATTGAAAATTCATTAGCATGGTTATGGTTAAAATTGATTAAAAAAGGGGTTAAACCAAAAGATAAGGTTTAAAATGATATCTAAATCAATAATTTTTTATTATATGATTATATTAATACCATATACTACTTATATTTGTATAAATGTTTTTTTAGAACCATTTTACGTGATTTATATTCATACTATATTATAACATTTCATGTATTTCCAAAAATAACATTAATGTTATTTTATAATAATTTTTTTAAATGATTTAAAATTAAAAAAGAAAATATTTTGAAAGATTAATGGAATATGGTTTAAAATATCAATCATGGTCTATTTATGGGTTATTTTTTCTTTTATAGTGACTTTCTTGAACTCTAAATAGTAAAAAACATTGTTGTCATGGTAATTTTCAAAAGGGTTAGTGGGGGAGTTAAAAAAAGAGATAAGGGTGAAAAAAAAAACATAAACATGTCCAAATATTATTTTATAATATTATTTAGATACATAATTATAATATATTAAAATTATATAAATTTGGATTCATTTTTATTAGAAAATTAATTTATATTAATTTAATACTTTAGAAAATTCCAAGAATGCCCCTCCCCTCATTTATAAATGGGTACACCTGTTCCTCTCCTCTCCACAATTAAAGAGCCATTTTTTTAGAAAATACCATTCTAAATCACTTAATAACATCTATATTAATATTCTATAGGTATTTTTTGGGTATAATAACAAACTTATAGAGCTTAATGTTTATAGAAAATGAGATTATATGAAGAAGATGTATAACTTTTAATCGAATTTTTTAGTTTTATTTTTTCTTAAACCTCCTTAAAATATTATTCTACCATTATGAAATAATAACACTAATGTATTAAATATATTTATATTTTATTAAGTTAATGAAATAAACTATATCCATATACTCTTCAATTAAATGGGAAATGAAACTATCATTCGTGTACAACGGACTACCACCTCACGAACTGATGTAATTCATTTTCCATCACTACCTATTTTTGTTGGTTACAATGATGGATTTAATGTGTGTGTTTATATATATATATATATTAAATTCATTAAATAATTATAATTCTGGAAATATATGATATCATATATTATTTTATCGTTCCATCCATTAAAAATAATATCGTCATTCGTCCATACGTGTGGATTACCACCTCCACAAAGTGATGTGATTAGTTATTAATAATCACATCCCATGGATGATATATATAGAGTTTTTAAATTTGTAAAATTATATTTATTATATAATAATAAATATATAAAGATAAAATAATAGTTACCTGTTTTCCATCAAGTTCCTCGAAAAATGGAAATGTTACTCACGCGTACATACAAATTACCATCTCCATGATTATAACATAATAAAATTTTCATAACCATATTTAATGGTTGGTTTTAAAATTATAATTAATATATAAAAATGATAATTATTTCTTGATTATTATTTTTTATATGATGGAATAATCACTTCTTTGACCATGATCGACATACCAAAGTCATTTTACTACTATGAACCAAACATCCTCAAAACACACAACATGGACTTAACTGATTAAGTAATTAAATATTTAATTAAATAAAATTAAATGAGTAGTTTAAGTATAATTAATTAATTCTATAAAAGTTTATTATTAAATTAATTAATTGATATAATTTTATTATATAGTATTTAAAGTACATACATGAAAAGTCTAGACTCAATGTAAGATATTTCATCTCAATTTAACTTCATTGAGTCATATTTTAATGTTGTAAACAATATTAATTTTAAATTATGTATATACTTCCATTTTATATGTTATATCATGAATAATTTATATTTCATGGTATTTTAAGTTACAATTCATTTTAATTCATCCAATGGGTTTTGATTGGGAAGTTACCGAAGCAGTAAGTGGTTTCTTAACTCAATTTCCATTTATTGTGTTATACTTTCACTTCATTGAATTTTTCTGAATTGATATCTAATTTATTTTATTCTATATTTATGTTTTTTTTTACTTATATTTGTCACACATAATCTCTCCATTTATTAATTATCAATTCAATGATATAATCTTTATAAGAGTTATTCATCTAAAATTTCATTTTTATTGGGACATACATTTATGTTATGCACCTATCTTATTTTATGATATATATACACTACCCTTGGAAATGTTATATCATTAATATTTTTATGTTTATGATATTTAAATTTTTAGTTGAAGTTATTACTTCATAGGGATTACTATTAAAAAGCTACCAAATCTTTAAGGGATCTATGTTTTAATCCCATTTTAATCAGGATTGTTATGTTTGAATTTACATTGAGAAGTTATATGATCCTTATTGGAAAAAATAATTTCACTTTTATTATCCTCTGGCTATTTCTATAATTTTTATGTTTTAGTACAATTTTATTCTCTTTGGTAATCTAAATGGTTCAAAAAATGTTTTTTATAAAATCCAATCTTATTTATCATCTTTCGGTCAAAAAAACTTTTCTTTTCATATAATTTTTACCCATGTTTGAGTTTTTAAAAAAATGTTTACAAATAAAATTCTTTTAATTTTCTAAATAAGTTAATTTTTACCAAATGTGTGAATATAATATTTTTTAAATTATTTCATCATGAATGCAATTTACCACCATCATGTCCACTAAATTATTTGAATCTTCCTTTATAACTTTCCATGGTTCTTTTCAATGAAAACGTTTTAACTAAAAGTATTTAATTTTTTAGTTTTTAAAATTAATTTTCAAAGTGGAAAGTGTATTTTAATCAATATTTTTTTAATTATCTTTTTATGTTACTTCTATTAATCAATGAAAACAACCCATTATTTTAATTATGAAATACTAGGGATATGTTGTAGTGATACTAGCCATCTTCGTTATATGGATTACTTGTGATGTTTTTTTAAATAGATTGTCATGAAACCCATTTCCTTTCAATGTGTTAACAAATTTATAAAGGAATGATGGTTTTTTTCAAGGGTGTTATGTTATAAAGTGAAATATTCTAACTATTTTACTCTTGAATGATACTTAGAAATTATTAATCATAAAGGGTGACCCTATTAAAAATTATATGAATTGGTGGGATTGATATTTATTATATGAATAGGTGAGCCTGATACAACTTATATGAATGATTGAGCCCAATATAACTTATATAATGGGTTATCACGATGCAGTTTATATTTGATATATCTCTCTAATGAATTGAGTAATGTTTCTTTTCTTTTATGGAAATGATGGAGTTAACCTGTGAAGTTTATTCTATGGATTTAACTAGGCTCCATTTATTTTAAACTTCGGTTATGATGATAATGTACTAAGATACAAAAATGTTTTCTTTATTATTTATATGGGTATTTAAAATTTCTTTTGATAAATATTAGTATCACATGGATTATGATTATTTATTACTAAGACTATGTACATTGTTAAATATTTATACCATGTTTCATGATTAATTATCCATGTATTGATGAGTTTTAATTATCTTAAACGTTTATTATTTTATCATACCCTTATGATCATATTATGATCACTGATAAAATTGAATTATTAATGCCTATGTTTACCCTTACTGAGTGTTTGAGATCACCCTTATTATATTTTATTTTACAAAATCTATGAATAATGATGTCAAATGATTTGTGTATAAAAATGTTTCTTGTGTGGATAATTTTATGAGATATGTTAAATACTTATTGTGAAATAAGAAAATATGGGGATAGTTGAAAACATGATCACTTGAGGACATGGGAATTGTGATGTAAGAGCTATACCCAATTCTCTAAGACTCCAAAACTAAAATGTCTTTGGGTATGTAAGTGATCAAATATTTCCTTTTGATGTTGTAAGTTTTGGATAGAAAAAATTAGGTCACATTTATCAATATAAATCCAGAAAAGTAAATATAATTCTTTTATCATCAGATCTAGGAGTGTGGGTTTCAGTTGTTATAGTTTAAATTAGTGCAATGTTTTATATAACTTTATAGATTAATATGTTTTCATGGGAGGTTAACTTATTATTTATGGATACTATTATAGGTTTATAATTTTAAGTTAGATCATAAGTTCAAAGGCATATAAATCACCATTTTAGGTGTTAAGTGATGGAATTATAATTTTATTAAGAGTATTTTGGGAGAAATTTATAATAATATAACCCTTGGGTTTAGTATGGGTTTTATTGAAAAATTTATTTAAGGAATAATTCCTCTAAATTTTGTGGTCATATGTTTAAAGGTATTTATAAAATTTAGCGTTTATATTATCTTTAATGTTAAAATATTTATGGGTTGTTAAAATTTGGGAACATATGTTTTATCATATAGATAAACATGAGATTGAAAAAATGATTTTGTGATTAAGTGATTAATTTTATTTCATAAGAAGATCACTATATATTTTGGGACCACTATATGATTAAGGTAAATAGATTATTATTAGATAAGATGGGATTTTATTTGAGGAATAAACATTGACTAATATTTTGGAAGAATATATTATTTTAATGTGTTTTTATGGTGATTTAGGTTATTTAGGGAAATTATTAGCATATTTTGGATATTTTATGATTAGGGCATATAATTTTTTTGGTATATGACATTTTGAGTGACTAATTTCATTTGAAGAAAAATGTTAAATCGATCTTATAATAATGTCTGGTCAAGACCATATTATTTTTGGGGTTTGAACTAATATTATTTGGATAAGTTATTTATGGAGTGTTTAGAGTTTAAATTTGTGTGTTATTATTGAGGATTTTAAGATTAATTTAGAATTTATTTATTTTGAATAATATCTTAAATTTTTATAACCATTTTTTGGTTAATGTATAAATATAGGAGGAACAATTTTCTATTATTTTAATAATTTTTTTAATATGTTAGAAGTTTATTTTAGTGATTCAAGTATGAAAAATTCATTATGAATACTCATTATTTGTAGAAAAAGATTATATTGTGGTGGAATTTGATTAGAGGATAAAATTATACTTGTCAAGTAAGTATATTCCCTTGTGTTCTTATTATATATGGTAATGGAATTCCTCAACTCTAGGAAAAGGATCTTAAAAAAAGTTATACTATTGTATTCTTTTCTAATAAATCGATGTTATTTTCAAATCTCTTTGGATTATAATTTTGTGGCCATTAACTTTCTCATGATCATTCATTTTTTTGTGATAAATGATCTCTGTCTCTCTCCTTCATTATTTGGAAATTATTTTTTCCATGTCCTTATTTTTACTTCTCACTAATTTTATCATATTTGGAAACCTAGTATGTGTTATTCTAGATAACCTTCACACTTCCATTTTCATTTTTTAAGAGGAAGTTTTATTAACCCCTTTTACGATGTGAGCTTTCAAGGATGGTATTTTGAAATTTCAAACCCTTATTTATTGAGACCAAGTTCGAATTGTGAGAATGAAATTTATCAAATGGGGGGTGGGGGTGTACTATCCTATAATTTTAAAAGAACAATATGTTCGATATCATATAAAACATGCAACATCAAGCTTAAATGAACCATGAAATATTAATATTTAAATTTTATAGTTATAAACTACCCATTAAATTGGTAGGTATGAATAATAATAACTAAATCATATAATATATATAGAGTTAATACTCAATTAAAATGTATTGATTAATTCTACAGAAATAAGCACTCAATTTCTAGTAAAGTCATTTTATGATTAAAAAAAGTGTTTTCTTCAAAATAATTTTTATTTATTTTGGTGAGAAAATATTATAAATAATTTATAAAAAAATTATAAATTGAATTTGTTAAAAATGATATTTTTTTTAATTCATAATGTCAAAATTATCTTAAGGTGAATTTTTGGTATTTTTCTGAGAAGATTGATTTTTCATTGAATAGTGAAAAATATTTTTTTTATAAAACTATCATTTATTTTCATTAAATAAGTTAATTTTGAAGCACCATTTGATATTAAATAACATAATAATCCTTTAATTATAAATAATATAATTAATTAAGTATGAATATTCATTATAATTTATTTTTTTATAAGTTCATTATTGGGATTAAAAAACATTTTTTTAAAAACTATTTTTCATTTTGTTTTGAATTCTAATCTTAAATTAATTTCTAGCACTTTTAGAAATTGAATCTTGAAAATTTTATTGTGTATTTTGATTCAAAGTTTCCAAAATTTTTAAGTAGTTTCATATTATTTTTGATCTTTATGAATATTAACTGTAGTAAATTGGGTAATTAAATTTCAAAATAGTATGATTAGGACTAAAAATTGTTGGGAAAAAATCCCTCAAGGTTACATTGGTGCATTTTTGGGTTGATTGTGTTTATTGACTAAGTGGGTTTACATGGTAAGTTGGGGATTTATAGAGATATTTTTGACAAGGATCCATGGTAAAGTAATGGGCGATTTAGAGGCGGTACAAAAAAATCATATACAGGGCAGCGCCGTTTCCTAGTTTTTGCCAAATTTTCAGGATCAAAAATTGGTGAATGGATAAAAGTGGTTTTGGAAAAGGAAGTTGCGTGCAAGTGTTAAGGTGGTTTGTAATTTTTTACACAAGTCATTTTTCAAGATCATCAATTCAAAATATGGAAACGGAATGAAGGGCACAGAAGATATGGATTTTCATGCAATGTGAGTTTGAATGAAAGAGACTTGATAACTTGTAGAATATTATGTAAAGGGTAAAAATGCCTATAAATAGGAGGCTTTCCCCCTTATTTGATGATTCTCAACACTTAGAGGAACATGGAGCTCTAAATCGTGAAAGTAGTGAGTGGTACACAATAAGGGAGTTGTGTGAAAGTAGTGAGTGGTGTGTAAGAAAGGATTTTCACGTAAAAAGTAAGTTGAGAACAAGTATTAAGTTGTGAGAAAGTTGGTTTTCCATGGAAAATTCACAGGTTGTGTGCAAGACATTAATGTTTCATGCAAGTCACCCAAGAGCTGTATGAAAGTTTGAAGTATCCCAACACATCTGTGGTCAGGCGTTATTCATCAAGTGGATAAAAGTGGAACTCAATGACACACTAAATAAGGTGTAAAACATATTGATTCATGAAATTAAAGAAGGATATTATAAATAAGTAGTGATTACACTTCATTTGAGAAATTAGTGAGCTTTCAAATTGTGATTAGTTGTAAATCAGGAGGGACAATGAGTCTACTCTGAACATTGTAAACTGTAGTGCAATTTTAGTGGAATTGGTACATTGATACATTGATGTTGTGTACTCATTGGATGTAGCCCAGTGATGGTGAACCAAGTAAAATTGTTGCATCTAATTCATGCTATAATTTCTATTCATACATTTCTATAGGAAAGAGAGAGAATAACATTTTGTTTAACAACGAAACAAGATCAAAGGGTGTAGTAGTTTTAATCTGTCATACACTGATTCACCCCCTCTAAGGGTATTTAACCTAGCTGAACTAAAAAACAACCATAAATATGGAATTTAGTCTATTTTATGAGTGGGATTTGTCCATACTCATCCAATATTTGAATTTGTGGAAATTCTGTGTCATTTTATTTGAAAATTACTCATATATTATTTTAAGTAAATATAATGTAAAAAATGTCACTCTCTTGCTTTTAAAATCCAAAATATTTTTTTTGAAAGGGTTAAAAAAACTTATGTTTGGTTATAAATGGTTATTCTAAGTATAATTTTTTTATATCATGGTAATTTATTTATACTTTTTAATGATGAAAAAATTACCATAAATTCTTATGCAACATCAACATAGTGCATGTGGAAGAAGTAGGAAAATAAAGTAAATGATTTTAAAAACTCTAAAAGTAATATTTATTGGGTTATTTAATGTATTATAATAATTTTTAAGATAAATATAACATATTATCATAGTTTTTAAGATTTATATTTTAATTTAATTTCTTTCATGTAGTTTTCAAAGTCAAATTATTTGACTAGTTCTTAAAATGACATTAATATTATTTTATGTTAAATATATTTTATTAAATTATTTAAATATAAAAAAATATTAAAACATTAAAATTAGTTAAAAGGTAAATTATAACTCTTTAATATTGAAAATGTAATTTCCATGGTTAAGGTTAACATTGGTTTACCAAGTGGTTAAACCAAATGATAAGTTTGAAAATGATATCCAAACCTATAAAAATTTGATTTGATGATTATATTATGACTATATAATCATTATACTTTTTTTAATGTTATTTTTAAACCAATTTACATGATTTAGACACATTATATTATAATATTTCATATATTTCCAAAAATGACATTAATGATATTTTATAATAAACAATATTTTATTAAATGATTTAAAATTCATTAAAATCCTATATTTATTAAATTTGATGGGATATGGATAAAAAAACCTTGGTCCATTTGTGGGTTATTTTTCCTTTATAGTAACTCTCTTGACTCCTAAAGTGTAAAAAACTTTGATATCACATTAATTGTCAAAAGGGTCAACGAGGGGTTAAAATAAAGAGATCACAGTGAAAACACCAACTAAAATTTTCAAAAATTTATTTTATGATATTATTTTGGAAAATAATCATCCTATATTATAATTTTATCAATTCTATCCATTCTTATAAAAAAATAATCTATATTAATTTAATTCTTTAATAAATTCCATGAATGCCCCTCCCTTCACTTATAAAAGGGATCCCCCATCCCCTCTACACACTTAAATATCAATTTTGTTAAAAAATACCTATTAAAAAACCTTTATAAAATAAGAACCCATGTTATATGGGTATTTTTTGGGTAGAATACCAAACCTAGTGGGCTTAAGGTGTAAATCAAAGGAGGTTTTCCGAAGAAGAGGAATAACCTTTAACAGAATGTTTTAGTTTTATTTCTTCTTATACCCCTTAAAATATTATTAAATCATGATGAAATAATAAAATATGAATATTAAATATATTTATATTTTATTATGACAATTTAATGACCAATATCTATCTCCTCTTCTATCAAATGGGAAACGAAACCATCATTCCTGTGTACGGCGGACTACCGCCTCACAAACCGATATAATTCATTTTCCATAAACACCTCTTATAGATGGTTATAATGATGAATTTAATATATATATATATATATATATATTCATGAAAATATTTTAATTCTTGAAATATATTATATCATATATTTTATTACCTTTCCATCTATTGAAAAATGATAACGACGCTCATGCGTACGTGTGTATTACCACCACCACAAAGCGATGTGATTAATTTTTTATCACTGAATTACATGGATTATAAATATAAATTATTTTAAGATATAATATTATATTTATTATATATTAATAATTATTTAAATATAAAATAATACTTAAATTCTTTCCATCATGATCAGTGAAGAATGGAAATGTTACTCATGTGTATGTACAAACTACCGTCTCCATGATTGTAACATAATTCATTTTTCATAACCATATTTAATGGTAAGTTTTAAAGTATAATTAATTCATAAAAATTATAATTATTTCATGGTTATAATTATTATTATTATATATATATTATGGAATAATTACCTCTTTTACAACCGTTAACATACCAAAGTCATTTTGTAACTATGAACTGAATGTCCTCAAAACATATGACCTAGACTTAACTGATTAAGTAATTAAATATATCATTAAAACTAATGAAATAAATGATTTAATTATAAGTTATTAATACTATAAAATTTTATTAATAAATATAGATAATTGATATAAGTTTATGATAAAAGAGTTAAAGGACATATATGGAAAGTTTGGACTCAACGTGAGATATTTCATCTCAATTTCCATTTATTAAGACACATTTTAATGTTATACACATAAATTATTTTATATGGTGTATATAATTACATTTTAGATGTTATAACATGAATAATTTTTACTTAATATTATTTTAATTTATAATTCTTGTTAATTCATCCAAGGGGTTTTGATTGGGAAGTTACCAAAGCGGTAAGAGGTTTCTTAATTCAGTTTCCACTCAGTTGGTTATAATTATAATTTATTATCTTTGTGTGAATTGATATATAAATTATTTTAATTTTTTATTTACAATTTGTTTGTTTGGATTTAAATTTTTTACAAATAATATATCCATTTATTAATTTTCAATTAAATAAAATGTTTTTTATAAGGGTTATTAATCTCAAATTCTCTTTTATTGGGAGATACATTTATGTTATGCACCTATATTATTTTATGAGGTGTATATAAAACCCCTTTGATGTGGTATATCATGAATATACTTATGTTCATGATACTTAAAGTTTAATTTGAAGTTATTCATTCATGGGTCTTATGATTTAAAAGTTACCAAACCGGTAAGAGATTTATGTTTCAATCCCATTTTAATCAGGATTATTCATGCTTGAATTTACATTGAGAATTTATATGAAAATTATTTGATAAAATCATTTAAATTTTTATATCCTATGTTTAATTCTATAATTTTGATGTTTTATTACAATTTTCCCCTCTTTTGAACTCTAAATGGTTCAAAAAATGTTTTTATGGAAAGCGAATCTTATTTATCCTCTTTTGATTTGAAAAACTTTTCCTTCCATATCCATGATCTATAAAATGATTAATTTTTTTTCTAATATTATTAAATTATTTTTTAAAGTTATTTCTACCCATATTTTACTTTTTTTAAAAAGTTTAAAAAAAAATATTCTTGTCATTTTCTGAACAAGGTACTTTTTACCAAAGGTGTGAACAAAAATACATGTTTTAACTATTTCAGCCACAATGGAATCTCCCAATATCATAAACACTCAATTATTTAAATATTACATTAAAAATTTTCATGTTTATTTTTTAATAATTTTTTTTTCTAAAATTATGGAAATTTTTATTTTTTTCAAATTTTTTTCAATGTGAAAGTGTGACAACCCTTGTCTTTAATACACTTTATTTCATGATTTATTACATAAAATACCACTTAGTGCAACCCATAAGATCAATAAGCCCAGTTTATTTGGGATATTATGTAAATATGATGTAAAATTAGTATATGGACACAACAAAATTATTTAAAACTTCCTTAAACATGCTTCTAATATTCCATTTCTCATTTAAAACTGCACAAGAAAACCCAAGGACATACATAAGAAGGGGGTGAGATATAGAGCCTAGTAAGGGAATAAAATAAGAATAAAATGATGAAAGTATTAAATTTTAGTAAATAAAAATTTCAATGGAACATAAAATGGGAGATAATCATAATCATGATCAATTAATACTGATATAACATGATATAAGAAAGACAATATGGGAATGTGACAACAATTTAAAACATGACATCATTAACATAGGTTAAGGCTATCCACCAAGATGTCATAAAATGGTGTAAAAGTACCCATAATTGATTAATTTTACTCCATAATCCAATAAATTAAATTTCATTATAGTAAAACATTTCCCAATGTATTGAAGAACTATATAATTTCGGGCACACCTGTCACTTTTATATCATGTACTTGTATAAGTGTGCCGCATAAATCATTCAACATAGGATCATATTTCATAAAATTTAATCCCATTATTAAGGATTTTAAAATAAATAAACATAATTAACTAATAAATTAAGGATAGGTATGTATAGGTGTATATAATTTAGTCTAAATGATGATGGTATTCACAATACAAAGGTTTGACATGAAAAAATCATAGGATAATTTCAACAACATAACGAGGGTACATAATTAATTATGGGAGGGACTAATGAGAGTTAAATGGTTATATAATCACTTTTAATTCATAATGTAAGTAATAGGGATATTTAATAACATAATACAATAACAAAAATTTTAATTTAAAAGGGAATAAGAAATAAATGGTGCTTGAATAATAGTTTGGCATAGAAAAATAACAGGATGATTTTAGCAGCATAACAGGGGTACATAATGAATCATGGGAGGGATTAATGAGATTGAAAGGGGTCTATCATAACTTTTAAATAATAATTTTATTAATAGGTATGTTTAAAATAATATCTAATCAATAGTAATTGGAATAAAAAAGTCATTATATAAATAAGGTTCTTGAATAATGAAAAGGATAAGATCCCTTACCTTGAAAGGGTGTTTCCAAAAGATTGGGAGGAGATTTTTGAGAGTTTGGGGGAATATTGGGAGGAATTTAGATAGGAAATGGAAGATTATATTCACAATAAAATGATTTTTATTGAAGAGTAATGAGATCTTGGGTAGGTTTATATAGGAAAAGAGTGGGGATCTCTTTATTATTTTCCAAACTTAGGTTTTGGACTCTATACAATAATGTAATAAAAAACACAATCCTTTCCATGGTTTTTTTATTCTTATTTATACTAAATAGTAGTGGTTTTAATTATTTTATATGTCTATGTACTTATAACACTAAAATGATACCCTTGGTGATGTGGAAGTGAGTCATGTTTACAAATAATTAATTTTAAAACCTTAAAATATAAAATAGGTTTTAGAGGATTTATAAAGGGTTTATAAAATTAATAAAATAAACAGAAAAACACATTATTTTAAATTTTAATCATATATTTAGTCTTATATACATTTTATAGAATATATTATATCACTTTTGAGTCATTATGATGTCATATTACACACCATATATTTATACAGTATTTAATTTTTACCTGAAAATTCAAATATCTCAAAAAATTATAAAAAAATCACCATTGGATAATTTCAACATGATGATTACAAAAATAATATTTATTTTATAAAAATAATTTTCTAAATATGATAAATTATATATTTCAATTAAAATCCCTATTTATTAAAAAGTAATATTTTTTATAATAACAATTTTCTAAACTTTATAAAAATTACATGTTCACTTCATAAAATTATATTATAATTTATATTTAATATATAATATTTAATAATATAATTTTATTAAAATATAATTTATTTCAAAAATTTATAAATTCATCAAAGAGAATATCTTAATTGAAATTTCATATTACCCATAAATAAAATTTGTGCTTTGTTGTAAAGAAAGTATAAATTTTCATATTATTAGGGTTGAGATATATATCCCTTTATTACACTAGTGAATGATTGAAGGGTAAGGTGTGTGATAATGAGATTTTCTTGGGTTGGTTTAGCGAACATGGTTTGGGTTGTGATCTCAGTGAGCTTGAACTTATATCATAAACAATTTCACTCATTTTTTGGTTATTTAATATCAGCTTGGAATTAATCACGGGAAAATAAAAAATATGAGATCTACCTCGGATGCTTTGATAATTGGGCTTCGTAGGATACATTCATACTGGTCGATGCCATCACTTTTTTTTTGTGTTAATAGGACTTTATCATAACCATTAATATATACTAATCATATGATAAAGTTCAATGAATATATTATCAATGGTCATGATTCTTGATATTATATTAAAAATAAAAGGATAAAACTAAAAAAGTGCATGTGTTTTATATAACCATATTACATAAATAAGACATTTATTCATTTAAAAAGGGAATTTAATTTATAAAAGTTTAGGTTATTACATTATTCCACCTTCAAAAATTTTTACCTCATAATTTTAAATTTATATACTAAAATAGATAAAGGTACTACTGTTTCATCTCCTCTTCTAGTTCCCAAGTCACTTCCTCAAACTATTGGTTCCTCCAGAACACTTTTAGAAATTCAGTTGTATTGTTTCATATAACTTTTTATTTATGAACTAAGATCTTCACCAGATAATCCTTATATAAAAGATCATTCTCTAATGGTACCATCTATAGATTCAGTACATGTGAGCAGTTTAGTATGTACTTACCCAATAAGTATACATGGAACACATCATGTACTTGAGATAATTCAGGTGAGAGTACTAGTTGATATTCCACACCTGCAATGTGATGGAAAATCTCAAAGGGGCTAATGTATCTTAGACTAAAATTTCCCTTATTTCTATACCATGTGAATTTCTTCCAAGGAAATAAACAAAAGAATAATTTGTATCTAAACTAAAACTCTATATCATATTAATGATTGTTTTTATATATTTTCTACTAACTTTATGAGGATTTCATATGATGTTGAATGGTTTGAACCCATTCTATCATCTCTTGGACAAGATAATCTCCTATAAGATTCTGCTCTCCAACTTCATCCTAGCATGTCAGAGTCTATAACCTCTTTCTATATATATCCTTAAAAGGATTCATTTTAATTCTAGAATGGAAACTATTATTATGTGAGAACTCCACTAGGGGAAGTTATTGGTCCTAACATCTTTGGAAATCTATTGAACATGATATCAGAATATCTTCCAGAGTTTGAATGGTCCTTTTATATTGACCATCCATTTGAGGGTGATAAGAAGTGATGAAGCTCAATTATATATTTAATTATTGATGAAGTATTATAAAAAACCTCAAGGTAAACCTTGGATTTACAATAGAGAGTGTAACTCTATGAAGTCTTAATAATTATCTTATGTATATCTTGGTGAGTTGTTCAATTGAGAAATATTCCTTGATATCAATGAAAAGTGATGACTCGGTAAGGAAATTAACTAAAACCAATATAGTGTTATTTCATTTAGGTGTCTTGGGGAGTCTTATGATGAAATCCATGGTTATGTTTTCCCTTTTCCATACTGGTATGTGAAATGGTTGTGTCATACCCTTAGACTTCTATCGTTATACTTTGACTTACTGACATACCAAGCATCAAGATATGAATTTATCAATATATCATTTAATTTTATCCCACTGTAAATTTTTCTTCAAATATCTATATATCTTATTTCTTCCTAGATAGATAAATAAGGATGATCTATGTGAATCATACATAAGTTCCCTCTTTATTTTACTTTTGATGGGACACATATCCAAGTTACAAACCTTATAACTCCATCTTCAAAAAAGTTAAACTTTAGAATATTAAATACCTTATTCTATAACAACTCATCATATTTATGAGCCTACTTTATTCTATCAATAATAAGTGGTTATGTAATTATTTGAGAAATGTAGGATGAATATCTTTTTTTTATTCACATATCCATCCATTGCAAGTACAAGAAGATCAGATCCCTTTCAATCCTCATCACGGGTAGAGTTTTGGGATTGTTTCTATTTATATCATCAAACACTTAGTTTTATTTCCCAAGATCATAATGGATTGAAAAATCATAATACTTTAATGTCTATAACCACCTCTGTTAGAACATATTAAGCTTATTATGAGTGAATATATACTTTAGGCTTTAATGGTTTGTATATATATCACACTTCTCCATATAGAGATAATACCACAAAATATTTAATGATAAGACCACTACATCCAATTCTAGATCAAGAGTTGGATAGTTATACTCTTGGATATTTATTTTTCAGAAGACATAGACTATCAATTTTTCATATTTCATGTGAACAGAGCCCAATATATTTTAGGACACATCATGGTAGATCATTAATCCTTCCCCACTGGCAGGTAATGTGAGTACAGATGTTGTGATTATCCTCTTGTTAAGATCGTTAAATATTTCATTACATTCATCATTCTAGAAAAGCATGACTTTTTTTAGGGTTATCTTGGTTAGGGGACTTGAAAATCATGACATGTTTCTCACAAATAGAGGATAATACCCAACTAATACACAAAAACTATGGATTTCCATCACTGAGGTTGTTCTATGACATCCTTATATCATCTCTATTTTTAAAGGATCCATATATATTTCTTTTCTGGTGATGAAATTCCCTATGAAGGTTACTTTCTCTAACTAGAACTCACATTTACTATACTTTTACAACATATTTTATTTCTATAATATCATTATTACAATATTCAAATGATCTTCATATTCCTATTTACTTTTAGAGTTGATAATAATATCATAAATAAATACTACCAATTTTTTTCAAGATAATCCATAAATAATCTATTCATAAAATACATGAATATTACGGGATAATTAGTGACTCCAAGTGGAATCACTATAAAATTTTAGTGCTCGTACCTTGTACAAAAAAGTATTGGGGTATCCTCATCCTTCACATTTACTTGATAATAATCAACTAAAGACATATGTTAGAGAAATTATGGTATCTAAATTGAAAATTGAACAAGTAATAAATACCTGTAATATGATACTTTCTCTTTATCATGATATTGTGGAGATCACAATAATCAATACATAGGCTCATTGACCCATCCTTCTTCTTGATGAAGAAGACCGATATACACCATGGTGAAGTACTTGAGCATATAAAAGCTTTATCCAAATTCTCTTATAGTTGTTTATTCAATTCCTCAAGTTCAAAAATGAAAATTCTATATGGAGTCTTGGATATTAGAAAATCTCTAGGTATAAGATCAATTGTAATTAAACCTCTCAACTAGGAGGAAGACCAGAAAATATTTAGTAAATACATCCACATATTCCCTTATAATGGGGATGTCTTTAGGGATGATATTTTCCCCATTCTCAATCATTTGATCTATATAAACTTACTCACAAGGTAATAATATCAATTCTTTAGATGTTGGTATTAAATAATATTCATCCTTATCCTTACACTTTTATAGAATCAAAGTGTGATTCATAGAGGAATATTTACTTCTCTCAACAATTTAGGTTGGATCTATACAATTAAAGCCAATACATACTCATAATTGCATCAAATTACTCAAAAGGGAGTATCAAAAGGTTATATGGGAAGTTTATCCCACAAATTTTGATAGGGTATGAGTTATATACTTGGGATGTAATAATTTACCCATTTTTTATTTTCACTGACAACTCTACTTCCATATTTTGTGGTGGTGTTTGAATAGTTATATTTAACTTGAAATATACAAAAGAATGAATAGAACTATAATCAAAATGTACAATCACTATTTGTGAATATATAACTAGAATACCTATCACTACTTTGTTGTTGGGATCCATGTCCATAGTTATGATGGAATAATCTTTCCCATGATCTCTAGTATTTGGGGGTTGTTGTCATCGATTTTCATTGAAAACCCTTGGCTTAGTGTATTTACTTATATAGTGTCCATGATCTTTGTAGTTTAAACACTAGAAAATGGTTTGAGGGTTGAACAAAGCATTCATTTCTTCCATTAAATTGGTGGGTTTCTCCCATAACAAATTAATAGATAGGTTTCCTTTCTCCCCACACCTAAATCATTTCCTCATTCCCTTCAAGAAGTTTTATGGGTTCTTCTTACCATAGATTTGAAAAGTGGGATGTTTAAATTTCTTACCACCATTATATTTCTGCATCAAACCACCAGAATTAAACTTCACTTTCCACTTCTTATCCCCATGAGACCCTTGCGATTCCTTGATCTCTATTTTTTACTTTGAGGGTAAATCAATATATTTCCTCAAAACTGTCAGAGTCCTAAATGGGTAAGGCTTTTTGTAGAATCATATTCAATCCACCAATGAATAGATCAAATTTACATTGAGGGTTAACAAAAAATTCGAAGTTTTATTGTACAATTCTTGTGAAAATTTATTCATATTACCTAACAGATTTGTCTCCTTTTTCATGAGTCTAAGGAAGTACCTATCTATTTTAATTCAGTGAGTGTGAGGAAAATATTTATCAATTTTTTTTGGAATTCATTCTACTCCATCACTTCAATATACTCCTCATACTTCATATTCTTAACCAACATCCACCATTGATCAAATTCTCCTTCCATATGATAAAAAATAGCATGAACTTATCTTTCCTATATCATTTAAGGGAAAAGAATATGTTTTAAATATAGATGATCTGTTTTTATATAATTAAGGGATCATAAGATACACTAAAAGTTAGAGGCCTTTTTCACATAAAGGCCACAATTGAAACTTTCTCTTTCTTACAAGAATTTGGGAATTCCTCCTGATTCAGATTTCAATTCAAAACTTGAGTCAATTTATAAGGACCTGGCCTTAAACATTACATAATATTGAATTATGTCAAGAATTCACATTGAGGATCTTTTTAGATTTATAGTTTTAGATAATTAGGTTATAAATATTAAATAACAACTTGAATATTAAATGTAGACACTACTACTCAGTATCCATTTTTCATAAAATAAAAACTCTTAAAAATAAACATGTCTAGTTCCTTGTTTTAGATATAATGGATTTTTCGTGATCCCATCCTTGAACCTATTCATCTTTAATTCCTATGGAAAACATTTAAAAAAACTTGGGATGATCATAAAAATCTCAGTAAGGGTCATAAAATAAGGAAGGAAAGCATTAGTCCATCAATAAATACAAATCAATGAAACCATACTATTCAATTAGAACATACCTTATGAAATCATAAAATTTATTAATAACACGCAGAAATCATAAATCATAAAGGTAACATATGGAATACATAAGATACTTACATTTTAGGTTTCACAACTACATTGGAAGTTAATTTTATAATACCCATCATAGTATATTTCCTAAATATCTTAATAGAACCATTAACATTTACCTCTAGCATGATACCCAATGCAATAGAGAGCTATCTGAGGCTCACCCGCCTTAAGTTTATCACGAAACCACCCATATACGTAAAAAATTCCCAATAAACATAACATAATCATAACACATAACACAATCATAAATGAAAGATAACATTTCCACATTCCAATCACAAAAAATCATATCAAGATATTGAAATAAACAATTCTTTATCAAACCATTTTGAAAACCCTTTAAAACATTTAATAAAGAGATTTTTGAATCAAAGTGTCCCATAACACTTTGAATATTTTCAAAGAATTAATATTATAAAACATTAATTTACATATAAATAAATCCTCAAAACCATTTTTAAAACATATATATTAATGATAAAGATTTATTAGAATAAATCTTTAAGAACATTTAAAATGATATTTTAATTAAAGAGTTCCTAACCAAATGAGAGACACTTGAATACAAATAATTGAGGAATAACATTAATCAAAGATTATAATATCATGATAATAGATATATTCATGATATTATACATCAAAGGGTAGTATATACACCATATAAAAGTGAATTTGTGTATAACAATAAATAAGTTTCAATGGAATGAAAATTGAGAAAAAGTCCCTTGCAAAGATCATATCTTTAGATTAAGGACAAATCAATGACATAATTATGTGTGAAAAATAATAATACACCCAATATAAGTGGATATTATGTGTAAAACTATAATAGTTCATTCAAACATATTAATAGAGTGACATATTAAAGAAGTAAAATTTTAACCCAAAGAATTGAAATTGGGTAAAGAAGTTCCCTTACAAAAATTCGATAGCCTAACTACATCACTTTAAAATTCAGAAAATGAGATGATGAGAGAAAAAAGGGTATATCATCACTCGGAAATATAATTTAAAGAAATAAGTATATATAATAACATATCCCAAGATAATAATATGTACATTAAAAGACATAACATAAATATGTCTTTGACTAAAAGAGGGAGGTGAAAGGTTCCCTTACCAATTTGGTAACTTATGAAACATACACCCCATGAAAGAAAGATCATACAATGAAGATGTAAATACCCATAAATTGAATTATATTACAAAATTAATACAATAATGGGCAGTACATACACCACATAAAATGAAATAGTGGAAAATATAGAATGAATCTCATGGGAATAAAAAAGTGAGATGAAAACCCCTTTCTACGTTGTAATCAATCGAGTCGTATGACCAAAAGTTAATAAAAACCAAATGAATCACATAATACCACAAATATAAGGATAATAATGATAATATATATCAAATTTTAGTGCAAAATACACCACATTCAATAAATAAATGTCGAACAATGGAAATATCACGGAATTAAAAGTGAGATAAGAAACCCCTTACCACATTGTAATTAATCAAGTCGTAAGACAAAAAGTTAATAACCACAAAATGAATCACATAATACCATGAATATAAATGGAATAATGATAATATATATCAAATGTAAGTACAAAATACACCACATTCAATAAATATGTGGCGAACAATGGAAATCCCACAGAATTAAAAGTGAGATAATCCCCTTACCTCAAGTCTGACTTGTCTTGTACGTTCCTTGTTCTTCCTAAATAATAAACTTAAGTTAATTTATACTTGACTAAGAACATTTTTCACGATTATTATTACTTTTATATCACTTTTTACCTTTCTATAACAATTACTTAACTATTTGAGTTCATATCGTACATTTTTTTGATGTTCGGAACTTGAGTAAAAAATGAACTTCTTTTAATTACAAGTTGTCCCTGTGGTAAAAATTACATTATCTCCAGAATGATATTAATGATTTTTATATCATATATATCATATTATATAGTATATATATGTATATGTATTTATAATAGCACATAACACTTGGAGATAAGAAATGAAATGCACCGTTCATGGAGACGGTAAGCCGTACGTACGCATGAATGCTACTTTCATTTATATTTCATATTTTAATGGAATGAAAACTTAATTATATATAGGTTTATAATAATTAAAAAATAATATCATATATAATTTAATTAATTCCATACTTTATATGTTCCATGTATGGCATGAACGAGTCATATCACTTTGAGGGGGTGGTAGTCCACACTTCCTCAAATGAAATTATCATATTTACACATTATGGATACCATAAAGGTATGATATAGATGAAAAATATATAAGAATAGAGAAATAATAAACATATTATATAACATATATAAATACAGTTCTATTATAATGGCCTCCATGAGTGGTGGTTAGAGATATTTCAACAATCATCATTTCGTGAGGCAGTAGTTTGCCGTCCATAGAAACAGTATGTTTGTATCCAGTAGATGGAGGTGTGTGAAATTGTAGTTTGAATAATTCTCATAAAAAAACTATTATATTTATGATACTGTTGTTGTTATAAAATAACTTAATAAATATATTTTAGGGGGTTGGAAAAGTAAAATAAAAGAAAATAACTTAAGAGAAGATGTTACCTTTAAATCGGGTAACTCCCTTTGGTTTGGACACAAAGGATTTGTTGAAGTTCCTTCTGCCTAAAGTAAGACTTATAATTGGAAGATCGGGATGTAGGGAGATTAATTGGGTAGATTTTTGATGATCCAAGGGGCTTGAGAGGTGTGATTAATGGGTTAGATGTGGTGGCTTTTTTATAAGGGGGAGGATGGGCTCTTTAGAAAAGTTTGAAAATATTATTTTATTATATAATGGTTTTCAGTTTCTAAAGGTCCAAAACGAATTAATGTTGAAGATAAGATGACTCATGTTCGAAATAAAACCATACAATAATAATTGGATAGGTTTTGTATATTTTTTTAATTTTTATATTCTTATTTATTTAAATCATTCATTAATGTGGTAAACACAACATCATTATTGTGTCATATATAATTTTATTTATTTGATGCCTAAAATTATAAAAAAATACCATGATTTAGAAAATAGTTTTATATTTCCAATGAATATTTATAGTCTACGATATATGTTATATAACCCTATGTAAAAATTTATTTTCTAAATGATATATGTTTATGTCATTTTTGTCTTTACTTTAAATTAATTAATACAAAGTGTTATTATCACTCTTAAGTGGATCAATGGGGTCCCATATTCATCCCAAGGATGAAAATCGTTGTAAATGTATCATAAAATAGTATTAGGACACATGTTAGGATAAATTTAATATTATTATAATATTATTATTTACTCTTATTTACCTGATTTACCCTTTAACCATGGTAAATAAAATATTTACTGAAGTAAATATTTATAATGTCTAAAAATAAAACACACCCATTTAAAAAATTTGTAACTCCTGATTCCAAATATTTAATACATTTTTAAAAATTTAAAACATAAAAGTGGAAGAAATTAATTTAAAATTAATTCCCGTTGTCAAAATAAAAAGCGTGTTTTTAAGAAATAATAACTATCAAAATATTAAAACTTTTTTATGTACAATTTAAAAGTGAAATTACATAAAATGACCAAAATTGGATTAACTAGTAAAAAAATAATCTAATTAAATTTTAAAACCATTTAAAAAGATAATCTAACCGTATAAATAAATTATATTAAAAGGCATTTTTGAATAAAAATACAGTATTTTTCTCTATTCATTAAAAAAATGAATATTATCAGAAAAATACCAAAATTTAATCCAAAGTAAATTTTGATATCCCGATTCTAAATAATAATATTATTTTGTCATATAAAATATATAAAATTTACAAAAACTAGATTTAAAAAGGGTTCTCCTTTAAAAGGCGGTAAAACATCCTTTTAAAAAATATTATAGTATTTATGATTAAAATCGAATTCTTTATTATTTTAATCCACTAAAATATATTGGATAGATTTAAAAAAATTTAAAAAATTATATAATCATTTTTTAGTTAGTTCTATTAATTCTTTCCAATATAACAGCTAGGCTTTAACTACTATTTAAATTTACTATATTATTTTTTGCTATAACTCAACGTTGTGTGCAACGTAAGTTTTCAAAGAAACCTGTTGTTGTGTATCAGGTATGCCATCAAAAATAGCATCCCATTTAATTTAAAATTAATATTTAATTCAAAAATATTAATAAATATGAAAATTTCATATTCTTTATTTACTTGGAATGTTACAACCTTCCCCCCTTTTGGAAATTGTATCCTTGTAATTTTAAAATTGGGCTTGGAAACTTCATTAAAATTCCCACATCGGAAAAGTGTCAATAAACCTATCACTTTATTATAATTAAAGTGAAGTATTAAGGTCACTAAAGATAAAACATACAAGGATTCCATGAAAAAAATGGATATGGAGGAGAAAAAAACCATCAAGTTCTGATGGAGAGTTATAGAAAACATGATTATGAGAAAGTTAACCACCAGAAAATCACAAAATTGTGATGGGTTAAACAGTATTTGATTCCCTAGTAGGAAATGTTAACAGACAACGTTTTTGT
Source organism: Viscum album (assembly GCA_963277665.1). Taxonomy (NCBI): domain Eukaryota; kingdom Viridiplantae; phylum Streptophyta; class Magnoliopsida; order Santalales; family Viscaceae; genus Viscum; species Viscum album. The sequence continues at coordinate 705,801,993 of OY728121.1, read as the reverse complement.
TTTATGTTAATTTTCATAAATTTGAGGAATTTATTTATGAGCTTAACTAAAAACCTAAGGAAACATACTTACTTGTCATGTAGACTTTCATACTTTTACTAAAATTATACCACAAACTCATCTTTTCTCCAAACAATGAGAATTAAAACTGACTTGGTCACATTAAAAGTTCTATAATAAACTTCTAGAGTATCACATAATCCCCAAAAGATGAACCATATATTTCCCATGTCTTTAGACATCAACCAAAACCAAAATGGTTAGTACAAGATTAGATAATCCCCAAAAGGACAATCCTTTATAAAAAGAAATACTACTCTTAATGTCTAAAATTCAAAAAAAGTACCCAAAGTTCAAAAAAGACTGTTAAATAGACAATTTTCCTTAAAATTATTCAACATGATCAAAACTAAGATTGAAACCCAAAACTCTGAAGAATTTGATCACATAGTCTTCCACAAAAAATCTTAACATTTATATCCAAATAACCTCGACTACTCTTAAAGTCTAACACTAAAGTGTAATTAACCTAATCACATATTCTCTATGATAGGTTAATCATTTCCATAAATAACCCAAATATCTATAAGTCTATAATAAAAAACATAGATTCTTCCAAAATAAAATTTCTACCATTACTCCACAAATAAGATCCCATAGTATTATATTTCCCTTAAGCATATAATGTTCCCCCAAAGAGAGAACATCTTCCAAAAATAAACTTTATCAATTAATCACCAAATAATTTTCCTATACTAATGATATCCATTTTATAAAACATAATTTTCCCAAATAAACTTATTCTTGATCCATAAAATTATTTATCTAAAAATAATAAGTCATACTAACCAGGGACTTCACGTAGGCCAGTGGTAGGCGATGCACCCTTGTCGCCCTTCAGTTGTGGGTTTGATTCCTATGGCCTTTCTAGATGCGATGGGTCATCACCCATATTACAAGTTGTTCTTTTTATAAAACTCAAAAATATCCCTAACATGTTTTAACCTCAATGGTTTTCTTATACCCGTCATTTACATCTAAATACATTAAGACCACACAATCTTATATATTTTTTCATTTTTGTTCACCTTCATATGATAAAATAAAACTATTCCTAATAGAAAGAACATCATACCTTGATCATGGTGTCCATATGGTTTCATCATCATCTTGTTCACGTAGGTATAAGGTCCATGCATTGAAATAATGATTGTGAGATCCTTCAAAATAATTTACTTAATTAATCCAAATAAACCTTGTACAACTTGGTTCATATGGGTGTTTGCAAAAAAATAAATTCGAAAAATAATCATGTATGACATATAATTTTAGAACATCTAACTAAACATGATTTTTATAAAATAGATAGACCAAATTTGAGTTGAAAATTTCAATTAATGGTTCTTTTAAAATACCATAAGTATGTGCTAAGAGACTATAGTATAAAAGAAAATATAAATAGGTTGTGCAATGGTCTCCTTCTTCATCACCTTTTTCAAAATCATAATATGCTTCAAAATATTTAGTTAAGGTAATATATTTGAAAATGACTTGATAATAATTACCTTTCTTGAAAATATGAGAATATTATGAAAATAGTATTTGATTAAATACAACCCATGATCCACAATGATATCGAGGTATAGTGGAGTTGTTTGAAATCTCAAACAACTGCTTGAAAGTGAGTTGTATTCTAGAAAAGGTTTCACAATCATCTGAACATGACTTTGTAAAAATTATTGCAAGAATGTCATAAAGAAGAGATTGGAATGTTGTTTGATATCCTCCTCCTTCCATATGTAACCAACTTTCATTGATCTAAAAAAGTTATAAAACAAGGATTTAACTGAAATAATAGACATAGGGACTAACCATGCATTTAACTAAAACACATAATCCCTAAAGTTGTCTAAACTGACCTCTGATACCAACTATAAGGACCTGGCCTTAAACATTACATAATCTTGAATTATGTGAAGAATTCACATTGTGTATCTTTTTAGGTTTAGAGTTTTAGAGAATTAGGACATAACTATTACATAACAACTTGAATGTTACATGTAGACACTACTACTTAGTATCTATTTTTCATAAAATAAAAACTCTTAAAAAGAAATATGTCTAGTTCCGTGTTTTAGACAACATGAATTTTCCTTGATCCCACACATGACCCTATTCATCTTTAAGTCCTGTGGAGAATATTTCAAAAAAACTTGGTATGAGCATAAAAATCTCACTAAGGGTTGTAAAATAAGGAAAGAAAACATTAGTCCATCAATAAATACAAATAAATAAAACCATACTTTTCAATTATAACATACTTTATGAAATCATAATATTTATGAATAACACATAGAAATCATAAATCATAAAGATAACTTATGGCATACATAACATAATTAAATGATAGCTTTCACATCTATGTAGGGAGTTATGTTTGGAATACCCATCACAATATATTCCTTAAATCTCTTAGGAGAAACATTGATGTTTAACTCCATCACATTACCCAATGCATTGGACATCTATCTCGGGCTCACCCGCCCAAGGTTTATAACAGAAGCACCCGTATACGTAAATAATTCCCAATAACCATAACATAATCTCAACACATAACACAAGCATAAAGGAAATATAACATTTACACATTCCAATCAAAATATATCATATCAAGATATTGAAATAAACAATGCTTTATCAAACCATTTTCAAATCCATTTTCAAAATTTAATAAAGAAATTTTAGAATCAAAGTGTCTAATACCACTTTGAAGACTTTAAATTAATTAACATTTTAAAACATTAAAGTCCATATAAATAAATACTTAAAACCATTTTTAAAAATGTATATTAATTGGAAATATTTAGAAGAATAAATCTCTAAAACATTTAGAATAATATTTTAGTTAAAGAGTTCTTAACCAAATGAGAGATGCTTAAATACAAATAAATGAGTAATAACATTAATCAAAGATTATAATATCACATTAATAGAGAGATTCATGATCTAATATGTCAAAGGGAAGTATATACACCATATAAAATTGAATTGGTGTATAATAATAAATATGTTTCAATGAAATATAAATTGAGACAAATTCCCTTGCAAAGATAATATCTTTAGATTAAGGACAAATCAATGACATAATTATGTGTGAAAAATAAGAATACACCCAATATAAGTGGATATTAAATTTAAAACAATCATAGTTAATTTATACATATTCATAGAATGACATAATCAAGAAGTAAAATTTTAACCCAAAGAATTGAAATTGGGTAAAGAAGTTCCCTTACGAAAATTCGAGAGCCTAACGACGTCAATTTAAAATTAAAAAAATGAGTTGATGAGAGAAAAATGGGTATCTCATCACTTGGATATAAAATTTATAGAAATAAGTATATATAATAATATACCCCAACATAAGAATATGTAAATTAAAAGTCATAACAAAAATAAGTCTTTGACTAAAAGAGGAAAGTAAAAGGTTCCATTACCGATTTGGAAACTTATGAAACATACACCCCATGAAAGAATAATAATACAATGAAGATATAAATACCCATAAATTTAAGTATATTACACAATTAATACAATCATGGGTAGTACATGCACCACACAAAATTAAATAAAGGAAAATATAGCATGAGTCTCTCAGGAATAAAAAAGTGAGATGAAAACCCCTTACCACGTTGTAATCAATCGAGTCATATGAAAAAAAGTTAATAAACACCAAATAAATAATATAATACCATAAATATAAAGATAATAAAGATAATATATATCAAATTAAAGTGTAAAATATACCACATGCAATAAATAAGTGTCGAACAATGGAAATCTCATAGAATTAAAAGTGAGATAAGAAACCCCTTACCAGATGTTAATCAATTGAGTCGTAAGAAAAAAAGTTAATAACCACAAAATAAATCCCAAAATACCATGAATATAAATATAATCATGATAATATATATCAAAAGCTAGTACACAATTCACCACATTCAATAAATAAGTAGTGAATAATGTAAATCTCACAGAATTAAAAGTGAGATAAGAATCCCCTTACCTCAAGTCTGACTTGTCTTGTATGTTCCTTGTTCTTCCTGAATAATAAAAATAAGTTAATTTATACTTTATTAAGAAACTTTTTCAATTTTATTATTACTTTTAAATAACTTATTACTTTTATATAACAATTAGTTAATTATTTTAGTTTATATCGTAGATTTTTTTGATGTTCAGAACTTAAGTAAAAAATGAACTTCTTTTAATTACAAGTTGTCCCTGTGGTAAAAATTCCATTATCTCCAGAATGATATTCTTGATTTATATATCATATATATCATATATATCCAGTATATATATGTATTTTTAATAGTACATAACACTTGAATATAATAAATGAAATGCACCGTTCATGGAGACGGTAAGCCGTATGTACGCATGAACGCTACTTTCATTTCTATTTCGTATTTTAATGGAATTAAAACTTAATTAAATATAGAAATATTATAATTTACTTATAATATCATATATAATTTCATTAACTCCATACTTTATACGTTCCATGTATGGAATGAATGAGTCATATCACTTTGAGGGGGTGGTAGTCCGCACTTCCTCAAATGAAATTATCGTATTTACCCATTATAGAAACCATAAAGGTATGATATAAATTTAAAATAAAGAAGCATAGAGAAAAAATAAAAAAAATATATATCATATATAAATACATTTTCTTCATAATGGCCACCATGAGAGGTGGTTTGAGATATTTGAACAATCATTGTTTTATGAGGCAGTAGTTCGCCTTCGACAGAAACAGTATGTTTGTTTCCATTAGATAGAGGTGTGTGGAAGTGTAGTTCAAATCATTATCATAACAACAACCTAGTATATTTTGGATAATGGTGTTCTTATAAAATAAAGTAATAAATAGAGTTTAGGGGGTTAGATAAGTAAAATAAAAGAAAATAACTTAAGAGAAGATGTTACCTATAAACCGGCTAACTCACTTTGGTTTGAACCAAAAGGATTTTTTGAAGTGCCTTATGCCTATGTTAAGGATTATAGGTGAAATACAGGGATTTAGGGAGATTAATTAGGAAGATTTTAGACTATATAATGGTCTTGAGAGGTGTGAGTAATGGTTTAGAGGTTATGGATTTTTATAAGGGGGAGGAGGGGATCCTTAGGAAAGTTTGAAAATATTATTTTTTTATATAATGATTTTCGGTTTATCAAGGTCAAAAACTCATTAAAGTAAAAGTTAAAATGACTTATGATTTAAATAAAACCATCTAATAATAATTTTATAGGTTTTGGATATTGTTTTAATTTTTATAATCTAATTTATTTAAATCATTCATTAATAATTTAAACACTAAATCATTATTGTGTCATAAATAATTTTATTTATTTGATGTCTAAAAATTATAAAAAAATATCATGATATAGTAAATTTTCTTTATATTTCCAATGAATATTTATAGTCGAAGAGATAACATATATAAACCTATGTAAAAATTTATTTACTAAAAGATATATGTTTATATCATTTTTGTCTTTACATTAAATTAATTAATATAAAGTGTCATTATCACTCTTAAGTGGCTCCATGGGGTCACAAAATCAACCCAATGATTACGATTATAAAATATGATTAGGACACATGTTATGGTAAATTTAATATTATTATAATATTATTTTTACCCTTATTTAAAAGATTTACCCTTTAATTATGGTAAATAAAAATATTTAGTGAAGTAAATATTCATAATGTATAAAAATAAACGTTGCCTATTTACAAAATCTGGATCCCTGGATTACGAATATGGAATCAATTTTTCCAAATTCAAAACAAAGAAGTGGAAGAAATTAATTTAAAATTAATTCTCATTGTCAAAACAAAAAGCATGTTTTTAAGAAATAATAACTATCAAAAGATTGACACTTGTTTATGTCCAATTTCAAAGTGAAATTACTTATAATGACCAAAATTAGATTAAATGGTAAAAAAAATAATATAATTATATTTAAAAACCAATTAAAAATATAATCTAACAATATAAATAAATTATATTAAAAGATATTTTTGAATTAAAATACAGTATTTTTCACTATTCATTAAAAAAATGAACATTATTAGAAAAATACAAAAATTTCATACAAAGTAAATTTTGATGTCTTTATTCTAAATAATAATATTATTTTGTCAAATAGAACATATAAAAGTGAAAAAAACTAGATTTGAAAAGGGTTCTCCATCAAAAGGAGGTAAAACGACCTTTTAAAGAATATTAGAGTATTTATGCTCAAAATCAGATTCTTTCTTATTTTAAGCCTATAAAATATATTGCATAAATGTAAAAACATTTAAAAAACATATATAATCATTTTTTAGTTAATTCTATTCATTCCTGCCAATACAATGGTTAGAAGTTAACTACCATTAAAATTTATTATATTATTTTTCAGTATAACCCAACGTTGTGTGCAACGCAAGTTTTCAAAGAAACTAGTTGTTGCGTATCAGGTATGCCATCGAACATAGCATACCTTTTAATGTAAAATTAATATTTAATTAAAAAGTATTAATAAATATGAAAATTTTATATTCTCTATTTACTTGAGATGTTACACAATTGTTAAAGAATATGCATGAAGTTTGAAAATCCTACTTCCATCGGGTTAGGAATCTCATTTGGGAATTCATCAAATTTCCCCTAACATTGGTTTTTGACTTGGTTCCTAATACTTTTAATCATTTTCTAGAATAACGGGAGAATTAGGGATGATTATTTTTAAATTATTAAGCACATGAAATGAATACAAGGAACATTAAAGGGTTAACTCATAAATTACATTTATTATTTAACATATTAATTTCACGGCTTTAAATCTACATTATCTATAACCTATTTCCTAATATAAAATCATATGGTAATTTTTGTTCCCCTAATAATTTTTCATAATTATCTTGTGAGTTTACTAAAGCATATCCCCTGGTCATTTCATAATAGGTGTCCATAAAGGCTCATTTTCATGCATTAGTTCCCTATCAAGTCTATCTCAATACAGTGTTTTGAGGTTGTTAACCCCCAGTATATATATTCCTAAGAAACATCCACTTTTATTTTTTATATAGGGATGAAGTTTATTGAAAAATGATTACTCTATACTTTACCAAAATCTAGGTATTAATTGTTATGTTTAGTCTTATCCCTAAGGCCTTTTATATAGTTTTCTAATCATAATCCCAAAAATAAATAGAATTTACTCTAATATAAACTATGAAAACCCTTATCTTTAATACAATTTATTTCATGATTTATTACACAAAATCACACTTAGTACAACCTAGATGATCAAGAATACTAGTTTCTTTTGGAAAATAGGTACATAGAACATAAACATGATATATGGATACAAAAAAATTATTGAAAACATCCTTAATATGCTTCTAATATTCCATTTCTCATTTAAAACTACACAAGATAACCTAGGTACATACATAAGAAAGGGGGGAGCTAGAAATCCCAGTAAGGGAATATAAAAATTCTAAAAAAATAAAAGTGTTAAATTCTAGTCAATAGGAATTTTAATGGAATATAAAATGGGTAATAATCAAAATCTTGAAAAATGAGTCACAATACAACATGAAATAATAAAGGAAATATGGGAATGTGGAAATAACTTAAAACATGACATCATAAACATTGGTGAAGGATAACTACTAAGACATCATAATAAGGTTCGAAAAGTCCCATAATAGATTATTTTTACTCTATAATCCCATGTATGATGTATCATGAGACTAAAAAATTACCCAATTCATGAGAGAATAATATAATTCTTGGTACACCCATCACTTTCATATCATGTACATGCATAAGTGTTCCACATTAATCATTCAACACATGATCATATTTTATAAAATTTAATCCCTTTATTAAGGAGTGTGGAATAAATACATGGAAGGAACCAATAAAATAAGTGTAGGTATGTCTAGGTGAATAACTTTATGTGGAAATGATGATGGTATTCATAATAAAACGTTTTGGCATGGAAAAATTGAATGATAATTTCAGCAGCGTATGAGGGTATATAATGAATCATAGGAGGGATTAATGAGAGACAAAGGGGTATCTCATCACTTGAAAATCATAAGGGTAGTAAGATTAATAGGTAAGAACATAATCCAACATGAACAATTTAGGGATGATTTATTATGTTAAGTATTATCCCTAAGGCCTTTTTTATATTTATATAATCATAATCCCCAAAATAACTAAACTTTCCACTGATATCAACTATGAAAACCCATGTCTTTAATACAATTTATTTCATGATTTTTTACAAAAAATCACACTTAGTACAACCTAGATGATCAATAAGCCTAGTTTCTTTTGGAGATTTGGTACATAGAACATAAACATGATATATTTATACAAAAATATTTATTTAAAACTTCTTTAACATGCTTATAATATTCCATTTCTCATTTAAAACTGCCCAAGATAACCTAGGGACATACATAAGAAAGGGGTGAGCTATAAATCTCAGTAAGGGAATATACAAATCATAACATAATAAAAGTATTAAATTTTAGTCCATAAGAATTTCAATGGAATATAAAATGGGTAATAATCATAATCTTGAACAATAAGGCATGATACAACATGAAATCATAAAGGTAATGGATTCCCTCTCAATGGCTAGGCGTATTTTCCTGGTCAAGCATTTGATCACCGCAGAGGTGGTCTATTATTTTATGGTGTATCTTTTGCCGGTATCTATCATTAGAAAGATCAATAAGATGTTTTTTTTTCTGGAGTGTAAATTTAATGGAAAGGAAGATAATTTATGCTCCTTAGAAAAAGTGTTGCTAACCATATTCCCTAGGTTACATCAGCATTAAGAACCTGGAGGCTTTCAAACATTATTTTTAAGAAAAATTTGTTTGGAAGCTCATCAACACTAAATACCCTGCTCTGGACTTCTTCCAGGCTCGATTCATGGAAAGACTTATTGAATGAAAAATTAGCTACCTGGATTCTTCCATTTGGCCTAGGATGAGGTCAATTTTTCAGAAAATCATTAATCACTCCAAATGGATGGTGAAAAAGAATTATTCAATTTGTTTTTGGTAAGATAAATGGGATGGTGAGACACTCATTAATCAAGTCAACCCGGGGGACCATGACATTAACCATAACATTACAATCAAGTAGCATCTGGACAATATGGATATGATTCCAGATGATACTATCAACATCGTTAATAGGCATGATTTTGTTAATCAAGAGGATGTGCAGATCTGGGAAGGGTCTAAAAATGGATTTCTTGACTCAATAAGTTTTTACAGGAATTTAATTTCCCGTGAGTAGCAATGTATTGGAAACATGAAAAAAAATGGATGACTCCCTCACGATTTACTCTACCATAGAGGCTTACTCTTAACAAAATTCTTGTGGATGCCAATATTCAAAGAGTGGGTATTTCCTTATGCTCTCGATGTTCACTTTTAATATAGCACCAGGAAGATATTGATCATCTTTTTTGAGCTGCAAGGTGGACTCTTCTCTTTGGATAGTTGTACAATAGATTTTTGATATTTGTATTCCATGTATAGGCTCTGATTGAGACTTAATTTATGATTCTTTCAATCTCAATATTTCCAAGTTGGTTAAGGTTTTCTTTCATTTGGCTTGTGCTAAAGTTATTCATTATATATGGAGTAGCATAAATGAAGTGCTGCATCACATGTCCTGCTTCAATTCTGGCTGCGGGTTGGCCTACATTATGGCTGATGTTCAAGCAGCAAATGCACTTCATTCAGAAAAGTGAAAAAACTCAGTAGAAGACATGCTGATCCTCCAAAGGATGAACATTTCTGGTAACTTTATTTCCTATCGATAGTACATGGAAGTCTTTTGGACACACCTGTTTTCAGGATGGATTAAGTGCAATACCAATGAAGCTTCAAGGGGAAATCCAGCCCCCTCGAGTTATAGATCCATATTCAGGGATGGGAATGGGGAAGTCATTGAAGTTTTGTATGGACCTTGTGGAAATATCAAAGCACCTGAATCAGAGATTATTGTTCTCATAATGGTGGTAGATAATGCTCTTAAAAGATATTGGAATAATGTATGGTTTGAATGTGATTCCACTACCCTGGTGCAAAATGGTCGAGTGGGTCAAAAGAATCTTTCATAGAGCCTGGCTGCTAAATGGGTAAATTGTCTTGACATTCTATATTCTTTAAACTATTTCATCACACATTCTTATAAGGAGGAAAACTATATAGCCGATTGTCTGGAGAACAGAGGGGTAGATGTGGAAGGATTCCAACACTTGACAACCTTGCCTAACGACAAGGTTTCTTTTTTTTTCTATGAGAAAAATGTAAAATTCCTTTTTTAATTTTTTTTAACTTTTATTTATTTTAATACAAAGTACTAAATTCTAATTTTTCTTAAAAAACATGAAATCATAAAGGTATTATGGGAATATGGAAACAAGTTAAAACATGACATCATAAACATAAGTCAAGGAGGACTTCCAATACATCACAAAAAGTTTAAAAAATTACCACAATATATTATTTTTACTCCAAAATATCATATATGATGTATCATGAGACTAAAATATTACCAAATTAATTAGATCACAATATAATTCTAGGTGAACCTGTCACTTTCACATCATGTACAGGTATAAGTATTCCATATAGATCATTCAACATAGGATCATATTTTATAAAATTTCATCCAAATATTAAGGAGTGTGGAATAAATAAATGGAATTACCCAATAAAATAAGTATAGTATTTCTAGTTTTATACCCTTAAGTGTAAATGATGATGGTATTCATAATACAAAGGTTTGGCATGGAAAAATCACAAGATAATTTCAGCAGCATAGTGAGGGTACATAATGAATCATGGACAAGATTAATTAGAGAGAAATGGGTATATAATCAATTTAAAATACTAAGGGTAGTAATATGAATAGGTAATAATATAATAAAACATTAAAAATTGGGTATTAAAAGGATATAAGACAAAAAAGGTGCTTGAATAATAGTTTGTCATGGAAAAACCAGAGGATAATTTGGGCAGCATAACAGGGGTACATAATAAATCATGAGAGGGATTAATGAGAGTTAAAGGGGTATATAATAAATTTAAAATGATATTATAAGTAATATGGATTTTTAATTTCATATCCCATAAATATTAATTGGAATAAAAAAGGCATTACATAAAGAATGTGCTTGAATAAAGAGGAGAAGGAGAGGACCCCTTACCTTGAGTGGGTGTTTCCAAAAGCTTGATAGGTGCTTCATGAGAGATTTGGGTAACCTTGGTAGGACTACAGATAGTAAAGTTAAGATTATATTCATTATAATTTTTTTTTGAGAGATAATTAATGGGATATTGGGTGGGTTTATATAGGAAAATGGAGGTGAGTGATTTATTATTTTCCAAACTTAGGTTTTGAACTCTATAATAAACTAATCAAAAATCAAAAACCTAAATATGGATTTTACCCATGATTTCTTAAAAATATGTTTTTTTTCATTATTTTATAGGTCCATGAACTAAAAAAATTAAAATAATATCCTTGGTGATGTGGAAGTGAGTCATGTTTATAATGAAATGATTTTAAAACCATAAAAATATAATATAGGTTTTGGAGGATTCATAAAGGGTTTATAAATTAATAAAATATAATAAAAACATATTATCTTAAAGTTTAAATATATATTTGTCCTTGTATACCTTTTATATCACATATTACATCACTTTTTGGTCATTATGATGTCATAATACACACCTTATATTTATATCGTATTACTTTTTTATCATAAAATTTGACTATCTTAGAAAATTATAAAAAAATAAGAATTGGGTAATTTCACTGGGATGATTTTATAAATAAATTTTAATTTATCAAAATAATTATCTAAATATGATAAATTACACTTTTAAATTAAAATTAATGTTTATTGAAAAGTACTAGTTTTTTTGAGAATAATAGTTTTCTGACCCTTATAAAAAACACATTTTCAATTAATAAAATTATATTATGATTTATATTTAATATTCGTTATTGAATAATAATATATTATTAAAATATAATTTATTCAAAAAATTCCTGAATACATCAAAAGTAATGTATTAATTGAAATTTCATATTTCCAAAAAATACAATATGAGTTTTTTCATTATAAAATCTAATTTTTATCAAACTCATTACTTAATAATTTATAAAGGATAAAAAATAAGGATTAAATAAAATAATTATTTTATGAGAAATAAAATATAAATATTCCTACTATTAGGGTTGGGATACATATCCAATTATTACCCCAGCAAACACTCTATTGGTAAGGTGTGTGATAGTGATATTTTCTTAGGGTGGTTTGGTGAACATTGTTGGGGCTGTGATATCGATAACATTATAATTATCTAATAAATATTTTTTTATCATGATTTAGTTATTTAATATCAGCTTAGGATTGGTTAGAGAAAAATTTAAGAGATTCTATCTCCCTTGTAAGCTCCAATAAATGAGATTTGTAAAGTATGATCCTACTGGTCACAGCCATTTCTTCTTTTTTCTATGTCAATAGGACTTTATCATAACCCTTAATATATAATAATAATGTTATCACTGTTTAATTACTATATTATAAATGGTCATTATTATTGGTGGTATTATAAATCTGATATGATATAACCAAGTGCATGCGTTTTCTATAACCACATTACATAAATAAGACATTTTTTTAATTTTAAAATGGAATTTAATTTATAAAAGTTCGAGTCATTATAAAATGGGTATTTTACTCAAGAATGTGTTTAATGATATTTTTATGGTAATTATATCCATCAAAAATAATAATACTTTATTTTACTTATGTTTAACTAGGGATATGTAGTAATTACACCATCCATATTCCTTCTCTAGATGACTTACAATGATTGTTTGAAGATATTATCATGAATCTTGTTTCTTTTCAATGGGTTAACCAAGCTATAAAGGAATGATGGTTATTTTAAAGGGTGTTATGTTATAAAGTGAAATATTCTAAATGTTTTACTTATAAATGGTACTTAAACATTATTTATGATGACAGGTGAGCTCGATACAACTTATATGAATGGGAGATCCTGATAAAACTTATACGAACGAATGAGTTTGATAGAAATTATAAAAATGAGTGATATCAATAAAAATTATATGAATGGTGATACCTATATATATTATATAATGGGTGAGCCTGATATATCTCTACAATACTTTGGATATTGTTCCTTATATTTTAAGGCATGAAGGGGGTGTTAACCAGTGAGATTTCTCATTTAGATTGAACTAATATTTAGTTATTTATGACATAGGTTTTGATGGTAATGTTCTAAGATACCAATACATATTATTTATTCTTGCCATGGGCATTTGATATTTCCTTTTATCAAGATTAACATCACATGGATCATGATTATTGATTACTATGATTATTTACTTTTTTAAATCTTTATTCCATATTTCTTGACTAATGATCTAGGTATTTATGGGTCTGAATTCTCTTATAATTTTCTTATGTCATCATAACATTATGACCATCTTATTCTCACTAATAAAATTCAATTGTTAATGATTATGTTTACCCTTACTGATCATTATATATCTCCCTTATTATGATTCATTTTCCCCAGGTTATGAATAATTATGTTAAATGATTTGTGTCTAGAAAGGTTTCATGCATGCCAAATTTTATGGGAGAGGTTTATGAATTATTATGAAATAAGAAAATCTAGTTTTAGTTGAAAAAATGACCTCTTTAGGACATGAGTATTGTTATATAAGTGATAATACTATCTCTGTAAAGCTATAAACCTAAAAGGTCATTGGGTATGTAATTGATCCAATATTTTCTTTTGATTTTGTACGTTTTGGATGGATAATTTTTTTTAAAATTTATCAGTATCAAGCTAGGAATGTAAAAATAATTTTTTATCATTGGATTTAAGAGTATGGGTTTGGGGATATTATACTTAAATACGGTAAAATCAAATAAAAAATAATATGCTAAATCTAAACATATCTGGTTATAATAGAACACAAAATTATTTATAATTACTTTAAAATGTATAATTAATATTTTAACAACCTTTAAATAACTTTATATAGTATTATATTGAAACCTATCATATAAAAAAACACTAAAAATAATACCAGGCTTATATGTTAACAAATAATATAGCTTTCTAATCATTCCTATAAATAGTTTATTGTCTGTAAGTTTTCTAGATTCATCTAAGACCAATTTATAATTAGTACACATTGGAGTTTTTAAATTTTTAAAAGGGTAATAAAAAAATATTTTAAATACCTCTCTAGTATAATTACTTTGATTTTAAAAAACACCATCACTTCTTTGAAAAGTTTTCAATCCAATAAAAAATTTCAATTCAAATAGTAAACTAATTTAAAATTTAATTTCAATCAAATTGAAAAAATAATTACATAACAATTCACTAGAGGAACCAAAAGAAATTTCATCAACATATATCTTCATAATTAAAATATCATTAGAAACTTTCTTAATAAACATAATTGGATCAACATTGCCTTTATTAAAATCATTAGTCAACAAAAACAATTAAAGTATATCATACCAATATCAAGTACATTACTTAAGTCCATATAATTATTTTTATAGATTAAAATATTTATTTAAAAACTTTTCTTGTTTAAATATAGGTGGTTGATTCACATAAAATTATTTATAAACTAAAACATTTAAAAATTCACTTTTGACATTCATTTGAAAAAAATTAAAAACCTTAAATGAAGTAAAATATCATAAAATACCAATATATTATATCCTATAAAATAGGGAAAATTAATCATAAAAATCAATTTATTATTGTTGATAATTTATTAGGGAAACTATCTTAAAAGTACTTTTAATTATATTACCATATTCATCCAATTTATTCCTAAAAATTCATTTAGTTCCTCTAGTTTGTTTATGTTTAGGTTGTTCAAACAAATTAAAATCAATATTATTTTCAAATTTATTAAGTTCATCATGAATAAAAACAATACAATTTTAATCTTTTAAAGATTAATGAACTTTATTTGGAATAAATTAAGTAACAAAATAAAAATTAGCACAAATCAACATTTTTTTCTAGTCTGAATTCTAGATAAATATTTCCAATTAATTTTTCAAGAGGATGATATTTAGGATTTTTCCAATTTTTAGGGTCATATTAAGAAGTGGTATGCTACCCCTAAATCAATAAATTTCCTTTTAAGATCCATCTTCACTAAAGTTAAACTCTATAAATTATTCATCAAGATTACTTAAATATAATTTCCATTTTTAGTTATTTTCAAAAAATTTGACATGTATAGATTCTTCAAATATCATAAATATATTATTATATACTCTATAAGATTCACTATTATTATAATATTCAAGAAACAAAATACCTTAACCACTTTTAATATTAAACTTATTTAAGTTATTATTAGTATTTAAAATAAAAACCTTACAACCAAATACTCTAAAATGACTAATATTAGGAATATTTTCTTTAAAAAAGTCATAAGAAGTTTTCTTTAATAATGGTCTAATAAAAAATTGATTTAAAATATAACAAGATGTATTAAATAATTAGTCCCAAAGAAATATTGGTAGATTAAATTCATTAAGCATGCTCCCATCCATTTGCTAAATAATCACATTTTTCCTTTCTACAACTCCATTTTACTGAGGTGTTGTAGGAGTGGAAAGTTTATGAAAATATCCATTATATTCACTTTTTTTTTCAAATTATAGATTATAAAAATCCCATCATTTATCACTTCTAATTAAAATCATTAAATGAAATTTTTTATTTTGAACCAACTTATAAAAATTAATAAATTTGGTCAAAGTTTTACATTTTTGGGATAATAAATAACTCTAAGTATACTCGCTAAAAGCATAAAAATTATAAAAATATACTCCATAATTCCTAAACTGGATTCTTTAATTAGAATAAAAAAATCAAGATGTAGTAGTTCTAAAGATACAATTGTATTAACATCATTAACAAATCGAAATTTGTCTTTATGTTTTTACCTTTTAAACAAGAATTAGAAACAAAATACTTACTTTAATATTATATAGTTTCAGAACCTATCCATGTTTGGAAATTTTTTATAATTTATAAAAATGAATATGTCCTAAAATCCTATCCCATAAAATTTCATTTGTTTATACCACATTGAGAAAATTAACAATCTAATCAGTTTAAAAAAAAACTAATAGAATAGATATTTATTTTCATATAACATAATTATATTTAAAAAACTAAACATTTAATATCTTAAAACATAAAACTCATTCCATCATAACAATGTTTTGAGGTACTTATTAAGTTGTTTTTAATACCTTTAACATATAATACCTTATAAATTATAATAGAGTTAAATATACCTACTTCTATAAATCCTATGATCTTGTATTTAGAGTTATCACTGAATGTAATAGAGCCTCCATAAAATTTATTAATAGATATAATGGGTCCTTAATTATATATATAGAGAATCCATTATCAATTTACTATGTGTTCTTTACAATCTTAAGGTATATTTTCTAAAATTAATCAAGTATAAGACATCGTTAGTACGCATGAAATCTTAAGTCTATTATAGTTTGTATATGATTTCATAGGTACCCAAAAAGATTTCAGAAATTTAATTCAAGGTAATCTAGAAGATAATTTTTTATAAAAAATCCTCAGTATTACCTAATTATATAGTAAATCTCAAGGAACATTCATTAGAATAATTACCTTTTAAATTACATCTAAAACATGTTACACTAGAAACATTTCCTTTAGTACTTTTAATAAATGAAATCTTTTAAAACTTATGCGTTAATTTATTATACCCAAAACATGTTTTATCATTAATGGGTTTATTCATAGATATCATCTTATCAAAATTTTCTCCACCTTGATAAAAAAATATACAAGGTCTCTTTCAAACTAGTAATTCCTTTATTAATATTCTCATTATCCTTTTTTATAGCTTCCAACTCATCATAAATTTTATCATTTGATTATAAATATATATTTCTTAATTTTTTGTTTTCCTACTTAATATTACTACATTATTTCTCAATCTCAATCATATCACTCAAAAAATTATTGAATTTAATTTCTTCACTTTCATTATTCTTAGAAAGAAAGTCTTCAATTCTATCATTATCATCTTTAAGTATCATATTTTTTTTGTTTTAAAATTTTACTTTCTAAATCAAAACAAAACTTTTCATTTGATTTAATAATTTTTTGATTTTCATTTTCTTGAATGAAATTGTTATTTTGTTTGACTAGATTCTTATTTTACTTTTTTAACTCTATATATTATTCAACCACTCTTAAAATATCTTTTCGGAACTTTTAATTTTGTTAAATTAACTCATTAAAAATAGTTTTAGAATTATATTCATAACCCAAACTAGATTCAGAATTAGTACTAACCTCATTCATAATTGTTTCCATAAATCATAGTTTGGATGATTCCCTCTCACTATCAGATTCATCGCTACTTGAGTTAGACTCTTCAGTGTAGCTCCATTCAATAAAAAATTCCTTCTTTTGTTTCTTTTTTTGTTTCTTATCTTTCCATTATTTCTTGAATTTTATACATTATAACTTGATGTGCCTCCTTTTTCTATACTCATCATATGTTAATTATGATAAATTATTATATTTATTATCATTACATTTATTTCTTCCATTTTATTCATCCTTATGATGATCTCTTCTAGATAACTTCTTAAAATATTTATTCCTTTTCATATATTTATAAAATAATTTTTAAATTGATATATTTCATCTTTATTCGTTTTCTATAACTAATAATCAAAATAATTAGTGAAAAAATTTGTATTATATTTAAATAAAATACCTTTCTTCATTAAAATTTCTTCTTGAAAAATATTCTTTAACCCCATTTTATACTATATAGTGATCCAATAAGTTCATCCAAAGTTTACAATTTAAAATGATTACAATTATCTATTGAAACGTTATTTGCATCCCACTTTATAGGTTGTGAAAACAAAAATCTTTAAAATATAATAGAGTTATCCATGTCCTATCCAAATACATTTATACCATTTATGATTCTTATAAATCGATGAAACATATGGTTTATATATTCATATTCACCCATATCAAAGTCATGATATTCTATATGTAACATTACTTATTTTTTTCTTTTAAGATTATCTAATACATAGTGGGTTACTTCAAGTATTCTATAAATGTATTAAGATATATTACATATTGAGACATGGATAAACACACTTCAACTTATAGAATAATAAAATATATTCGTTACATTATAATTTTAAAACATAATTTACCACATCATTACCTACAAGCGCATAAAGATTAATATCAGGTGGATTATATGGTTTCTCTATTATCATCCAATGGGAAATGATTAATTACTTTAGGTATACCTCCATTTGTTCCTTCTAATAATTGTAATCATTTCCAAAAAAGTATGATAGTTTCTATGTTATCCAACCATTTTTTGGGTTCATTCCTATTATTTTACAAGAATAATTTTTATTAGACTATTTGATATAGTATATATAGGTTAACACAATGAAAATATAAGTAAAATAACCTATATAAAATAGGAATAATCTATAAGTCCAATCATTGGCCCAGTTAGGATAAAAAATTTATCTAGAGAGATGGATATTACTTTTAAAATATTTAAAATAATTAATAAATTAGAGTATATAATTTCATGTAGGAATAATTTCATGCAGGGTTTAGAAAAATAAAATTCAGTAAAAAATAAATAAATAAATAAACACATGATTTTTATAGTTGTTCTGATCAATTTAATCCTAGATCTACCCTTCAATCCATCAAACTTAATGAGAGAAATATTACTCACTAAAATGATACCTATCTTTTTAAAGGAGTGATAAATGTTTATAAAACCTACCTTTTGATCACCTAGAAGTACAACCTAAAAAAATGCACCTTTCTTTAGATAAAGGCACAAACATGGAAACAATAACTTTTAATGAGAGTCAAAACCCAAGGATGTGCCTTTTTTTAATAGTTATAACAAAAACTAGACTTTCTTTTGATTTTGGAAATCATAAACCAATAATTAAAGTAAAAATAGTAATAAAAATATACAACATTAGAAAACATAAAAAATGAATAAATAAATGTTGAGGATGATATAGCTTGATGTAGTTTAAATCACTTTAGTAAAAATGAATCAAACATTGAATCTACTTTGAGACCACATAGTAAGAAGAGAAGTCATAATAGCATAAAATCATCACTTTCATAATTCACATATGAATGTCATGTGTCTTATTTATCAAATGACATATTTCAAGATTTTATCAAGTTATAAATTATCATATTCAAATGAATAACTCCATAAGTTTGACGATCATCTTCATGGGGGATTTTTGTGAGAATAAATCACTGGAATCTATAATTAGAAATTCTCAAAAAAGTAAATATTATTACCTATATCATGTATTATGTGAAAAAATATTCATATTCTTTATCCTTCATTAAAAAAATTTAAAATCACTGTGCATAGTATCGTTAGATTTTATATTTATTTTAAATTTAATAAAAAAGAAAAATAAAATCATATAAACTTGTAGTAATTCAAAATATCAAAAGAATAAGAAAAAATATTATCAAAATTCACTTAAAATTAAAAATTATGTTTTTAATAATCATCACTTTTATATTCACATAAAAATAATTTTACATTACTAAGTAAACAACATTTTAATTTCCACATGACAACCACTTTATGTTCTATATAACAATGAACTAGCTTCTGCGTAAACATGATTATATATCCCTGAAATCATGAATATATGTCTATGTAAGCATGAATGTAGTGTACCTATACATATTCTATGTCAATGTAAACATTAAATATATATTCATAAACATGATTATAGATTTTTTGTAAATATAATTATAACATGTGTAAACATCATTATAACATAATTTTTGAAAAAACTAAGCTATTTAAAAATAAATAAAAATACGAAAACTATAGATTCTTTATAAAAAAAATTATAAGCACAAAACTACTTAAATAATAAAGAATATTTGATTTAACGGTGCTATGAGAAATTATAATTTTCCAATTTAAAATTAAATCAATAATATGAGGTTTTTTAATATTCAAAAAAGTAAATAATAAAAATTTAATACTGACAATCATTGTAACTAAAAATTCAGTATTAACACTAACACCCCCACACCTGATATCTTGCACAATCCATATACTATAAAATAGATTTAATCTTACCATATAATCTATATTTAATAATACCAACATATCACTTCAATGTTCTCATAATAGTCAAAAACTATTATAGCCTTTAAATTTGAAAAATACTCTAAGTACATTATCACATTAATGTTATACAGAAGTGAAATCATCATATGATAATATATTTTTTAATATTAAAGTCTTCAAATATACATGTAATACAAAGTAAAAAGGTATTTGTTATAGGGAACCAAATCCAAAACATTCCCACTTATACCAGTAATAACTACTAATGAGTTTGAGTCTAATATTTCTAACGTGATGTTCATACTTTTACTGAGATAAGGATTTAGTCAATGAGTCCACCATATTCTCCTCCTTGTAAACTCTACTAACTATGACCTTAACCCTTTGAGAAAAATCCCTCAAGACATAATACTTCTAAATTATACGTTTTATCGATTGGAATAAACTTTACTCCTTATAAAGGGCCAACACTATAGTATTATCATGATACAATGTCATGGGGACATTATTTCTAGGAACCAAATTAATCTTCTATACAAAGTTGTGTATCTATAATTATTTTTTAGCTATATCAAAATATGTGACATACTCAGGCTACACTTAGAGTCAGAAACCACTGGCTACTTTGAGATCTTCCTGCTTATATCTCCTCTGTTAAAACAAGAAACATTTCTTGACTATGATTTTAGATCATCTTGATTTGTCTAGTGCCTAGTATCTCTATATCTCTAAATGACTAGATCCTCATATCTACCATAATCCATTAATATATCCTTACTATACATAACATACTTTAGGATATTCTTGACTAATATTCAATGAAATTCACATGGATATGCCTAATATCTACCTACCATGCTCAAATTATATGCAACATATATCCTGATACATAACATAACATACATGAATTATCCTATCATTGACATGTAAGGAATCTTGGTCATCCTCTATCTCTTTACTGTTTTCCAAGGACACATTTTCTTAGAGAAATTTATTCCAATTGAAATTGGTAACAACGCCCCCTTGGATTTTACAAACCGAATCACTTTAGTATATTGTCAATATATGCACCCCAACTTAGTCCAAGAAATATATTAGATCTATCATGCTGGTCATTGATCCTAAGAATATATACTGCTTCACCTAAGTCCTTTATATAGAATTATGTGTTCAAAAATGTCTTAATTGACTATAATAATGGTATCTCATTTCCAATTAGTAATATGTCATCAAAAAATACGACTAAGAAAATGACTAAACTCCCACTAAACCACATATAGACACAAGTCTCACATTTTTTCTTTATAAAACCAAATTCCCTTATGTATTTATCAAATCAAAATTTTCACGATCTATAAGATCACTTCAACCCATAAAATGGTTATGAAACTTTTATACCTTATTAGAATCTCATGGATTCAAAAAACCCTCTGGTTCTACTATATATACATCTTTCATAAGGTTTTCATTTAGAAAAGAAATTTTTAAATATATTTAATAAATCTTATAAATATATAAATATTTTATATAAATTATAATTATGATGGATTTCATCATAACAAATAGTGAAAAGTTTTCTTCATAGTCAGTGGCCTAATGTTTCTTAAACTTTTTATCCACCAGTTCTTCCTTATAGGTACTAACTTTGCATTCCTTGTTTAGTTTATTTTTTAATACCCATTTTCACCCAACTAACATTAAATATACTGGAGGATATATTATAACCCAAACTTGGTTCTTGTATATGGAATCTATCTCAGAATTCATGACTTCTTTCCGTATTGTAGATTCTGAGATTCTTACTACCTTATTGAAAAAATAAAGTTCATTATTATCAACTAATAACAAGTCACCATATTTATTGACTAGAAAAACATATCTATATGGTTATCTAATCTCTTTTATTCTCATATATAGTACTTTTGTCTCCAAAAAATTCCTCTTCCTTAGGTTTTGGTGGAATCTATTCCCATTCCAACTCTTGTGTATCTTGAGCATTAACTTCATCAAAGTCAATTTCTCTCTCACTATCTCTTTAGGATATGTGTTCCCTATTAAGGAATTTTAAATGACTTTCCACTATTACCTTCCCATATGATGGGATATATATATAATATCCATTTATTTCCTTGATATATCCTATAAATATACACTTTATATGTCCGGGTGTAAGTTTGTTTCTAAAACTAGACATAAAAAATACGTTACATATCTAAACATGTACATTTGAAAAAAAAACTAATTTCCTCCAATACATTAAATCATATGAAATTCCATTTTTTGATTTATTTGGAACCTAGTTTAGTGTTCATGTCACTGTCTTTATGCATATCCTCAAAAGGATAATAGAAGATATATATGACCCATCATCAACATCATCATTTCCAATAATGTATGGTTCATCATTTCACTAACATAATTACACTATGGTTTATGAGGATGAGTGAGTTGAGTTAAAATCCAAAACACCCTTTTATAGTAGAAGAAATATTTATTAAGATATTCTATACCTCAATTTGATTGAAGTTTCATTGGATTCTAACCAACCTAGTTCTCTAATTTATTTTTAAAGTCCTTAAATTTCTCAAAGATTCAAACTTATACCTTTATATGTAGACATATCCATATTTACTAAAATCATTGATAAAAGTAATGGAGTATGAGTATCAACATATATATTCAACTGAAAATTTCTGAACACATCTATATGAACCAATTCAAGAATATTTGTGTCCCTTTCACCCTTTCCACTAAATAGTGGTTTGTTCATTTTTCATTGCAAACAAGAATGAAACATACCATGTAGTTTTAGTTCAAAAAATATAAATATCCATCTTGATATGGATTTGTCAAGAACTTCAAATTTACATGACCAAGTTGGTGATGAAACAACTGGGTATGATATGAGTCATGTGAACTTGATTCATTATCAATTTTCAACACTTGGTTTTCATATTATTGTATATAAAGTCCATTATCAATATTTCTATTCCATTAAAAAATGATATCTTTATAAAATCAACATATTTTATTCCCAAATTTGAATAAAAATACATCCAAGTATAATATATATATGAATATAATGATATTGGTAGCATTAAGCACATAAAAATAATTCCTTAATACTTGAATCATTCATTTCAGCAAAGTAAGGTGGTAGTATCTTATAACCAAGGTAGTGGGTCTTGAATTGTTGGTATCTTGAAGATCCTCCTCACATTTATAAACCTTCCTTAATTTATTTTGTTCCTATTTTTATATATAAATGTGATAACTAGAAGATGTATTTAATACCTAACTAGTAGAAATGAAAAGGTTTAATTTGATAAAAAATGCACCTAAAGCTTCCCCTTACTTTATCACAATGATATAGTTCTTCTTCTTATGTCCCTTCATTCCATATGCAAAACATTTAGCATATTGTTCCCCTTCCTACCACCAGATATTCATCTTCTTATTAGGGAGTTTTCAATAATACTTGGATGTGGAAGTTGTATTAAATCCCTTTACCTTTCACTTCATCTTATTCACCATAAGGACTCTAGGTTTTTCATGCCTCATATCCTCATCATCCTAGAAAATTATATTGAAGAGTTTTATGAGTGACTTCTCAATATTTTTTATATTATAATTCACAATAAATCAAGAGAATCTATAAGGTTGTGAGAAAATCATGAGTTTAGTTCACAACTAAATGGGTATCTTAAAACACAAGATGTATAAATGTTCAATATAACTAATTATCTTAACCACATGAGGTTCAGATAATGCACCGTTACCAATATTTCATATGAATATTTCCTTATATATTTTTATCACTCCTATCTATCTTTCTATTAATAATGATCATATAGATGAGACAAAATGCTATATACAACTATATCCTCACGTAGAATATATAGATCACTAGAAATGGATGATAACATAAGGTATTGGAAATCCAATTCATCATCTATATGTTTCCAAAAGTTATATTTATCCTCCTCTCTATCCTCCTTAAAAATCTCTTTTATAGGAACATGAGACACCAACATATAGAATTTCTTCTCTTGGTATAGTATAATGACCAAGTTCGTAGACCACTTCTAAAAATTCATACTGGAGAGGAGATGATCATTCACCAATATAGATTGTAGTAAAAATTTCAAGGTAGTATTATGTTCCATTTTCTATAACAAAAAAAATTTATGTTTTAGTACTTTATCTTGATTAACAAAATGCGACATAATAGATTTTATTTATTATTCTCCAACTATTTTATCAAATCCAAATGGATCTCACCATTAGATTTATAATACTCTATCGTATAGATATTCTAGTGGAAAGAATCCATATTAACTTTCTCATAACCCAGATAAGGGAATGGTTTAAATTACTTGATGGTATTTAGGTAGGCAGTTCTTTCCAACTGCATTAACTTAGCTCCTTGATTTATTGAGTAGACTCCCAATCCTAAAATCTTAAACTCATATTTCCTCAACACTTTACTCTAAGTTAAACCAAATCTTAAGATAGAAATAAACCCTTGATTCCAACTTTGTTAAGTCAATCCAAAACTTTCATTAGAACTCCCTGATATATGAAAGTCTCCTAAAGAGGGACAAACTAAAAACTTTAATGCATAGTTTCATTAAAAATTAAGTAATGGAAGGTGTTGTCTGACTTAATATTTTTTTCAATATTTTTTTATCTTTATATATAAATATTATGTATTTTATCCTTTTACATGATTTTTAATATTATATATATTTTATAAAATTAACCAATCATGTCTTTATAAAATAATTTATACAGGTTCCATTTATTTTATTCCATCTTTCATTCTTGTTAATTAATTTATTTTTTATGATCACATTTAAGCTACCAATAAACATAAATAAATAACCATACACTAGAGAGAAATAAAATAAATATATGTAGCATGATTATGAGATTTTCTATTGGACAGTTTATTGAGTGGATCATAAACTAACCTTTGATCCTAGGGGAAAAGCTCCTTGATTCATGCTTAGCTCGAGTTACAGGATCCCACCCATTCACCAATATATCACCTTGGTTGGTTTCACTCATATCTTATCTTTTATTATATCCACTCACTTGAGATCTCTTTTATTTACATATGTTTACTCACACTCAGGTGATAAGAACTGGGGGTATGGGGTTACATAAAAGAAATTGTGGACACTTAGGCATGTACTTAATAAAATTTATGGGATGATATGAAAATCATAACTTTAATTTAATAATAATTATCACAAAACCAATGTAATAATAATTTTATTAAAATAATACCATCAAATATCTATGTTGATCAATCTCATGATCATCCACGCAAGCAACATGTTTGTATTTAATAAAACCATCTAGAATTCATTTATATTCATTTTTTATTAAGATAAATCACTTGAATTAATAAATTAATTACCATATAAATAAATAAATTAATTTATCTTAATTTTCCATCCAAACAGTCTCAATGACTGTCATTTAATATAATCTTAAATAAATTAAATAAATTAATTTAAGTTAAAATTAATTCATACATGACATGTACTAGTAAGGGAAATTATTTGTACCATTACGAACACTATTAAATTCTATCTCAAATTTAACATGACATATACTAGAGGAAACACGACATGTATTCTTATACACAATGTATATTTTCATTCTCATGGTGTGTGACTACACTTTGTATGGTCCTTATCATGTATCATATACTTACACAACATGTGGCGTACATGGAATGTTATGATATTATATTGTCTCTACCACTAAGTTCCCATGAAGTATATGGCATGTAAAACATCTATACACATAATTTAGTTCCAAAGTAACATGAAAAATAATTAATTTAAGTATTAAATTCTATCTAACCTGCTGAAATATTATTGGCATGTAATTCATTAGAAAACCCTATCACATGGCATGTACAAAAGTTACGTTACATATAGTTCAGTTTTAATGCTATAATTAATATTTATTCCTTATAATAAATTCACATGGTTATAGCCTGTATCGATGTGTACATTGCGTGAATGGGTATATGTAACATGGAATGTACAACTCTCCACATTTCTTTTACTCCATTATCTAGACTCTTGTGAATTATGCCTAGTGACTCAATATGTATTTGCAATGAATTTATGTGTTACATGAAATTTATTCTAGATAAATTCCCAATAATCACAACTATCATATGTTTCTTAGATTCTAGTCAATATGTGATGTGTAATTAATACATGCCGCATACATTGACCACAGAAATTATATGATTCCCATGGGGTTAAACCATTTGGGGTTATATGTCATGTATTTTAGATTCACATCATGTAACCATCAAATCCATACATATTCTATCCCAATCAATACACAGTGTGTAATGTTGAAGCACACTATACTCTCACATGACGTGATGTGATTTTCACAATTCATCGTAGTATAGTGAACATGGGAACATGATGTGCAATTTTCAATTACATATCTTATATCCATGTTATCTGAAAAAAAAATCTCTATCTCCTCTAGATGGAATATTTAAATTTTTTTCACATATTATTTTCTTGTTCTTGGTCATATAAAATTCAATGATGATGTTATCTCACATTTTTTATAAGAAAAGTACAGGATATGAAAAAACTAACAACAAATTAATAATTTGATTAACAAATAATAAATAATTATAAATTAATATATTAATTCTTTGATACCACTTGAAGTTTCTGGGTCAGAGTAGAATCATGTTGGGACCATGCCTAATAAAGATTTTTCATCGATTTATATAGATAAATACTCAAAAACGGACAATCACAACCCTGTAATATTTAATAGAGGATATTTTCACGTATACATTATAACTAATTTATATAAATTAGAATTAAATTTTCATAAAATTATTTATTCATTGTCAAATCAGCTGACCACTCTTGTCATTTCATTTTTTAGATGAAGGGTTCAAGGGAAAAATCCCTATAGAAATATCCACACGTGCTCTATGATCATCGGAATGTCACTATAGATTATTCAAGTTATAGAGTGAATGATTTTAACCACTTGTGTCATTCAATATTAACCAACAGAAGAATTCATTATATATTTTAAGGATTCTATTGAGTTCCTTTAGGTTTTTGATAGGTAGGAGGAGGATCTATGGTCTCCATTCTTGAGAGTGTTCTAGGGAAAATGTTATCTCTAGGCTTGAGATAATTCTATAGAGATAAATGTTGTGCATAATGATCCTAAACCCTCTAAATGATATAATCAGGTTTATATACATAGTTTAGTGAATAATTTATTGCATAAAGACCCTTAATCAATATATTAATTCTAAGAGAACCCAAAATAGATTATTATTATTATTATTTCCTTAAAGCATTCTAAACTCATAGATTTTTTAAATATAATTTTTCAAAATAAATAAATAAATATCTATTTAAATGATATTAAAATATATCATTCCCACAATACCCTTAACTTATTCCATCATTCCTCTTAGGCATTTATCAAACATTTAATAATAAATATTTATTTAAATAAATAAATTTCATTGTATTATTCATTTAATAAATTGTAATGTCTTGGTCCCAATTCAAACAAAAGTAACTAAACCTAGTTGGTCACAAGACCTCATGTGAACCTCCCGATATTCCATAGGATTCCGACTAGTAGTGAAGGTCCATGGTGTTATAGTGGGGAGACTATACCCTCATAATTAGAGCATCACAACAGTGTAAATAAGGGATAAATAGAGGAATTATAATATCAACCGATTGTGGAAAGTAAATAATCTAGATAAATAAATATTCATCAATATAAATATATAATAACATATATAAAATTATGTGATATCATGTCTCTAAACAAAAAGAAACTATAAAACATGGAATCATAAACTTATACATATAGGTGTGTTAAAAAACCAAAAAGAACAAAAGGACTATATCTAGATAGCATCACAATCTATAGATTGGTTCTATTATACCCTGCTCACATGCTACAATATTTCAAGCATAAAAAATAGGTGATTTCCCCTATCCTTACATGTATCCATGTAGTCTATCTGGGTACCAATCGATGGCCTGAATAGGGTGTGAGATATACTCAGTAGGCCACCACCAACGACGTCTATAACAAATCTAGATTATGAATATAAACTATACCATATGTAGGTATAACATGTAAATTTTTATAAAATTAGTCTATAATAGATGTGCATAAATATATGTGTGAAGTTTCAACAGAAGGTAACAACTATCTTGGAATATGCATCATGTTAATAGAGAAATAGGCCCGCATGGGCTAGGTCCCAAGGTGGTAACTAGGGAGACCTCATCGAGACCAATGAACACATCCAATGGTGTGATCAAAATAATAATAGACCTATATGGGTCAGGTCCCAATTCATATAACTAGGGATACCTATATTAAGAGATATGAATATACATGGAAGTTTCAGGTTCCTTACCTCGATCTTCCTCATTGGTGCCATACCATAAATGACCATACCTAGGGGTCATAGGTTCCATACCTCAATCCCATAGTCAGTTCTATACCATTATGAAACATGTTTTACACCTTCATAATAATTCAGTTCTATACCAAGTTGTATCACATTAAGCAAGTAATGAAAATAAAATTAAAAGGTCTATGTTAGCGTCTATACCTAATCATAAATATAAATATAATTAGGAACAAACCAAGAGAATATCCATCTCATTGAACATTTTTTTGTTTAAATCCCTCCATTTAATTAATTTAGTGACATTTAAATTACCACAAAAAGGAGGCATGTCCATCTACAACTAACTTATTTAATTCAACACAGGCTTCCACTAACCAATGATGAGATCACAGACCCAAAGGGGTGGTTTTAACATAGGGTAGATAAAACAACACACCTCATGTATGGCTCTAGAAGAGGTTGAAAACCTCTAACCAAGTCTAGGTGCTACAAAGGCATCACAACTAGGTGAAATAATTAATTTAAGTCTTATTATTTAATTTAGAATCAATTCTTGGAAATACCGACATGTTGAAAATGGATATATTTTAATAAATGATGAGACCATAGAGAAAAGGTATAGACCAGCTACCTTAATCCTATGGTAGAAAACACATCCACTATCTATCCTTGGTTTGGTCTAGATCAGAAGAAAATAGAAGAATAGATGAATGCCATGAAAATAGGGCATATAATCTCACACTAAAATAGCACCAAAAAATAGTGAGATAAACAAAGGAAGGAAGAAATAGATCGAATCTCTTAATGAGAGGGATCCAATGGGACAAATGGTTCCTGAATAGAATTCCATATATAAGAACTTCTTAAAAGACTCAGTTATGGGTGGAGGAGAGATTCCACAAGAGAGAGGATTTTGTTCATGGAAGGAGAAATAAAAAGAAATAGGATTCTTAAAAGGAAGTAGTGGAAAAAACATTATTTGAACCAAACTTTACAAGTTGCATGGTTTGGCCGCACAATTGGACAAACCATGTGCTAACTATGTGCACCCCACTACAAAGGGAAACACCCTGCATGACATGTAGCACAAAGTTAGGAAAACCACACACATACCATATGAAACCTTTGTATCAGACTTACACGACCAAATCTACCCATGGACAGTTTTGAAAAACTATGTGGAACCCTTATAGGGCCATAAAGTTTTAGGTGCACTGTTAGAACTAACCATGCACTCTATGCACCTCTCATATATTCTCTAAAAACTAGAACTCTAGGCTCCAAAAAATCTCAAAAAGCTTTGAAGCCTTTCCGTAAACCATAAGGCACGTTTATAAGGATAAAATAAAGTTTTTAAACCAATAATTTAAGGGTTCGTAACTCATGTGAAAAAACAGGTTCATAAAGTCTTCCCCCTTAAAGAAACCCTTTGAAGGGAAACCCAGGGATGAGTTGCTTTGGGGGGGGGGATATAAGATCCCAAGTTTTCATATGAGTGAACTGTTACCAGGACGTTACATAAATAAATAATATTTATATTTACTAACTCATGAGTAAATAATGATTTAATATTTAACTCATATATATATATATTATTCTTTATAACTGGTGAATAAATATTTATGATCAGTATAACCTGAATAATAATTATTTTTTAAACTAGATAATAATATTTAATCTAATATTAAATTTAAATAGAATTTAGCTGAGCATATGGATACACTTAGTGTGTGACTCTCTGGGCCTCTTTCTCAGTGACATTAGACTTATTAGCCTAATGTTCAAGATTAGTGTCTGAATACACATCAAGGAACCCATAGAGAAAGATGTTAATTTCTCAATGACAACAACCTCATATGAATAATCAGTGTGTAATATAATCCATTTGTATTAATATACCATCAATAATATTTCATTACTTGTTTTATTGACCTATATGATTGATATATATTTCTATGACTTTCTTGAAATAAACTCATCAATAAAACTTTCATAGATATGGAATTAATCAAAGAGTTACATTCCAATTAAATGTCTTGAGATATATACTTCCCTTAACTAGGAAGATAGAAATATTTTTCTTGACTTATTCATTGATTTTATATCATTAGTGAGGTACCCAACATATAGTACCTCACCATGATCATGTATCATCACATTTTTCATTAATACATCTAAGTATATGAATCGTGTTATACATTAATAATAATCCAAGTCTAAGGACAAATACACACATCTATATATAGTAATATACAATGACATATATAACAAATGAAATTCCTATGAGTGAGTCTATTATAATAACCTAATATTTTGTTCATTACTAAGTGAATGAATTCATGAGAGGAATTTTCAATGTCTTAAGATCCCCAAACACCAGATAACCAAGATCATATGTTCCCCATTAGATATATTTCATCCACCCCATATAACATATATTCAAGAATATCATTATAGAACTTCATGGTTCTCATCATATAAGGGAACTACTATGACCTATCGATATGATAGATACTCTAAGGACATTATCACATTAATATTACATAGAATTGAAATCATCATATGATAATATATTTATTAATATTCAAGTATATGAATAAATTTGTAGTCAAAAGTATAAAGTAATTGGTTCTATCTAATAAATTCCAACAGATTAGACTAAAAAAACATCCAATCATGTTGTAATGTGTGGATGTCGTTTTTGTTAATACTATGGAGATAGTATTTTCACCGTGAACCACATGGAAATTTCTTAATACATCCCCAGAGCAGGGAATTGCACCATCATCCACATGGACACACTATAATGTACCCCATTATAGTTTTTAATTTTTTTTAATTAAATAAATTAAGATGCTAAAATATTATATAATGAGCTACATACTTCCTATTTTGGCTTTATGACCAAACACATAGGTCCCCATCTCTTTATTGTTTATCCCTCTCTCTTAACTTTAAGGCTTCCAAGATCACTTTCACTTATCATATCGACACACCATCTAAAACATAAGATTCTTATTAGTAATACTAAGGTAATAAATAGATTTCCTGTTAGTATTTTTTTATCATGACTATTCAAGTATTAACATCATTTTAGGTCATATTTTTCTGATTTATTGATTTCATATGAATAGAACATAATCATGTCATGAGATTAGACATGTTAACTCTTATAATCTCTTGGTAGGGGTTTCCTCTCACATTTCACCATATGTTGTGTGTATACATGTGTCATACATAAGAATGCCATGGGGTCTGAGGTTTGGAATTATATTAATGGTCTAAGTGAGTTTTTAATTATGTGATAGGCTAAGATAAATCCTTCTAGGATTATAGTTGGAATTCCACACATGGTTCAGAGGTTTTAGAGATTTCCTATAACCACACCACCAAGGGGGTGACATTAAATTATATTAAATATATATCAAAGTGGTCTTGGATAATATAGTATATTAAAAATGGATTTGAGTAAGCTCTTGTGAGTGGGTATAAAGATCTCCAAGTGGTTCAGAACTTGGGTAAAGGTTTCTATGAGTGAAGATCCATGGGATTTATACTCTAAGGGTCTTGGGTGTTCCTTATAAACCTTAAAACCGTTTGACATGGGTATAATGATAGTGATATCATTTATTTATCTTCAAAGTCACTCCTTTGAAAGAGGAATTAGTTATTTCATGATAAGGGCCTTCGTGGGTTGTCCTGTATGGTTTGGTTAGAGCATGACTATAATGTCCCAGAATTTTCTATATGAAAATTTTCATGTTTCAAATTTATATATAATCTGTAGTATAAATAAATCCTATGAACCCTATCAAAAATGAATATTATTTTACTTCATAGATATAAAGAGTTACATATAATGGTTAAATATACTGCCTAAAATTAAAATTAATAAAATAAGATAATAAAATAATACCATGAGTAGAATTTTGAAATCCATTGGTTCATGGTCTCCATGAAAAATCACACCCATAAATAACATTATAAAAATAAAAGAAACCATTTAAAATATGATTGAAATTTGTTAAATGAAATATATAGAACCTTGATAGAAAATTTAATGAATGAATAATGATGGAAATAATAGGTATTAATATGATTTGTAAAGATTATATGATCATTAGAAATATGACCATTGAAAAAGAAACATGATTGTTAGAATAGTAACCTGACCGTTAGAATAGTAAAATGACTATTAGGGTAACTAATAAAGTAAAACTTCAAGTAATGTTCTCAATGAAAAAATAATTAAAAACCAGTTTCAATTTGACATTAAAATTTCTAAATCAATTTACCATAATATATGTATAAGTATCCATTTTTAGTGAAACATGTTTTTCATTATTTAATAAAATAAAAAAAACTATACTAGAATTAAATATTAAAATTAAATAATTTAGAAATGAATTTATAAAAATTAATGTCATTTTTGGAATCATTATAGTGAAATTTGGCCAGGATGAAGTTTTTTTAATTTATATAAAAAGTGAAATAAAAAGTTGAATAGTGAAATGTTATAAAATTCGATATTTTATATTATAAGTTAAATAAATGATTAATTACACACTAGATGATATAATAAACCATTATATTATAATCAAATGAATAAATTAAGTTAGTTATTGATAATAATTTATATTATTCATGGTATTGAGAAAAAATAAAAAATTAATCAATATTTTAATTAAGAAACACCCTCCCCTTTACCAATAATAAACCCCTCTTCCACCCATTTCTATTCATTTTAAAAACACATTACCTTTCCAAATATCTTCCAAAATAACTCCCCAAAACCTCCTATACAAATTTTTGATAATATATTATAATAGAAATACTAATCTTATAAGCGTTAATGTGAAGTCTAATGGAGTCATGTCAAAGAGACAAAGCAAGTCATAAATTTCTTACACCCTTCAATTTATTTTCTTTATTACTTACACTTACTCCCTCAAATATCCATTAAATAATATTTAATAATTTTATAAAAGATATAATTATACTATAATATTAATTATATCATCATATAATCCAAAAATCTATTTTATGTTTGTTTATAATGATCACCCGATCATAACTGATTTTCACCACCTTTATGGATGATATTAAGAATAAACGATTACTCCCTTAGATGGATGGTTTTAAAAATTTATTTCATGAATTAATATAAAACTTATGAAATTTTTATATTTATATAACGATAAAATGATAATTATTTTAATAATATTAAAAGTAAAAAATAAAATTCATTTTAAGATCCCAAAACTAGTGAATCGATACATGTTTCTTAATTTGAAAAAATTTAGTAATATATATTAAACATGGGAATTTTATACAACTATAATTCCTTGAATACTATTAAATTGAAACTTTTAGAGATTAATCAACCATTATACTATGAACATCAACCATTACCATTACATAGATATGGTTTTGGAGCTATGAACTGAACAACCACAAAACAGTTGACATGAGAAATGTTAATTTTAATAAAAAGATTATAATATATAAAATAAATTTGAATAATTTTATGACAAAATTAATTAATAAATATAAATGTACTATTTATAAGGTTAGAGGAGTGTCCAAAGAAAAATGATACTTGAGGTAAGGGTTCCCTCCCAATATTTTCATTCTTATGGGATTTTTCTCTATCACTCTCTCCATTCACATTTATCCATTTAATTTATGTTTAATTTAAGTTATTTATTAAAATTTCCTTGATTCATACCATTTAATTATCCCTTCACTTTTAGGGATACACATGTGCCTCTAGTTCTATTTTATTTCCTATAATTTATACACAGTAAAGAGAATATTTCTTTTTAATCTTTATTTTTTTATTATATACTATTATAAACAATATTTTATTTCTAATATTTCCCAAAACAATACTTTTTAAGATAAAATATTCTGTTTTATTTTAGTTTTTTTGGAAACCCCATTCTCTTATCCCTTTTAAATACTATTTTTATTTTTAATTTTTTTTAATAATTTAGTTTAATTTCATAACTTCTTCATATTTTCTTATGAATTTTACTTCACATTGAGATATGTTTCCCTAAAAATTGATCCTTTGTTTGATAATGAATGTAAAATATACCTTAAACCCCTATTTTCTATAGATCTTATATGATTCCTTGATGGTTAATGATTTATGAATTTATTATGATACCCATTTTTTATAGGCTTATTTTTATGTTTATAATTTATGTATATTTATTTTATATGTGGAACACGTATGCATGGAATATTATAATTATGGATGGTCCTATAACTAGAAATCCCCAAATTTCTTTTTTAATGCAATATATCTCATGAGATCCTTATGCATGAGCATTATATAATTAACTTTTTCTATAGTATTATGTGTGGGAATGATTTTCTTGGGTTTTTCCACAATGCTATTATTAAACATTATTCAATTATAATTTTCCATAATGTCATGATTTATTGATGATGAGCCTTGACCTATTTTTATGATGAAATATCTTATGTATGTACCAAATTCCTATGATTTCCATGAGTACCATTCCACTGTTATATTATCTCTCTTATGTCATATTTCACGAATATGATTTATGATATTCTACTTTTATGATTCTATATTATTATTATCGACCCTTATGATATCATACCATGTTGTTAAACATTTTTATCCCATTAATAGTCTTTTTGGATCACCCATTATTTTTTATATGTCCCCAAGATATCCAATATAGATATAGGATAACAGTTAAATCTAGGATAAATTTATGAATATGAAAATAAAAATTAACATAGTTCATTTATAAATGTTTTATAATGTATCTAATCTCCCAAAGACACTGTACCTCTAGATTCTTGGATGTGATTTATGGATATTTATATAAAAAATGATATAATATTATGTATAATATGTGTGGGTCATTATAGTTGGAATCATAGAAATTTCTAGTTACATTTAGGGATTAGGTTAGAGAAATTTATTGGGAATGCACCATAAATAACCTAGATTGAAACTTATAATGTTTTAAGTTAGGATATACTAATTATTTATGAGATATTATTTCTAATTTCATAATACTCCTTTTATATGATTATTAATTAGAGTATTTTCATCTCTAAATTTTATTTGTTTTTGTAAATGAATAGAACTTAGAGGAATAATGTCAATAACCAATGTGATTGTAAATGTAATTATTTCCAAAATGATATGTCTAATATAATGGTAGTGGTATTCAAGAACCTCATGGATTTATTTCCTCAATTTAATCAATTTATGAATAATAACTTGAACCATGTGGAGAGTTCAAATTATACAAAGAGATAATAATTTGTGATTGAATCCTTTATGTGACAATGAACTCCCTACTTTGGTGGATCTTATGATCCCTTAAACATGACCAATGAATTAATTTCATTGAGAAGATAATTTCCATAATTCAATGATCCAAGAAAAGAGAAATTTATATTATTTGTATGTTTTATAGAGGGTGAATCTGAATAGTGGTGACCATATATCAAGATCACTAAGTTAAAGCATGACATTGAATCAATGGAATCAGAAGAGTTCAAGAAAATATTTTTTGGAATATATTTTCCATTCAATATCTATATTAAAATATCATGGTAATTTCTTTGACTCAAGAAAAATGAGGATGAATTAATTGGGTTTTACTAGGAAATTTTCACAAGGATTGCAAGGTGAACCTATGTATTTGTCATTGACCTTGAAAATAAGGTTTACCATTGGAGTTTACCTAAATATTGTCAAACCTCATGGTTTTTAGTCATAGTTTTGAATTTAAATCACAGAACTAGAATCTATAAAACTATGAAAGAATAATAAAAGAATTTAGAGTCCTAAGGATAAACTACTAGGAACACAGAGGATCCTAACCTTGTGAATATTTATCAATTACTGATTTAGGTGAATGGATGGGTGAAAATGATTAAAAAAAGAGTGTGGAAATATTAAAAACATAGTAAGGAAGTAAATTAGAGTAAGCTAGGATTGATTAAGATTTTATATGATGAAATAATAGATGGACCAATTTTAGAATACATTTTCATATATATGATGGCGTGACCATTTTTTGAATCATCTAGGTTGATCAATTGTAATACATCTTGAAATAAATAATTCCAATTGTTCAGTGAAAATTGGAACTACTTAAGTCTAGTTGAATCCTCTTTTGGAGGTAACATACTAGGAAATAGATTCATAAATTTAAATAAAAAAAGTTAGATCTAAGTTTGGATCTCACTTTCCCACTCCCCTTTACCACATTAGGGTTCATTTCCTAATCCCCATCACACTCACTAAGAATATAAGGGATATTATTTAATTAATATCAATATGATATTAATTACACACAAGTGATTCCAAAACTGAATTAATCAATAATGCTAAAACATCATTCTTATACTCTCAATCCAGAATCCCTTGATAAATTAAATATTAATCTCAAGGGATGTGAGATACATATTTGAAGTAAGTGAAAAAAAAGAAATCATAAAAATAAAATAATGAAATTTTTACTACTATATACACTTAAATATCAATCCTAAACATGAATAAATATATAAAAGTCTTAAAGGAATGTCCAAATAACCCTTTAAAAGTTCTCTCCTTAGATATCATCTTCCTATGGTCTCCCTTATTTCTCAATGAGTTTAAAATTATAGATCCCTTAAAAATTTTATATCTTGAATATTAATTAGGATATTTATGACTATGAACTAACCAAGGGAATTACATCAGGAAGTAATAAAAACCTATACTTTACTTGAAGTGTTTGATAATCTCCACAACCCAAAATTGTTTTCGTGGCATGGTGGAAATATATAATTTTTTAAATATAGACCTTTGAATATCCTAGAGAATTACTTACAAGTTAAAAACTTGATTTGACTAAATTTGTAACATCTTTGAGCAGGTAGAAAGACATAGATTTTTCATGATGTGGTTCCATGGGTTGCAATGTGGTTCCCTTCCAAGATTTGTTCCTTAAATTACTTATATCTTTAATTACATAGTGGTTTAGGGACTATAAATTGATTTAATTCCATTTTACTCAAAAAATATCCAAATACATCAAATGAATCTTAATCCCATTATTAGTTTCAAACTATTGAAATAAAATATATATGGTAGTATTTGATCAACAAAGGAAACAACATTTTCAGCCAAAAGGAATGTATAATTAAGACCCATAAAACCCCCTCACACTTGAACATTTGCTTTCCCTTAATAAAAATATCAAAATTAAGTTAAAAATAAACCACACTCTAATAAGGGAAACATTCAATTTAACACACTCATAATCATCTATTCATAACTAATAATTCCAAAAGTACACAACTTTTAATGTCCCTTGTCTAGTTCTCCCTCACATAACTGGGATGGGTCATTATGAAACCCTTGGCATGCCTCCATATATGTATGAGGCTACTGACTAGTAGTGAGGGTGTTAATAATATAGTACACAGACTATATCCTCTTTTATAGAGTAATAATCATAGTGGAAATAAGATAAACCAATCAATACATACAATATCCCCAATAGAAAAATAAAATATCCAAATCGGTCTACATATAATAAACCATGTCATGTTATGCTAAATGTAAACTAAATGTCATACAACCATAAAACTAAAATAAAGAAACAAACAATAAAGACTAAAAAAAATGGTCTTTAATTCCATGCTCAGTCCCAACTCCAAGATCAAAACCTATCTAATATAGAAAACAATCAAGAATAGGGCCCCTTTCTGTATTCTAGACTTGTATTCATGAAATTTGCATGGGTATAAAACGATGGCTCGAATAGGTAATGGGTAAAACTCAATAGGAAACCACCAAAAGTGTCCAAAAAATATAATCTAAGTAATAGTTCATGAAACAATATGATAAATAAGGGTAATTAATTCATAAAATAAAAAAAACCATCATAACAAACCCATCGACCCTTGAGCTTCAGGATGATGCTCGGGGTTAACCAAAACTGCATCGTACTGATTTCATATATCTTTTCATATACCATCACAAAATCTAGGTATATTCCCATGAAAAGGAATAATAAAACTACCATGTATTAATGGAATCTATGTGAATTCCCATTATATAGCTTCTTACATGTTCTTAAGGTGAAAGACCATGCCAATATGGAGTATTATCAATGGACCTAGTGTGAATTTCCATGATAAGGCCATTTACATGCTCAAAGGACATCAGAACCTATGTGAATTTCCATTATAGGGATAATTTAATAATTCAAAATCAAATTAAAATAATAGAAAATGTATTCCAATATACTAAACATTCCAAACATGCCGATATATGCAAAATTGGTTAATTCACCAAATTAATAATTATCATACCATGTATTCCATTATTCCAAGTTACTCATTTACTAGTCAATCATGCTCAATTACCAATTACTAGATTCATTCTAGTTCATATAACATAGTGAAAATTTCAATTCACATATAAATTATGGCCAATTATTATTACTCATGGTAGTACATCATAATACTATCATGTCATCATGCCAATTACAATTTCATAAAAATTACCCACTTAAAAGCCAAGTTATACTTTATCAATCATATTACAATAATTTACATGTAAATTAAATTCAGATATTGATACATTCCAAAATCAATTACAAATTATATATAGGGCTCTTAGTTAATATGTTCCAAGTTCCAACCTAGGGTCAAGGGTCGAAACACCTCTCAGGTGGCTACAAGTACTGATCTCAATGATAATGGACCTAATGGGGCCTTTGAGAAGTCTAATAATGAGGTTTCAAGATATACATATGAAATTCAATTAAGATAGGTTTCATGAATGGCATGTCAATTCAATCACACATTTTTCACATACTAGAAAACAAAAGTAGACCTTAGGGAGATTTTTAAGAGGATAAGAAGAAACCTTGATATTGGGAATCCAGATCAATGTGAAACACCATAATCACCTATGAATAGTGTTAGACCTACCAAATCAATGTTGGATGAAGAATATTCAAGGAGAAGGTAATATTATTTCACCAAAACCAAGTGAGACTTACTGATTCAAGGAATTGAGATAGAAGAATAGATCAAAGAACCAAATACAGATATTTGAGAAGAAAAATAATATTTGTAGAACCCTTAATAATAATATAACATGAATTATGATTAAAAGGGGGTTAATTAGGAGTTAAACATGGGTTTTGGGGGGAAAATTTGATTCTTTCCCTCATTATTCTAGCCCAACCTGACACCACTTCCTAGCCAATGGTGTTAGCCAGAGCGACTTTTGGAGTTAGTGCCGTAGAACCAACTTCTGTGTACTTTATGATAAAATTGTATTAATGGTTTTTAATATTAATAAACTCCTAATCACATCATGATTGTTCTTATGTGTAATATAGTATGTCATAATTTCATAAGAGTAGCTATCTCACTAAAAGGTCATAACCGTTCCCCACTATGATGATAACCTTGAGGTGCTATGACACTATTCTTAAATATATGTTCTATAGCCAGAAGATATCATTTGAGGGAAACAAATGATAAAGGGTATCAATGCTGGATACTCATCATACTTTGAGGCACTTTATTATGGTGTACTCCCTTGGTAATATCCATTATTGGTATTATGAGAATGAGACCCGTCAGTAGGAAATCCACATTTCTATGTGTCATTGGATATTCTTATCTACAGAAGTGTGTGTTGTTCTTTAGACTTTGAGATTATTATTATTGAGTATGATGAGTCTGACACTTAGATTTATCAAAGAAAATGTGATAGCATATGTTTGCGGTGAGGTAGGATATGTTGGGTGCTTCATGAGTAATATTGTATTAATGAATAATATGAGAAAGGATTCATCCATTCTATTCATTAATAGAAGTTAATATCTCAAGACATTTTATGGAAATGATATATCCTAAATAAATCCACAGACATGGTATTCTATAGGCAAGTTATATTTTTCAAAAGTCAAAGAAAGTGATTTCAAGCATATAGGTTGATGGAACTAGCATGAAACCTACTCGATTTTAGATATTGTGATAAAGGGATTATATTACACAATAAGAAATTGTATGAGGTGACATGTTGTTTCAACATTAACTTCTTTCTCTATGGGTTTAATGGCATGTTTCTAGATGGTAACCTTGGACTTTGAGATGCTTCACCTAACGCCAATGAGAATGATTCCTAGAGGGTCACACACTAAGTGTCTCCAAAATCTCAGATAAATAATATATTATTATTTATTATTTAACTGGATGAATTAATATTATTACCATATATGGTTTAATAATTATTCATGTATGCTTGATCACATTTATTATATCACTAGTTATTCGAGAGAATATATTGTGAGAATAATATTTAATGAATATTTATTTTCTATTTAGTGAATATAATATTTACTTATTTATTGGTGAATAATTAAATGATTTTTATTTAATAAATAAATATACATTATTCAAGTCCCAATAAATATTTTGGAGGAATGGAAAACTGAGTTTAATGTTCGGGTGAGAAATGATAATATTGAATATTATTTAATTAAATAATATTTAATTTTAATTTGCAAGATCAAAACATGTCGAGAAATAATAATATTACTATTATTATTTGAAATGGGGTTTTCTAGGATTAAATAAATAATAA
Source organism: Viscum album (assembly GCA_963277665.1). Lineage (NCBI taxonomy): Eukaryota > Viridiplantae > Streptophyta > Magnoliopsida > Santalales > Viscaceae > Viscum > Viscum album. The sequence continues at coordinate 705,760,487 of OY728121.1, read as the reverse complement.
TGGAACTTGTGAAATTATTTTATTTTAACCCTAGCAATACAAATACCAAATTATGTTATTTTCTCATAAGCCTATTTAGTTGTGCACAACAATCTTGGAGAATCCCCTCAATCATAGAGATATCCCTTCACTAATAATTATATTAAGAATGGAGAAAAATCCTCCTCCACCGGATCAAGTAGAACACTTTGGAAGCGGTTCTTGAGGTGATCAAAGGTAGATGATGCATGTGTAAGGATCATTTGTGCTAGCACCTAGAGACTCCTTCAGCAACGTTCAGAGATTTGTGGAACACGTGTTTATCACTGTTAGAGGAAATCTATGCATGGTTTCTATAACAAAATGATGATATGCTATAGATCTGTCTTCTGACACATCAACAAAGAAATAATTCCTTAGAGGTAATTATTTATCTAATTAAATTATTTATAAAAAATATGCATTTATCCCTCTCTCTTGGTTCTATCACAATTATTTTTTTTTATTTATTTGACTCAATTCTATGGATCATGAAATTCATCGTCGTATAGATCCCAGATTGATCATTGATTATGAAAAAAATTAAATTTGCACACCACCCATTGCAACACTTCCGCTACGTCCGAAACCTACAAGTGCTATCTGAGCAGGGAACATAATTGTTAATAATTATTTAATATAATTTGTGATTTACACATTTTAATATAGTTTTTTCAATTCAATTTTAATTGTTATTTTTATATAAATTTTTATATCTATTTCTTCCTCCTTTATTACTCATTGATCTAATCGAGAATTTTAATTTTATGATTAAAATAAAATCGAGGAAGTCATCTGGAGGTGCTAAGGATTCTGCCCATATAATGTTGTAGTACACACTGTGTAACCAGAGTTACATGCTATGTAGTTGTGTCCAATGCAACAAGAGTTAATTCAGAAATTACTCAAACTATGTGCATTGATGAAACACAGTGTAGTTAATTCTTATACCAAGTGTTGACCAAGATAGAGTGGCACATAGTCATCCAGACTACACGCCATGTAGCCTATTGTACATGGCTTGTAGTCCCTTTGGGTCAGAAATGGGTTGTGTATTCCATACATGGCCTACCTGACTGATGACTGTGTAATGCGGGGTCAACACAACATTTGGCCCATTGGATACACTATGTACTCAAATTTTTCCAAGGCACAGACTACATGATGACTCCATAGGCGTGTGTCTTAGATAAATGGTGAGATGTGTACATGTTGTGTAGATCTGATCTACACACCGTGTACTTATACCAAGTTATATAGATTTAAAATTTATTTATTTTACTATGAAAACCTTGAGAAATGTCCTTTAATGTGGTCATAAATACAAGACACACCATGTGATAGGTTTTAATATACATAAATATTTAAATTTTTAATTAATATATGCGTAATTTTTTTATCTACATATCATGTATGATTTTTATTATAAGTTTTTACTCTATGTGTATTGAAGTATAACACGTGATTAAAAAATCATATAATTTGTGTAATCATCATTGAAGTACACATTGTGAAAGTATGTTATAAGTCATGTATGCCATATGTCACAAGAGTAAAACAAGTATATGAGTATACTACATGTTGGGAAGAATCAGATGGGTATTCAATGTGTTACCTCCAAGGTATAAGTTATGTACATAATTAATTTTAAATGAATTTATTTAATTTATTTAAAATTATAATGGAGGATAATCTCAAGGAAATTAAGATAATAATTAAGATAAAATGATTTATTAATTAAAGGTAATAATTAATTATTTTGAGTTCAATTTATCTTAAATAAATAATGATTAAGAATTGAATGCTAGTTTCATAAAATGTGTAATATGTTTCATACAGGTGGATGATCATGATCTAGACCAAAACTTTTGTATGTGATTGGTTTCATTTAATTTATTATTAAATTAAATTGTTGGCCTATGTTCTTTCTCTCTTTATTATTATGTAGGGCATGCGTGCCCATGGTTTCTTTTATTTAAACCCCCTTTCCCCCTCACCTGCATGTGAGTAAAAGACATATGTAATGGATGGAGCTCCCAAGCTAGTGGAGGAAATTTAAGTTAAGATCCTAGGTGAAACCATTCCAAGGAGATACAAAGGTGGACAGGTGGAAATCTATAAACCTGAATCTCAATTGGTTCAAGGTGTTTATCCCCTAGGTCAATAGTTAGTTTATCAATTTCTAGATAAACTAACCATTAGTATAAGCTCATGATCATACCATTTATTTTATTTTTTACAGTTGAATATTTATTTCATTACGGATGTATTTTCACAATCACACAACTAATGAATTAACAACCATGCAAGATAAAACTAAAATAAACTGGATTATGCATAAATATTATCTAATACATGGTTAATGACTTAAGTAATCCCATTTAATATTAAAAATCATGTAATAAATATAATAATTGTAAATTTATGCATAAAAGGATAAAATCACTCAATAAAATATTAAGTGGGTATAACCTTCCATTACTTCAGTTTTAATCAAACCATAGTTCAAAGTGCTTGATGATCCAAATTTGAGGTGATTTCAATTATTTGGGGATTTTAACATGAGGTTTTGGGATGACTTAACTTAATTGGCATCAAGGGATGACTTCCAAATCAGGACTTGGTGTAACTGAGTGGAAAGGTTTTAGTAAATATAAATTAATGATTTTAGGATTGAGGAGTCCACTCAGTGGATCAAGGAATTGTGAGTTAATGTAGTTTTCATTTTGAATGCACACCTAAATCCATTTGAGTTGGTTGACCAACAAAAGTTGGGTAATGAGAAGGGGGATATGGATCCTTTCCACTTTAATGTATAAAAAAGAATATATTCCAAATCCAATTGTGAGGGCTGTTGGGTTTTGATAAAACAATGGGAGGCTGATAAATATATTATTTGTTTATTTGCCTAAATTTTATCAGATAAAGTACTAAAATTATACTCATTTTATTTTTCAGAAACAAAAATAAAATGACATCAAACATACCATTTCAATCCATATTTGAGAAGGAAAAATTCCTTACTAGAACTAATTTCCAGGAGTGGAAAAGGTGACTATGGGTTATCCTTCGTCGTGAAAGGAAATTGTATGTGCTAGAAGAACCTTTACCAGTTGCACCAAGAAATGAGGTAAGTGATGAAGAACCATATCTATATGAGAAACATCTAAATTATGGTACAAATTTTCAGTGATTCATGCTATCATCCATGTCTAATGATATTTTGATGCAACGTGAGGATATAGATGCCTATAGAATGATGTCTCACCTTCAGGATCTCTATCAAGAGAATATGAGACAGTAGAGGTGCAAGATCTCCAATGCTTTGTTCACAACTAATCTTTGAGAGTATGCACCAGTTGTACCTCATGTAGTCAATATTATCAGCTACATTGAATGCTTAAACATCTTAGGGATTAAATTCCTAGTTGAGTTGCGTACAAATCTCATACTTTCATCACTTACCAAGACCTTCTCCAGCTTTATTGTGAATTATAATATGAGAAATAATTAGAAGATTCCTTCAAAAAATCTAACCTTAATTCTCCAAGCGGATAAGGATATAGGGAGTGATAAAACCATGATCCTTTTGGCGAATAAGAAAAGTTATAACAAAGAAAATGGTCTCAAGATCTATAAATAGACTAAATGTCCTAAGCAATGTCCTTCCATGAAGGGGAAGATCTAAAGCCAGGGCAAGGAAAAAGAGGTAGTGTGTTTTTCATGTGGAAATCTAGGACACTAGAAGAGGAACTGCACCCAAAAGAAAGGGTAATCTAAATGTTCATTCGTCATTGAGTGTAATCTTTCAATTTCTACACATTAGGTATTAGATATAGCTTTTGGTTCTTACATATGTATCCAAATGTTGAAACCAAGTATATTCTGGAAGATTACCATAGGAGAAGTGGATCTGCGAGCTACCAATGGTGTAAGGATAGATTCTTTGTCCATTGGTGACTACCACATTTTGATTTCCAGTGAGAATGATTTTGGTTCTAAGATATTGTTATTATGTACTTAAAGTTACTAAGAACATAATTTTTGTTTCATTTTTAGATATAGATGGGTTTATTTTCAAATTTGAAATTAAATTTGTTTATTTCATAAGGAAAACATATGTTATGCTTTGACACATTTAAATAATGGTCTTAATATATTAAATTATGAAAAAAAGTGTCGGAAATCGATAATAAATCATGTTCACATAACTCATATAACACCCAGCTATTGCATCACCATCTTGGTCATATAAACAAGAAGCATTTGACAAATTTTTATCAAGATGGTTATTTAGACTCTTCTAAGATAATGTTTTATAGATTTCATGGTTTTTTATAAGAAAAAACCACTATTTAATGGACAGGGTGAAAGGGCCACAAAACTTCTAGGATTGGTACACATTGATGTGCGTACACCTTTTCCAGTAGAAGTTAGTGGTGGATATTCTTACTTCATAACTTCTACTAATGACTTGAGTAGATATGGCTATGTCTACTCGATGAGGTATAATTTTGAGTCCTTTGAGAAATTCAAGGAATTAAAGAATGATGTAGAGAATCATCTTGGTAAGAAGATAAAGAAGCTTTAATCAGATCGAAGTGGTGAATATCTTAACCAAGAGTTTATCAAATTTCTACAAGAGTTTCAGATTCTATCTAAACTCACTCCACCTTATGCACCATGGTGGAATGGTGTTAGTTATAGGAGAAACTATACCCTCACTAGTGCAGAAATCGTTTTTTACGTCACTATTTTTTACGTCGGTTATATATAACCGACGTAAAAATGCGGCGAGTAGATTTTTCACGTCGATTATTTTAATAACCAATGTTACAAATCGCGCCTATTGGGTTTTTACGTCGGTTATCTTAAGACGGACGTAAAAAACCAATGTGCGGGGGTTTTTTACGTCGGTTATTTGGTAACCGACGTAAAAAACCCGATATCGACGCGTTGTTTACGTCGGTTATAAAATAACCGATGTAAAAAACCCCCAGGGCTTTGGTTTTTTACATCGGTTATTTGATAACCGACGTAAAAAACGTGTCTATATCGGGTTTTTTATGTCGGTTACCAACCGACGTAAAAAACGCGTAGATATAGGGTTTTTTTACGTCGGTTATTTGGAAACCGACGTAAAAACCTCGTAGATATCTCGTTTTTTACATCGGTTATAAAATAACCGACGTAAAAAACCAAAGCGCGGGATCTTTTTTACATCAGTTTTAAGATAACCGACTTAAAAAATCTAAAAAATAGTTTATAACGTCGGTTATATAATAACCGATGTTATAAAACATTTTAAAAAATTAAATCTCGTGTTCTGTCATTTACGATTTTTCGATTGACAGTCGCCAGCTCGTCTCTCTCTCGCGCGGTAAACCCTAACCGGCTCGTCGATCGCCTGCATTAAACTCATTTTGGCTTCATTGTTTATCTTCTTCACTCCTCTCGGATCTATCATCTCAACTCGCGACATTCAAGTAAGCCTTCCACGAATTTATTTCGTTCATTTTTGTTTCGATTCTTGATGTGCTTTTCATTCGTTTTTGAATCTCGTGGAATTTTTTGACATTGCAAATGGTTATTATGTCCATTCAACTCGCAACATTAAACTCGCAACATTAAACTCGCAACATTCAACTCGAAACATTCAACTCGCAACATTCAAGCAGGTGTATTTTGGATAAGACTATTTTTGACTCTTATTCTAGATTTTCATTCTGATATACGCTTACGAGCAACCTCTTAAGTATCTAAATAAATCAATATATGATAAAAATATTACTATGACCATGAGAACATAGATATTTGACTTCAAAACCATTAAAATTATTCAATCATTTAGAAAGAATAATTAATTTTAAAACATTGAGGATTAGCTTCAGCAAAATCTGAAAAATAATGGGTGGTACTGTAACGTTCCATTCTTCCAGCAACATTATTATTTCCTACTTAGCTAGAATGTGTCTTTCTGGATGAAGATTGGTAGTACTTATTTTCTTAAAATCATATTTTCAATTTGATTGTCCAGAAAATTATTTTCATGAATGAAATTGGACCAGGTACAATCGGTAATACCTATCCTTAAAATTTCATTCAACATTCTTACATCATAATATTTTTTCAAAAAATTATGTTTTTTAGAACTCCTAGATCAGAAAACCATCATCTGTTTTCATCTGCATTCATAAAAATATCAATTCATACCTATTACAATCAAATATTTCATTCTGGACTCATGGTGAGTCTGATAATACATTTCTTCTTTCAGTCATCTCCTAAAAATGATGGACCTTTTCATGAAAAGTGTATCTGATTTCTTGAATACGATGGTATGTCCGATTTTCAACAAAACCAAGTGAGGTGATTTCTTTTATTATTAATAATTCATAAAAAAAATTATAATACCTAAATATTATTATCATCCTTTTCAGATTTTTCATTATAAAAAAGGTAAAGGGTACTTTCTTTTCATTCTCAAGTTAAATTATATTTTTTATAAAGGTATTTTCTATCTAGGTAGAAATAATTTAACGATAATTAGATTGAATTAGGTATATTATCTTATCTTACCATCCAAAAACATTTTTATGTATTAATAATTATTATGTTTTGTAAAAACAATTATGACCCCCATTTCATTTTTGTTAGTTAATTGATCTACGAAAGTGTTATAAATGATTTGATGATCACGATTCACCCATATATATGGTTAGTCATTATGTGACATTTGGGTCCATAATATCCTTCTAATGCATTCGACAATGCATTATATATCATAGATCAATATGGGATACAGATGGTTATACAATGTCCAATGTGTTATGTGATGTGTCTTGTAAGAAATATTATAATAAATTATAGGAAAGGTGATTAACATATCCCAATATGAGGTGAATGAAACTATGTTTTCCCTTGATATATGTTATGAATTATATGATTATGTTTGTGCCACACTCTTATGTTATTCCACATACCAATGTTGTGATCTTGTGAATAAGGTTTTTTAAATCATGTTCCCACTATCATATAAATCATGTCTTATGTTATGCTAATATTGTTATACTTGGACTCAGGTTTTATGATCTATGATTATATAGAACTGTTTCACTTATATTTTTGATCATGTGCTTTGTGTATGCTCTTATACCCCCATGGATATCTTTTTATGATATTAGATATTATATTTATATATATCATGTTTACCCATAATGAGTATCGTAAATCAAAACTTTTATTATTTTCATTCCCTAAGTTATAAAAATAAGTATTATGTAGGATGATTCAAAAATTTAATCTGTGAGATGAGTTGTTTTATGTGTGAAACCCAGGCCAAACACATATGTATTTTTTTATTGGTATTACATATATATAGTTCGACATATAATTTTTTTTACATTACCATGATATTAACATTACTTTTTCTAAAGAAATATTAATCCTTAGATTATATATCGGATCAAAAGGATATAGTAATTCTAATATATAATCAGAATGATCAGATAATATGAAAATATTATTAAACATAAAGCAAATGGTCTATATTCATATTTCTAACATGACACTTACGATGTATAGCTATTTGGTGTTGGGTACTTATGAAAACTACTACTACTTTCGAGATTTTGGCACTTGAAAGTGTTGAGTACTTTAGATCATAATGATTGAACAACAAGCATGAATAACACATGTTATATGCTCCATTAGGTATTCCTATATTTTAACATGTTTATTAATATATTGGCATGAGATTATTATAAATGTGTATCATCTGATCATATTCACTTATTCCAGATAAAAATCATTTTGTTTATGTTTTATTTATGTATATTTTATTTGGAGAATCATTAGGCGTCATGGTTTTCTTTGATTCAATGAAATTTTAAACTGTTACATCTAACTATATTTTGTTTTAAAAATAATATTCAAGCATATTTTTTTAAATACCTATAGATTTGTTTTATATTTTAAATTGTTTTACATTCAAATTATGATTTTTTTCATATAAACATGTATTTGTCTTATCTTAAAAATATATATTTTTTGTTGATATTTGTTATAGGTAATAATGAGTCGAAGTTGGATTACGGCACATCGAATGAGCAATGAATTTGAGGAAGGTGTTGATGCCTTTTTGGAATTTGAAAAACGAAATGTTCCAAGTAGTGACATTTTTTTCTGTCCATGCCTAAAATGTTTGAATATGAAGAAGTTGAAAAGTAGAGAGATAAAAGATCATCTGATATGTCATGGTTTTAATCCGAGTTACAACCCTTGGATTTGGCATGGTGAAACTGGACGGAATGTCACTGATGATGATGATTCGCAAGATGGTAACTCCGATGGAATTGAAGAAATGATTCGTGATATTGTAGCAGAACAAATTGAGATAGAACCGACAGTTGCACGTCTATATGGTGATGCTGAAAAACCATTATATCCCGGTTGTACAGATTTTACGGTTCTGTCGGCGGTGTTAAGATTGATTAACCTGAAGGCGAAGCATGGATGGAGTGACAGAAGTTTTACAGAGATGCTACAATTGATGAAAGACATTCTTCCAAAAGATAACGATCTTCCAGATTCACATTACAAAGACAAGAAAATATTATGCCCGATGGGATTGGGATACAAGAAAATACATGCCTGTCTGAATGACTGCATTATATATAGGAAGGAATATGAATTTCTATCAGAGTCCAAAATGTGGGACATCACAGTATAAGGTGAAAGAAAAATCACAGGGTGATGTAGAGATTACAAAGCTCCCTTCAAAGGTATTTTGGTATCTTCCTATAATTAATCGTTTCAAACGTTTATTTGCTAATTCACATGATGCAAAAAGGTTGAGATGGAATGCTGAAGAGCGGGTATGTGATGGAAAAATACGCCATCCAGCTGATTGTCCACAATGGAAGAAAATTGATGCGCAGTATTCTACATTTGGAAATGAAATAAGAAATCTTAGACTAGGGTTGTGCACAGATGGAATGAATCCATACCGAACACTCAGTAGCACACATAGTTCATGGCCTATTTTATTGGTAATTTACAACCTCTCTCCTGAAGTTTGTATGAAGCGCAAATATGTCATGTTGAGTACAATGATCTCTGGTCCAAAGCAACCCGGTAATGATATTGATGTTTACTTGTCACCGTTGATTGATGATTTGAAACGGTTATGGGCTGATGGTATTAGGGTGTATGATTCTTATAAAATGGAATATTTTCAACTGCATGCAGTGCTTCTGTTCACTATAAATGACTTCCCAGTGTATGGAAATTTGTATGGATACAGTGTTAAAGGGCATAAAGCATGTCCAATTTGCGAACAACAGACGTCCTATTGTCAATTGCATCATGGGAGGAAAACAGTGTACATGGGTCATCGAAAGTTTTTGCCTATGGAACACCCTTATAGAAGACTAAAAAAGGCATTTAATGGCTCACAAGAATTTGATACTTCTCCAAAACCTTTATCCCCTGATCTGTATTTTGAGAGGGTGAAAAACCTTGACGTGACATTGGGAAAGACACAGAAATATGGTAATGATAGACATATTTGGAAGAAAAGGTCAATTTTTTTTGAGCTACCATATTGGAGGTATCACGAAGTTAAACATAATATTGATTTCATGCACGTGGAGAAGAATATCTGTGATTCTTTGATTGGAACATTGTTAGATATTAAAGGAAAGACTAAAGATGGGTTGAATGCAAGATTAGACTTACTATCAATGGGAATACGTTTGGAGTTAGCTCCCACTCCTAAAGAAAGACGAACATTTCTTCCCCCATCTTGTCATACATTATCGAAGAGGGAGAAAATTATCTTCTGTCAGTGTCTTCATGATACCAAAGTGCCTCAAGGTTATTCTTCTAATGTAAAATTTTTTGTCTCATTGAAGGACTTGAAGTTTATAGGTATGAAATCACATGATTGTCACGTCATGATGCAACAAATTCTACCAGTTGCATTGAGTGGAATATTTCCCATTCGTGTCAGAAAGACTATAATGAAGTTGTGTTATTTTTTCAATTCAATTTGTAACAAGGAGATTGATGTGAATGCTTTGAACATTTTGGAAAAGGATGCAATTTTTATAATTTGTCAATTGGAAATGTATTTTCCTCCAACTTTTTTTGATATAATGGTGCATTTAATGATTCATCTGGTTAGAGAAATAAAGCTTTGTGGACCTGTATATCTTCGTTGGATGTATCATTTTGAAATGTATATGAAAATATTAAAGGGGTATGTTAAAAATCTATATCGACCTGAAGCCTCCATTATTGAAAATTATATTTCTGAGGAGGTAGCAGAGTTTTGTACGAGCTACATGGCTGCGGAGCAACACATAGGTTTGCCTCCATCTCGCCATGAACGAGTTAATAATGAGGGAAAGGGGATTTGCGGCTTGAAAGTCAAATCATTGTCAGCTGAACAGATGAAGAAGTTAGAATCATACATCTTGAATAACATAGCTGATGATCAACCATATATCACATTGCATATTAATGAGTTGAAACAATTTCATCCAAATAAGAAAGAAATGTGGATTTTGAATGAGCACAACAAAACTTTTTTGTCATGGATTAAAAAGACTTTGCTTGGTAGATCAGATGTATCAGAGACATTAAAATGGATAGTGGGTGGTCCATGTTTAAATGTGATTACATGGTCTGGTTATGACATTAATGGTTATACATTTCATACAAAAGCTCAGAACAACAGAAGTGCAGTTCAGAATAGTGGTGTATTGGTGTTTGCAGAAGCAATGCATTTTTCGAGTGGTAAGGACAAAAACCCAATTTCTGCATCAAATGCATATTATGGAGTGATTGAAGACATATGGGAGGTTGATTACTTTAAAATTAAAGTTCCCGTTTTTAACTGTAAATGGTTTAACGGTAACAACAGTGTCAGACACGATGAATTTGGAATGACACTTGTTAATCTGAATAGATTGGAAGACACAGCTGATTCTTTTATAATGTCAACACATGCAAAACAAATTTTTTATGTAGTAGATCAATCAGATATGCAGTGGGCTATTGTTTTACAAGGGAAAAAACAATATGTTGGTGAGGATGAACTTGATGAATATGCTGATTTATGTGAGATCCCTACTTCAATGGAAATATTAACAGAACATAACGACGATCATGTTGAAGATATAGTTTGTGCCATAAGGAACGATCACGATGAAGGAATTTGGGAAAACAATCCATCTGTACATTCCTAAAATTACAGGTAACATATGTTTATTTCTTGTTTACATTTATTTTTTCCATAAATGTTAGATATTATAAGTTTTTTATTTATTAAAACATGTTTTAAAATAAAATAAGTATATGTTTTTGTTTGTTTTAAGTTTGTTTAGTTTACTTTATCATGTTTATAACCATTACATGAATTTTAAAATGCTTATTTTTGTTCACTGACAATTACTTTACCATGTTTACAATGTTTACCAGGTTTACCATTTTTACCATTTTTACCATCTTGACCATCTTGACCATCTTTGCCATCTTTACCATTGTTTAACATGCTTACCATATTACCAATGTTTACTATTATGTAACTTAGTACTCTTTTCTATTTTCTGATTACAGTAGTATTAAAATATTTGAATTTGTATATTTGTTCACTGACAATTACTTTACCATGTTTACAATGTTTACCAGGTTTACCATTTTTTCCATTTTTTACCATGTTGACCATGTTGACCATCTTGAACATCTTTTCCATCTTTACCATTGTTTAACATGTTTACCATATTACCAATGTTTACTATTATGTAACCTAGTACACTTTTCTATTTTCTGATTACAGTAGTATTAAAATATTTTCATTTTTATATTTGTGAAATGACATTTGTTTTTTTGATTTTAAGGATAATGAAAGATCATTCAGATGATCAACCACATGATTCTGGAGAGGAGCATATTGCTGGTCATACCTCTGGGGATGAACATTCACATGCTACTATTACGACAAAGAGTTCAAAGGTTGGTAAACGTGGGTGCACACGTTTACCAAAATTATCACTTTCCCGTACGCAGGATCAGAGGATAGTAGTTGAGTTTGATGATGATGATATTCCTAGAGGTCCGAATGCCAAAGATTTTAAGAGTTTTGTTGCAACTCAGGCTAATACCAAAGTAAGTATTCTGTATGATGATTGGAGAGGTGTGGATAAAGAGATTATCTCTCAGTTGTGGGAGATGATTTTGGTAAGATCTTTTGTCATTGTTTGACCATTATTTTAATGTTTCTATTATATATAATATGTTTAACATCTTCTTTATCAGATGACATTTGATATTCCTAACACTGGAGGAGTCAGGAAGAAATGCTTATCGTTGGCTGCCAGGAGATGGAGGGATTTCAAATCAACCCTCTCATCTGATTTCATTTATGGTCATAGGAGTCATGAAAATCCATGTCGTATATATCCTTTTATAGATGAAGACACAAGGAGACAGTTTTTTGAAAGTAGAAAAAAAGAGTCATTTCTGGTAAGGGAAATATAAACTTTTATAAACTTTCTTATATAAATGATTTTATTAATGTTTTGTTAATGATTTCTTATTCTTAAATTACAGCAAACAAGGAAATCTCATCAGGAGATCCAATCTAAAAATGTATACCCTCATAGTTTATCTCGGGGAGGGTATACATTATTGGAATAAAAAATGATAGTGGAAAAATTTCAACAACTAAGAGCTGAGTCTTCAAGCTCTGGAGAGGTGGCCCCTCCATCCCTTCCATCTAGACATGAAAAATGGAAGAGAGCTCGGAAGGGAAAAAAGGGGAAATATCTTTCGGAAGAATCGAGAATCGTAGCTGAGAGGATTGTAAGATATCTATTTAATTTATTTAAGTTAACTTTTTTCTTCATATAAGTTTCAATCACTATAGAAATGTTCAATTAATTAATACAGGACTCTCTTGAGGAGAAGAGTTCAGATGGGACATTTACAGCTACTGGGAGGGAAGATATTTTATTTGCAGCATTGGGAAGGCCCGAACATCCTGGTCGTGTAAGAGGATATCCGGCAGGTGTATCGGTAAGAAAAGTGTTTCCACGTTCTTCAACTTCTAACATTGAGGGGGTTTATAAAAAAATAGAATCCTTGGAGGCTAAAGTTCAAAATATTAATGCGACGATGGAAGACAAGATTAGAGATTCGGTGCAGTCTATGTTTGCAGAAATGCAAAGACAATTTCAGACTGCAGATCACACTCCTCCACCTCCCCCTGCAGACCCCATTATTTATCCTCCACCTCCGCCAGTAGCTCCCACTCCCCCACCTCATCCTGCGGACCCCATTTTTTATCCTACGCCTCCTCCGCAGCTTTCTACATATTGCGAGTTGTATGTTGATGATTCTCAACATCATATAGTAGCATACAGGTTGGTATATTGTATAGGAGATACAGTTCATCATCAACAGTTAGAGGTAGAGAATCAGAGGGTCACTGTACAGGATATTATAGATAGATCAGCTAGGGTACCAATACCTACAGATGAGGTGGCGACAGTTGGATAGTGTATCGGCCATTTTTTAGTTTGGCCATCCAGACTTCTTCGACTCATTACCATAGAGGTATGAATGTTATATCTTTTATTTTATTATTTTATTAAAGTTGTTTTATCATTTGAAAACTACTATAATTCTCAATTTTTTTTTTCACAGGAATACTTCAAAGGTAAAAAAATACTGTATAGACAACAACAAAGACAACAGGCTATGACATCAGATACAGATTCCAGTGGTCTTGACAGATTGTCAAGATATTCACATTTTTTGTTGGGTTTTTATGAGTTTCCAATGGAATATCATGTTTGTGGACGTGAAATAAGTGTGGGGATTACAAAATCTGATATCATGGAGCTTGTTACTGGAGATAAGTTGGGCATCAACGTGGTGAATTTTTTTTCCATGTAAGTCTTAACACCTTTTCCCTGCGTTATATTTATTAAAAATGTATACTTATATATGTTTTGTATTAGGTATCTTTATAAAATTTGTGAGAGGAATGAACTGACAGAAGTATATGGATTCATGGACCTGCAATTGATTTCCCCTGAAGCATGTGCATTGACTGAGGAACAAAGAATGGTTTATATTACTGAAAGATTTGAAAAGAATATAATCCAACAATGTTGGATGATGCCTTTTTGTGAGAGGTATGAAACACATTTCTCTCAAAGAGTTAATTATCTTTTAACATAAAAAACCACTAACATTAAATTTCCTTTTATCAGTAATCATTGGATGTTAGGGATTTTTTGCCCAAGGGAGAAAGCTCTTTATTGGATATGCTCTGTTCATGGTGATGTGCGGGAAAGTTTTAAGAATATATTGGAAAATTAAGTTTCAATTTCTCAATAGTTTTATATATTATAATGAATTTTAAATTTACCCCATTTGTATTATTTTCTAACAGTGCATGGGTCTACTTTCGAAAAAACACAAAGAAAAGAAATGCAAAGATCAAATATGTAAATGCGAAGGTAAATTTCCATTTATAATTTGTACTTTTTGATTTATTACATAGAAATAATATATTGAATTTACACTCATTCAAAACAGAAATGTCATGAACAACAAGGCCTCATCAAATGAGGATATTATATGTTAAGATTTATGTATGAAATAATAACAACTGGGATAGTTGTGAATTTTGACCTGGTACGATTTCCTCTTAAACTTTGCCATCATATTTCAATTTGATTTATTCATTATACACGTTAACTATCTTCTTTTTCATTTTTAGCTTTTTGATGACCCTCAACCCTATACTGCTGAAGACATCAAACACGTACAAGTGGAGTGGTCAAATTATTTTACAGGTTTGATTGAATTTTAGTTGTTTGTAATGTAAAATGTAATTTTGAATATTGTCGTTTTAATTATGTATTTGGTAGTTGTTTAGGTTTGATTTAGTTTTTTTTTTGAAGTTGACAGTGTAAGTATTGAATGTTATATAAGTGAATGTTTAATTTTGCTATACTTCTTGTTTTGGTCTACTTTTGATGGTTCTTCTGGTATGGATTTGGGTCTGTGGGGGAGGGGTTCCAAGGGTGTGGGGGTGTGTTCAGTGGGGTTGGGGGTGTCCAGCGGTCTGGGAGGGCTGTCCGGTGGGGTGGGGGCAGTCCTGGGGGGTGGCAGGGATGTTCAGGGATGTTAGAAGCCGGTCTAGGGGTGTAGGAGTTCTGTCCAGGGGTGGGGGGGGGTTGTCCAGGGGTGTGGTGGGGGCTGTCAAGTGGGGTGAGGGGGTGAGGAGGTGCTGTTCAGGCGGGTGGGGGGTTGTCGAGGGGTGTTTGGGGGTGTCCGGGGGTCGGGGGGCAGTCCAGGAGTGTGGTGGGGGCTCCAATGGGGTGGGGGAGGGTTGTCCAAGGGGTATTCATGAGGGTGGGAGCTCCAAAGGGGTGGGGGAGGGCTGTCCAGGGGGTATACATGAGGGTGAGGGCTCCAACGGGGTGGGGGAGGGCTGTCCATGGGGTATAAATGAGGGTGGATGCTGTCTAGTGGGTAAGTTTTATATGTTATCTATGTACATGCTTAATTTTGATGTACTTCTCTTTTTGTGGTATGATTTCTTGATTTATTTTCTGGTTGATTTTGGTGGAGAGAAGATCACTGCATTCTGCTTAAAAAAAAATTGGGTTTATCACGTCGGTTATTAAATAACCGACGTGATAAAAGGCCTGGAAAATGGTTTATCACATCGGTTATTTAATAACCGACGTGATAAAAGGCCTGGAGAATGGTTTATCACGTCGGTTATTTAATAACCTATGTGATAAAAGGCCTGGAGAATGGTTTATCACATCGGTTATTTAATAACCGACGTGATAAAGGGCCTGGAGAATGGTTTAGCACGTCAGTTATTGAATAACCGACGTGCTAAACGGCCTGGAGAATGGTTTATCACGTCGGTTATTGACTAACCGACGTGATAACCCCCCCCCCCCCCCCTCCGGTTTATCACATCGGTTATTTATGAACCGACGTGATAAACCACGCTCAACCCAGTTTATCACGTCGGTTCTTATAGAACGGACGTGATAAACCACCCTCACCACAGTTTATCACGTCGGTTCTATATGAACCGACGTGATAAACCCCCTCACCCCTGTTTATCACGTCGGTTGTTTAAGAACCGACGTGATAAACCATTGTCCAGGCAGTTTATCACGTCGGTTCTTCGATAACCGACGTGGTAAACATCGCGATTTTATGTTTTTGACGTCGGTTTTTAAATAACCGACGTGAAAAACCTTATTTATAACGTCGCACGTTTTAACGTCGGCTAGAAACCGACGTAAAAAATTAAAAATAACCAACATAAAAAACGTTTTCTGCACTAGTGCCTGTTGGACATGGTATGGTTGATGATGAGTGATACATATCTTTCATTATCCTTTTGGGGATATACATTACAAACTACAACATAAACATTAAAAAAAAGTACCAACTAAAGTAGAAAATGTAATTCCCATCAAGCTATGGAGTGGAAAGAAACCCATTTTATCACATACATGCATATGGGGATATGAGACATTTGTTAAGGCCTTATTAGGAAACAAACTAGCACCCCGAGGCACGAGGTGTGTCTTTATAGGGTATCCTAAGGAAATAAAGGGATACTACCTATACAACCCCTTATATAAGAAAGTGACTATCGCCAAAAAATCCATCTCTCTTGAGAGGTATCACATTTTCAAAAAGGTTAGTGGGAGAAATATTTAATTCTAGGAAGTTGATGCTCAAGATACACAGGAGTTGGTACAAGAAAATATTCCATAGGTCCCTATAGAAGAAGTAGATCCTGAAACAAAAGTACTGTGTAGGAGCATAAAAGAGGTAAGAAAACCAGAGAGATATGGTATCCTGGTCACCGATGATTATGTCTCATTATTGGTTGATAATGATGAACCTATCTCCTATAAGTAGGCATTAGAGAGATCATAAGATTGAATATGGCTAGAAGTTATGAATTCTGAAATGGATTCCATTTATCAGAACCAAGTTTCGGTTCTGGTCAATGCTCTAGTTGATGTAATTCCTGTTGGATGAAAATGTGAATTCAAGAGGAATTTAAACATTGAAGGTAAATTAAGTACCTACAAAGAAATAATAATGACTAAAGGGTTTAAAAAAATTAAAGGAATTGACTAATATGAAATATTTTTTTTCTAGTTTCCTTGTTTAAATCCATCAAAATCATACCTGCAGTAGTAGCATACCATGATTCTGAGATTTGGAAGATGGATGTAAAAACAACATTTATTAATGGGAACCTTTATAAATATTTCTATATGACACAACCATAATATTTTTTGACTCTAGGAGATGCTAAAAGTATTTGAAAATTATAGAGATCCATTTATGGATTGAAGTAAGAATCTAGGTCATGGAACATTCAATTTGATAAAGAAATTAAAGAATTTTATTTTATTAAGAATGAATGCGAGAAAAGTGTTTAAAAGAGGTTTAATGGGAATGTGGTCTTTATCGTAGTATTGTATATTGAGGACATATTGCTTATTGTAAATGACATACCAGTCTTACAATATGTTAAGGACTTGTTGACCAAGTTCTTCTACATAAATGATTTAGGATAATTAGCCTACATTATAGGGATCAAGATCATTCATGATAGATCCAAGAGGCTTCTTGGACTAAGTACAAGTATATACATTGACCATATACTAAAGAGATTTAGAATGGAATAATTCAAGAGGGGATTGGTTCCAGTGTCACACGGTTTACATATTTCTAAGAAATGTGTCCCCATACATAATAATAGAAAGAGATAATGAGTAATATCTCATATGATTCGGTGATAGGATTAATCATGTATTCCATGTTATGTACTAAAATTGATGTTTCCTATGCATTGAACATGGTAGGAAGATATCAAGAAGATCTAGGAGAACAACATTGGACTGCTGTTAAGTATATCCTTAAGTATCTAAGAAGAACTAAGGATACGTTCATGGTGTATGGAGAAGATGAGGATCTAATCATCAGGGGTTATAGTAATACTGGATTTCAAACATATAAAAATGATATGAAGTCATAATCAGGATATGTTTTATGTCTTAGTAGAGGATCTCTGAGCTTGAAGAGTCCAAAGCAGCTAGTTGTCATTAATTCTAGAGTGTATTTTGAGTATATAACGACTTCTGATGTAGCCAAGGAATCCTTTTGGATTCAAAAAAAATTCAAGGGGCTTGATTTGGTACCTGGTATATAATACCCTACCCCATTTTATTGTGATAATACAACATTAGTGGCTCTTGAAAAAGATCCAAAGTCACACCAACGAACAAATAATATACTCTGAGAGTACCACCTCTTGAGGGATTTCTATTAGAGGGGTGATGTTGTAGTGAGAATAGTACCCAAAAAAGAGAACATGGTGGACCCATTTACTAAAGGTATATCTCAACAGAAGCATGAGTATCATGTGAGAGCGAGAAGACTAAAGGTTATTAGTGGTTAGATCTAGTGCAAGTGGGAGTCCATTGGAGTTGGTTCCCTTGAACCAACTTCTTTGTACTTTGTGATAAAATTTAATTCATATTTTTTAATATTAATAAACTCCTTATAACATCATGATTGTTCATATATGTAACATAGTATTTGATAATGTTCTAAGGGTAGCTGTCTCACTAAAAGATCATAGCAGTTCCCCGCTATGATGAGAACTCAGAAGTGTTGCGACAATATTTTTGAATATATGTTTTATATCCCAATGATATCATATTAGGGAAAAAAATTATATAGGATATCTGGGGTAAGGACTCATAGGACTTTGAGTCACCTTCTCATGGTGTACTCCCTTAGTAATATCCAGTATGGGCATTACGAGAATGAGACCCGCCTGTAGGAAATCCACATTTCTATGTGTCATTGGATGTTTCTAACAACAAATGTGTGTATTGGTAATTATACTATAATATTATTTTTAATAAGAATTATGAGTTGAACAGTTAGATGTATTGATGAAAATCATGAAAATAGATGTTCATAGTGAGGTAGGATATCTTAGGGGCGTCACAAGTTATATTGCATTAATGAATAATACGAGAAAGTATTTATCCCTTATATTTATTAATGGAAGTTAATATCTTAGGACTTTTGATGGAAATGATACAGCCTAAATAAATCCATTTCTATGGTGTTATATAGGCAAATTCTATTTCTAGAAAGTCAAAGAAATAGATATCGAGTATATAGTTTGATGGCACTGGCATGCAATCTGCTCGATTTGAAATATTGTGATAAAATGATTATATAACATGGTAAGAATTAATATGAGGTGACATGTCATTGAAACATTAACTTCTTTTTATATGGGTGCATTGGAGTGTTTCAAGGCGCTAACCTTGGAATTTGGGCTGCTTCGCCTAATTCCATTGAGAAAGAGGCCAAGAGGGACACACCCTAAGTGTGAAAAATATCAGTTAAATATTATATTATTATTTATTATTTAATAGTTTGAATAAATATTATTACCATAAGTGGTTTAATAATTACTCATGTATGATTGATTGAATTTATTCTATCACTAGTTATTCAAGAGAATATTTTGCGAGTGGATTATTTAATAAATATATATTTTCTATTTAGTGAAAATAATATTTATTTATTTATTGGTGAATAATGTAGTGATATATATTTAAAAAATAAATAGATATTATTCAAGGCCTGATAAATATTTTGGAGGAATGGTGGATCGAGTTTAATGATCAGATGAGAAATGATAATATTGAATAATATTTAATTAAATATTATTTAATTTTAATTCTCAAGTTCAGAAGATGTTGAGAAATAATAATACTACTATTATTATTTGATATGGGGTTTTTCTAGGATTAGATAAATAATTAGGGAAATTGTGCAATTATTTTATTTTAACTCTAGCAATACAAATACCCAATTATGTTATTTTCTCATAATACTATTCCATTGTGCACAAAAATATTAGCTAATCCTCTCAAGCCTAGAGAGAAACCTTCTCCAAGAATTCTCTCAAGAATGAAGAAAAATCCTCCTCAACAAGATCAAGTAGAACTCTTTGAAAGAGGTTCTCAAGGTGATCAAAGGTGGACGACAGAAGTGCAAGGATCTTCCATGATAGCACCTAGAGACTCCTTCGATGAGGTATGAAGATTCATGGAACATGTATGGATCACCAATAGAGAAGATCTATTCTTGGTTTATATAAAAAAATTAAGGGGAACTGCATATTTGTCACCAAACACATCAACTAAGAAGTAATTCCTTAGAGGTAATTCTTTATCTAATTAAATTAATTATAACCAATATGTGTTGATCCCTCTCTCTTGGTTACATTGAAATTATTTGTAAAGACCCAAAAAATTATATGTAATTTTTTTAAATTATTTGGAATTAATATGAGTATGTAAAAATTTATAGCGCGTGATTCCAAGGCCCAGTGTTCCCAGAATGAATTTTTGAACTTTTTTAGTGGTACTTTTATTAAATGTGTGGGAGGAATTTTCTATCTTTTAAACCAGTGCTTGGATTAAAAATCTGAGGTAACCATTGAATCCGCAACACCAATATTATCTTGAGGGGGGATTAACTTTGACCGTAGTTGGTCGGGTGAAAAAGTTAGTTTTTATGACTTTTTAAAGAAATAATAAAATAACATAGGAATTGTTATTTTATTTATTTTTTCCTACCACCTGTTGAGCTGTGATGGAGGGGACCACAGAGGGGGTCAGGATTTTAAATATGGGATATTAAATAGCGAGTTACACTTTGGTTGTGTAACCACCCCTCTTATAATTAACGTGGAACATTAATTATGTCAATTAAAATGGCACATTAATTATGTAAATTAATGAACCTCATTAATTACTCGGTGTGTTACCCACTCTTTCCCTCTCTATTTAAGTGAGGCTTGGGGTGGAGTTTTGACATGGCTTCACCATGAAAGAAACCTCTGGAGAAGTGACATGATGCCTTCCACCAAAGGATACGGAAGCTCGGGTAGCAATGAACCGAGATTGATGAATGCTAGAGGCATCATCAAACACTGGATCTTCTTCCACCACCATGACATCTCCAAAGAATCTCAAGGTAGGTGTTGTTATTTAATTCAAAAAATTCACTCAATTCTTCCCCTCATTCTTGAATTTTCAGGTGGTCGTTGTGGGGGATTTAAATAGGGTTTATCATTATTTTAATGTGATGTATAAATTACCCTTACTTTTCATAATGCTAATGTGGAGGGTGAAATCCACATAAACAATTCTTATACCCTCTGGTGATTTATTTTCATTGCGTTCTTCAGAGGCAGCTTGTCCCAACTTGACAGAACCTTGAAACCGAGAGGCGTGCAATGACGGTGGAACTTCGGGAGGACTGTAGGTGTGTTTGGAAGGAAGAATGGACCACCAGAGCTCACTTTATGACCCATGGAAGACTTTTCGGCACAACACTAGTGATCGGTGTCGGTGGTGAAGGCAGCGACTGACTCTCACTGGTCGCAGAGGAGGGCGGCGCCGCTCGGCAACATGGCGGTTGGAAATTCGGATAGCAATGGTCAGCCACATAGATAGGAGGAAGCATGCCATCACGTTCCATAGTGAGATTAGCCGCAACGAATGCTGGGACCCACTCCCTACAGGTCCCACTGGTGAGAGGTGGTGCCACCTGGCACCACCAATCAAGGAGACAAATGACTCCTTTGAGCCATTCGGTAGGCAGACCGCACAAACACTGTGTGGGTTGTGCCAACTAGTGGGTAGGACCACCTAGAGGGTTGGGCCAGTCTATGGCCTAGCAGGCCAAGCCCTCTGCGGCCTAGCCCAACCAGGCCGGGTTGGACCATATCCGGACCCCTCTCGTGCCCAAATACGCTTAAGTGACCGTAACTTTCAAACCATACGTTCGTTTGATGAACCGTTAGTTTCACTGGGATCCTTGGAGTGAGAAAGTCCTTTTGAGATACTTCATGAGAGTTTTGGAGAAATTTGGTGTACAAAAGTGTTGTATCGACTCCAAATACAACTGAGCCCTCATCACTAAAATACCAATAAATTACAGATCAAGTGTCTGGTTGATGTGTCGTCTATTTCATTGAAACCCTTATGACATGTCGGTTTATCAGGTTACTTCTTATTAGGACTTCGTTCCAGTTGAAATACAACCAATGGATTGAGGAACGTTTTCTCCTAGAGAAAAGCATACGATGAGAAGGAATCCTATGTCAGTATGAGACGTGAATAATGAAGAGTAATTCTGTGTTAATTAGTACCCAGGGATTCTGTGTGAATGAGCACTCAGAGATTCTGTGTGAATCAGCACCCAATGATTCTGTGTGAATCGTCACCCACTAATTCGGTGTGAATTAGCACCCATCGATTTTGTGTGAATCAGCACCCAACGATTCTATGTGAATCAACACCTATCGATCATGTGTGGGTCTTTCGGGGTTTAGTACCAATCGATCCTTTGTGGGTATTGTGGGGGTTATTACTTATCGATCATGTGTGGGTCAGCAGTAGTGCCTCTTGATAGAGTAAGATGATCTTGCCTTACGGCTAATCATCTGTACTGCTGTACTCAGTTATACCTGGTTTGAGCTGTGCCTTTTTCTTTGTGATTTGTGATTGATATCATTCTTGTGGTTTTAATTTGTGAAATTCTGAGAGACCTTTAGTGGTCTCGGGGTCCCTACTGGGTATTTTTATAGTTACTCTTCCATGGGATTCGCCCGCACCTTGTTTTGTCTTGTGTAGATGACAGACAGTCTTGACTAAGACTTGAAGAGCTAGGACCTAACGGTGGACGACGGTGAAAATTGATGTGGAGTGATATGGAGAGGAGTTGTACCTACCCTTGAGTTAGGATCCCCAGTGGATGACCTAAGGAGTTGTTTTTTGTATTCATTTTTTGTTGTATCTTTTCATTTTTGCTTGTATTCTGGCCCCTTACATTCAGTAAAAACTTTTACTAATGAAGTTTCACTTCATGGTTGTATCTTGTTGTGTTCTAGTCCGTGAGTTTGTATAGGTTTAAAGGCAATGCCTTCCCGTTTTATGGATATTCCTTTCCGGTGCTAGTCTCCAACCTATGGCCTTTGGAAGGTGGGCTTGGGGTAGTAATGGCATGGGTCCCGGGGGACTGGTCGTGAAAAAGTGGCATCAGAGGAGTCAGTTCTACCGAAGAACTGAGACTCTAATCATTCCAATGGAGAAATATTGTCAAGTTTTTTGAGTGTGGTTTTCTATTCGGGGATTCCAGTGTTGGTGCAGCAGCCGACATATCCATACACAAGGACATTGAATTCTGATTTCCAACTTGGTGCACGAAAATACTAATTACATGTGTTTTGGAAATGTTTTACTTTGACCTCTTTTGAGTTAGCTCACCAGGTATAACTTATTGATCGTGGAACACTAGTTTCTTTTTAGGATTCCACCACATAGTCATCCAGCTAGGATTCCCGAGAGAGTATGCGAGGATGGACCACATAGCAAGAAGGCTTCGATGAAGGTCCCTCTTATTGTGTTGGCACCTTCAGGTGGTGTACCAGCAGCACCACAACTCGGAAGGAAGCAGTTTCCACCAGCCCCACTAGAGGACGGTGAATGTCGACTGAGCACGTTTTCTGAGTTCCAATGATAGATGTCTCTGAGGTTTTGAGGCAATAAAGATCCCAAGGTAGCTGAGGACTAGCTGGAGGCTGTGGCTAGAGTTTTCCACTGAGTTGGGACACTAGCGGAGTAGATGGTGATCATAACTGATAGTCTATTCCTGGGCACAAAATGAAGATGGTGGAGCCTGATGCTACAGTTACATGATGAGGCAACCCTCACCTGGATGTAATTTTAGAGCCTCTTTAGGGCGGAGTTCGTCCTAGCGACACTATGCTCTGTGCATATCCAGGTGCTACTGCACTTACAACAGGGAATATTATCAGTATCCCAGTAATCAGTGAGATTCACAGAACTCTCACGCTACTCCACTGGCATTGTGCGGGACCTATTCTTTAGGGCCCAAACCTTTGAGCACGGTCTTTGGCAAGAGATCACAGTGTCAATGATATCGCTGAATATCCTGACATAGGATGGAGTGGTTGAACAATCATTATTGGTGGATAGCTTCTTAGCTGAGCTGAAACCAATGGTGAGAGCCACCACTAGATGACAGGTAACCGAGTCATCCACAAGAGGTAGTAGGCAGATGATGTAGAGGTCTAAGTGGGCCAGACCTTCTGGAGGGAGACCCCAGGATATAGGGTCGGAGGTGCGTAGCCTGCGAGGTAGAGAAGGTTAACAGAGAAGAAGACTGTGATTCACGTGTGGTGGGCAGAACCACATGGCTCGCGACTTCCTAACCCATTGTATAGACGATTAGAATTTGGTATAGGGACCACAGAGGCAGTGACCGAGGTTCATGTAAGGAGGTCTGCAGGGTGGAAAAAATATCATAGGAGCCGGTAGTGCAGCAGGTGGTGGAAGACGGTTTGAGGTTCTACCGCCACCACCACCAGGTGGTCCACCCTGACCATAGGGAGTAGGTGGACATGGGAGAGCACAACTATAGGCAGAATAGGCCTACAACCATGGTTCTCTAGATATTATTAGAGGTACGATCTGTGTCTATTCCACCCTAGCTGCATTACTTATAGACACAGGTTCTAATCACTCTTTCATTTCCACGGATCACTTTTGGATCTCGGAGATTCTGATGGAGTCATTAGTTTAATACTCGAGATTAGAGAATCCTACGGGAGAAGATTCAGTGATTAATCACTGGTGTAGGTAGTGTGAGCTCACTCTAGGAGGCGAGAGCTTCGGCTGGGTTCTTCTAGTAGCAGTGTCGAGGCCTTATGATATCATCTTGGGTATGGACTGGCTATCCACATTCCATGCTCATATCAACTATTTTAGGTGTGAAGTGTGGTGTGTCCATGAGGATGGGATCATGTTTACTTTCATCATTGAGAAGTAAACCTTTGCAACACAATATGGACTATCTTGAAGGAGAGTGAAACCGATTACTCATCAGTTATCTAGCCTCACCCTCGGAGTAGTTAACTCGAGGAGTCTGAGTTATCCTACAGTGGTAGAACAGTATGCTGATGTATTCATGATGATGTTCTGGGACTACCTCCTCATAGAGAGGTAGACTTTCACATCGACCTGTACCCCAGGAAGAAACCGATATCTATACCAGCATATCAGATGGATCCCATGGAGCTTCATGATATGAGGGTACAGTTAGAGTACTTGCAGAGAAATGGGTTCGTTAGGCCTATTGTTTCTCCTTGGGCATCCTTGATTTTGTTCACCAAGAAGGCAGATAGGAGTTTAAGGCTTTGTGTGGGATATCAATGCCTAAACCAGGTGACTGTCAAGAACAAGTATCCACTCCCAAGGATTGATGATCTCTTCGACTAGTTAAACGGATATCGATGGTTTTCAAATATAGACCTCATATCAGGCTATCACCAGCTCAGGGTACAAGATGAGGATATACCGAAGATGACCTTCAGATATCGTTGTGGCCATTACAAGTTCTTGGTGATGACCTTCGGTGTGACCAACACTATGGTAGTGTTCATGGGGCTCTTGAATAGGATCTTCTAGCCATACCTTTATCGCTTCATGGTGGTCTTCATTAATGACATCTTGATATACTTGGTGTTGGAGGAGGAGCATGCCATGCACATACCGATAGTTCTAGAAACACTCCAAGAGCACTAGATTTATGACAAGACCTCGAAGTTCCAGTTCTGGATATGGGAAATCCACTTCCTGGGGAACATTATATTATAGGCTGGAGTCACAGTGAATCGGGAAAATATAGAGGCAGTGCTTTCTTGGGAGCCACCTAGGAGTGTGACCGAGGTGCGTAGTTTCGTGGGATTGGCTGGGTACTAGTGAAGGTTTGTATATTATTTCTCTAGAGTAGTGGCACCCTTTTCATCCTTAACAGATAAGGGGAAACCTTTATTGTGGACAGAGAAGTACCAACAGAGTTTTTAGGAGCTGAGGCAGAGACTAACGAGTTCCCCCATCTTGAGGCTATCAAAAGAATGAGTTGGGTATGTAGTCTACTGCGATGCATCGAAGGCCTAACTAGGTTGTGTCATGATGTAGGAGTAATAAGTGATTTCCTACAACTCATGAT
Organism: Viscum album; assembly: GCA_963277665.1. Lineage (NCBI taxonomy): Eukaryota > Viridiplantae > Streptophyta > Magnoliopsida > Santalales > Viscaceae > Viscum > Viscum album. Next base: position 705,734,264 of record OY728121.1, on the reverse strand, counting down.
AGTTGTGAAAACACAAGAGGAACTGTACTATCCATGACCTGGAGTTATTAGCAGTGGTCTTTTCACTGAATATGTGGTGGCACTACTTGATGGGTGAATGTTTTACAATCCACTGTGATCAAAAGAGTCTTAGGTATATCTTATCACAGGAGGACCAAAACCTGAGACAACAATGATGAATAGAGTTCCTCCAGGACTATGACTTTGAGATAGTCTATACTCTTGGGAAGGGGAACATAGTATAAGATTCACTCAGCTGGAGGTCTGGTCTACAAATGCTGAGTGAGGTGACAGAGCAGCTATCCGTGTTGCAAATATAATTCGTGGATAGAGATAGAGCAGCTCTACTCCAATCTATGATTTTCACTCCCCCACTTCTTCAACGATTTTGGGAGGCATAGATTGGGGATGTTGACTAAGAGGCCTGACGTGCTTAGATATCCAAAAGACAGGCTCCTAAGGGATTTTCTGAAGGTGGGGAGCACGTCGTTCTCTTTAAATGACACACCATGGTACTAGTGATGATACAAGAGGATGTTTTGGGGGAGTTTCTTACATCCCATTTAGAGGTAAATTTTGGAGTGGAGAAGATGTACTAGGACCTCTGGCATCAGTACTGGTGTCCAGGGATGAAGAAATTAGTGACTGAGTTAGTATCCTGGTGCCTCACTTGTCAGCAAGTGAAGGCCGAGCATCCGGTACTAACATACTTAGCTCAACCACTTGAGGTATCGAAGTGGAAGTGGGATGGTATATCCATGGACTTCGTGATGGGGATACCACGTATGTCTAGGGTACATGATTCTATCTAGGTGATCATTGACCAACTCACCAAGTCAATCCACTTCCTACCAATTTGAGATCAAGGATCAGTAGAGAGATTGATACGTCTCTACATACAATAGATTGCATGACTTCACGGGGTGAAAACGAAGATCATCATAGATCATGACGCACATTTTACATCCCTCTTGTGGAAGGGATTGCAGGAGGTGTTCAGAACTCAGCTATGCTTGAGTACCGCCTTCCATCCTCAGACAGATGGTCAGAATGATCAAACCATATAGACACTTGAGGACATGCTTCATGCATGTGTCCTTGATTTTGGATACAGTTGGGAGGACCACCTACCCTTGGTGGAGTTCTCATACAACAACAGTTATCACTACACCATAGGAATGGCACCGTTTGAGGCCTTGTATGGGAAACCGTGTAGATCACCTCTATTCTAGAAAGACCCCAGAGAGTCAGCACTTATGGGTCAAGAGTTGGTACAGGAAACCAAAAAGAAGGTGAAGATCATCCAAGAGTGGATGAAGACTACACATAACTGGTAGAAGTCTTATGCCGACATGAGATGGAGACCCTTGGAGTTTGAGGAGAGAGACCATGTCTTCCTATGGGTCTCAGCCCAATGAGGATTATAGGGGTTTGGTCGGGGTGAAAATCTATCTCTGAGGTTCATTAGACCTTTCCAGATCCTCAGTAGTGTAGGCGAGGTGGCGTACCGTCTAGATCTTCCCCCATAGATGCACCGAGTTCATAATGTTTTCCACGTGTCACAGATGAGGAGGTATGTGCAAGATCCATTTCACATTATCAACTGGGGCGAGATGGATGTTGATGATGGGGTGACGTTTTCAGAGTTTCTGGTGGAGAGAGAGGATCGACAGGAGTGGGTCCTTCATGGGTGGTCGATTCCTCTAGTGTAAGTTCGTTGGAAGCATGGGAATATTCAGGAGATCACATGGGGGTGGGAGGCTCAGATACGTGTTCAGTACCCCCATTTCCCCCTAATTTTGTTGTATCTTTCAGGGATGAAAATCCATAAGGTGGGGAGAATGTAAAGACCCAGAAAATTCCATGTATTTTTTTAATTATTTGGGATTAATACGAGTCTGAAAAATTTACGGTGCATAATTCTGAGGCTCGGTGTTTCCAGAATGAATTTCTGAACTTTTTTAAAGGTACATTCACTAAAGGCGCGGGCGACATTTTATATCTTTTGAACTGGTGTTCCGATTAAAAATCTGAGGGCACCATTGAATCTACAATGCCAAGATTCGGTTAAAAGAGGCTTAACTTCAACCGTAGTTGGTCAGGTGAAAAAGTTAGTTTTTATATCTTTTTAAATAAATAGTAAATTAAAATATGAATTGTTATTTTATTTATTTTTTTCCTACCACCTGTTGAGTGGCGGTGATGGGGACCATGGAGGTGGCCATACTTTTAAATATGGGATATTAAATGCCCAGTTACACTTTGGTTGCGTAACCACCCCTCGTGTAATTAATGTGTCACATTAATTAAATCAATTATCATGGTACGTTAATTATGTCAATTAATGAAACTCATTAATTCCTCGGTGAGTTACCCACCCTTTCCCCCTCTATTTAAGTGTGGCTTGGGGTGGAGTTTTGACATGGATTCACCAAGCAAGAAACCTCTAGTGAAGTGACATGACACCTTCCACCGATGTAGAGGGAAGATCAGGTGGAAACAAACCAGGATCGATGAACGCCGATAGCTTCATCGAACGTGGAATCTTCTTCCACTACCACAACGTCTCTAAATAATCTTGAGGTAGGAGTTGTTATTTAATTCAAGAAATTCCCTCAATTCTTCCCCTCATTCTTGAATTTTCTGGTGGTCATTACGGGGGATTTAAACAGGATTTATCATTATTTTAATGTGATGTATAAATTAATTCCACTTGTTATGATGCTAATGTGGAGGGTGCAGGCCAAATGAACAAGTCATGGACCCTCCTACTCTCGATTTTCATTGCATTATTCAGAGAAGTATTTTTTCAACTTGATGGAACCTTGAAACTAGGAGGTGCGCAACGACGACGGTACCCCGGGAGGACCCTAGGCACATTCAGAAAGAAGAAAGGACCACTAGAGCTCACCCAGTGGCCCACAAAAGATTCAAAGGTGATCGTCGTCCAAAAAGGAGGGTGGTACCACTCGGCACCATGACGGTCGAACATGCGGCCGACAATGGCCAGTCGCGGAGATGGGAGGCAGTGCACTGTCACACGCCGCAGTGAGACAAGCCGGGACACGAAGCCGCGATGAAGGTTGGGACCTGCTCCCTGTGGGTCCTACGAGTGGTGAGGCAGTGCCACCTGGCATTACCAATCAAGGATCAGAATGGATCCTTTGATCCATTTTGTAGGAGGACTGCGTGACCGACGTGTGGGTCGCGCCAGCCAGCGGGTCGAACCGCCCGGTGGGCCGGGCCGGTTTGTGGCCCAGCGGGCTGAGCCCTCCATGGACCAGTCCAACCGAGCAGGCCTAGGCTAGTTTGGTCCGGGCCTGGTCAGACCTAGGATAGGTTGGGCTGGGTCGGTTTGACCCCATACCGCTTTCGGGCCCAGATAAGCTTAAGTGACTGTAACTTGCGAACTGGACATCCATTTGACGAACTGTCAGCATTGCTGGGATCCTTGGAGTGAGATGGTACTTTTGATATTTTCCATGAGAGTTTTGGAGAAAGTTGGATTATTAATGGGTTGGATCGACTCCGAATTTAATTGGGCCCTCGGTACTAAAATTCCAATAACTTACAGATCGGGCATCTGGTTGACGCGCCGTCTATTGCGTTGGAACCCTTATGACGTGGTGGTTCATCAGGTTATATTTTCGTGGGACTTCATGCCAATTGAAATAAGACATATGGCTTGAGGAGAGGTTTCTCACAGAGATAAGAGTACTATGAGTGGGAATTCTGTGTCTGGTTCAGATTTGAAAAATGAAGAGTGATTTTGTGTGAATCAGCACCCAACGATTCTGTGTGAATCAACACCCAACAATTCTGTGTGAATCAGATCCTAGAGATCTTGTGTGAATCAACACCCCATGATTCTGTGTGAATCAACACCTAGTGATTTTATGTGAATCAGTACCCATCGATTCTATGTGAATCAGCACCCAGTGATTATGTGTGAATCAACACCCTGTGATTCTGTGTGAATCAACACCCACCGATTCTGTGTGAATCAACACCTATTGATCATGTGTGGGTATTATGGGGGTTAGTACCTATCGATCTTGTGTGGGTATTGTGGGTTTTAGTACCTATCAATCATGTGTGGGTCAACAGCAGTGCCTCTTGATGGAGTAAGATGATCTAGCCTTATGGATTATCATCTGTACAGTTGTAATAAGTTGTAACTGGTTTGAGCTATGTATTTTTATTTGTTCTTTGTGATTGAGATCATTCTTTTGTTTTTCATTTGTAGAATTTTGAGAGAACTTCGGGGGTCTCATGGTCCCTACTGGGTATTGTTATACTCACCCCTGAATAGGCTTCACTTGCACCTTGTTGTGTCTTATGCAGATGACGGGTAGCCTTGATTGAGACTCAGGGATCTAGGACCTGATGATGGAAGATAGTGAAAGTTGATGTGGTGAGATATGGAGAAGATATATACCTACCCTTTAGGTTGGATCCCTAGTGGAAGACGTCAGGAGCTATTTTCTATTTTCATTTGTAGTTATATTTTTTCATTTGGACTTGTATTCCAGCCCCTTACTTACTATACACACTTTTACTACTGCAGTTTCAATTCTTGGTTTCATCTTGTTGTGTTATAGTCTATTTGTTTTTATAGGTTTAAAGGCAATGCCTTCCCATTTTAGGGATATTCCTTTCTAGTGCAAGTCGCCAACCCCTGGCCTATGGAAGGAAGGCTTAGGGTATTAATGACATGAGACCCGAGGGACAGATCATGACATTATTATTTGTCTATTTATTTCATCAATTTCGTAGATCATGGCATTCATCATCATATAGGTCTTGGATTGATCATTCATTATGAAAAAACTTAATGTTGGGAACCACCCATTACAACGCTTCCACTGCATCTAGAACCTATAGCAGCTGCATGGTTGTAAACCCCATTTGGTTGGCTGATGGAATCCCTATAGAGACCAAATTATTCCTTGAAGCCACCATATAGCTAGTGTATCTCACTGGCTGGCTGATGGTCTTCTTGTATCCTTACTAGGCTACTTCCTAGTCCATTTTCTAGCTGATGCACTCTACAGGCTAGCCGATGGTACCACATCATCTCCATTACTATATGCCACCACTATCCTTTTCTAGTTTGGATACAAAGATCCATGTAACACCTATAAAATCTTTTTTATACTAGGAAATGAGGAATAATTATATAAATTAAAATGGTTCAATATAAACATAGATAGATAAGGTATCTTGAAAAGATTAGGGTCTTACAACTTCCCCACTATATAACAATATGAGCTATGTTTCCATGCCTTATTGAGAGGTATCAGGGAATAAGTCAGGATGCTATTCCTTCCATTTTGAATCTCTCTCCTAGGTATCATCCAGAACTCACCCATGCTACCAATTCACTCATACAAGGGGAATGGTCATTCCTCAAAGATTCTTCTCCCTAGGATCTAGGATACATATTAGATGCATCTCATGGATACATCAACATCAAGATCAACCTAATAAATTTCTATCATGTGATAAGGGTTAGAGTGGTATATCTAAGGTTAGGACACATGACACACATTGTGCATATCATTATAGCACTATAGAAGAGCTAATAAGTATTCCACTAGATAGATTATCTCTACTACCTCAAATGACCAATTGAACCTGGGTGCTAGCTCTCCCTACTTTCGAATACAACATTAACCCATCCTAAGAGATACCTAAAAAATGAAATGATGACTAATATTGAAAATTAGAGGTCATATTAGATGTCAGTGAAAGATTTATTCCCACTCTTTATAGTAACCAACTAATTCCTAATCAACTAAACCTTCTCATAGGTCTCCTACCTGAGACTAGGTTTAATAAGTGATGACTCTCTCGCCTTTAACCAACAAAAAAGAAAAATGATACAACCTTTTATATAAATCCATGAAGGGAACCATTTGGATTGATTACTAGAATATTTTATTATAAAATAACTCAATGAGAGATAGATTCTTCTCTTAAGAAGCATCGAAGTCTAGAACACATGATCATAACATATAGTCCAAAATCAGAATTTTTCACTCAAATTGTCCATCAATCCAAGGATGATAACTTATAATTAGAAGTAAATGTGAACCTAGAACCTTTTAAAGGCCCTTTCAGAATTGTGAAATAAAACAAGGATCTTGATAAAAAAACTCCATGAAACACCATTAAAGTGAAATATCTCCCACACATATAGATTACCTAGATCATCGACGGTGAGGGTATCCCTAATAGGATAGAAATGAGATACCTTCATTAGTAAATCCATAATCACCTATAGTGCATAATTCTTCTGTGTTTTCCTAGGTAAACCTACCATGAAGTCCATAGTGATATCATCCCACTTCCATTTCAGAATGGGAAAATGCTGAAACATACTTGCATACCACTGATTCTTGGCATTCACTTATTGAAAAGTGAACCATAATTCCATTAAGACCACTATATACAGATTTATCCATGGACACCAATATTTCCTACAAATATCATGATATTTATTTTTACCCAGGATGTGTCACCCATTTAGAAGCATATAACTACTTCACTAGCTCCTCGCGCATTCCTGTAGAAACCCATATATATCCATAAACCTAAAAAACATCATCGCTTCCATGAGACCAACCCAATGATGGATTCACACTATATATTCTATCCATTAGGGACAAAACCTTTGGATCTGATAACCTACTTCTTTTTATATGATCTAGATGTGTAGGTATAACATATGTCTATGTTATAATTACTCACCCCTGAGACTCTTAAACATATAGATGCTTATCAGTAAAGAGGACTATCAACTGCTACTCAATTCAAGATTCCTGAACTTCCTAATATTTCATTTTCCTACTTAATGCATCAAAAATGATGTTTCTATTTCTAAGAGTATACACCAAATCTAATTCAAAATCTACACATACTTGAACCACCTCCTCTGTCGAAGGTTCATGTCCCACTGTGAAAAGATATAATTTTATCTATTACGATACATACACACCATGAACCTCTCACCCAATAGAGAATTACACTAACATCTCTAGGAATATACCATTATAGATAACTCCATATCATGAGTTGAATAATTCCACTTATGCGGTCTCAGCTGTCTGGATCCATAAACAAACACTCGATCCCACTACATCAGAATTACTTTGATATTGACTCTTAATGAATCACATTAAATAGTATACTCTTTACTTAGATGAGGTAATATGAGGATCAATGCTGATTAAACCAACTCTTTAATTATTGGAAATCCTCCTTGGAAGTATCAAACCAAAATAACTTCACAACTTTCTTGGTCATCCCAAACATCATTGCATCCATATGGCACAATTTATAGATGAAATAATGATAATAGCCTCCTAGACATTGGAAGCTCCAAATATTGAAGATGTTCTTAGGGTTTTCCCAAGATACCATGGTTTCCACTTTCTCTAGTTCCACTTACACTCCATAATTTGAGATAACATGGCCTATGTAGTGAACTTTGTCAATCCAAAAATGACATTTATATAGTTTGGAATATAACCGATACTCTCTCAGCATACTTAGGATGATGTAAAGATGTTGGATATGATCATATGTTTACTGAGATTACACCAATATGTCATTGATGAAAATTAACAAAAACTAATCCAAATACATATGGATTATATGATTCATAAAGACCATGAATACCATTTGGTGTTTTAATTAAAACTAACAACATTACCACAAACTCATATAAGCCTTACCTGTTCATAAATGAAGTCTGACATATGTCATATGGTATCAGTATCAACTGATGGTACCCTAACCTCAATTCAAAATTGGAGAAAATTATATCACCTATCATCTAATAAAATATATTTTCAATGCATGGAAATGTATACTAGTTCTTAACCATCAACTGGTTCAATCTTTGATAATCCACACATAAGCACAAAGTTCCATATTCCTTTTTTTGAACAAAAGATGATAAAGAAATGATAATATACTAGGACGTATGAATCCCTTAGCTTCTAGATATTCTATATATACTTTCAAACCTCAAATCACCATTGGATCCATCCTGTATGGCGGGAAAGAAATAAATTTGTCTCCTAGAAAAAACTTAATAGTGATCTCGATATCCTACTTGGGTGGTAATTCAAATAATTTTTCTATAATGGCATCCCAAAATCATTCCACTAGTAGAGGAAAGGTACTTTTTTGTAACCCACCATCATCTGGAACAAGACATGATACCTGATTCATAATATAGTCCAATATACACTAAACTATTCTTGCATGAACAACCTAAATATCCCATTCACCATGATGGATATAGCTTCCCCTTTTCAGTGATAGGAAGGTAACTGTCCTCTGATAATATTCGATATGAGCCTGGTATATAAATTTCCAATCCATACATAGAATAAAATAAATCCCATAATTTATAGCTCAAATAGATCCTAAAGTAAATGGTATCCACAAATTTTAAGAGAGAACTCCTTACAATGACCGATACCCTATGATCACACCAATAATGATGTGTTGATAGTTATAACCCCATCCAATATTTATATAGATATACCCAAGTTGTTGTAAAAAAAATAGCAGATAAAAAAGTAATGTGATGCTACAGTATCAAAAAAACATAGGCAAGGGTAAATAAATCAAGAATCAAAACTATGATAGTGTAAGGTCTTACATCCAGGATAGAAGGATTAGATTGCATGGTGTGTATCTGACTTTCCCCTCTACCCTGGGATCTAGTATGTCCCCCCGAGATACTCCTTCCTATTGATACCACCACTGATAATTTGTGGGTACCACATCCTCTTCCCTAACTTGAGAAATCATTGGAACTACAACTACCTATAGGTTGAGGGATAATTGAGTCCTTCCCTAACTCTGATGTCTTTCAAAATCCTCTAGCACTACTCAAATTGTTAGTGTTATTATAGAATATCTTTAGGTGTCCCATATTAAAAAAATCATGACACTCCACAATAGGGAAAAACATTGTACTCACTTATGATCATCCCTTAATTATTGAGAGCACTATACCTAGACACATTGCTAAGATGATTGTACACTCCCATAGATTCTCAATCCACTACTTCCTTGGAAACATTACCATAATGACACTTCTTGCTACCTGAAGAAGATATCTCTGGCCCTCCTGTAGAAATTTTCTACTCACCACATAGGGTTTCCTTCAGGTTCCTTTTAGTGATGAGAGCCTAATTAATAATGTCATAGAATCTTCTCAGGTGAAAAAAAATCTCCTAAAACTTGATCTGATACTAAAGTCCATCCTAGAATCACTTCAACCAAACTATATTTTCTCTTCCCAATGATGGTCCAAAATAATGTTGATTGGTAAAATGTTCAGTGTAGTCTATCATTGAAATAATATCCTATATAAAGTGCATTAACTCACAATCCCTCTCACCCCTCAATGTCTCTAGATATAATTGGAAAAGGAATTTCACTTAGATGTCCTTCTTTGTTAGAACTTTATTCTGTCCAACTTTCACCATGACATCCCCCCAGTGATTGGGTATTCCTAATTGCATATAACTAGTGAGATTCACCCTCCAATATATAGGTGTCTCTAGGTGATTTAATATTATCTGGATGGACTCAATCCAGAACTCAGTGGCCTAGTGGACCCCCTCCTTAGTGAATGTGGGTGGGTGTTGTAGTCGGAACTCACTTGTTAGTTTTAGAATCGAAGGCATGATGTGACTAGTCTCTCTCTATCCCTGGATTTCATGACCCATAAGAAACTATCATGGAATTGGTCATCAATTTGGTTCCTCAGATTCTTATGAAGTCTTAGATCATTTTCTTGAGGTGTGTGCTGGTTTCCACTCTCCTGAAGCTCAAATAGAAGGCAATGTAGATGAATTTTCTTTACAAGGGTTAAAAAACTCCTCAGAACACATGATACATAATAAGATCTAACATAGAAATATAATGTAAAAAAAGAGAACCATAAATACATGGTTACTTTAATCATGGATTAGAAATTTAATTAAATGTGATAAAATATTTATTTACACCTTTTATCATATATTCCAAGGCGGTTTAATTCACAATTTAGATAGGAATATATGTTATATGTGGTAAATATGTCACTAACATGAATAATGTGCATCAAGATATATCCCTAAATACCTACAATTATTTATGAATACACACATAATTCCATACAAAACTACAAGTAAAATATCATAAATCAGAAACATCACACAACAAATGCATCATCCATGGTGAAATAACATCCCAATTGTAACAGAAAATATCAATAACAACAATACCATCCATAGTGACTTGGATTTTTCCTCACACATGAGTTATATACTCCCATGTCTGAGCTCATTACTAAGACCCAATATATACTATTATCCTGTCTACCATTCCCAAATCATAATGAAATTGAAAATAATTGAGATCTGATACCACTTTGTAATATCCCTAGCATGTTTCTCCCTCACATGACTGGGATATGTTGTTATGAAACTTGAAAAATTACTCTATATATGTCCGAGGATACGAAATACAAGTTAGGGTGTTAAGAATATAGTGGGGAGACTATACCCTCTAGTACTAAGTATCAATAAAAGTGAAAATAAGATAAACCTATCAAGATGTACAACATCACCAGTAGATAAACAAACAAAATCCAAATCAATATACATAAAATAAGCCATGTCATGTCTTACTCACAATCAATTAAATTTAATACAAGAAACCAACTAAAAGAAAAACACAAAAAAATTCTCCCAAAATGGGTCACGAATCCCATTCTTAGTTCCAAATCTATTCTCCAAAGGAAACTAGTATAAAAAATAATAAATTATTTTGACCCTTTCCCTTGTATTGTCCTGTATCCATGAAATATTATTGGGTTCCAAATGGTGGATTAGATCGGGATGGAGGAAAATTAAGTAATCCACCACTAATGGTGTCTAAAAGAATCCATTTTGAGTAACAGTTCATGAAAAAATGATAAACTATGTAATTAATTCATAAATTAACGAAAAAACATAAAAATAAACTTGCCAACCCACAATCTCTAGGATTACACCCAGGGTCAGCCAATCCTTCTTCAACCTAATTTCAAATATCTCTATCTTTACCATCACCAAATCAAGTCATATTTCCATACCAAGGACCAATCACACATACAATGTATTAATGGAATCTATGTGAATTCCCATTCTAGAGACACTTACATGTTCCCAAGGTTCAAGACCATGTGAAGGGTGTGGATCATCAATGTACCTAGTGATAATTACAATGATATGGATACTTACATGATAAAAATACATTATCCCCTTTGAGAATTCCCATTCTTGGTCCAAGTTAACAATTTAACATCAAATGTAAATGTTGGGCAAAAATCCCTCAAGGTAACATTGCAGCATTTTTGGGTTGATTGTGTTTGTTGACAAAGCAGGTTTCCATGGAGAATTGTCGAGTTCCCGAGAAGTTGTTGACATTCCATGTTGACAAAGAACTTTGACAAAGGAAAGGACGATCTGGAGGCGGTACAAAAGAGCAGTACAAGGTGGCGCCGTTTTCCAGTGTTTGCCAATTTTTTGGGCCTGAAAATCGCCAATGGAAAATGGAGTGATATGTTGTTGGCGAAGGTTGAGGAGAGAGAAATGAAGAAGGTGTGCGGAAAAATCAAGCGTGGCGCGCAAAACTAGAGGGTTGCGCGAAATATTGAAGTGTGGCGCGCAAAACAGCGGGTTGCGCGAAATTGTATTTCGCGCAAAAGATGTTTCAAGGCCGAAAGCTTGAAAATCGGTAAAGGCATGAGGCGCGCGAAATTTTGGAGGCGTGCGCGGAAAATTGAAGTGGCGCGCGAAATAGCAGATGAAGTATTTCGCGCAAGAGGTGTTTCGAGCTCCGAAGCTCGGAAAATGGCAAAGGCATGAGGTGCGCGAAATTATGGAGCAGCGCGCGGAAAATGGTTGTGCGCGGAAGATTTGTATTTCGCGATCAAAGCGGATTACGCGCTCAAAGAGGGTTTTTCGCGCGGGGTCGATTTTGCCTATAAATATGAAGTGACCCTCCTCCATTCAGTAGAGTTCAAGACATAGAAAATACCCGAGCTCTGGTGCGCGAAATTGAAGTTTGAAAGGGTGTTGCGCGTAAACTTAAAGTTTGCGCGTAAAGTCAGACTGCGCGAAAAGCAAAGGCTGCGCAGAAAGTTTGAGTTGGCGCGTAAAAGGAAGGTTGCGCGAAATGTGGATTTCGCGCAAAGGCAGTGAATTGCGCGCAAGGCAGTTTCCAGGCTGCGCGTAAAATTTGAAGGTTGCGCGAAAAAGGAATTTCGCGCAAAGCATAGAAATTGCGCGCAAGGCACCGTAAGGGTTGCGCGTAAAACTTGAGGTTGCCCGGTACATCCGGTGCAAAGTGAGATTCATCTGCGGGTGAAAGTTGGACTTCAATAGAGCATCTACATACAGAGAAAGATGCATTCCTTAATGGAAATGAAGAGACCTACAGGTCTATAAACTGTGAGTGAATCCCTTCCAAGAGCAGTGAGCTTAGGAAGAGGAAGAAGGTGATCCTCTCCACCGGCAGTGAGCCAGAGAGAGAGAAACAGGGAGTGACCCTTGGGAAAGCAGTGAGCTGACCCTAAACCTTGTATAGGCAGTGAGCCTGGGCATAGAAGTGATCTAGCCCGAACATTGTAATCCACAGCTAGTGAAGTTTAGTGGACTTGGTACGACCGGCAACTTGTCGGCGTATGCTCCTTGGACGTAGCCCTTAGTGGTGAACCAAGTAAAAATCGCTGTGTCTGCCTGGTCGCTTCTCTGCATTGCACTCAAAGCATTATCATCAGATAAACTTGAAAATAACTGAGCATAGTATACACACAAGAGCAAACAAAGTGACCCTTGTAACAAAGAGGTCAAGATCCAGTGGGGCAGGAAGTATTTTGAAAAGAATATCCATACCCTGATTCACCCCCCCTCTCAGGGTACATAGGCCCCTATTGGCCCTAACAATTGGTATCAGAGGGATAGGTTGCTTTTATCAGATTTGTTTGCTTCGACATAGTGTAGTCGATCTGTGTGGTTGAAGATACATTTTTCTATTATCTCTCAATCTGCCATGGGAAAAGGAAAAGCATCAAAGAAGAATCAGAAGTCAGGTAAATTCCCTCAGTGTGGAAGTGTTTTCGGAAAAAGTGTGATTCAACTAAAAGAATCAAACAGCTTACTGAAGGATGGTCTGGATGAATCTGATAGGGAAAAGATTGATTCACTCAATCATGATGTTGGAATGAGTGAAGTACATGAGCATCAGAGTGATGCTGAAACAGAAGAAGAAATTGAAGGAAGAATTGATATGCGAGCTGAGTTGGAGGCTGCTCTGGAAGAGATAGATGTTTGGAGGGCCAAAACCAAGAAAGCTAACAAAATTGTTCGCGATGCCAAACTCTATATGCAGCAGCAGGAAGAAGAGAAATCTGAGCTGATGGAAGAAATTCAGAAACTTAATTTATCAACATCAGAGAACTCAGAATCCGTTAGTAAGTATAAGCTGAAGGTTGAAGAACAGAAAAGAGAGATCGATGGCCTGAACAAAAAGGTGGAAGTTGTCCATGGGACTAAAGAATTGGATCAGAAATCCACTGAAGAAATTAAATCTAAAGGCATACAGATCAATGCTCTGGAAACTGAGGTCAACAAGCTAAGAGGCTTAAATCAAAGGCTTATCGATATAGTTACTGACCTAACAAAGAAGAATGATTCTCAAGGTGAGGTATTACAGAAGCTGGCTAAAATGAAAGGAAAACAAAAGGCTGATGATTATGAAGAGAATCAAAAGTCAGATGAAGTACAGAATCTGAAAGCTAGAAATGATGATCTAGCAGCACAGTTGTCTGAAGAAGTTCAGAACAATCGAAGCCTTCAACAAGAGAATGAATCTGTCTCTAAATCTGTTTCTGAGGAAAAATTAAAAGTAGTGAAGAAAAGTGCAATGGTGGAAAAGCTTACACAGGAACTAGAAGATGAGGTGAGTAATGGGAAGCTTCTCAAGAAAGAACTGGATGTCCAACTTGAATCAAGGGAGACGAAGATTAAAAAGTTGGAAGAGGATCTAGAATTAGTAAAGAAGGATGCGGAAAAATCTAATGCTAAAGGAATGCCAAAAATGAAGGATGCCTTACACTTGCTATTTGATCATCCTTCGACAAGTGATGATAAAATGAAGAATAGGTATGCTATTTCTGAAGAGAAACAACAGAATATTTTCTCAGCTCAAAGACCAGCAAGTTTCGGAAAAGCTGGTATCGGATTTGATGAATCCCCTCCCGTGCAAGATAGAAAGAGAGCTATGAACAGTTCTAGATTGGAAAGAAATCCTATAGGTGCTGGAGATAGGCCTAAAAGGACAGATACAAAAAGTAGTGATGACATGTGCTATTTTTGTGGGATTCATGGCCACACATCAAGCTTCTGTTCAGAGGCTCTGGAATACATCTCAGGGTGTGAAAATAGAGACATTACTAAATCTGAGAATAAGAAGAAGCATCATGAGAAATCAGAGAGAGGAGTCTCTCAGAGGAAAGCATATGTTAGATGCTATTACTGCGGAAGAATGGGACACACAATGAGTATGTGTCAGGAAGCTCAGGAGCCCAATATCAAAAGAAGAAATCAAGGGGCATCAACATCTCAGCAGAGAGATGATGAAATGAGGTATGTCTTTGAGGGAAAATGTTTTATATGTTCTCACTATGGGCACATGGCGAGACATTGCAGTAAGAAGAAAGCAGGAAAGGGAAAGGAACAAGAAAAGAGATCTCCACCACAAGAAGTGTACAAGAAAGAAGCCTGTACTGGGAGACAAAGTGGTAAGGAGAAGAATAGGCTTAAAGCCTTGGGGAAATCACATGGAGCTGAACGAAAGTTGTATCAGTCACCTCCTCTAGCGTGCTCACAACAACTCTCAAGGAGAGAATGTGAACAAACCTGGAAGATTAAGGGGAGATCTACTCCAGTTGTGATAAAGAAGAATGAACGTTCAATGGAGGACCCACCACCAATGCAAAATAGGGTGGCGACTCATAAATCTGATAAAAGGCAGATAAGCAAAGAATGCATCGAAAAATCCACATGTCGTGTTTTACAACGAGAAGTGGAAGAAAAAGGCAGATCCCTACAATGGACAAAGAAGACAGGGAAGATGACAAGAAAGGAGATTCCTGCACCGAGAAACAATCAAGGGAAATGGAATTTCGGTAGAACATCAAAGATCGAAATGTGTACCAGTTGGTCTAAACCCCAGATTGTGAGAAAGGCCAAGTCTGCAGAATCTTCATATCAGAAAAAGGCTCAGAATGTGAGCAAAGAATGCCTAGTCATATGGCCAGAACAGTTGAAGTTGGTCAGGCAGTTGGAGGAAGCAAGAAAGGAGTGTGATGCGCTCCAAGAAAGAATCAAAGGGTTGACCCATCAGGATCAACCATCATCCTCATGTTGAGGATTCTAGAAGAAACCCCTCTCCCTATGTATATAAATGCTATTAACTGATGATTCTTGTGTTTCAGGTTTTAGGGAGATACAATCCAAGGGGAAGTGGCATCTAAGGATGCGAAGTGGAGAAATGATATGCTCTAGAGTTTCAATTGATTCAAATCAGATACTAGAGTTGAAGAAGAAGGAGAGAAACAGAGCACAATAGGAAGTGATTGTGTTATTAACTTTATCTCTTGTTTCCTACACCGAGTTTCAACTCCGTAGGCTTAGAGATTTTGTTAATGGCTCAAGTTTGAGTGGAAGATGAGAAAAAATGATGCAGGAGGAAAAGACGTGTTATGGGTCTAAACTGTTGGGCCTAACAACTAGAAGAGTTTCATAACACAGGGGGAGCATTCTATATCCAAATCAGATTCAAGAGCCATCAATGCAATAATTGGATGACTCGGCTTAGGTGTTTCCTATTGAGGGAAGAAAGACACACAGGGAGAAGCAGCAATAACAATGCATTTTATGCTTATCTATTTTCTCTAACAATATGGTATCAGCTGACTGTTTTCAGGATACCAAGAAGCTGCAAGAGAAAATCAAAGGCATCTCAACAAAAATTTGAGAAACCTAGCTGAAAGAAATGAACCCACTGAAAAATGAGTCAGTGAACAACTTCCTGATGGAAGTATTGAGGAAGAAAGCAACATAGGGAGATCAGAAGCGGCTTATGCTGATTCAGAAGAAGACACCAATGATGAACATGAAAGTGTCTAGTTTGTGAGTACAAGGAAGTAAAAATCCTCATCTGCACAACAGTCAAAGAGTTGAGCTGAAATTGACATGCAGAATATCATTGGTGATTAGTTAGCTCTAGCTTAGACAAGGAGAATGAAATCACTGCAGAAAACATCTTTTATATCTCAGGTTGAGCCGAAATGCTTTGCTAATGCAACTGAAGATGAGAACTGGGATCATACCATGGATGAAGAGATAGATCAGACTTGAGAAGAATCAGACGTGGGAGACTGTTTCGAGGCTAGATGATAAAAATGTCATCAAGAAAAAAATGGGTCTATCAAGACAAGATGAATGAATATGGCATGATGATTCGGAACAAAGCACGACTGATGTGCAAAGGAGACTCCCAGATAAAGAGTAATCAAAGGATGATGAGGATGGCAAGGCAGTTAATATCACAGAATACAGGCAAATCATTGGAAGTCTGTTGTACTTAACCGCAACAAGGCCTGATATTGTTTTCGCCACATGCCAAGTAGCGAGATATCAGAGTAATCCCAAGGAAAGTCACATGCTCGCAGTGAAAAGAATACTTCGGTATATTAAGGGCACGGTGGACTTCGGCTTGACATACAATGACAAATCTCGGACAGAGTTATTGGGGTACACTGATGCAGACTGGGCCGGTTCAGCAGATGATAGAAAATCAACATCTGGAGGTGCATTTTATCTTGGCGGACTATGTATTGCTTGGTTGAGCAAGAAACAAGATTGCATTTCATTAAGCACCGCAGAAGCTGAGTATATTGCGGCCACTCAAGCATGCACACAGTTATTGTGGATGAAGCAGCAGCTTGAAGATATGGGAGTTGAAGTGAAGTCTCCGATCGGAATCCAGTGCGACAACTCAAGTGCTATAAATCTTAGCAAAAATCCCGTCCATCATTCAAGGACAAAGCACATTGAGATTAAGTATCACTTTATCATGGAGAAGGTTGAGCAGGGGATCGTGAAGTTGGAGTATGTGCCTACAGAGCTGCAGGTTGCAGACATTCTGACAAAGGCCTTACCCAAGGAAGCATTTGAGAGGCATCGACTGGCTCTGGGAGTTCAGTCTACTCCCCGCACTTGAAATAGTGTGGATATGGGACCCCCCCCCCCTCTCCCCGAGGAATGGTGTGTTTTTCCCTAATGTGCTGATATGTGTTCTCTACTATGTTACAGACTACAAAGGCGTGACCTTTGGGTTCGTTGACAAAGGGGGAGAAAAGTGCTTGAAAAGTGCTTGACAAAGGGGGAGAAAAGTGTTAGTTCAAGAGAGAAAATAGTGCGGAGATTTGATAAATCATAATTGATACGGGGAGAAGCTGACAGGTGGAGCAGCCAGAAAGGGGGAGCAATGAGAAAGGGGGAGAGTGTTTAAAATCTGACGATGCTAGACGTGATCGATCAAATCATAGAAATCACGACAGCTGAGGATCGTGATAAAAGCAGAACAGTGGTGTTGGAATGGTGTGAGACAGTGTCCAGCTATCAACAATTGGTATCAACTTAAGAATTCACCAATTGGTATCAGTGTGGTTCAACAACCGGTTTTTTCTTTTAAGAATTGGTATCAGGGTGGAATCGACAATTGGGGTCTGACATGAAGTGATTCATTGATGAACTTTTCATTCTACTCTTGTTTCTCACGCCGAGCATTGCTCATGTGGGCTTAGAGTACATGTTAAGTGAATCCTTGAACGCTATCATAATCGCAAGAGGCGAATGGTGGTAGCAGCTGGAAGAAGACTCAGTGAGGTATCAAAGTGCAGAAAATATTTCTGAGCAGAGTTGTGAAGAGTTGTCAACAAACCCAAAGGGGGAGATTGTTGGGCAAAAATCCCTCAAGGTAACATTGCAGCATTTTTGGGTTGATTGTGTTTGTTGACAAAGCAGGTTTCCATGGAGAATTGTCGAGTTCCCGAGAAGTTGTTGACATTCCATGTTGACAAAGAACTTTGACAAAGGAAAGGACGATCTGGAGGCGGTACAAAAGAGCAGTACAAGGTGGCGCCGTTTTCCAGTGTTTGCCAATTTTTTGGGCCTGAAAATCGCCAATGGAAAATGGAGTGATATGTTGTTGGCGAAGGTTGAGGAGAGAGAAATGAAGAAGGTGTGCGGAAAAATCAAGCGTGGCGCGCAAAACTAGAGGGTTGCGCGAAATATTGAAGTGTGGCGCGCAAAACAGCGGGTTGCGCGAAATTGTATTTCGCGCAAAAGATGTTTCAAGGCCGAAAGCTTGAAAATCGGTAAAGGCATGAGGCGCGCGAAATTTTGGAGGCGTGCGCGGAAAATTGAAGTGGCGCGCGAAATAGCAGATGAAGTATTTCGCGCAAGAGGTGTTTCGAGCTCCGAAGCTCGGAAAATGGCAAAGGCATGAGGTGCGCGAAATTATGGAGCAGCGCGCGGAAAATGGTTGTGCGCGGAAGATTTGTATTTCGCGATCAAAGCGGATTACGCGCTCAAAGAGGGTTTTTCGCGCGGGGTCGATTTTGCCTATAAATATGAAGTGACCCTCCTCCATTCAGTAGAGTTCAAGACATAGAAAATACCCGAGCTCTGGTGCGCGAAATTGAAGTTTGAAAGGGTGTTGCGCGTAAACTTAAAGTTTGCGCGTAAAGTCAGACTGCGCGAAAAGCAAAGGCTGCGCAGAAAGTTTGAGTTGGCGCGTAAAAGGAAGGTTGCGCGAAATGTGGATTTCGCGCAAAGGCAGTGAATTGCGCGCAAGGCAGTTTCCAGGCTGCGCGTAAAATTTGAAGGTTGCGCGAAAAAGGAATTTCGCGCAAAGCATAGAAATTGCGCGCAAGGCACCGTAAGGGTTGCGCGTAAAACTTGAGGTTGCCCGGTACATCCGGTGCAAAGTGAGATTCATCTGCGGGTGAAAGTTGGACTTCAATAGAGCATCTACATACAGAGAAAGATGCATTCCTTAATGGAAATGAAGAGACCTACAGGTCTATAAACTGTGAGTGAATCCCTTCCAAGAGCAGTGAGCTTAGGAAGAGGAAGAAGGTGATCCTCTCCACCGGCAGTGAGCCAGAGAGAGAGAAACAGGGAGTGACCCTTGGGAAAGCAGTGAGCTGACCCTAAACCTTGTATAGGCAGTGAGCCTGGGCATAGAAGTGATCTAGCCCGAACATTGTAATCCACAGCTAGTGAAGTTTAGTGGACTTGGTACGACCGGCAACTTGTCGGCGTATGCTCCTTGGACGTAGCCCTTAGTGGTGAACCAAGTAAAAATCGCTGTGTCTGCCTGGTCGCTTCTCTGCATTGCACTCAAAGCATTATCATCAGATAAACTTGAAAATAACTGAGCATAGTATACACACAAGAGCAAACAAAGTGACCCTTGTAACAAAGAGGTCAAGATCCAGTGGGGCAGGAAGTATTTTGAAAAGAATATCCATACCCTGATTCACCCCCCCTCTCAGGGTACATAGGCCCCTATTGGCCCTAACAGTAAATAAGAGAAAATTCAATTAAATGCACAAAAAATGATAAACCTGTTAACATATACCAAATTGGTCAATTAACCAAATTACCAATTATCATATCATATATTACATTATGCCAAGTTACCTATTTATAGGTCAATTATGATCAATTACCAATTACCAGATTCATTTTAGATTACATAAAATTGCGAAAATTATGATTCATATATTAATTAAGCCCGATTACCATTACTCTTGTCAACAAATCATTATACTATCATGTTATAATGCCAAATACAATTTCATACCAATCACCCACTCACAATACAAATGATACTTTGTCAATACAATTGTATCCATTTCTATTTAAATCCAATACATATGTTAATCAATTCCATAAACAATTCCCAATTATACATAGGCTCTCGGTTCATATGTTCTAAGTTACAATAGAGGGTCAAGGGTTGATACACCTATTTTGTTGTTTCAAGTCCCTATATTAATGAAAAAAACTAGAAGAGGCCAATGGGAGGTCCTAGTTTGAGGTTTTATTCCATATATATGAAATACAGTTAAGAGAGGTCATGTTCATGATGTGTCGGCACAATCATACTATTTTCACATACTAAAAAAATAAAACCAGACCTTTGGATGATGTTTCAGACCACCTACATTAAGTGTAGAAGAATAAACCATGAGACTGATCATATAGATCAACATAAAACACCATGATTTCCTATATATTTTAGTAGATTTACCACATCATGGTTGTGTAAAGAAGATTTAAGGAGAAGCAAGAGGATTTCACCAAAACCAAGTGAGAATTATCAATTAAATGTGTTTAGATTAATGAATGGATAAAATAAAAAATTAATGGTATTGGAGAAGCTAAAGAAGAGTCATATAACCCTTCACAATCATAAAACATGAATTAGGTTTGCAGGGGGGTTAATTATAAGTTAAATGTGGGTTTTGGGGGGGAAATGTGTTTATTACACTCATTATTCTATCCCATCCTGACACCACCAGATAGCCTCTGGCTACCACTATCTACTCAATTGTGTCTTCTAGAAAGACTACATGGTTGGAAACTCCACTGGTTGTATGGTGGGTCTCCACCAATTTGTTGATAGGATCCCTATACATACAACATTCTTCCTAGAATCCATCAACAGACCAGTGGGTCTCACTAGCTAGCATGTGGGCTTCCTATAGGATTATCATGATACAACCTAGTCCACCAACTAGCTGATAGAAATAAAACATTAAAATTTTTTTAATCCACTACCAGTATTTTTAGGCCATCTACTATGAGTCACCAAAAACCTTTAAAAACTTTTTTAGACTAGGAAACATGACTTGATTTCAAAAAATAAAATGGTTAAAAACAACTTATAGAGAGAAGATACCTAGTAAAGATAAGGTTATTAAACAACTTATCTAATTGAAAGTGTTCTAATCATAATTCATATAAAATTTTTATTCGATATCACTCTCCTTTTTAATTCACACTATTAATTTTGTCATTAATATCCATGCGATTTATGATCTACCTCATCTAGGAATAAATTTCACTCATCACTAAATATAATGTAATTATAATTATTCTCAAATTTAACTATATTAATTATATCTATAATCTTGAAATTAACCAACATATTCACTTAAAAATCAAAACAAAAAAATCATGAAAATTTTTTATTTAAGTTTCAATGAATCTTAGGATGAGGGTAGGTGGGTATTGATGGGAAAATAAACTTTAAAATTAAAAAAGGAGGAAAATTTTATTAAATTAAAATGAATGATAATTAATTATTCTCAATGAAGGAAACTTATTCATCCAACACTCGTTCATGTGAAATAATACCCACTTTATTATCTTCTTCAGTGAAAAAAAAACATAAACATTTAACTCAGTGAATAACTAACCACTTTTTCTCACATATTTTTTCTTCTCTATTATTTTTAAAATGAAATGTGTGAAAGAATAAGCCTCACACCCATACAAGTCAATCCAAATAGTACCTTGATCTCCACCATTAATCTATTACCGATATTATTTATAATAGTTAGTACAATAAGGGGGAAGGTGTGTCTAGTCCAAGGTCAATCCAAGGTATCCCATTATCTAAATTTTTCATTATTTCTTTCTCTTTTTTTTCAAAATATAGAGGATTAAAGGAAAAAAATTAACTAAAATTTTCAAAACATCTAAATAATCAATTAAAACAATCTCAACTTCTTCATTTCAACACTATAATTCAAACAACTTCATGAAATTATCAACTCCCTTGATAAATCTCAATTAAAATCATGAATTTATACCAAAGAAAATGGGAAAGAATGAAAATTTTGATTCTTATTAATTCAATTCCTGGTCTATAAGGCTTGTAAAATGATCAATAGTAAGTATAGGTCTCAATATTATATGGGATAAAAAATTTCAAACAATGGATTAATTAATTTTAATGTAGTTTAAAATATTAATTCCTTTATAAGAAAAAAATAATTATTTAGTATTTATGCATATCCAAAGATTTCTCATGAAATAGGGTAAATTAAAGAATATAGAGAAAATAGACCAAAACCTTCTCAATATTGGGTATCATTAATTTATGAAATGAAATTATTTAAATAGTAAGTGTGACAGGGTAAAGAATCCAAATTTTTCACACAAATAATAATAATCCAATAATTCATTGTCAATTAAAGTACATGAAGAGGATGGATGCTCAACAAAATTTCCATGCATATAAGTTAGTGAATCATAATAAATATACACAAGAATGTTATGTAGTACATGTAAACAAAAACACATGATGAAAAATAAAAAATAATGACCCAACATGATGAAAAAATGGGGGGGGTCTTAAGGATCCCCAATGTTCTCCATGGGATCCACATCAAGTTACTCTTAACTTCGTTTTGAGGGAGGTGAAGTGGCAGTGACTATATATAGTAGAGTGGGGACTATCTCCAGGTCATGCCTAGATTATTCTTAGTACTAATAATAACATCCAGGGTCCTGAGAATATGCCTAATCTCTAAATCTTGGGATGGATCCCTGATCGATAGGGATGATATTTAGTGAGTAATTTGTTTAATGAAGGGGGCCTACAAATGTTCATTGTGTATATTCCCCTTTCCATTACTTTGGGTATCCATGTTTAAACATTGGTGGGAGCTGTATTGGTGGGAGAATCATAGGATTCCAAAGTTGGTTCCCATCTAGGAGTGCACTAATATGTATTTTTAAAGAAAATTTCCAAGGGGATTATTTGGGTATAATGTGATGAGGTGTGAAAGGGTTCATAACTATAAGTAAAGAAAATGGTGGATATATGGACCTAGGTGGGCTGAGATGGGGGAGACACCAGGTAATAAGTCTATGGTAGAACTGGTGGTTCTTCAAAATCAAGTGCCATAACTTCACAAATAAGACCCAGGGTGGATAATATGAAATAAAAAGGAGCCCCAAAATATTTTTTTTCACTCCTCTTATAGAATGAATCTATATTATGGTGGAATTATGTTTATAATTGAGTGTGTTAGAGGACATCTGGATCAGGAAGCGGACTAATTAAAACTATCTTCTCTCACATTAGTATTACAATTAGGGGTATACTCATTTTTCTAGACATAATTATCCCCATCCTTTATCAATAAGCCCATATTGAAAAAAAATCTAGATAAATTAATTCAATATTACTAAGAGTGATAAGTGTTCAATATCTTGAGTAATTTTTTAAATTTAATCCCATGTGTATGATGATCTTCCCTCTCACAAGGTTACCTTTTTTCTTCTTTTAATAGACCCTAAAATATTGTGGGAAATGATGGTCCATATTGAGATTTTTTATCTATAAATGGACTATATAATAACCACATCAAGATATATTACTGAGCATTAGAACTCACCCATTTCTAATAAAAATGTGTGATAGCATGGTGAATTATCTGGAGGAGCACCATCTTCATATATGCACTTTTGGTTTTAGAGAAATCATGTTGAATGGTGGGATCAGTTGCCAAAAATTTCCACATTCCATATAAATGATCCATTATAGTCTCAAGATCCAACGATTATTATTATTGTGTGACCAAAAAATCAGAAATGTAAATAATAAGAACAAATTCAAAATTTTCATGTTTCATTTTCTTTTTCTTATCATCCAACCTAAATGTGATAAATTCTATCCCTAACTAAAAAGTGTTGAGTAATTCCAACATGGGTTTCCTATAAGCATATTCCTTTACCCAAAATATGTTCTCAATATGAATTTATTCTAGAGTCACATGAATATTGAATTCCTTACTAATCTTCCATAACACTTCTAAATCAAATGTCTTATTAGTACATAGTGGTTTCCTCTACAATTTATCACACAATAATAAAAGAATAATATTGTAAACCATAAGGATTATATGAAATTAGGATTGGGAAACATGATTAAATGGGGATAGTCTTGGGGTAAGGGATTTAGGATGAGGTTTGGAAGGTTTATAGGGTGCATATGGGGATCAATGTATTTTGGTTCTAGGGTTAGGGTCAAGGGATGGGGAAGGAATCATCTTCTGATGGGAATAAGGTTGCTTAGATGAGGGGATTTTTGTTTAGGGTAATTTTTGGACTTGGTAAGGGGATTGTGTTTGGATTTGGGAGGGTATCCAATTGTTTATATGGTGAGGAGGATAAGGTTTTAGGATTTTTGGTTTATGGGGGTGAAACAATAAGGTGGGGAGATGGAATTTTTGACACACACCATAATAGAAGGCTAAGGATGGGTTAAATAGAGGAGGAATGAGGGTTTATGAATGTGTTGTGGTGGCCATATGTGAAATGAGGTATCATTTGGGAAAAAAGGGGATGAGATGATGGTTTGGGAAATGAACAAGGATAAGGGTTAAAATATTAGTGCTGAGTGGGGAAAAGGTATCAATAACAGATATTAAAGATGTTTCTAATGGCCCCCACCATAGTTGAAAAATTATGGGTCACCTGATAAATCAAGCACTGATAGCTATTGAGAAAGGGATGAAAGGGAAGAAATAGAAAACTAGTTCTTTGAATATATTTTTATAGGATATGTAACTCATTATAGAATGACATTATGGATTTTGTCATGGTTTCCTACCTCAATTTTTTTGAGTTCAAAAAATCAATTTCTCTTTTCTATGTAGGTCTCTATTGCGATGTGGACTCTAAATTGCATTCTCCTTCAAAAAAACCATGCAACATATCTTCCTAATTTTAGCTTTGAGGTACCAAATTTTATAGATCATCGAAAATATTCCATTTTCAATTCATTAGGTTTTTGTGATTTTACTAAGGACACTACCCCATGGGAAATGAATACACCTTTTCCATTTTTGATTGGTCAGAATATCGTAGCATTGTGTCGATGATGAAATGTGGTGGTGCCAAAAAATTCAAAATGACTAAATGTTCTCTTTTCATGTGTAATAGGAAATTATAGAATCATATATGGACTGAGTCATGGTAACCAAAAAATTTCTAGAATTCAATTTCTTATTTCTCCCTCAACCTCCCTATTATGGCATGATATCTTAATTGTGACATGGTTTTATACTTACCTTTTCAAATTATTGTCTACCCTTTAACCAATATCACATATTAATTTCATTAAATTTATTCCTTAACTTTCAATGAGTTTGGATATACCTAATTGGGAGTCAGTAGAGAATAATTTGGATCGTCAAAACTGACTCTATGACCCTAAATATAGCTACTACATGACTTTAAAAAAAAATTCTTAATTGAAAAAAACATACCATGGTTTCCCATAAGTGAGTGTTTTATTTATAGTTAAAATCTCTACATACCTTTCTTCTTATTCAATGTTTAGTTACCCTATATAATATTTATTGATTTATATCTTGATACAATTTCAATTCACTTTAAAATTTATCCATTCATCCTTCCAATTTTCCACATCTCTATATAAAGATATTTATACAATTAGGAATAAACTTAACAATATTGGCTGTAGATTCTTGGGAAACCATCAAAAACATGAATTGAACAATAATTCCTTGTCTCCTAGGAAAAAATATTTCCTTTGGATGTGTTATTCATGTCACAATCTTGTCTTTTCTTTATATATTTCAACATTAGCATAATTGCCCCTCTAGATCTCTTTTGTCTCATAAAATTATAGCAGTCTCTTCCTCCCATCAATATCTTCGCTCTAATTAATATCCTTGATTTACTAAAATTATTCATGGGTGATCTCTGTTACAAGGTTTTATGGTTTCCTAGATACTAACTATAATAGAGACCTGCCCAATGAGGTATTTTAGGCTACTTGATAATCCTTCAAAGCATCTTTAACTGGGTTTGAACAATAATTTAGACTTAATCTTATGATTTTATATAGAATCCTATTCATATATTTCAAGAACCCGATTCTTATTCTTGAGGTACGAGTTTCTTCTTTTCCTCTTTCCTTAAGTGTTTTTTGAGAAAATAAGGAAAATAAGGAAAAGTACCAAATTTTATGGGTACACGTCGTGTACTTTTCTACACACCATGTACCTTGGCCATGTGGGATGAGTACACAGGGCATGTAGGCCTGTCGGTGATGAAGGGTGTAAAAACTGGCTACACGCTTGTACTTGGTATTTACATGTCATGTAATCAGTTGGTAGGTGAACAGTAAGGCAGTGGGAGTAGCCACCAGCGGAGCAACAATACACGCTGTGTATTTAGAAATACACACCGTGTACTCATGTGGACAGATGAATAGTGCAGAGGTGAAAAGTAGCTGCCAGAGGAACAGTTAAAAAAAATGAAAAGTAGACACTATGTACTTGAGAGTACACGCCGTGTTGTTTTTTTTCAATTAAAATGGGTAGTAGCCTCCTCTTTCTACAGTGGAAGCTTATAATTATAGGAGGCCGTGGGAGAGATGTCCGAACCTTGGAGGAACTCCCGACCGTACACCAGAACTCATATTCCTTCATTGATGGTCTCGATTGAACCAAACATGTAGTTCTTCACTCTTCTTGAACCCTTCCTTCCAATTCATTCCTGAGGGGAAGTTATTTGGGTTTGAAAAAATTTCTTTTGTCGCATATCTATGTCATTCTAAGATGTTTTAGAAGGCACTGTTCACGTATATTGATCAGAGTAGATCAAGGTAGGTGGTCTGATGTTTAATTCCAACTGTCATGTGGTTTTTGTGTACCGTTGTGCTACGCGCCCATGTTGGGGTGTCGTATAGCTGAGGCCTTGATTAATTAATATATCTATAATTTCATAAATAATCTTATGATAATTATAAACTATTTTTTGGGATCATTTCTTGGATCCAGGGCCACCCCATGGGTGCATTTCCCTTGTTTAGCCGTTTGGCCAGGATACCCAAGGGTATTCCATGATTTAGCATGCTTTGAGTTTTATTGAGAGAAAATGTATATAATTGCTTGCTTATGTGTTGATATTGGCTTGGTTTCTTGTTTATACTAAGGTAAGTGTTTATCATTCCTGAGGGAAAGTGTTTTATTTAGCCTCAGGGAAACCTTTCTTATGCCTGTAGGCAGTTACTTCCGGGCCTGAGGGCATTATATCGTACGCCTGAGGGAAATATTCATTATGACTGCGGGCAATCACCTAAGGGTTTTGATTCTGATTGCCTGAGGGTAAGGTTTTTCAAGTCTTAGGACTCCGTTTACTTCATATATTCATTGTGGTGATTTCACATGTAATATCTTCCAAGCTAAAGCACAAACTTGGTATTGTTTTACCTTGTAATTTTTGGATAGCTTGTTGTGGTTTTTGCTGCGACATTGTATAGGAGATTTTAGGATAAGGATGAGTCTCAAAAACTAATAATTTAGTTATATTGAATTGTTAAATAATAATTAAATGGAAATGGAACTGGTAGGAGTAGCTAATTTTGATTACTACCTATTTTACTACATTTTCATTACTGCACACTACTATTGCACAAATTCACTGACAGTTGGCCACATGCCTTTGGTGGTTTCCTAATAGGATTTATTTCTCACTCCCTGTTTGGGTCATGTCTTAGTCCCAAATAGATTATATTGGTGCAGGTGTAGATAAGGGAAAGAGTTCCTATATAGGTACTTGATTGTTGTATAGGTGTAGGAGATCATGGGACCGATCTTAGGCTTGCGATGCAGCTGAGTTCTTGCTATTCTGTTTTACTGTGATTAGTTGTATGTTTAACTTATATTGTATTGATTCCGATTGAATTGTATCCTATTTTGGATGTTTTCTTAGACTTAGAGACATATTGCATCATTATATATGATTGTTGTTCATTTCTTTACTTCAGTACTGTGTCCATTTCAGTATTGGTATTTTTTACTGCTTCCACTATTGTATGTTTATATTTTCTCCGCTGTGCTACACTTTGACAAATGAGGTAATAGTTTCCCCACTATCAGACCTGGGCCCCCGCTGCTAGTTTCCAGCCTCTGGCATTTTGGGAAATGCGCTTGAGGTCATGTGACCAACCGGGTTTGGGGCACCCGTTGAGTGGCACCCAGAACCGGGACATTACAAAGTGGTATCAGAGGGGTTATTTTCTTCTTGACTTACTTTTTGGAGCCTATAGTCCGGGATACGATGGAACAGGGACTTGGTAATAAGCTGTGCTAGGGAGTAGCTAACCTGTGTACAGGGAAATGCCAATTTACCTCGTGTTGCAATTTTTCTGAATGTGAAATTTTACAGTTGATATGATTTTCACCATTGGGTGACACACTTGTTGTGTGATATTTATATTTTTGTACCTGGGTTTTATTTAGTTGAAACCCAATGAGATGAGGGTATGCCATCTCATGCATCATTTAGTCACATGTTATACTCACATTCAATGCATAGTTTCCATTCCATATAGGTGCATTAGAAATTGCATGTTGTTGTGATAGATGTTGTGCTAGAAAGTGAAAGCTGTTGTGATAGATGCCTTGATAAAATACCTGCTATTTGATAGGGTATTGTTATGTAAGGTTCTGTAAATGAACTCCAAACTTTGGTTTTTGAAGAGTATGGGCCCTCATCAACCAGAATCTGGTGGATCAGAGACTTGATTACCTTGTTATAAAACGCATAAGATGCCAAGCTTTGGTTCCCGGGGAGTATGGGCCCTCATGGACTGGAATTTGGAACTTTGGTGTTTGTTTAGTGGTTTTCTGGGCTCCAGAGTAGTTTCTGAGGCTTACTGTCTGGAAAAACCCAGAATACACGCTGTGTATTTTTGATTACACGCCATTTAATATTCTGTTTGGGAAGAAATGGAAAACAATGAAGTACACACTCTGTACTGTATGTACACACTATGAAGTTTATGACTCTGTCATAGGCTGTGTAGGCAGAAACACAGGATGGGGAAGTTCTAGAGGGAACATGCCGTGTACCGATTGTACACACTATGTCGTGTTGACCCTGTGTCCGCCCGTGTAACTAACAACACAGACGAAGGAATATTTGTTTATACACGCCATGTCAATCCCGAACATGCCATGTAGTGTAACCTAGGAATCCGACTGTGAATCTAACAACACGGGTTGGTGTTATCCTTTACAATACATGCAATGTCCATATGGAACATGCCATGTGGTGTGAGATGTGTGTCCGACCATGTAACTAACAACATAGGTCGGTGAAGCTCGTCTAGTACACGCCATGTACCTAAGGGACATGCCATGTAGTCTTGACCGGTGAAATACTGTGTGGACTTGGCCATGTGGCTGGGGGAAACGATGTGGTTTACACACTGGGTATGGGTGTAACACGTCGTGTGGTGTCAGTTGAGTAGCCAACCATGTCACTAACAACACAACAGTTGGAATTTAATCCATACACGCCGTGTCTATCTGGAACATGCCGTGTAGTTCGAGCTGTGTACTCGGCCGTGTCACAGACAACATGGGTCGGTGAATCATGTCTAGTACATGTTGTTTAGACCTTATAAATACTGTGTAGTCTCGTTCAAAAGAGAGTCATGTGGCTAATCTGTGTAGAAGGACTTGGGTAGGGGAAGAAAATTCAAGTACACGTTGTGTGTGAGGACAACACGCCGTGTGTGGGGTGTTACATGAACAGTCTTGGAAGAAGTACACACCCATGTGAAAGACTTAAGGGAATATTCCGTGTAGTTATTATACATGATGTGTAGTCTTGTTTTGTAAAAATTGAATGTTTTCTTTCTCCTGTTCCATTTTTACACTCCTTGTTTTCAGTCCTTGATGATATTAATCTAAGGCGTGTGATTGGACTTATAGAGTCATGCCGCTAAGACAACCTCGAGTTGTTCGCCAGGATAGTGACAATGAGTATACTCCCAAGACGGCAGACCATGAGCTACCGATGGATTCTCCAGTAGCGCCAGATGTGGAGCCAGCAGTTATAGCAGACATAGGCACGAGGGGATAGTTCCGTGAAGGCTTCATGCAGTTCATGCGGACCTTCCAGGGAGCACTGCCGGCTGCCACATCTATGGCAGAGCTGACATGAATATTCCATTATAAGCATCCACCTATAATTTCAGGGGATAGCGGACCATAGGCTGCGAATTATTGGTTGGGTTCTATGCAAACTATTTTCAAGAATCTAGAGACGCCTCTAGGGAGGAGGGTCAAGATCACTACATACATGCTGCGTGATTCCACCAAGAGGTGGTGGGATGTTACCACCAAGACTGAGCATCACTGAGAAATGGTGTGGGAATATTTTTAGGTATTCTTCTATGACTTTTTATTTCCAGATACACTGAGGGAAAATCGAGCTAGAGAGTTCCTGAATTTTTAGTAGGGCGTTATGTCAGTGATGGACTATTTTTACCACTTCATTGAGCTACAACACTTTGCACCTGTTCTGGTGGGTGACGAGATGTTGAGGGTTCGAAACTTTGAGGATGGTCCTCGATATGAAATCCAAGTGCTGGTGAATGTTTTCAGGTTTCCTACAGTGAAAGATATTGTGAACTAGGCACTGATTACTGAGTGGAACCTATTGGAAG
Organism: Viscum album; assembly: GCA_963277665.1. Classification (NCBI taxonomy): domain Eukaryota; kingdom Viridiplantae; phylum Streptophyta; class Magnoliopsida; order Santalales; family Viscaceae; genus Viscum; species Viscum album. The sequence continues at coordinate 705,703,562 of OY728121.1, read as the reverse complement.
ATAGTGGTGTAGGCCAGGTTGGTTCGAAACCAGTTTCTGGTACTATCTCTACCAGTAAGAGGAAGAGATAGAAGCATTTCTCTCACAGTGGCGGTACTGGTCATAATATTTCTTTAGGTGGCTAGCTGATGTGCTACCAATGTGGTAAAGAGGGGCACAAGAGACCTCAGTGTTTACGTAACCCAGTGGAGTGCCGAGCTTGCGGCAAGATGGGTCATCTGCAGTGCTTTTGCAGGTCGTTTCCACCAGTGGCTAGTGAGAGGAGTTCTGTGAAGACTCTGCATGCAGAAGTAGGGCCAATAGCTTCTTACCAGTCAGAGAATTGGAATACATCAGGATGTTTAGGTTGAAGTGGTGGTCGTGGTCATGGTAGTCAGACAACAGGATCTTAGAGACAGAAGGGCAGGCCAACTCAAGGTAGCCAGACTATGTCGCAGGGTCGCGGCACTAGGTAGGCATATGCAGTGCAACAGACCCAACAAGAGTAGGATCCTGGACCTTCCACTATCAGAGGTACTATTTTAGTTGCTTATGTTTTTTCTTGAGGCCTTTTCGATACTGGTTCTACACATAGCTTTATATTTTTGACCATTGTGGAGAGCCTTGGGATCTATGTTTCTCCATCTTATGATTTTATGATGTTAGACACTATATTGGGGATTAGAATGACAGGTGTTCATCATTTCAGGGAGTGCCCCATAGAGGTTGGTTGGTGTCACTTTCTGTGGGACCTCTATGTCTTAGAGATGATAAGATATGATTTCATTCTCGATATGGACTGATTGGTACCCTTTCGAGCCTTTGTGGATTTCTATTGTCGTAGGGTGAGTTTCACGTCACCAGAGGGTGGAGAGTTTCTATACAAGGGAGAATGGGATGTCTAGGCGATCTGAGCTATACCTAAACATCGTGGGGATGTGGAGTGACAACCCATATTGTGAGTTTATATCTGGATGACCAGGGAACTTGTCAGAAGGATTTCCCTCTAGTAGTTGATCATTTCAGGGATGTCTTCCCAGACGACTTTTCAAATCTACCTCTTGAGAGAGAGGTGGATCTCTCTATTGAGGTTATTCCAGGAGTAGCACCGGTGTCCATTCCTCCTTACAAGATGTCTACACCAGGGTTGTAGGAGCTCAAGAGGCTGTTGGAGGATTTGCAGGCAAATGGTTTCATCTGACCAAGTACTTCTCCTTGGGGTTTGCCTATCCTGATTGTGAAGAAGGAGGACGATACCCTTAGAATTTGTGTGGATTATCAGAAGCTGAACCAGTTGATGGTCAAGAACCGGTATCCCTTGCCAAGGATTGGCAATCTTTTTGATCAAATTCGAGGAGCATGAGTGTTCTCAAATATTGACATGAGATCCAAATATCATCAATTACGCGTTAGACCACCGGACATACCACTTATAGATTTTCAGAGTAGATATGGTCTATAAAAGTACTTGGTCATGCCGTTCGGACTCACGAATGTACCATCAATTTTCATGGATTTGATGAATCATGTGTTCCACCCATATCTGGATTATTTTTTGGTAGTCTCCGTGGATGATATCTTGGTGTACTCTCACACTCGACATGACTATGCTACCCATCTTGAGATCATTATGAGTACACTGAGAGAGAATCATATATATGCTAATCTCTTAAAGTGCCACTTTTGGATGGACCAGATTCACTTCCTGGGTCATATCATCTCAAAGGCAGGAGTTGCTGTAGACCCAGAGAAAGTGAGAGCAGTAGTTTCCTGGGAGCAGCCCAAGAACGTGTTTCAGATACGGAGTTTTTTGGGGCTAGCTGGTTACTAAAGTTGATTTATATAGGACTTATCCCGCTTAGTAGCACCATTGATGGGTTTGACTAAGAAGGATGTGAAGTTTGTTTGGTCAGAAGCTTGTGAGATAGCCTTTTAGGAGATTAAGGTAAGGTTGACATCAGCACCAGTCCAAATACTTCCAGAGAAAGGGAAGAGATATACAGTTTATTGTGATGCATCAGGTATTGTTATGGGAGCAATTTTGATGTAGGGCGATCGTGTAGTTGCATACGGGTCTTGGCAGTTGAGGCCACATGAGAGGAATTACCCGAAACATGATCTTGAGTTGGCTGCAGTTGTTCATACGTTATGCTGTTGGAGACATTATCTCTTGGTAGAACATTTTTTAGTGTTAACGGACCACAAAAGTCTCAAATACATATTTTACCAGCATGACCTGAATCTAAGATAGCAAAGGTGGGATGAATACCTTCTGTCCTTTGACTTTGAGCTTGCCTATACACCTTGTAAGGGTAACACATTTGCTGATGCACTGAGTAGGAGGACTCCGATACAAGTAGTGCAGCAGGCCAGTGGTGAGTGGTAGATTATGGATTTGTTCTCTGAGATGAATTTGGAGGTGCATGATAGTCAGGGGTGAGCCTATCTTTCTTCCTTAGCTGTGACTTCTACCCTCCTAGAGAGAGTGAGGATGAGAAAACTATTAGATTCAAAAGACCTAGTTCCACGAGATTTGGTGGAAAGTGAGGAACCTCCTCTTGGTTGGATGATAGGCGATGATGAGGTACTGCATTTCCATGTACAAGTGTGGGTTCCAGGGGATATACGCGGGGAACTGATGAAAAATTTTCATGCTTCATATTAGGCAGTGAATCCTAGAGTTACCAAAATGTACCGTGACTTGAGACGATAGTATTGGAGGCCGGGTATGAAATGGGAAGTAGCTGGTTTTGTTGTGAGATGTTCTACCAATAAGTAGGTGAAGGTGGATAATTAGAGGACAACTGTACTGTTGCAACCTTTACTCATTCCGGAGTGGAAATGGGATGATATCGCAATGGATTTCGTGATTGATTTACTGAGGTCACCTCAAGGCAGTGATGTCGTGTGGGTTGTTGTGGACAGACTTACGAAGGTAGCTCACTTTTTACAGATCAAGGAGAACTTCAGTGCTGATGAGCTCAGTAAGTTGTATTTCTGAGAGGTATTACACCTTCATGGGGTCCCTCATTCTATCATTTTAGATAGGGAAACCCATTTTACGTCTCGTTTTTGGCAGAGTTTTCATAGGGCACTAGGTACATAGGTGCTTCTGAGCACAGATTACCACCCTCAGACCGATGGAAAGTCAGAGCGTATGATCCTGGTGCTTGATGATATGCTCCGTGCATGATTCCTGGACTTTGGGGGCTCTTAGGAGAAGCACATACCCCTGGTCAAGTTTTCCTATAATAATAGTTTTTAGGAAACTATTTAAATGGAACCTTACGAGGATTTATATGGTAGGCCATGCCAATCACCTTTGTGCTGGTTAGAGGCAGGTGAGGAAGCTTTACTGGGACCACGTCTCATTTAGGAGACATCAGATCAGGTCCAATTGATATCGAAGCGTATGGATACTGCACAGTCTCGTCAGAAATCTTATGTTAATCGCTGTAGAAGACCCTTGGAGTTCATGGTCTGGGATTAGGTTTTCTTGCGTGTTTCACCGAGGTTGGGACAAAAGCGGACCAGGAGATAGGGTAAAATTTCACTGAGGTATGTGGGGATATTTGAGATTCTGGAGAGAGTCAATCCGGTTGCCTATCAGTTGCAGTTACCATAGAGGTATCGATCCATGTACGACGTCTTCCATGTATCTCATCTACACCGTTATCACTCAGACCCATCTCACGTTTTTTAGCCCGAGGAGGTTGAGCTTCATGTCGATGCGTCATTTGAGGAGCATATGATTCATATTGTTGATAGGAGCATGAAGGTTCTCTGAGGCCGGTCAGTTCCTCCCATATGGGTGCTATGGCTGCATGGCTGAGTGCAGGACAAGACCCGGGAGCGGGAGATCGACATACGTGCTCAGTGGGCAGAGTTGTTTTGAGCTTTATCTTCACCACCCTTGGAAGAGAAATTCGGGGACGAATTGTTTTAAGGGGGATGTTTGTAAGAACCTGGTTCTTATTCTTGAGGTACATGTTTCTTCTTTTCCTCTTTTCTTAAGTGTTTTTGAGAAAATAATGAAAATGGGGAAAAATACCAAAATTTTTGGGTACATGCCATATAATTTTCTACACACTGTATACTTTGGCTATGTGGGATGAGTACACAGGGCATGTAGACCTGTCGGTGATTAAGGGTGTAAAAACTGACTACACGCTGTGTACTTGGTATTTACAGGCCGTGTAATCGGTCGCCAGGTGAACAGTAAGGCAGTGGGAGTAGCCATCAGTGGAGTGACAGTACACGCCGTGTATTCAGAAATATACACCGCGTACTCATGTCGAATGATAAACAGTGCGGCGGTGAAAAGTAGCCGCCAGAGGAATAGTTAAAAAAAGGAAAAGTATACACCATGTACTTGAGAGTACATGCTGTGTAGTTTGTTTCTTTTACTTAAAAAGGGAAGTAGCCTCCTCTTTCAATAGAGGAATCTTAGAACATCGAGAGGCTATGGGAGAGACGAGCAAACCTTGGAGGAGCTCCCAACCACACACTGGAACTCGGATTCCTTCGCTAACAGTCTTGATTGAACCACGTGCATGAGTTCTTCACTCTTCGTGAACCCTTCCATCCAATTATTTCCAGAGGGGATGTTTTTTGGCTATGAATTAATTTCTTTTATCCTAGATCTACATCATTATCAAAAGTTTCGTAAGGCATCGTTCATGTATATTGATAGGAGGAGATCAAGGTAGGTGGTCTGATGTTTAATTCCAACTGTCATGTGGTTTTTGTGTACTTTGTTCTACGCGCCCATGTTGCGGTGTCGTATGGATGAGGTCTTGATTAATTAAGATATCTATAATTTCATAGATAATCTGATGATAATTATAAACTCTTGATTGGGATCATTGCTTGGATCCAGGGCCACCCTGTGGGTGTGTTTCCCTTGTTTATCTATTCTGCCAGGATACCCGAGGGTATGCCGTGATTTAGCATGCTTTGAGTTTTCTTGAGATAAAATGTATATAATTGCTTTATTATGTGTTGGGATCATCCCGGTTTCTTTTTTATCCTAATGGGAATGTTTCTCATGCCTGAGGGAAAGTGTTTTATTTAGCATGAGGGAAAATTTTCTTATGCATGTGGGCAGTTGCTTCCGTTCCTGAGGGCATTATCTCGTACGCATGAGGGATATATTCGTTATTCCTATGGGGAATCACCTAATGGTTTCGATTCTGATTACTCGAGGGTAAGGTTTTTCATGTATGAGGACTTTGTTTACTTCATATATTCATTGTGGTGATTTCACATGTTATCTCTACCAATCTAAAGCACAAGATTGGTATTTTTTTACCTTGTACTTGTTGAATAGCTTGTTATGGTTTTTGCTATGGAACTGTATAGGATATTTTTGGCTAAGGCTGAGTATCAGAAACTTATAATTCAGTTATATTGAATTGTTAAATAATAATTAAATGGAAATGGAACTGGTAGGAGTAACTGCTTTTGAGTACTACCTAGTTTACTACATTTTCATTACTGCACACTGCTATTGTACAAATTCACTGATAGTTTGGAGCAGGACTTTGGTGGTTTCCTACTAAGATTTGTTTCTCACACCCTATTTGGGTCATGTCTTGGGCCCAAAATGATTATATTGTTGCAGGTGTAGATAGGGGCAACAGTCCCTATATAGGTACTTGATTGTTGTAGAGGAGTAGGAGAGCATGGGACCGAGCTTAGGCTTGCGATGCTGTTGAGTTCCTATTGTGTTGTTTTACTATGATTTTTTGTATTTTTCCATTGTATTGTATTGATTTAGATTTTAGTGTACTCTATTTTGGATGCTTTCTTAGAATTAGGGACATATTGCATCATTATATATGACTGTTGGTCATTTATTTACTTCAGTACTATGTCCAATTCACCATTGGTATTGTTTGCTACTTCTGATTTTGTATGTTTATATTTTCTCCACTGCGCTGCACTTTAACAAATGAGGGCATAGTTTACCCACTATCAGACCTGGTCCCTCACTTATAGTCAGTAGCCTCTGGTGTTTGTGGAAATGCGCTTGAGTTCATGTGACCAACTGGGTTCAGGGAACCTGTTGAGTGGCACCCGGAACTGGGATGTTACATATATATATATATATAAAATATCAACTTTTCCATTAGTTTTTTGATGATACAAGGTTCTCATTTTATAGAAAACCTTATAATTATGCAACACTTCCCTAAATAATTGATTGTCAAAGTGAGTTCCCCTATCAATAATCAACAAATTTGAAACCTCAAATCTATAGAATATATTCTTCTTCAAGAACTTGGTTACCACTTTTTTGTATTAGTTTTTGTGGCCATGTATGTTACCCAATTTGAAACATATTTGACACACACCATGATGTAGGTGTGTTTGGAAGATTTGAGGAAGGTCCCATGAAGTTGATTCACCAAACATCAAAAACCAAAACTTCCATGACTAGGATTTATGGAATTTCATCTATTTTACTAATATTATTGGTACATTGATAATGATATCATGATACCATAAATATTATTCCATGTCATTTTAGTAATGGATAGAAAAATCCACTTTGAAAAATTGTAGCCACAATGCACTCCGGCCCGTGGTGTTCTCTATTTGGATAGGAGTGACATAACTTCATCACAATTTGAATTTCACTTTTGGTAACATAAATCAAGATCATAAAATCATCATACTACATAAATAGTATCGGAACTTCAAATAATTAGTGGTGTAAACCACTAAAAATGGATTCTTATACCCATAGGATAGTGTGGATAAAATGTCCTAGTGGATAATTAGTTCCCAATGTCAGTGAACCATGGTATCTCTATGAGTTCTATCACAAATAAATGAACATTTTAAAACTCCTTATATATCTAAAATTATTTTTATATAGATATTTTTTATAATTCCATCCCTAATAGTTGATCAAAAATAACATTTTCCGACCCCATTTAATCCTAGACTTCAATAACAAACTCTTTAAATAATAAAATCTACTTGATCTACCAGGGTTTTAATTCTTCTTTGTCCACATGTATTTAAAATATATATGATTAGTATGGGACAAAAATTTGGATAGTGAGAGGTAAGGTTTAAAATTTTTCAAAGAAAATACCACCTTAATTAATTCCTTCTCTATAGCTTAGCCTATGTGAATGTCTTGCTTTCATAGTAGATAGGTTGAAAAAACATGTTTTTATTTCTACCAATAAATAATCCCATATCATAATACCTAAAATCAGACATCAAATAAAATTATTCTTTTTAATTTATTAGTATCATTATGGGAGTATTGATCAACCTTGTCTTTAATTCCATGAAATTTTACTTCCCATTTTTGTCAAATTTGTTGTCCACATCCTTGGATATAAGGTGAGTGAGGGGTCAAGTGATCTAGGGAAAGCCTTTTAAAAACATTTGAAAAAAGATATATGAAACATAAAACTTTTAATATTTTACATTTCTTTTGGATCTTGTAACTCCTTTATTACCTTGATTTTTATATGGCTGACTTCAATCATGTCTTTGGAGATAATATGGCCAAGAGTAATTCCATACACTACCATAAGATATCATTTTCCTCAATTTAGTAAAAGAAAAGGCTCTTCACATATTTCAAGTTCCAAATCAATATTTATTCACACTTTGAAAGACCACACATAGCATGACAATTCATCCATGAAATCTTTGAGGAATTCATTTTCCATCCTGTGAAATAAATGTATCATGTACTACTAAAAAGTGACAGGTGTATTACACACATAAAAATAAATGCATTGATAGGAAATGGACAAGTATATAAAGGTGAATATAGTGTTTTTTTGGTCCTCTAATTCCATATAAATCATGTTACACCTAGTGTAACCACCTAGGAAGAAGTAAGTCTCATGCTCATCCATCCACTCCAAAATCTCATAAATAAAAGGAAGGAAAAACAATCTTTTATTTTTTACTTTATTCAACTTTCAATATTTAATACAAACCCTACATCTCATAATCATATGGGTGGAAGTTATCTCATCATCATTATTTACTATAGTCATTGATTCTATTTTTGAAATTGAGGAAATAATCCCAACATCCAGTTGCTTCAATAATTACTTTTCCAAAAACTCCTTCATTGGATGGGTCAAAAATATTTGGTTCTATCATGTTGAATTTATAGTTCCTCTAATTGTACATTGTTGGTGAACATAGAGGGTATAATACCCTTGGTATCTATAATTATTCATGAAATAACAACTAAACTTCATTTTAATACTACAACCAACCAATTATCATTTTCCATAGGGAGAGATGTATTAAAAATCTTTAAAAACACCTCATATTCTCCCAATAATATATAAAAAATGTTTTTGGTGAGTTTATTTAGATTTATCATTGGTAATTTTAAAATTAATGGTGTTAGTTTTGAAAAATTGTCCCTGGAAAGATTCTCTATAACTTAAAAATATTCTTCTACTTCATATTTCCACTAATGAACTCTTCTTTCTAAAATTCGTCTTCATTAAACACAAATTGGGTCTCTAGTGATCTATACCTCTCTTCAGTGGTTGTAATGAGGTGAAAATCATCTAGTTTTTTTGACGTTTTACTAATTTTTAATACATAATTGAAACCATTATTCTCCACCGGTAAAATAGGATGTCCTTGATTGACATAGATAAAATACTTTCCTATATAAAGGAAAGGGATCCCATGAATGATTGGGACCTATCATTATTCATCCATCTACAGAATCAAAAAGTCACCTGGAATGATGAAATTTCCCACCTTCACCAAAAAATATTCAAGAAAACCATTAGGATACTTTATTGAGTAGTCTACAATTTCTGCATGACTCTCATGGGTTTCATATTTCTCAACCAAAGCTTCTTTAATACATTCCAAAACATAAAATTTATAGCTTCTCTCATATCTCAATGTTTTTTTCTAAATTTGAATTATCTGACGGTGTAATGAATAAAAAATATGCTCTGGTATAAGATCTTGGGTGGGAGTTTCTGTTGGACCGCTTATAAACATTCATTACTTAATGAAATCAGGCCGAGGTCCCCTAATTTATTTTTATTAGATATTATATCCTTTAGGAACTTATCTTATATCCATATCTATGAGATCACATATTAAAATGGAATATTTATGTGAAAATTCATGAAAATAACAGTTTTTTATTTATCTTAGAATTTATCATGAAATATCCTCTCTAATAAAAGAAGAAGTGTTTAATATGGATTCACTTCCCAATTCATAAACTTTTTCTCTACTATTATGTCTTCATAATTCTATTGAGTCATTTTTCCATCCTTCCCTACTTTTCTTCTCTCAACCACTTCTTCTAATTGAATTTTATTTTCTTTCACAGTTTCTTTTTTATTCCCCCAACCTTCTCTTTTAACTCTTTTACAATCTATAAGTAGGTTTCCTTAACCTATTAACTTAGTAACTTTGTGTTACCTGATAAGACTCCAAGCGACCTCTCAGTCAACTTTTGGGAAATATGTCCTAACCATGAATCAATATTTCAGAGGAGTTCTTAATTATTTTCTAGATAATTTTCATGAATTTAGATGGTTCTATAAACTTATTTGATACACTAGTTTGTTTTATTAATGTATTTGGTTCCTAGGTACTTGAAAGAGTGTTTGGATTCTTCAAATTGTGGTTAGTACTACTGTTACTACTAAAACTGTGTCTATGTGTTTTAGAATTACTAAATATTATCTCTATGTTTTTTTATTCTTGGGGAAACCCTGGAGGATCTAGATTAAAAATATCATTATTCTCTCCACTAGTTATCCAAACAAGATCATATTGAACCAACCTCACCCCTTTTTTATATTTATTTTGGATATACAATTAAATCCAGTTGTAGTTTACAAAGTTCATCTTTCCCATAAAGGTTTCTTCTTCTCTAGATTGATTATCCTAAAAAATATAATGACATCCATGACTCTCACAAAAAATAACTTGGGGAGGTTTATAGGTAGATCCTTAATTATTAATAACCAACAATATTTCCGCATTCTTTGACATGACCTAATGTATAGAAACTAGCTTGGTCATCTCGTTTACCTAGTGTGAACCCCTATTATCCATCTATCTATCTTATTTACATTAAAAAATATTATCTTCTAGAACATCTAGAATTGATTAAGCTTTCATGGGGTCTTCCTCATCAATCATCCTCCTACCAATAAATTTACTATGCTCGGGGAGTTGTTTTTCAGCCTGACGTAAAAGGTATATAGTTATATCTAAAAGGAGATTCCATGATTTGGGAACCTCTATAGATTTTAATTATATCTCTACTAAACCTTGTAGGTAAATTTACCATCAGTTTTCATAAAATTATAAATTGAACTTATTAGTTTTTTCATCTTTTCTAGGGGAAAATATCTTTCTATAAATCTATGGGTGGGCTCTACCCATGTCATGATGGATCTTAGTGGTTGTGAATTAAACCACATGTTTTGGAACTATTTAATGAAAATGGGAAGGTGTAAATAGGGAAATAATTATCAAAGACTCCATTATTATTAAATTTATCATAAATATCAAGATATTTAGAAATATGATTATTCTGATTATCATTCTACTTGCCTCCAATTGGCCAACATTTTAGATCATCTGAAGAATTATTGGATTCAATTAAAAGTTTTTTACCTGAATGTGTATATTTCTAATGTAGGGAGTATCAACATCAATGGATTATATCCCATAATACATCTGATTCATCTCCCATGGATCTTGTTGAGTTATGAGAATAATGTTTTCCAACTCCTCCCATGTTTCTCAGGATCGTTAGATGTTCTCATTTACTGCGCTTTGGTTTTGTGACAAATAACATTTTATTTTCAAGTGGAATTCAAGAGAATACTTAAAATACAAACACCTTGATCTAGTTTATAGAGTGTGGAATATGCACCTATAATAAAAAATAAGGCAAATGAAAAAACCAGTGCATGTCAAATATAATCAAAAGTAAAACATCCATTGAAATTAAAAGAATAAAATAATAAATTGATAGTTAATTATTCAGTCAGTTCACTGTCATGTCCCTAAAAGAAACAAAAAAACATATAGCATGCATAGGAATTGTCACATCCTTTTTTAATTGGTTAGAGTTTATAATTTAATACATTGAACCCTAATAAATAAAACTAAAAAATTGTAGGAAAGGAATTCAGAGTCCTGAGGTCAAACCAATGGGAACACGATGGATCCTAACCTAGTGAATATTTTTTTTTATTGTTTTGGAAGAATTTATGGGTGAAAAATGTTGAAATAAATTAGCGAGGAAGCATGAAAAACTATAGAAGGTATCATAAAGGAGAGAGATTAATACTTTTGATGATGATAGATAAGATATACCAATTTCAAATGATGTTTTCCTAAATTTACTCATGCGTTCATTTTATGAATCACCCAACACTTTTACAAATTCTCATCCTTAGAAAGAATATTACATGTGACCATGGTGAAAAAAATAATGTTGTGGTTATATCCCTATCTAGACTATATATTTTAAAAAGAAAGGGACTAACATTTGGGGGGGGGGACTCGTATATACATAGGGAATTCCTCAAGACTCTATCAAATTTACACTTCCAACTAGAGTCTTACATATTCTAGGTTACGATATCTTTGGTCTCATCATTGTATAACTTATTAATTAGTGTCACCAACTAAATCCAATAATAATATACCATGGTGTGGTTTCATATGTTTCACTACGATTTATTTTCTAACCCTTCACTTCAAGTGACTTCTATCTTCAATCATTTTATGTTTTGGGGGATATGATGTGATTCAATTATTTTTTCCTTAAAAAATCTACAAATCCCTCAAGTTATTTTTAATAGATCAATTGGATAAAAACAATTTAAAAAGAAACATATAAGGTAGTATTTGATAAATAAAAGAAACTCAAATTTTGGAAAAATGGTATGCATAATTAAGGCTCACCAACCTTTGACTTAAAGCCAAGTCATAAAAAATTTATGATATTCAAAAAAAATTTAGATATGAAGTAACTGTTTCATATTTATTAAAAGTAGAAATAGATATTATTTAATCACAATGGTGCATGGGTTTGGAGATATGAAAGAAAAATAATGTTTAATTTTGAAGGTTTAAATGATTAATCCCACAGAGGGATGAAAATTCAATTACCCACATGTCATAAGTGTTGAAAAAGGTTCATTGAGAACACCATTGAAGGAACAATGAACTACTTAAAGTATAGAAAATAAGTTCATAAAGATCAATATTTAGGAATATATATCAATAATATATTTAATATGATGGAATATTGGAAAGTTTTTCTCAATTATCCTGCCACGGTCTAATGTTATAACTGTAAATAACATGGACACTATACATATAAGGAATTGATCCTTAATCAAAGAATAATTTAATTCTTTAAAAATAATTCAATTTCTTTTATTCCTTAGGACCTTTTTTAGTTTAGAGTTTTATGGAATCAGGTCATAACTCTTACATAAAAAACCCATTCATTATAATGTGTTAACTTCCATTATGTATCCATTTTTTGACAATATATATCTTTTGAAAGAATGAAACATGATTTATTTTCATGTAAAACCTTATTGATTTTCAACTTTACTTCATCATTGTACCTAATCATCATTAAACATTATGAAAAACATTTTAAAATATAGTATGTGAATAAAAAGCCTAATAAGGGACATAAAACAAGAAGAATAGAAACTCATTAGTAAATTTGAAAACCATGATATCATATAATAAAATTTTCGTTTAACATAATAATCATTGAGAAAAAATTATTATCTAATTACTCATAAAATCATCTTTACTGCCCAAATATTATCATAAATAACTTTATCTGAAAAATAATTTAAGACTCATAATCATGAGGGTTTATTAGAAAACATGAGAAAAAAAGATTTTTTTTCTTAAGAACATACCTTTTTACCCTTAAAGGGAATAATCCTTAATTTTAACAAAATATCACAAGCTTACATTATAAAATAAAAATATTTTAGGAAAACTCATTAGAAAGTATATAAAGGTCATGTAGGTTCCTTGGTACATCATCTTCATAGAACCCTTACAAGAATCCATATAAATGGAATAACATTATTAGTGAATTCAAACATAATTTTCAATAGAACATAATCATTAACCAATGCATTGGAGATATATATAAACCTCAACCATCATCATAAATAATTTTTAGGGACCATAACATACATAAGAAACATATAATATTGAATTTACATCACCAAACTCATACAAATATACTTTTTATCCCATAAATAATACATATTCGGATATTGATATATCCATTTCCTTTAAAACCCCATTTTCAAAACTAAAATACCCCTGAAAAACGGAAGGAGGATTTTTATTTGAATAATACATGGAATATTTTAAATAAAACAAAATATCAAATAATTAATTTTTTGTTAGGAAAAGTCGTTGATGCCGTATACTTTAAAATAGAACATTCCTTTTTTTCCATTTAGTAAATAATGTTAAAATGTTTCACATAAAATAAATAAAAATTTTCCTTTTGAAAAACAATGAAAAAATGTTAATAGAGACATAAAATATCCTTTATTTTTTTTAATTACAATATAAATTCATCCATAAAATAATTTTATTAATAAGTACATGGAATAAAAATATTTAGAAAATAAGCCTTCAAAACATTTAAAACTATGTTTTAAGGTAAATTGTCCCTTAACTTGAGTCCGACTTGCCACAGAAATTATTTATCTTCCTAAATAATAAACTTATGTTAATTATTTACTTGATTAATAAACTTTTCAAGTTTATTATATATTTTATTTCACTTAAATCCATGTTATACTTAATTACTTAATTTATTAAGTTCACATCCAATTTTTTTATAATATTCGACTAATAAGTCATAAATAGATTGGGTAGGTTGACTATGGTAAAATTGATCCTGATTATATCATTAAAAAAATATTAATCATGTTATAATTTAATTTTTTATACATTATTTATACTTTTATAACCTACCACATAACATGGTTATGAAAAAGGAATTATGTTACAACATGGAGAAGGTAGTATGAATGTACACATGAGTAACGTTTCCATTTGTCAACAAACATGATAGAAAGAGGTATGTATTATTTTATATTTACATAATTATAATTATATAATAAATATTATATAATTTCTTTAAATCCACCTATATATACCATCTATTTAAGGAGGTGATGAAAAATAAAATACATCGGTTCATGAGGCGGTAATCTGCTCCTACACATGGGTAAAGCTTTTTATTTTTTATTGGATGGTAAACAAATAATTAGAACATTAATTTACAATTAAATAATTAAATTTATATTATATATGTCATATTATTTCATATTTATTCATTATTACAACCATCCATAAGATTAAGTAATGAAAGAAAAAGTACATCATCTTGCGAGATTGTAGTCGACCCGTACGCACGAATGATGTTTTTATTTATCAATAGATGGAGAAGTATATGAAAAGGGTTATACCATAAAAAATAATAAAATTATAGTATATTTTATATACTTATTTTATGATATGATAATTATTAAGATATATTTTGAGGAGGTAAAAAAATAAATAAAATGAAACCATTTGGTTAAAAACTATTCACTTCGTTGGACAATCTCCTTAGCCTTATACCTAAATTCTTACTAGGATGGTATTACGATCAAACCAGGACCTCTAGGATGTCAGGAGGGATGTTAGAAACGTATGTGGGTAGGTATTTGACATTATAATAGGAACTTGAAGTGTGTATAATTGAGGATAGTGTGTTAGGTTTTTTAAGTGAGGGAGAGGAAACACATGGAATTTTTCAAAAGTATTAAAATATATTTACATCTTAATTAAGAATAATTTATCCAAAATGGAACATTTTAGAATAATTTAGGGTATAGGGTCAACATATGATCATAAAATAGGATTTATAGGATTTTATAATTTATATAAATCATTATCATTTTAGTTTTAACCCCTTTACCATGTTTTGACTCTTAACATGGTAAATATTGTTTTTTACCAAAGTTACTATTCATAGTAAATAAAAAAGAAAGTGGATCAACTAAAAAATTAGTAAATTATGATTAAAAATATGGATTATATTTTATAAAATTAAATTTCTATAAGTTTTATAAATTATTTTTAAAAGAAACCTACAAAACATGATAAAAAACAGTTTTCCAGAAAAATTCTTTTTATAAGTATAATCTTTTTTACACCAAATTAAAGTATAATGTTGATTAAAATGAAATTTGTTGGATTATTTTTAATCAAAATGAACTAATGAAATTTTTAAACAAATCCCAAAAAATGATACTTTGTAAATACTTGAATAGAAAAGACAGTTTTCTATAAAATTGGTATTTTTTCACTATTCACTGAAAAATCAATTTTTTCCGAAAATCCAAAAATTTAACCTTAAAATAATTTTTATATTATGATTTAATAAATTATATAGTTTTTATAAAATAAAATTTCTAAAATTTACATAAAATTAATAATAATATTCATACAAAAAATTTAATAAAAACATTTTTTTAAAGAAAATGTATTTTGAATCATAAAATGATGTTATTATAATTCCTTTCCAAATAGACATAATTAAATGAATGTTAGTTAATTAAATTTAAAATATATTATACTTATTTCATTATAATAATTTATTAATAGAGATAAATTTAATCTATTAAAATTAAAATACATTATTCCCATAAAAATAGTTTTGTGAAAAATATATGTTTTAATTTCAAAGGATTTTATCTTTATATATAACTAATTAATAATAAATGAATAATTGATTGTTAATTTTATTAATGTCAAAAAATTACATATATATATTTTAAAATAATTTTATTCTTATTCATAACCTCCAAATCAATGACTAGGTCATAATGATTATATTTAAATAATATTATTCCATGGTTCATTTAATATTGATGTTGTATATACCACAAACTATTAAATATATTATTTAGGAAAATAAATTACAAAATCTTGGAGTTATTACCCATTAAATAAATTGTATTCTAGAAATTTTTCTTCATGAAAAATATAAAGGGTTTAAAACATTTTTAGAATCAATTCCAAGGAGTGTAAGATAAAACATATAATCATGAAAGGAAAATATTTTTAATTTTAAAAAATACCTTCCTTAAAAACCCACATCATAAAAATGGATAATAAAACATAATTTTGAAACTAGGATATGGTAAATATGAAGGTCACCTAAAATAAAACATTATTATTTTCCTAAATAAGGATATCATTGGAAGGAAGAAAAAATGTGGACTTAGAGAAAAACATAATATCCAAGGAATAATAGAGAGTGATAAAAACATAGTCCTGAGAAAGTTAACAACTAGCCAACCATAAATAAGTAGGGGATAAATATGACTATAAATTCTTCATAAATAAAAGTATAAGGATAATTTTTTTATTTCAATATCCTTTTCGTAGAGTTGAGGGATTCTTTCACTATCAATTGAAAGAATAAAAAAATATACTTGATTTATTTCTATTTCACAATCATAATTTCATTTTTTTGGGGTGTTATTTGATTAATTTACAATTTGATATCATCTCTTACTCTAGTAAATGAATATTCAAAATGAAATTTTCATACATAAATTACTAAAATTAAATTTCAATGGATCATAAGATCCACAAAGGGATAAAAAGTCATTTCTCCTGCTTATACGCATTAATCAAAAAAAAAATTTGTTGGCTTATGGTAATATAATATAAAATATGAATAAATACTAAATTAATCTCAAAATACTCATCCATAACACCCAAAGTTAATCTTTAAACATTACATAAATAAATAACCTTAAAAATATCCAAAATTCTTATGACCAAGTTCAAAAGTCAGAAATCCAAAGAATATGATCACATATTCTTATGAGGTCAATTTAAGAGTTACCTCCAAACAAAAATTTTCACCCATAAAGTAATATACCCAAATATATATATATAAACTACTCATATAATCTCCAAAATATTATAATATTTTCCATAAATAACTTGAATCATCATAAATCCCAAATAAAATCATATATACTTATAAAATAATATTTAACCTTTATTCCTCAAATAAAATCCCATATTATCTAAAAGTATTTCCATTTACCTTAATCATATAATGTTCCTAAAATAGATATCTTCTTAAAAAATAACATTAATCACATAGTCCCAAAATCACTTTTAAATACCATGGTTATTTATATGATTAAACATATGTTCCCAAAATGTAATAACAATTTTATACCAATTAACCATATTTACCTCAAAATCAAAGATATTACTACCCTTAAATTTTATCAATACCGTTAAGTTTATAACAATAAAATATAAAATCATTATTGAGATGATGGCGCTGCATTATCCCGGTGATCGCAACCCTCCTCCTAGGGTTTTCTTCTAACCCGCGCAGCAGCATGTCTCTCTTCCTCCTCCCCTCGCAGTGGTGGCTTGCACAATCCTCTCTCACTGATTCGTCTTGAGATCGGGACTACCCCCTCTCTACCCTTCCACCTCTGTTTTCTTGTGGTCATCATCATCTCTTGATTTCATCTGCGACATTCCCCTTCATCATATCTCTTTGATCTGGTTCTCCTGGACTCACTATGGCTCCTCCGAGTTGTGATGTGTGAGGAGGCATCTTCGACGGTCCTGTCTTCCTTGAAGGAGCTGCGCGTTGATCATGCGAGGTTTTGCGGTGAATCTGGATGTTTTTCGTTCGATTTCATGTGGAGGTCTTTGACTGGTATGGAGGTGTCGGTGGGAGAATTGGTGGAGGATAGCGAGTTTTCCGGCTCCCTGTTTACAGGCGCCGATGTGTCTCTGCTCGGTGCTTCACCACCACTGGTCAGGCGCCTCTTCTTCATCCAGAAAATCTTCTCAGCACTCCCTCTGTGAGTTGGGAGCTTGGACGGTGGTGTCTTCAGAGGTTTGTCATTCAAACTCGTGCGGCGATACTTGGTTTGGACCATGAGGAGGTATAATTTGGTCTATTGGTGGAGGCATGTTCTGGGGTTTATGCGGGCGTGGTTTTGTCTGCTGTGGGATATAGGTGCACTGTTTTTTCATTTGGATTTCCCACTGCTACTTTTGCTGGATCGGATTGTCTCTGGGAAGCATCTGTTTTGGTAGGAAGTTGATGTTGGTATCGTTTCATTTGGATGAAGTTTTCTCTCTTGCAGATTGCGTTGGGTGGGCGACCTCGATGGAGGGATGGGTGTCTTGACACCCATCATTCAGTAGTCTGTTCTTCTGGATGGATGGGTTCCGGATCTGAACTTTCACGGTGTTCTCTGTGAGATGTTGCGGCACATCAGGATGACGGTACATTGAGTATCTCATTGACACCGTCAGGGGGGTGGCTCGAAAGAGAGATAGGTGTGCTGGAACCTATCGTCGCGTCCTCCTCTCATCTTTCAGTATGAGTTGGAGGAGTGCTCTGATTTGGTTTTCTTGCCAGCATGACACACCTCATCACAGAGGGGGTGACACATCATCTTGGTGGATTTCCTTGTTGCATTTTTGAATTGGGGGGGGGGGTGATGAGACTTTATGGCTTGTTCTTGCTTTGATTTTTGTTTCCATTTTGGATTTTGGATCCTTGTTGGCTAAAATGCCTTTCTTCTAAGATGTTTTTCATCTATCTCTATAATGGGTTCCTCCTTCTTCCCTTCAAAATGAACTTCTTTCTTCTTCAATAAATGGGGGCTTTCCCCGTTTACCTTTAAAAAAACATTATTACTCAAATAACCATTTCAATGAAACAAAATTTAAACATAAGGGTTATATATACTTCAAGCATTTATTAAAACTCAATAAGTGTCTCCTAAAGTACTCCCATCACATAAAACTTCACAGAGTATTCATGAATTTAAAAATATGATCATTATTAAATTTATAAATTCATCGTAACTCTTGAATACCTATATATAGAAACCTAGACATTTCAATGTACTTCATAATCCATTAACTATAATTTTATATCTTATTCCTTAATAATTCCGTCATATAATAAAAAATATGAATCATGTCCCAAGATTCATAAATATCAAAACATAAGAAAAAATATTATCCATACCTTTTATATATCATTCATAGTTTCCTCCTCTTAAAATGTAATGGAATTAGATATTTCTAAACCTTTATCTATTTGATCTTATTGATCCCCTTATTTAGATTTTCCCATATGATATAGATTTTAATAATTCCCATGCACCTCAAATTTAATGAATTTAATTGATACTTTTGGAATAACTTTATTCCCTATCTTGGTTTTAACCAAACTCTTCCTTTTTTATTGGAAGTTTTTTTCTTTATTCCCTCCATTACAAAATATAAAACATCTTCCCATTACTTTAAAACATTTACCTCAGTGATTCATCCCACAATCATAACACATAGAATGTTTAATCATTTTACCTTCATGATATTTATCACATGAAATTCCATGGATCTCTATTTTTCACTTGTTTGGTGCATTAGGAAACTCACCAAGTTTTAGGTTTTTAATCATAAATCACTATAGAGTCTTAATAATAATCATAATATTTTTTACTACATCTCCCATTACATTTGGTTTCTCATTCAAAAAACCAACACATTGTACTTCACATACATTTTCAATTTGGTTCTTTCTGGATCCAACCATTTACTAAAACAAACAAAAAATATTAGTGTTATTACATAAAAAAAATATTAATAAACCCTCTTATGAGGAGGATAAACTAAAATACATCCTTAACCATGTCATATTCTATTTAAGTATTTTTATTTATTCAAAAAAACAATAATTATCCATAACATACTAAACTCTATGGTTATAGAATATTTTTAACTTATTATCAAATAAAATCCTAACCTATAAAGTTATCTAAACCCTTTATGTGATAACAATTATAAGAACTTGATCCTTAATCAACCCATAATTTAATATTTAAACAAGAATTAATTTTCTTACATTCACAAGGGCATTTTTAGGTTTATATTTTTTGAAAATTAGGTTATAAATATTATATAAAAAACCCATTCATTATAACATGGTCACTACCAATCAGTTCCTATTTTTTCACAATACAAAACTTTAAAAAAAAGAAACATATTTTAATCTCATGAAAAATCATCATGATTTTAACTTGAATTAATTTTTGTTTTTACTCATACTTAAAACCTTTGAAAAAAATTTAAAAACATGGGATGAGTACAAAAATCTCAGTAGTGGACATAGTAAAAAAGTAAAAGAAAATCATTAGTCTATTTAAAAACCATGAGATCATATAATATAGTTTAACTTTAACATTATAAAACTTGAGCTCAAATAATAGTTTACTTACTCATGAAATCATATTCACTACCCAAATTTTTTCATAAAATACATTATAAGAAAATATAAATGCAAAATTATAATCATGAGGGTTTCTTAGAAAACATGAAAAAATATGAAAAAAATTTCTTAAAAACATAAATTTTTACCCTGAAAGTGAAATATCAGTCCTTTAAACGAAATATAATTAGCTTAACTTAGGAAATAAAAATATTTCCATAAAAACTCATTTTTAAAAATAGATTTTTTTTTGTTTCCTTGGTATATCTTCTTTATATAACACTTACAATAACCCTCATAAATGGAATAACCTACACAATTAATTCCAAAAAAACTTTTAATAGAACACAATCATTATCCAATTCACTTGAGAGATATATCAGGCTCAACCATAATCATAAATAATGTACAAGAACCATAAAATAAATAAAACACATATAAGTTTTCATTTCCATCATCAAACTCAAAAACATTACTTTTGAAACCATAAGAAATATATTTTTGGATATTGTTATATCTATTTTCATTAAAATCACATTTTTCAAAACTAAAATACCCAGAACAAAAGTAATATTGGGTTTTATTTGAATATAACATGGAAGATTGTGAAGTAATCCAAATATCAAACAATAGTTTTAGTGGAAGGAAAATCCGTTGATGTTTTTGTATATGTTAAAATAAAACACTCATTTTTCTTTTTTTAAATAAATTCAAAACATTTCATATAAAATACATAAAATGATTCCATTATAAAACCTTTCAAATAAATTAAAAAGCGACATAAAATTTATTTTTTAAATTATTTATGTAAATATAAATACATCCGTAAAATTATTTTAATAATATAGACTTTGAAAAATAAGAATTAGAAAAGAAATCTTTAAAATATTTAAAATGAGTTTTTAAGGTAAAGTGTCCCTTACCTAGAGTTTTACATGCAAACTATATTCTCTATATTCATAAATAATAAAATTATTTTAGATATTTTATTTCTTAATAACTTTTTTAAAATTTATTATTACTTTTATTTCACTTAAATAAATTTTAAACTTAATTACTTAATTGATTATGTTCAGGTCGAGCCTTTTGAGAACATTCAGCTTATATGTCAGGAATGGATCGGGTTGGTTGACTATGGTCAAATGAATCATGATTATAAAATTTATAGAACCTTAATAAGATTATAATAATCATTTTTATACATTATTTATACTTTTATAACCAAAAATTTAATATTTTTATAAATAACAAACTACGTTACAACACGGAGATGATAGTTCAAACTTACGCATGATGAACATTTCTATTTTTCAAAGAACATGTGAGAAATAAGGTAAATATTATTTTATTTTTAAATAAATATAATTATATTATAAATATAATATTAATTATTTTAATCCACTTATATATAAAACCCATGTGATGTGGTGATGGAAATAAAATACATCCTTTCCCAAGGCGGTAGTTCGTGCACACACACGAGTGTTGTTTTTATTTTTCATTGGATAGTAAAGAAAGAAGTAGAAAATTTATTTACCAATAAAAAATGAAATTTATATCATACATATAATATTATTTTATTTGGATCCATTATTATAACCATCCATAATTTTTAGTGAAAAAAATGAAATGCATCATCCCTTGAGGTGGTAGTTCGCATGTACGCACACACAATGTTTTTAGTTTTCATTAGATAGTTAAGTAGATGAAAAATGTTCATAACATAAAAACAATAAAATTAAATTATATTGGATATAATTATTTTATTATATGAAAAATTTTAAGAGATATTTTAAGGGTATAAAAGGATAAATAAATTGAAACCACTTGGTTAAGAACTATAAAACTTCTTCAGAAAACCTCTTTAGGATTATATCTAAAGCCTTCCTAGGATAGTATTATAATAAAACCAATAACTATATTAAGTGGTGATGGATGTTAGGAATATATTTGGGTAGGTATTTTATGATATAATAGTCTCTTTAAGTGCATAGAATAGAGGAGAGGGGTGTAATTTTATAAGTGATAGAGATGAAACTCTTGGAATTTTACAAAATATTAATATATATTTAAGTCATATTAAAGCAAAATGGCTCAAAAATAGAATATTTTTGAATAAGGTAGGGTATGGGGTACAAATATGACTATAAAATAGTATTAATATACGTTTTAATTCATATTAAATCTTATAATTTTAGTTTTAACCCATTTAACCTGGTTTAACTCTTTCTGTGAAAACTGATTGTTTTTTATCAAAGTTACTATTCATAATGAAAAAAAAGAAAGTGAAATAAATATAAAATTTGGAAATTATGATTCAAAATTTGGATTAAGTTTTATCAAATTCAATTTCTATAAGTTTTAGGAATTACCTTTAAAATAAACCCACAAAACCAGACCAAAAGCAATTTTCCATAAAAATGTCTTTTAAAGTATAAAAATGTTTTTATACCAAATTATTGTATAATTTTGATTATAATTAAATTTATTGAATTATGTTCAATTAAAATATACTAAATAAAATTTTAAATCAAACCAAAATAAATGTTATTATTTCAATACTTGACTGGAAAATAATGTTTTCTATAAAATCAGTATATCTTCATTATTCACTGAAAAATTAATCTTTTTAGGAAAATCCCAAAATTTAACCATAAGATAATTATGAAATTATAATTGAAAAAAAAATATATCCTTTTTGTAAAATACAATTTATAAAAGTTTAATAAATTATTTATAATATCTGTGCAACAAATTCAATAAAACCCATTTTTAAAAAAAATGTATTTTTGAAGTATTAAATGAACTTTTTATCATTCCTTTCCTAATGAGAATAATTAAATGAATTTTAATTAATTAAATTGGATATATAATATAATTATTTAATTTGAATCATTTAGAAATGATGATAAATTTAACCTATTAAGATTAAAATACATTACTCCCATAAAAATAGTTTTAGGGAAAATATATCTTCTTCCTTAAAAATATTTCATCTTCATTGATAAATAATTGATAATAAATGAATAATTAATTATTATTTTTATTAAAGGAAAAATTTCTATATATATATATATATATTTATTACTATTCATACCCTATAAACCAATGACTAGTTCATAATGGATATATTTAAATTATAGTATATCACGGTTTTCTTAAGATTTATATTGCATATACCTCACACTATAAAATATATTATTTAAAGAAAATAAATTATAAAATATTGGGGTGTTATAATGAAAATAATTTCAAAAATCCTTGGGATATAATGGATAATTGTTGAAAACCACAATCAAAACTATGGGAGTAAGGATTGGCTTATTATATCATTACCACATAGGTAGATTATAAAAAAAAATTGGTGATGACACACTTTTAATTTATTCAAGAAAAGAAAATTTCCTATTTCATTCTAGTTATATGAATTTTTTATATCATTCAATTTTTAGTAGAAATATTCAAACACCACCTCAATACATAGAGGTTGAGTTACCAGTGAAAAAACAAGTTGTGAAATTATACAATCTCTAGTATATAACTCCTCTATAATTAACATTTGAGGGAACAATATCCCAAAAAAATTGTTATAATTTTTTTTAGAATTAAATACTATAATGGTCATAGATTTATTGTCTATATATATATATAATATCAAATATTGATAGTAGGAAATCATATTCCATATCCTATAACATCCTCCAATTATAAAAAAATTTATGGAGAAATATAAATCTCTTTTGAAAACTCCTAAAGAATAGATAATATTTCCTTATGAGAAAGAATATATAGACTAAATTATTGAGATAATGGAATGGATTATACTTTAATACATTCCAGTTTTTAGTGAATATATGGATGTATTCTTTGAAGAGTCACCTAGTATTCCTCATGATCAAGTGGTTGATTTATCAATAGAACTTATACACAGAGCTCTACCAATATCAATGATTACATACAAAATATACACCATTGAACTATCATATTTAAAGAATAAATTATAAAAAAACATAGAAAATGGTTTTATATTCCCTAGTACATCACCATGGGGTACCTCGATTCTCTTTTTCAAAAACAAGGATAGATAAATGCATCTTTTCATTGATTATCATGAGTATAAAATAATAACAATAAAGAAAAAGTATCCACTACAAAGGGTTTATGATTTATTTGATCAACTAAATGGGGATAAATACTTCTTAAAGGTTAATATTTGACCAAGATATCATCAATTTAAGGTGAAGAATGAGATTATTCTAAATACTACCTTTCATACAAGATATGGGCACTAAGATATTTTAGTGATTTCATTTGGAATCACTAATGATCCATCAATATTCATATAAATGAGGAATATAGGATTTAGAGACTATAATGACTAATTTATGGTGGTATTTAAAGATGATATTCTCATATACTCTAAAATTAATGAAGAATATAAAGATAATTTGATTAATCTACTAAAGAATTTACGAAGGGGAAATTTTTACACATAGTATAGTAAATGTGACTTATAAATAGATAATTTTAAATTCATAGGGGGAATGTAGTCCCAGAAAATCGGATATTTGTTGATTCTTCAAAGACAAGGATGATAGAAGATTGACACTGTCACGAACCCTCCCCCCAAAGATACCATAATGAGGGGAGAGAGATAATAATCCCCGAGTCCCACCTCTAGTAGGCCCCGGGTTGGTGACTTTCACCAATGGTGTACGAATCTCACAATATGGTAGGCATTACCCTTTATAAGAAACAAGATACGGAGATATAATGAATCAACCAAAAAAATTGAAAGACATAATATAAAGTGAAAAAACCACCACACTTGCATGAAAAAGTATAACTAATACAAACATAATAAAGTATCCAAATTAAATACCCAAAAGAAAATATAAGGTAGGGGAACAACAACTTTCCAATGTTCTGAGATAGTAAGGAACAACACGGTCCATGAAATCATTTTGGAGACCTAAAATCAACATTAAAAATGTAGGGTGAGCATATAAGTATACTCCATAAGAAAAAAAAGTCTATTGTGCACATGTGAAAGAAGCATACAAATGATCCAGTGAGAAAACAACAGAACCAAAAAAAACATAAATAGGTATACTAACCATAAAAAACTCAAAAAATAACACTCAACAAGTAACTCAATCCAATTAATATAATATAAATTAAATAACATTGATGATAGGGTACCCCGCACCGCTTTCTCACTAGTATGTCACTCTCACCCAACGACGTATGTTCAGGTGCTACCATACCTTCCGTATACCCCATCATATCCCACCCATACAAACATGGGACTCATAAAACATGACTATTACACACACCTAAGCCTCACAACAGATCATTCCATATCTCATGCCAAAGACACTTCAGAAAGCACATAAAATCTCATCTCAAAGACACCTGGGATAACACAAACCACCCCACCCAGAAACACTTAGGCTATCACATCTCTCCTGAAGAAACCTAATCCATTATAACCACCATCTAATGCACTAACATTACAACTTAAATTATAACATGTTCCATACCTACCTCGCTTTTAAGAGAGAGTAGAAAAGAGAAACCACATAACTATCTGTACTCCTTACCAGATGTTGGGAAAAATCACCCCCTGCGTAACGATGCATGTATTCATCACATAGTGATCAAAATACGTGGGATAAATATAGAAATTATAATAATATAAAAATATATGTATAGTAGCAAACACTCTGTACCAACCTATGGGTTAAAAAACAAAAAAACCATCTCACAACACTGTCATTTTTTATTACACCTCTAAATGCATTTATAAGTATATGAAACTATCATTTCAGAAGGGGGAGATCCCTAATAAATTAAAGTGGATTAAAATTAACTCCATGTTCAAAACAGATTCATTTAATTATTTAGAATCAACCACATTTAATCTCACAATCCATGATTTAATATTTCATTAGCCACCTTCATCTCATTAACCAAACCATCCCAAGACATTCCCAACATTATTAAACCATTATTTATTTATTCCATCACTACACAGGAATCTAGAAAAAAATAATCACATATTATAATCAAACATTTATCCCCCAAAACATAACCTCACTATCCAAAAAAAAAAAAACCTATCACCTCACCACCCAAAAACACGACCAAACAAAGTATCACCTTGCCGCCCCAAAAGCACGACCAAAAAAACTATCACCTCGTTGTCCCAAAAGCACAACCAAAAAACCACATATCACCTCACAATCCATTTAAAACACCCATATATAAACCATAAGAATATACAAACATCATAACATATCAAGATCATTTTCATTGATTTACAAAAGTTCTTTTATCACATTCCACTTTCTTTAGGGGAATTATCACACAACCAACATCATGGGGAAACCATTTTATTAGACAAGTATTTTTAATTAAACAATTTCTATTTAATGTGATATCACAAAAATTAAAAAAGTCATAGTACATATATCAAGTGCAAATAAATCCCCAACTCCCACAATTTTCAGTGGGGGTGTTTAGCTTGTATAATCATAATATCATAAACAATATCAAAGATATAAAAACATGCCGATCAAACCCCATTTCCCCTTTCAATTCAATTAACCGATTATTTTATTTAATTTAAGTTGAAAAAACTATAAATCATAGATACAAAAAGTAAATAACCTCCTACAAGATTCAAAATAAAGAGAAATGAAGCGTATCCTACCTTAAGGGAGCTTTTCATACTATAGGGTAAGAAATAATGCCTACAAACCACAGCTGCACCACTAGAAATGAATATAAACCTATTATATACCAAAATATTATAAAAAAACTTCCAAAATATCCAATTAAATCCAAACCGTATCACCATAGTGAATCCCAGGGGATGAACAAGAGAACATGGATGAGAAAGAAGAGAAAACTCATCATAAATCAACCATAAATCACCAATGAACAACCAACAGGATTAGCAGATCGAAGAGGGATGAAGGAGGGATAAAAGAACACCTTGAGGTGCCTAGGTTTCACCCAAAATGAGAGGAATGAGAGATCATGACTGAATGAATAAAATTTTAGTTGAAAAGAATTATTAAAACTACACATGACTGGGGTATTTCATGACATGTAATCCCCTTTCATGTCATGTAATACTTGGGATCCGGTTTCCCTCAGAAAACATATCACGTCTTTATTTTATTTTATTTTTCTAACCCCAAAATATTACATTCCTTGAAATCCTTATTAAAAACTTCTAAAGTATTTACACACTGTGAAACTTCCTAGAAAATCCATGAAACTGAATTTCATGTCGTGTAAAACACTTACATGGCGTGTAATCTCCCTCCTTCAAACCTTTTGTAACTGAGCTTCTCTAGAATCCCTCTGAACCTCCTCTGAATATCTCCAACAACCAAAACCAGCAAATTAACAGATCGAAAAGGCACTAACCATTACATCTGATACCTCTCAAATGATTCACACCCTCAAGAATCCAAAACCAATCCTAGAAGGAAAGGGGTCTAAAAACCACACTACAAGATACCTCTCAAGGCTCTTTTTATACCTCAAACGCTACCACTAGACCAACATTCAAACCCAAACTGCAAAAAGGCACACTGTACAACCACATCACTACAACCAAAACTACAAAACAACTCCTCCCATACAACCACAATTCCACATAACCATTTGAAAACTACACTACCACACTACCACTGCATATCCATATCAAACTCCACACATCCAAAACCAACAACTACTACAACCAACAAACCGAAATTCCATACAACCAAAAAAATACACCATCCTGAACACACGAATTAGGGAATTCCATACTCCATGTGAAGATACTATCTTCTCTATGTGATATTGACTTTCCCACATGGGTTTAATCGCATCACAATTAATGCGTCTCTATTATGAATTAGGTCCTCCATTTTTCATATGTCAGGAATTTATCACACATCATGCTAGAAACATAAAAAAATAAGGAAAATAACTTTTCTCATTAAACAAAAAGGTCTCAAAAATTACACCATAAAGAAAAATAGAGCAAGGAAGAACTAAAAAAACTCTGAGTATTGGTCACTCATCTGTGTCTCTCACTCCCAAGTACTCTCCTATTGACCATCATGCCTCCAAAACACAAAAACCAAAGAAATGGTCTAGCTATGTAGTGCATTCTCTTAGATATCCTAGATCTCTACTGACCACTCCACAAACATCATGTCATCCTTGATATCCAACTCTCCCCACTCAATGACATTGGAGTCATCGTGAAGATACAGAAGAATATGAGGGACTTGGAAGATGCCGTGGATCCTCTCCAACTGCAGTGTAAATTCCAACTGATACGTTACCTCACAAACTCACCCCAACCCCTCAAAGGGCCCAACAAACATGGGATAAAACTTACTTCCTCTATAAAAACTTTACTGTCGATGTCGATGAGAAACCTTAAGAAACTTTTGGTCCCCAAACTTGAACTCCAAGGGCCTCCTCCTATGATATACATAAGACTTATTATGTTCTTGCACTGCCTTCATCCTCTAACGAACAGGCTGAACTTTCTCTACTGTGCTCTACACCACATCGGGACCAAGAATGGATGTTTACCCAACCTCCATCCAGAATAATGGAGAATGACACAGTGTTCCATAAAAATTCTAAAATAGATCCTTGCCAATGGAAGAGTGAAACTTATTAATATAAGAAAAATATACTAAGTAAAGCTGTTGTACCCAAGATCCACAAAAGTCCAAGATTCACGCCTATAACATCTCCTCTAATTCCTGGATAGTTCGTTCCATCTTCCCATCCATATGTGGGTGGAAAGCAGTTCTAAGGCATATATATAAGTGCCAAAATCATACTGTAATCCCTTCTAGAAATTTGTAGTAAAATATGAATCTTTATCTAAGACAATGGATTTTATAAATCTATGAAACCACACTACCTCATCCACATACCTCTTAGCTAAATAATCCACTACACTCGACTCCTTGATTGCTGGGAAGTGGGATGATTTGATTAATAGATCCACTAATACCTAGATAGAATCAAATCCTCCTTAATCTTAAGGTAATACTATGATAAAATCCATTTAGATTTCATCCCATTTACACTCAGGAATATCCAAGGGCTGCAAAAAACCACCAGGAACATAATGCTTCACCTTTGCTTGTTGGAAAACCAAAAACATCACCACAAACCCTACCACTGCCCATTTCATTTTGGTCCAACAAAGATGCATCCTCAATCCATTGTACATCTTGGAAACTCCTAGGTAAACCACTAAATGTGATCTATGAAACTCAAAAATAACTCCACCATGCATCTCTATCGAAAAAAACAACTTTCCATGAAACAATATCTGATTCTAACCATCCTCTAACCACCCCGCAGAGCATTACCATGGAAAACATGATTGCACATTACCTCTGCCTCTAAGTCTCCCCACTAAGACTCCTCCACCTACTACATCAGAGAAGACCAAACCATCATATGAAACAAAAAAAATACCACCATCCACTCTTACATCTATATGAAAGGATTCCAAATCCTCCATCACACTCCAAGAATATGCATATTCTTGAACAACCTCCTTCAATGACTTTATGCACAAAGAATCAGCCACAACATTTCACTTTCCTTAGGTGAAGGATATATAAAAACCATAGTCTTAATGAAACTCCATCTACCTCCACTATAATAGATTTAGGTCATATTGATAAAATATATACCTCAAACTCTTATGATCTATGAAGACCAAAAAGTTCTCCCCAATGAAGTAATTATGCCACAACTTCAATGACAACACAATGTCCACTAGTTTTAGATCGTGGGTGGAGTAGTTACACTCATGGGGAAATAACTTCCTAGACCCATAATAGATAACTGATTGCTACTTCATCATCATGAATCCCAGGACCAAATGTGAAATGTCACAAAATACCACGAACATCACACCTTCCTCAAGAAACTGGAGCACTAAGGCACTAACAAACTTCCCATTTAGGCAACTGAACAATACCAAAAAATAATCAATTCACAAAAAATCTAGGTATTTACTAATAAAATACATAATTGGAGCTACAAACTGATAGAAATTAGGCCAAAAACTCTGACAATATACTGCAAGACTAATGAAATTGTGAACCTCTTCCCGTTCTTGGGTTCTTCTGAAGAAACAACTTATTCAACCTTCAATGGGTATAATACCACAACCTACTAAGACACCATATTCCAGAGGAAATACACCTCCAATTTCTAAAAATTACACTTAGAAAAATTTCCATAGAGATTGTGGTGTTGATGAACCTACAAGACAGTTATGAGATGATCTAAATGCTCCTCCTCTAACATTGAGTATACCAAGATGTCATCGATGAATGTGATGATGAACCAATATAGGAAATCATAGATCATTGAGTTCATAATCCCCATGAACATGGTTGGTGAATTAGTAACACCAAATGGAATGACTATAAACTCAAAGTGCCCATACCTGTATCTGATGGCAGTTTTTGGAATATCTCCCTCCTTCACCCCCAACTGGTGATATCTAGACCACAAATTGATCTTAGAAAACCAACTCACCCCTCACAACTACTTTAAAATATCATCTTTCCTTGGATGATGGTAACGATTCTTGACTTTCACCTGATTCAACCTCCAATAGTCTATACACAAACTCATACTACCATCCACCTTCTTAGAGAACAACATCGAAGCACCCCATAGTGACACACTGGGCTGGATAAAACCCATATACATAAGATCGTATATCTGAATCCTCAACTCCCACAACATAGAAGTTTCCATCTAATAAAGAATCGTTAGAATAGGAGAACCATCAAGCTGTAAGTATATCCCAAACTCAACATCACATCAATGGGGTATCATCACAACCCTCTCATGGAAAACATATAGGAACTACCCAATAACCCTAGGAACCTCTAATATCCTATAATCCACTTATAACATTGAAAAATCCACCAAAATGGAAATAAGGGGCTCCACACACTGACTTCCCACCTGAAAACCCCACTCACCAACGGAAACAACATATTGGTTATCCACATCTGAAAACATGAATCTCATCCAGAACTAGGAAATAATATAATGTATGGAATAAAACTATTTGATGCCATGGAGGACATCACATGGTTGTATATTGTCACGACCCGCCTTCACCAAAAGGAGGGAAGGGTCAGCAGATTGCCAGGCCCTTCCTTCTTTAAGTTGAAGGAGAGATAATGACCCCCGAAACCCGCCTTCAATAGGTCCCGGAGTGGCGACTAGCACCAAGGGTATAGGAAATTCTCGCAAATGGAAGGCATTACCCTTTTTATTTTATAGGATCGAAAGATAAGGAGGAGAAAACCCAACAACACCAAGATAGAAAGAAAGTAAAGCCAAAAGTAAACCATTCCCACATGCATGTTTCAAAAGTGAAAGCCACAAGGTGCAAAAGAAAAGAAAGCTCTCAAGTACAATACCAAAAGAAAACAAAGGTACGACAACAGCGACAACTCCAACCGTCCGACTAATAGGGTCCCGCGCAGCCCTGGTAGTCCTCCTGGAAACCTGAAAGTAAACGTAGGGTGAGCATACAAGTACACTCAGTAGGGAAAACCAAGACTCTCGTGCACAAGTGGGGGAACGTACTAAAGTCCCGTGAGAAAAAAAAAGTGAACCAAACAACTAACAAGGCAAACTATCCATCCCAGGCCTCACCAAGGCTCACTCCCCAAATAACGCAAGTCAAGTAATATATATAATAAGAGCACATCGATGTTTGGGTACCCCGCGCCACTTTCCCACTGGTTATTGAGACATCCTACGCATCGGACCAATCCCGCCATTCTCACCGCAGTCCCACTGCCACACCCGCCCGCACACACCTGGGCCACCACCACACGCAGTCCCACTGCCAAATCCCGCCCGCACACACCTGGGCCACAACCACACGCAGTCCCACTGCCAAATCCCGCCCGCACACACCTGGGCCTCAACTGTCACAAGTAACCATGCCTGCAAACACCTAGGCCAGAACAACCACCGCTACGCCCGAAGACACCTGGGCTAAAGGATCCACTGCCACGCCCGAAGACACCTGGGCCTCATCCCGAAGACACTTGGGAAAATCACCTGCCGCACACACCTGGCCAACCACCACAACACCCTGCCCGATGATTCTTGGGCTAATAATGGACTTCAGGCCATCACAGCCTGCCCGAAGGTACTTGGGCTATCCGGGAAAGGGAGCAGAAAAGGAGCTAATAACCAGCCACTAAGGATAGTGTTGGGAAAAACACCCTTCCCCCATAAATGGGGGTGTTCGGCACTAAGTGCTCAACTTGGGTGGGGCGCGAATAAGAAACACAAAGCTACAAGTATAGATATAGGTAACAAACACTCACCCAAAACTTAGGTTTTCCTAGCCAACCTACAGAACACGACACCACAACGTCCGAGTCAAAATTCACAACCCTTGCCCACAAACCATCTGTCCCATTCTCGTTTCACGTTCGGTCAATTGTTCAATTAATTTTAAGCACTACTGGGCAACTACCATAAGCATAACCAAGGAAGGTGTCAAAGCATGGATCAATCAAAACACTCACACCCGGTTCTACCAACAGAGGATCTCTCCCCAATTTGTGATAAAAACTCACAACCACTGAAACCATACCAACAGGAGATCCCACCCCCCAAATTCACACAGCCACCGAGAGTATAAAAAGAACGGGGAATCCCATCCCCTCCCACATTTCCAGCAAACGGCCCGAAGGGAAAACAACCAACAACCACTACCAACACAAGTCAGGGATTTCCAGATTTAAACGACTTAACACACTCCATGATTTCAAAATTCCATGTGTTCTATCCGTTAGTTATCACAGAAGGGTTGATCCTGGTGCTTTCAATTATTCAGCCGGGTATACGTGATTAACCAATTTCACAGCAGGAGTTCACAATTTCAGCAACCCATTTAAAACATCACGAGGGGATTCAAGTGCACACACACGACCACCAACGGCCTCAATTTTCAGAAAACATAGACCAGTACAACAAAAGGGATGATCACAAGATAAAGCATAAACAACGATCACAACCCCTTCCCCTTTTTCCTTTAGAACTTCGTTTATTATCTTCATTAGGGTTTGGTTCAACCAATTCCATAGGAACAAAAGTAACGCCCACCCCGCATGATACACAAAAGTGAGAGACGAGAGAAAATCCCTACTTGTTGATGGATGATCGACGTTTAGGCCGGGGGCGCGGAACTTTACGGATAACGACGCGGCGGTCCCGTGCACCAGAAGAGCCACGATCGAAGAAGGGGGGAAAACCACGGCCTAACCCTTAATTATAAGGGCTGGGGACGGTTGAGATGAAAACACAAAACCACGGAAGACGAGGGAGTCGTGGGTTGACCACGTGGCTTGACTCATCATTAATGGCGCTGGGTGGTTTTAACTGACCCATGAATTAATGAAGCATTTAATTAAGACCTTTGCGCGCGTTTCGGATTTCCAAGATATTTTTAGCAAGGAAGAATAGGGTTTAAAACCCTATTTGCGAAAAGGAACATTACTGGAACAACTTGGCAGGGCCGGTGTCACCGATCGGTCTCACCGATCAGTCTCGCCGATCGGTCTCACCGATCGGTACCCCGCAAGGAAACCGGATTTTCGGCAAAGGAAGGGACCAAGGGGGGTCTGGGTCATCACATCAGATACCTCTTAAACGATTCTCGTCCCCGAGAATCAAAACAAACTAGAAGGAAAGAGAGGATCCGAACAACCATCTTCGAAGATACCTCTTAGGAGTGGACCCCCGCTAATTGAAAACACTCCCTGTCAAGAACCAAGCATCACACCACGCCAAACCGCCCGGTCATGTGGGTTTGGGGAGTTCCCCTCCCCCATGTCAAGATATTATCCGCTTTGGGCGGCACTGACTCGCCCGCACGGGTTTAATCGCATCCACCTTAATGCGTCCTGATTAGGGGTCGGGTTTCCCCTTCCCTTCAACCGGGGCTTCCCACACAAAATCAGAGGAAAGGAACCTAGCACATTTCATAGCCAAAAAGGTCAAACGTTCTGTCACAACAGGCACCAAGGGTTCAAAGCTCAGAACAACTCGGGGTATTGGGCACGCATCTGTGCTTCCCTCTCCCACGTACTCTCTTCGAGGCCGCCATGTCTCCACAACACACGAACCAGGCCGACGGTTCGTCCACGGAGCACTTTCTCCTTGCGATCCTCGATTTTGACTGGCCGTTCCTCGAAGGTCGCGTCTCCTCCCACGTCTAGCTCTCCCCAGTTGATGACATGAGAGTCATCATGTAAGTACTGACGAAGCTGGGAGACATGGAAGACGTCATGGACCCTCTCCAACTGAGGTGGTAGGGCCAGCTGATATGCTACCTCGCCAACTCGCCTCAGCACCTCGAAAGGTCCGATGAACCTAGGGGAGAGCTTACTCCCCTTTCCGAACCTCCGCTGCCCCCATCGAGGGGAAACCTTCAAAAACACATGATCTCCCACCTCGAACTTCAGGGGCCTCCTCCGACGATCAGCATAAGATTTCTGCCGATCCTGAGCTGCTTTCATCCTCTCCCGCACTAGCTGGACTTTCTCCGTGGTGCTCTGCACTACTTCTGGTCCAAGAGTACCAGTCTCACCAACCTCTGCCCAGCATAAGGGTGAACGACATGGTCTTCCATACAAAGCCTCAAAAGGAGCCATGCCGATAGTAGAGTGAAAACTGTTGTTGTAGGCAAACTCTACTAAAGGCAAGTGTCGTACCCATGATCCTCCGAAATCCAGAACACATGCTCGCAGCATGTCCTCCAAAGTCTGGATAGTCCGCTCTGTCTGTCCATCAGTCTGAGGGTGAAAAGCAGTGCTAAGGCGTAGTTGGGTGCCAAAAGCATGTTGTAACCCCTTCCAGACTCGTGAGGTGAATCGAGTGTCCCGATCTGAGACGATCGTTTTCGGAACTCCATGCAAACGCACCACCTCATCCACGTACCTCTGTGCTAAGGTACTCACGGGTCCCGACTCCTTGATAGCCAAGAAGTGAGCAGATTTTGTCAATCGATCCACCACTACCCAGATAGCATCATGCCCGCCCTGAGCTCTGGGTAGTCCCGTGACGAAGTCCATTGAGACGTCGTCCCACTTCCACTCGGGAACATCTAGAGGATGCAACAGACCACCAGGAACACGGTGCTCAGCCTTCACCTGCTGACACACCAGGCATTTAGCCACGAACTCTGCCACTGCCCGTTTCACCCCGGGCCACCAAAACTGTCCCCTCAGGCCTTGGTACATTTTCGAAACACCCGGATGTACCGCCAAGGCTGAGCTATGGAACTCATGAAGGACTCCATCACGCATCACCTCTGGAACAAACAACCTCCGATGAAAGAGCATCCGACGTCGGCTGTCCTCCGACCATCCTTCCGGGGCGTTCCCCTGATCGACACGATCCCGCAACACTTCCACCTCAGGATCTCCCCACTGAGACTCTTCCACTTGCTGCAACAAAGAGGACTGTACCGTCATCTGAAACAAACAACCTCTAGTACCTTCCACCCTTGCATCCAAGTGCAAGGCAGCCAACTCCCCCATTGCCTTCCAAGCATCGGCAGATTCCCGAACCACCTCCTGATGCGGCTTCCTGCTCAGGGCATCAGCCACAACGTTTCCCTTACCTTCAGTGTATGAGATCTCAAAGTCGTAGTCCTGGAGAAACTCGACCCACCTCCGCTGTCGCAAGTTCAAGTCACGCTGGGAGAAGATATAGCGCAAGCTTTTGTGGTCGGTGAAGACCACAAAGCGCTCCCCAAAGAGGTAATGTCGCCACAGCTTTAATGCGAACACCACCGCTGCAAGCTCCAGGTCATGGGTGGCATAGTTCCGCTCATGGGGGCGTAGCTTCCTGGACCCGTAAGAGATCACCCCTTGTCGCTGCATCAATACGCACCCCAGGCCCTGTCCTGAAGCATCACAGAATACCTCATAGGCCATCCCTTCTTCTGGCAACCTCAACACTGGGGCACTAACCAGTTTTTCTTTTAGGTAGCTGAAGGACGACTCACATTGCTCGCTCCACATGAAAACTTGGTCCTTCTTGGTCAAAGCCGTCAAAGGGGCTGCTACCCGGGAGAAGTTGGGTATGAATCTCCGGTAGTAGCCTGCCAGTCCGAGGAAACTCCGAACACCCGCCACATTCTTGGGTGCTGCCCAAGAAACAATTGCCTCAACCTTTGATGGGTCGACTGCTACTCCCTGCTCAGACACTACATGTCCAAGGAAGTGCACTTCT
Source organism: Viscum album (assembly GCA_963277665.1). Lineage (NCBI taxonomy): Eukaryota > Viridiplantae > Streptophyta > Magnoliopsida > Santalales > Viscaceae > Viscum > Viscum album. The sequence goes on along the minus strand of OY728121.1, from coordinate 705,666,874 downwards.
CGCGCCCAGAACTTGCACTTTGACAACTTCCCATAGAGCTGGTGCTGTCGTAGGACCTCCAAAACTGTCCTCAGGTGCTCCGCATGGTCCTCTTCTGACTTTGAATAGATCAGGATATCGTCGATGAACACCACCACAAACCGATCCAGGTACTCCCGAAAGATGGAGTTCATAAGCCCCATGAACACGGTCGGGGCGTTCGTAACACCAAAGGGCATGACCACGAACTCGAAGTGCCCATACCTGCACCTGAACGCCGTCTTCGGGACGTCGTTATCCTTTACCCTCAGCTGGTGGTACCCGGATCGCAGGTCGATCTTCGAGAACCATCCTGCCCCCTTCAGCTGGTCGAAAAGATCATCTATCCTTGGGAGAGGGTAGCGGTTCTTGATTGTTACCTGATTCAGCCTCCTGTAATCAATGCATAACCTGAGGCCACCATCTGCCTTCTTCGCAAACAAGACTGGGGCACCCCACGGTGATGCACTTGGACGAACATAACCCCTCTTCATCAGATCGTCAATCTGTATCCGCAACTCCCGTAGCTCCGAAGGTGCCATCCGGTAAGGAGCCATCGAGATTGGTTGAGAGCCGGGCTGCAGGTCTATCCCGAACTCGATATCACGTCGAGGGGGTAGGGTCGTCACCTCCTCAGGAAAGACGTCCATAAATTCACGAACGATCTCTGGTACTTCCACCATTTCCGCATCTGTTGATTCTATCGTCAGTTCGGTCAACAAGGAGAGGAGAGGTTCCTCCCTCCTGTTTCCCTTCGGACAGCTCTGCTCGCCGGTGAAAGTAACACGCTGGCCGTCCAAACCGGAGAACACCACCCTCCTCTGGAAACAGTCGATGACGGCGCACACAGAAAATAGCCAGTCGATGCCTAGGATGACATCGTACGGCCAAATCTGTAGCAGAAGGAGATCCTTAACCGACTGATGTGGCCCCAACATCAGTCTACATCCCCGACAAACGAACAGCAAGTCGGTCTGACCTCCAACTGGTGTGCTCAACACCAGGGGCACTGGAAGTCTCTCGGCATCTAGACCCAAGGCGCGGGCTAGACTGGGTGCAACAAAGGAGTGCGAAGCTCCGGTATCGAACAAAGCATAAGCAAGAGTGCTAAACACACTGATCGTACCTCGAACAACCTCTGGCCCTGCTGGAACTGTTGCTTCTGCGGCGTGTAACTGTCCACGCCCAGCTCCCCTACCCCTCGGCTGTCGGCCACCTCCCCGACCACGCCCTGGTCGAGGTCCCTGAGGAGCGCCCTGAGGTCGGCCTCCCCCTCCTATGTCTGTCTGCGGAGGAGCGAGAGCTCGCTGTCCCTGCTGCTGCTGCTGGAAGGGTCTGGCTGGGAACTGCTGCTGTGGCGGATGCTGGGGATGACTGCCACCGCTGTACTGCACCCGATCGGGGCACTGACTCCGAAGATGTCCAGGGCTCCCGCAGATGAAGCACCGTGGTCCCGAGCCTGAAGGAAAAGAACGTGGGCCAGGGGATCGAAACTGAAACTGCTGCGGCCTGCTCCCTGCGGGTCGGAACCTGGAGGGTCCCGATGCTGGGGGCCTGGTGCTGACAGCCTTCCCCTTCGATGGTCCCAGCTGGATCCCTTCTCGTGACAGTCCGCCTAGAGTGTGCATCCTTTCCACCACTTCGGCCTTCTTCTGAACCTCTAAGTATGTCGGAAGGGTAAAGGGAGTAACAGCATACTGGAGGGAGGGTCGGAGCGCCTCCTCCAAACGTCTTGCCCGAGACTCCTCATCGGGAAAGAGGTCTGGAGCAAAACGCAGGAGGTCCTTGAACTTGATTCCAAGTTCCCTCACGGACATGCTCCCCTGCTGGAGGGAGAGTAGCTCCTGCCTATTCTCCGCCTTCATTGTCGAGGAGAGAAACTCCGCCCGGAACTCCTTCTCGAATTCCGCCCAAGCAACCTCAGACTCTTTCCTACTCCCCAGGTGAAGCATCCACCACTGACGTGACGCTCCTCGCATCTGGCTAACAGCCAGAGGAACCCAGTACTCTGTCGGGGCCCGAATCAGGCCGAAGGCTATGACTAGCTCCTCCAGCCAGCCTTCCGTCTTCATGTCGGAGGTGCTGCCCTCATATTTCTCGAGGGCCTGTCGCTGAAAGGCTCGAAGAGTCTTCTGCCACCGGTCGTCCTCTTCCTCCCGATCAGCTCTCTGCTGATTGGCCAAGGTAGTCTCAGGAGTCTCGATCGCCTGTACCACACGTGGTCGCCTTCCAGGTGCCATAGCTGCAAGGTAAACAAGGAATGCCTAAGCCCAGTAGTGCAAAGAAAACCGTTCTCAAAACTTATTAAGATTTAATTTATTCTTAATTTCCCAAGACATCCCAGAAACATGAGAACACAAGTCATTTATGATGCATGTACCTTTCCTAGGGTCTCTACCCTGCAATCAGTGTGGCTTCACTTGGTCGTTCGGTAGGTCCAGAGTCCTTGCATCGGATCACGGGGGGCCCTAAAATCCCGTGTCCTAGCCGGTCCTCCCTGGCCTATTTCACGCACCAAGGTCACCCAACGCTGTTTCCTTACCATCCCATGAAATCCTTACTGTGCCTAACTCCAGACTCCGTCCTATCTCTCAACCTGCTCTGATACCATTCTGTCACGACCCGCCTTCACCAAAAGGAGGGAAGGGTCAGCAGATTGCCAGGCCCTTCCTTCTTTAAGTTGAAGGAGAGATAATGACCCCCGAAACCCGCCTTCAATAGGTCCCGGAGTGGCGACTAGCACCAAGGGTATAGGAAATTCTCGCAAATGGAAGGCATTACCCTTTTTATTTTATAGGATCGAAAGATAAGGAGGAGAAAACCCAACAACACCAAGATAGAAAGAAAGTAAAGCCAAAAGTAAACCATTCCCACATGCATGTTTCAAAAGTGAAAGCCACAAGGTGCAAAAGAAAAGAAAGCTCTCAAGTACAATACCAAAAGAAAACAAAGGTACGACAACAGCGACAACTCCAACCGTCCGACTAATAGGGTCCCGCGCAGCCCTGGTAGTCCTCCTGGAAACCTGAAAGTAAACGTAGGGTGAGCATACAAGTACACTCAGTAGGGAAAACCAAGACTCTCGTGCACAAGTGGGGGAACGTACTAAAGTCCCGTGAGAAAAAAAAAAAGTGAACCAAACAACTAACAAGGCAAACTATCCATCCCAGGCCTCACCAAGGCTCACTCCCCAAATAACGCAAGTCAAGTAATATATATAATAAGAGCACATCGATGTTTGGGTACCCCGCGCCACTTTCCCACTGGTTATTGAGACATCCTACGCATCGGACCAATCCCGCCATTCTCACCGCAGTCCCACTGCCACACCCGCCCGCACACACCTGGGCCACCACCACACGCAGTCCCACTGCCAAATCCCGCCCGCACACACCTGGGCCACAACCACACGCAGTCCCACTGCCAAATCCCGCCCGCACACACCTGGGCCTCAACTGTCACAAGTAACCATGCCTGCAAACACCTAGGCCAGAACAACCACCGCTACGCCCGAAGACACCTGGGCTAAAGGATCCACTGCCACGCCCGAAGACACCTGGGCCTCATCCCGAAGACACTTGGGAAAATCACCTGCCGCACACACCTGGCCAACCACCACAACACCCTGCCCGATGATTCTTGGGCTAATAATGGACTTCAGGCCATCACAGCCTGCCCGAAGGTACTTGGGCTATCCGGGAAAGGGAGCAGAAAAGGAGCTAATAACCAGCCACTAAGGATAGTGTTGGGAAAAACACCCTTCCCCCATAAATGGGGGTGTTCGGCACTAAGTGCTCAACTTGGGTGGGGCGCGAATAAGAAACACAAAGCTACAAGTATAGATATAGGTAACAAACACTCACCCAAAACTTAGGTTTTCCTAGCCAACCTACAGAACACGACACCACAACGTCCGAGTCAAAATTCACGACCCTTGCCCACAAACCATCTGTCCCATTCTCGTTTCACGTTCGGTCAATTGTTCAATTAATTTTAAGCACTACTGGGCAACTACCATAAGCATAACCAAGGAAGGTGTCAAAGCATGGATCAATCAAAACACTCACACCCGGTTCTACCAACAGAGGATCTCTCCCCAATTTGTGATAAAAACTCACAACCACTGAAACCATACCAACAGGAGATCCCACCCCCCAAATTCACACAGCCACCGAGAGTATAAAAAGAACGGGGAATCCCATCCCCTCCCACATTTCCAGCAAACGGCCCGAAGGGAAAACAACCAACAACCACTACCAACACAAGTCAGGGATTTCCAGATTTAAACGACTTAACACACTCCATGATTTCAAAATTCCATGTGTTCTATCCGTTAGTTATCACAGAAGGGTTGATCCTGGTGCTTTCAATTATTCAGCCGGGTATACGTGATTAACCAATTTCACAGCAGGAGTTCACAATTTCAGCAACCCATTTAAAACATCACGAGGGGATTCAAGTGCACACACACGACCACCAACGGCCTCAATTTTCAGAAAACATAGACCAGTACAACAAAAGGGATGATCACAAGATAAAGCATAAACAACGATCACAACCCCTTCCCCTTTTTCCTTTAGAACTTCGTTTATTATCTTCATTAGGGTTTGGTTCAACCAATTCCATAGGAACAAAAGTAACGCCCACCCCGCATGATACACAAAAGTGAGAGACGAGAGAAAATCCCTACTTGTTGATGGATGATCGACGTTTAGGCCGGGGGCGCGGAACTTTACGGATAACGATGCGGCGGTCCCGTGCACCAGAAGAGCCACGATCGAAGAAGGGGGGAAAACCACGGCCTAACCCTTAATTATAAGGGCTGGGGACGGTTGAGATGAAAACACAAAACCACGGAAGACGAGGGAGTCGTGGGTTGACCACGTGGCTTGACTCATCATTAATGGCGCTGGGTGGTTTTAACTGACCCATGAATTAATGAAGCATTTAATTAAGACCTTTGCGCGCGTTTCGGATTTCCAAGATATTTTTAGCAAGGAAGAATAGGGTTTAAAACCCTATTTGCGAAAAGGAACATTACTGGAACAACTTGGCAGGGCCGGTCTCACCGATCGGTCTCACCGATCGGTACCCCGCAAGGAAACCGGATTTTCGGCAAAGGAAGGGACCAAGGGGGGTCTGGGTCATCACATATATGTAGAAAGATAAGATCCCCATTATTATAATGCGGTTCCAACATTATTCTACACCATCAGAACACATCCAACAAGCTAGTTTGGCCTCCAACTAGCGTACTCAACACCAGGGGAACAAAAGGCCTCTCTATGTCAATTCCTAGAGCATGGGATAGAGTGGGAGAAACAAAGGGGTGTGGAGCTCTTGAATCAAACAAGTAAAAAACTAGGGTACTAAACAAATTGATTGTACCTCTAATGATATTTAGCCCCACTGGAACTGCTACCTACATTATGTGCAGCTGACCATGCCCAACTCTTCTAACTCTCTAAGGAAGACCACCACCACATCCATTCTCAGGTCATGGTCCCTAAAGAAAAGGAATATCCTAAAGTTGGTATCTACCTTCTTCATATCCCCTCAGTAGAGAAAAATCATGATTCCCCTACTACTGAAACGGTCTCAATGGAAAATGTTGTTGAGGATAGCACTGAACCTATCAACCTACACCAAACTAAGATTGGGGAAATAAAAGTAATTGGTTATAGAGATGGACTTGAATCCCACAACTAAAACACACTGGCACAATTCTCCTAGGAAAATCATGAAAACCACATACATAAGAAGGCCATAAAAGAAGCTGTTAACATTGAATCCCTGCCAGTTGAAACCTCAAAGGTCTTGGCGTTTGAGACCTACCACTAACAAATATTTCCCTTAGAGAATTACGCTAGCTCCCCTCTCATTGTATACACCCTCACGAGTGTATCCTATTGATCACATAAGAATTATTTTGAACGTATACATACATCAACAATGTAGAATGAGTAACTACATAATGGATAGATGGAATAAGTGACTCCTCAAGACAAATCACATGAGACTCCTCATTTGAAAAAAGGACTGAGGAAAAACAAAAAAGGTCCTTGAACTTGATTCATAACTCTCACACGGACATGATCGTCTACTGAAGAGAAAGAAGCACTTATATATTTAATGCCTTCATGGTTGATGAAAGGAACTCTACTCAGAACTCCTTCCAAAAGTTGACCAACAAAATTTCTATCTCCTTACGCTCTCCTAGATACAACTTCCACCACTAACACATAGCTCCCTACATATGACTAACTTCCAAAGGGACCTAGTGACCCGTCAGAGCTCGAATAAAACTGAAATAGATTGGAAGCTCCTCCAACCATCTCTATATCTCCACATCTAAAACACTTCCCTTGTACATCCCTAAAGCCTACCTATTGAAAGAAAAAAAATCCTATGACACTATTCATTATCCTCAACTAGATCAACCCTATGACAGTAAACCAAATCAGCCTACCAAACCTCTACTACCTGATCCACACTTGGACGATGACCAGGATCCATAGCTGAAAGGAAAACAAATATTTCTTAAACCTAGTAGTATGGATTTCTAGTAAGATTTATTTTAATTCATTTAATTTATTTCATCCATTTTAACCTTCCCAAACAACCTAATTCAAACAAGAACACAAGTCATTATGATGCATGTAACTTTCCTAAGTCTCTACCCTGGAAGGAGAACCTCCTCACTTGGTCGTTCAATAATCTCAGATCATGTGCACTAGATCATAGGGGGCCTTAAAATCCCCTATCTTAGCTAGTCTTCTTGGCCAATGTCATGCACCAAGGTCAACTAGAACTATCTCCATACCATCCCATGCAATCTTCACTATGACTAAATCCAAAATCCTTCATATCTCTCAAGGATCACCTATTATACCACTCTTTCATGACCCCTCCCTTCAAAGATACCACAATGAGGGGAGATAAATAATGACCCCCCCCCGATTCCCACCTCCAGTAGTCCTCAGGTTGGCGATTAGAACCAAGGGTTTACAAATCTCACAATATGAGAGGCATTAAACTTTATAAGAAACAAGATCATGAGATAGAATGAATCAACCACAACAACTCCAAGACATAATATAAAGATAAATCCAAAAAACCATCCCAAATTAATGAAAAAGGAGAACTGATATATACATAATAATGTCTCAAAGTAAATACCCAAAATAAAAGATAAGGTAGCGAAACAACATCTATCCAATGGTCTGAGCTAGTAACATCCAACATGGTCCCCAAAATCCTCCTAGAAACCTAAAATCCATTTTATATACATAGGGTGATAATACAAGTACAATCAATAGGAAAACCAAATTTTCTCATGCACAAGTGAAAGAAGCACACTAATTCTCCTGTGAGAAAACAAAAAAACTAAACAGAAACTAAATAGGTATACAAACCATCCCAACCTAACCAAGGAACACTCACTATGTAATTTAGTCCAAGTAATATAATATAAAGTAAATCACATTGATGATAGGGTACCCCACACCACTTTCCAAATGTTATGTCGCTCTCTCCAAACATCTTACGTCATGGCACACCCATCCCTTCCTTATACCACATCACATCTCGCTAGCACAATCCTGGGCCTCAAAAAACATCATTCCCACACACACTTAGGCCTCACAACACACCACTCCATATCTAACCCCAAATACACCTAGGAAATCAAATCACATATCATCCCAAAGACACCCGAGATAGTACAAACCACCTAGAATGCAAACAACTGGGCTATCACATCTCACCCTAAGACACATGAGCCATCAAAAACACTATCTAAAGAACTAAAAGACCTCTGACCAACATAGAATATTCCATACCTACCTTTCTTAGAAGAGAGAGTGGAAAAGATAAGGCACCCAACCATCCGTACTCCTCACAATATTTTGGAAAAAACACCCCCCGCATGACGATGTGGGTGTTTGACACATATTACTCAACATGGGTGGGGTGAATATTGAAATACAAAGAATATACAAATGTGTGTATACTATCAAACACTCTTTCCCAACCTATGGGTTCAAAAAAAAAACAAACCATCTCAAAACACCATCACTTTTTGTTTCCACCTATAAATCCATTTATTAGTATATACAAAAGTCATTTTAGAAGGTGAAGAGACCTGATAAATTAAATAGGCTTCACATTCCCTCTATGTTCAACATCCATTAATTTCATTATTTATCATCAACCACATTTAATAACATAACCCATCATTTAGTATTTCATTAACAATATTCATATCATTAACCAAACCCACCCAAGACATTCCCAAAATTATTAAGCCATTAATTATTTATTACAAAACTACTTGAGATCTATCATAACATAACCACATAACACAAGAAAAATTCCATCCCCAATATCCTCAACTCGCCACCCTAAAATCTCTACCAAACAAACCATCACCTTACCACCCCAAAAGCATGTCCAAAAAAACTTTCACCTCACCACCCCAAAATCACGAACAAACAACCATATATAACCCCACACCCCATTAAAAACACCATTATCCATCCCAAAATAATGGCCAAATATCAAAACATATCAATATCATTGTCATAGATTTACAGAAGAGTCTTTTATCACAATACACATTGTTTGGGGGGGGGGTTATCACACAACCAACATCCTGAGGAAACCATTTCATTAGAAAAGTATAATTAATTAACCGATTTCCATTTAAGTTCATATCACAATAACCACAACAGTCACAGTTCATATATCCAGTGCAAAAAAATCCCCAAATAACAATAATTTTCTATTGGGTGTTTATCAAGTATAATAAAAATATCACAAACAATATCGATGTTTTAAAAACATGAAGATCAAACACCATTGACCCTTTCAATTCAATTAACCAAACCATTATCTTTAATTTAATCCAAAAAAACCATAATTCACATATTAATAGAAGTAAATACCCTCCTTCATGATGAAAAATAAAGATAAATGAAGGGAATCCTACCTCAAGGAAGCTTTTCACACCACAGGGTGAGAAAGAAAGCCTTAAAACAACTGTTGCACCGCTAGAAACATAGATCAACCTATTCCACAAAAAAATATAATCAAAAAACTTACAAAATATAAAACATAGGAAAAAATATATCACTATAGAAAATACCTAGGGAATAATGGGAGAAAACAAATGAGAAATAGGATAAAACTCACCACAGATCAACCAAGGATCGTCAATGAACATCCACTTGGATCAATAGACTGAATATGGACGAAGGAGGGCTCAAAGAAAACCTCAAGGAGCCTAGGGTTCACCCAAAACGAGAGGATAAAGAGATCATGTCCAAATAAATAAAATTTCATCCAAAAATAATTTTCAAAACTACACATGATCATGGTATTACATGACATGTAATCCCTTTTCACTTCATGTAATATTTGAGGTTTTTTTCCACTGAAAAAAACATCGCCTCTTAATTTAATTTAATTTTTCTATCGTTGAAATATTACATGCTGTGAAACCCTTGTTCATGCCATGTAAAATATTTACACACCATGAAACTTCCTAGATAAGCCGTGAAACCAAATTTCATGTCATGTAATCCACTTACACAATGTGTAATCAACCTTATTCCAGCCTTTAAGAACCGAACTTCTCTAGAATCCCTCTGAGCCTCCTCTGAACACCTCTGATGAAAAAAACTAGAAATGTAACGGACCAGGAATTCACAAAACATTACAATCCTAGGAAAAAATCTATGACAAAGATCCATAGTTTTCATGGATTATTTGTAACACCCCAAGCTTCTACGGTACGCTTCTCTTTGAATAATGTGATAGCGTGTGTTGTACGCAACACCGAGTTCTAACACACCATAACTAATCAAACTAGCCGTTGTGAATAGTAATACCTACTTTTTGAAATCATATATATTCTATATTTCAAAATGGACTTTATTTTTGGATTCGGAATATCAAAATTAGCCTAGGGTGAAATTTTGGTACTTTTCGGATAACTTTTATATTTTGATGAATAGTGAAAATTACTAAATTTTAATTAAAAACAACTTTTTTTAATCAAAATAATTAATAGTGATAAATTATGAATTTGAGTGGTTTTAAAGTATATTTAAAATATATTTTTACCATTTAATATAATGTTGGTCATTGGACATAATTTTACAATTAAACCGAACATAAACAAGTGTCAATCTTTTGATAGTTATTATCTCTTAAAAACACGCTTTTTGTTTTGACAGCGGGAATTAATTTTAAATTAATTTCTGCCACTTATGTGTTTTGAATTTAGAAAAATGGATTCCATATTTGGAATCAGGATGTTCAAATTGTGTAAATAGGTAACTTTTATTTTTAGACATTTTGAATAATTACTGCGGTAAATATTTTATTTACCATGGTTAAGGGTAAATCCGGTAAATAAGGGTTAAAAAAATAATATTATAATAATACTAAATTACCCTAAAACGTGTCTTAACCCTATTGGTTGATACATGGTCGACCATGGGAATCTTTGGGTCTATTTTGGGACCCCATGGATCCACTTGTAAGTGATAATGACACATTATATTAATAAAGCTAAAATAAAAATAAAAATGGCATAAGCTTACATCTTTTAGAAGGACAATTTTTACATAAGGTTATACATGTTGGATTTTCGATTATAAATATTCATTAGAAAGATAAAAAGATTTCCTACATAATGATATTTTATTTATAATTTTTAGACATTAAATAATTTATTTTATTTATGACACAATGATGATGCAGTAATTACTATAATAGTGAAAAATTAAAATAATTGATATTATAAATACCCAAATAAATATAATATGAAACTTTTAATGAATTAAACTAATTTTCTAGGATAATATGATATATTAGGATTGATTTAATGGACTTTGTTTGAAGTAATAAATCTGTTATGAGTTTCACAAAAATCAACTATTGAATAGTGTCAAAATTGACATAAAAGAGTTCTTAAAAACAATATTATATTATTAATTGATATTAAATTCCTAAAAATCTAAGGTTCGGCCAAGAGACTTATATTATGATAGGTTAATCATTAATGGACCACTTGGGGGTCTCTTGGATGTATATAGTAAGTTTATTAACCATATTATATAAAAATACAAAGAGACATTGTAAAAGTGAAACTAATTAACATAGAGTTAATACTTAAAGATAAGGTTACTATAAGTACCCAAACCTGTCTAAATTCTATTGGATGAGTTGTTTTCGACCTATCCCTACCTCATACTTTGAATAGTCAAAATTGGAGCCTTTGGAAACCGAATATGAATTTATTATAAATTAATATTTCTAGCTTTTCCAAAGGTGCCCCTCACCCCTCTTATAAAAAGGGCACTCCTCCTTCTCATTTCTTCACACCTCTAAAGCCTTTTGGCTCGGCCAAAATCTGCCCAAATACTCTCCCAACATCCCTCACTACAACCTAGAGGCCTTAGTTTGATCAGAAAGCCAACCTAAGGATCCCTTTTGATCAAATCAAAAGGAAGAACCCGAAGAAGAGGTAATGATTTCACCACCCTTTTCTAAGTTCATTTCTTCTTCCACTTCTTCTTCCTTTGTTCTTAACATTCTAAAATAATAACTCCAGTATCTCACATATACTGTGATGTTATTATAAGTATGGTACAACCATATTCAGTATTCTATCCACCCTTTGAATAACATGTCACCATACGTGCGTACGTACGGCTTACCGTCTCCACGTCGTGGTGTAATTGTTATTCAATATAATATTATTTGGATGGGTATAATAATGATGTGTAACTCATGTAAATAATAAATATAACATATTAATGATTCTGTATATATGATATACCATCCATTTATATATTATTTTAATATCAAAAGAATGATATTGTCGCTCGTGCGTACGTACGGACTACCGTCTCCACGAACGCGATGAGATTCATTCTCCATCGTAACCATTAAAGTATAATTATCATTTTATGATTTAAAAATGATGTTTAAGGACTTGATATCATTCTGGATATGAATAATATACAACCTATCCTTTACAAACATGTCTTACGTAACAAAACATATGAAAGAAAACAAGTAAGTTAACACCCGAAACAACGATAATACTAAGATATTATTATCAAATCAATATTAAAAGATCATATATGATATCATATTAATGTATATGATTCTTGTATAATTTAATAACAATTATTTCACCATTATACAGGAGGTTAACCTACCACAACCAAGGAAAAGTACAAGGTAAGGGTTATTTCACAATCTCTTCTTTATCCGAGGTTGTTTATACGTAATAATCTACTGGGATCTCGTTATCATCCACATCCATGTTTCTTCAAAATGTATTTCAAAACATTTTTACTATTTACAAGAATATGGGTTAAAGTCATTTATACCCTTGTTTGACTTTTTATAAGAGGTTTATAAAGGAATCTTTCCGTCGTTTTCAAAACAAGGTCCTTTTTAACCTTTTCGACAGAATTGAGGTAAGAATGTTTTTTTTAACTTATACGGCGGGTGCGGTTATTTTACGCCGTTATAAAATCTTCAAAGCTTTCCTTACAAGCTTATAAAAATATTTTCAAAGAAAATGTTTTATTTTATATGGATCTTAAATGATTTCAAAATAAAAGGAGATATTTCTTTAAAAAGAATTTTGATTTCATCTATGTCAACATCCTTTGATGGATTTTAAGATTATTTGAAGTTGATTTATTATGATACAAAACTTCTATATTGTATTGAAGGTTTTGTGATATGTTTGACTGTGGATGTGCTATTTTTATACCATTCATAGTTTCTTGTGAAAGTATTGACATTTCGTATGCTAGTTTTAATACGAATGTTTATGTTATGTTTAAACCTTTTCATATGGGAATGCATTGGACTTAATAAGTGACGGGTGGAGCCCGCTATAGCTCCTCGATGCATCGGTAGGTCTCATGAGACAAACTAGTGTCTTGGCACAAGGCCTTGACAAAATCTTATTTGTAGTCTTGGCACGAGGCCTTGACTATGTGGTTATGATAGTCTGGCATTATGCATTCCAACATTATGAAAGTGGTTATTGATTTTTGCATGTGATTATTCGATTAGTAGAATATCCATGTGAATAAGTAAATGGCATTATTTCATTTTTACCTTTTCCATACTATGTTGAAATTCAAGTTTAAAAGGCTTTTGTTTTAGTAATGCATTGCCTTAAATGTTTATTCTTATTTATGAAAGTTTCCGCTATATTGTTATCCTTACTGGGCATTTGAGCTCACCCCTTTTCTATGTTTTATTTTTCCCAGGATGTGAAGAAGTAAGTTATGAATGACCTGCAGGGATTTTATGAGGGGTTAATAGTGTGGATTGTGGATACATTATGTTGTTGTATTAGTTTTTCATTTTACGATGTAATGTAAAACTTATGAATATATCTAGTGTTTCCAAGGCTACTAAACAAATCGGTCTTTCGAGATTTGATCTTTCTTGTGATCATGCCAATGTTATGTAATTAATGCACCGACTCTGGGTAGCTGGGGTCGGGGCGTTACAGTTGGTATCAGAGGAAGTTTAGTATAAACTTTGGAAGCTAGATTTAGATAAACTCTGATTAGAGCACATAGACCTAAGATGAACTTTGAGGATTAGTATAGAAGAACTTCCTAGAATTTTGGTATTGTAGAGATTTTGTGATTTTTCCGAGCAATACATCCCTGTCTGGATACGAGCAGGTAGAGGCGGCTCTGGCACAGATGTACCTAGGGGTAAAACCCGAAAACACCACTTTGAGCTAGACTCGAACGGGAACTGGTGCACGACAACGGGCCTTGCTGCACTCTTGGTTACGACACTCCCGGGGGATATGCTTAGGATAACTCTCACTATCTTTACAAATCATTATGAAGGGTTTATGAGTATATACTTCCTCAAAGAAAACATTTTTATGATTATGGATTATATCCATAAATAGTTCAATTTATGTTAAGTGTTTTATAAGTATGGGATTATGTATTTTGATTCATAAACTGATCTAGTTTATGCCATTGTTTAGAAATGGCGCCTAGTGGAAGAAATGGAAACCGTATCAATGCACGCACTCCATGTAGGGATTGCCCTCCTGCTCAAGATAATTATAGTGGGGCTGGTGATGCAACTGGTGCCGATCAGCTAATCACCATACTGGGACAACTTACTCAGGTTATGAATAATAACCTTACCCGTATGGAGCACCCTGATCCGCAGCGTGGAGGATCAATGTTAGATCGATTCATGAGGCAACAACCACCAACGTTCAATGGGAATACAAATCTCTTAGTAGCTGAGCAATGGATATTTTCCCTAGAGAAAATATTTCAGGCTTTGGGGAGCAGTGAAAGGGAAAAAGTTATCATGGCAGTTTACCGCCTCACTGGAGATGCTGATCAATGGTGGTCATTGATTCAAAACATGAAGGAAGATGATGAAGTATCAAACATGGAATGGAGGGAGTTTAAAGATCTGTTTTTAGAAAAATACTTTCCTCGCAACCATCGAGCAGATATGGAAAGACAATTTCTGAGTCTAAGACAAAAGGAGGATGAGAATGTCACAAAGTATGAGGCTAACTTTACAAGGTTAGCGAGGTACGCTGGTGATTATATTCGTAACCCAAGAAGTAAGATTGATCGTTTCTTTGATGGTTTAAAACCATTTCTCCATCGAGCGTTAGTCTCACAATCCTTTTCATCGTACGAAGACATTGTCTCATGTGCTATCAAGACCGAAAAGGAATTCTCTAAGTCTTATGACTTTAAAGCAAAGCAAGAGAAGAAGAGACCTGCTGATCAATCTGGTAATGGAAATAAGGGGAAGAAGGGAAAGGTTGAATATCCATCTTGTGGTAAATGCGGGAAGAAACATCCTGGTACTTGCTTGAAGGGAATGGGAGTCTGTTACAAGTGTGGTGAAAAAGGCCACCAAGCTCATGATTGCAAGGGGAAGAAGGAAGCTACCAACGTTCAGTGCTACAATTGCAGGGAGATGGGGCATTATGCAAATGCATGTCCTAAGCGTCAGGAGAACTTACCTCAGAAAAGGCCAAGGGATCAAGGCCAGGCTTATGCTATCACTACTGCTGAGGTAGAAGCTCCGAAAGACGTGGTGGCAGGTAATTTAATGGTTTCCTCAAGTTTAGCAAATGCATTATTTGATTCTGGATCATCGCATTGTTTCATATCTTCCCAGTTTGCTAAGAAAATTAGATATTTCCAATTTGATTTAATAAGGGAGTTGTCAGTTAAAACTCCTAAGGGAAGTATCGTTGCAACAAAGTTTTGTGAATCAGTCCCCATTAGAGCACATAAATTTTCTTTATCTGCTGATTTCATCGTCATACCTATGATTGAGTTTGATATAATCCTCGGTATGGACTGGCTTTCGGACTATGATGCGAAGATTTATTGTAAGAAGAAAGAGGTTATGATTCTTGATGATAATGAGAAGGAGCACCTTATTTTTAGAGCAGAATCGTCACCACCTAATTCTTATTTAGATCCACCCCCAGTAGCTCAACTTAATTCAATTATTGGGGAGGAAGAGAATGAAATAACTGTCGGTGAGGAAAGGAATGTTCAAATAGAGGATGTACCTGTTGTGAAAGAATTTGTAGATGTATTTCCAGAAGATTTACCTGGACATCCTCCAGAACGAGAAGTTGAGTTTTCTATTGATTTGATTCCTGGATCAAGGCCTATATCGAAGACCCCTTATAGAATGGCCACTGTAGAGCTAGTCGAACTAAAGGAATTGAGTAATAAGGGATTTATTCGCCCTAGTGTTTCTCCATGGGGAGCCCCTGTTCTTTTTGTTAAAAAGAAAGATGGATCTATGAGGTTATGTATCGATTACAGGGAGATCAATGCTATAACGATAAAGAACAAGTATCCCCTACCTCGTATTGATGATTTATTTGACCAACTGCATGGAGCTCAATACTTTTCAAAGATTGACCTTCGATCTGGATACCATCAGTTGTGTGTGAAGAAGGAAGACATTCCGAAAACAGCATTTCGAACCAGGTACGGGCATTACGAGTTTACTGTAATGCCGTTTGGATTGACCAATGCACCCTCTGTATTCATGGATCTGATGAATAGAGTTTTCAAGGAGTATCTCGATGAATTTGTGGTAGTATTTATTGATGATATCTTGGTATACTCCAAAACCTACAAAGATCATGAAAATCACTTGCGCATTATCTTGAAGACTCTGAGGAGGCATGAATTATATGGAAAGCTTAGCAAGTGTGAATTCTGGCTTCAGGAGATTTCTTTTCTTGGCCATATTGTCTCTAAAGATGGAATCTCTGTTGATCCTTCTAAGACCAAGGCAATCCAAGAATGGCCAGCACCTACGAGTATAACTGAGGTACGTAGTTTTATTGGTTTGGCAGGTTATTATCGACGTTTCGTCCAGAATTTTGCCCGATTGGCTAACCCATTAACGAAGCTCACACGTAAAGGGGTTAAATTTGTTTGGACAAAAGAGTGTGAAGAATGTTTCGAAGAACTGAAGAGAAGATTAGTCAATGCTCCTATATTGACTCTACCATCGGGGAATGATGGGTTCGTTATTTATAGTGATGCATCGAAGAAAGGACTTGGTTGTGTCCTTATGCAGAATGATAGAGTTATTGCCTATGCATCACGACAGTTGAAAATTCATGAACAAAACTATCCTACTCATGATCTTGAGTTAGCAGCTGTGATCTTTGCTTTGAAGATATGGAGGCACTACCTCTATGGTGAAAAATGTGAGATTTATACTGATCACAAGAGTTTGAAGTATATTTTCTCACAAAAAGAACTCAACATGAGGCAAAGGAGATGGCTTGAATTACTCAAGGATTATGATTGCACGATACACTACCACCCGGGGAAGGCAAACAAAGTAGCAGATGCTTTGAGCAGAAAAGACCATGGAGTTCTGAACATGATGAGAATTGAAAGGGATCCAATTTTCATGGATCTAGTGAAGATGGACATGGGAATAACCAGGGAAGGTGAAACATCAATGCTTTTTCAAATGGTTGCCAAACCATCTTTACTAGAAAGGATTAAGAGTTCTCAGACCGATGATGAAGAATTTCAGAAGAAGATTAAAGCTGTGAATGATGGGAGATTGAGAGACTTTGTGTATAAAGATGGAACTTTGAAATTTGGAAAGAGACTTTGTGTTCCCGATTTACCTGATCTGAAAAGGGAATTACTGGATGATGCTCATAGTTCCAATTTCTCTATACACCCTGGGAGCACCAAAATGTATAGAGATTTGAAGGAACATTTTTGGTGGGACAACATGAAGAGGGAGATTGCTGATTTTGTATCAAGATGTATGGTTTGTCAACAAGTGAAAGCTGGAAGGCAACAGCCTGGAGGAGTCATGCAACCTCTTCCCATACCGGAGTGGAAATGGGACAATATTACGATGGACTTTGTCATGGGGCTACCAAAGACTCCTAGAAGGAACGATGCAATATGGGTTATTGTTGATCGTCTTACCAAGTCAGCACATTTTCTTGCTATAAGAGAAGATCTACCCCTGGAACGTCTAGCAAGACTATACATTAATGAAGTTGTGAGACTTCATGGAGTTCCCCTATCGATTGTTTCTGATCGTGATCCCCGTTTTACTTCAAGATTTTGGAAAAGTCTTCAGAAATCCCTGGATACTGAACTTCATTTGAGCACTGCTTACCACCCTCAGACAGACGGACAATCAGAACGGACTATTCAGACCTTAGAAGACATGTTGAGATCTTGCTCACTTGATTTTCAGGGTATGTGGGATCAATATTTACCTCTGGTAGAATTTTCCTATAACAATAGCTTCCATTCGAGTATACAAATGGCACCATATGAAGCGTTATACGGAAAGAGATGTCGTACACCAACCTGTTGGGATGACGTTGGTGAAAGAAAACTTGTAGGCCCAGAACTGGTGGAGGAAACGGTGGAAAAGGTGAAGGTAATCCAAAATCACATCAAAGCAGCTCAAAGTAGGCAGAAGAGCTATGCCGATAATCGAAGGAAGGATTTGGAATTTCAAGTCGGTGATCATGTTTTCCTGAAGGTATCTCCGTGGAAGGGAGTCATACGTTTTGGTAAGAAAGGTAAATTGAGTCCCAGGTACATCGGACCTTTCGAAATTCTAGAACGAATTGGGGCTGTAGCTTACCGATTGGCAATGCCGCCAAGTCTCTCCAAAGTTCACGATGTGTTCCACGTATCTCTGTTGAGGAAATACATGCCTGACCCAACGCATGTACTCACCTATGAAGACTTAGAACTGGAACCCGATCTGTCTTATTGCGAAGAGCCCATCAAGATTCTTGATACGAGAGAACAAGTACTGAGAAACCGGACGACGCGTCTGGTAAAAGTTTTGTGGAGAAATCATAAGATGGAAGAGGCAACGTGGGAACCCGAGGAACTTATGATGAAGAACCACCCGAGTCTTTTTATACAGTAATACCCTAGAAATTGCGAGGACGCAATTATTTGAAGGAGGGGAGAATGTAACACCCCAAGCTTCTACGGTACGCTTCTCTTTGAATAATGTGATAGCGTGTGTTGTACGCAACACCGAGTTCTAACACACCATAACTAATCAAACTAGCCGTTGTGAATAGTAATACCTACTTTTTGAAATCATATATATTCTATATTTCAAAATGGACTTTATTTTTGGATTCGGAATATCAAAATTAGCCTAGGGTGAAATTTTGGTACTTTTCGGATAACTTTTATATTTTGATGAATAGTGAAAATTACTAAATTTTAATTAAAAACAACTTTTTTTAATCAAAATAATTAATAGTGATAAATTATGAATTTGAGTGGTTTTAAAGTATATTTAAAATATATTTTTACCATTTAATATAATGTTGGTCATTGGACATAATTTTACAATTAAACCGAACATAAACAAGTGTCAATCTTTTGATAGTTATTATCTCTTAAAAACACGCTTTTTGTTTTGACAGCGGTAATTAATTTTAAATTAATTTCTGCCACTTCTGTGTTTTGAATTTAGAAAAATAGATTCCATATTTGGAATCAGGATGTTCAAATTGTGTAAATAGGTAACTTTTATTTTTAGACATTTTGAATAATTACTGCGGTAAATATTTTATTTACCATGGTTAAGGGTAAATCCGGTAAATAAGGGTTAAAAAAATAATATTATAATAATACTAAATTACCCTAAAACGTGTCTTAACCCTATTGGTTGATACATGGTCGACCATGGGAATCTTTGGGTCTATTTTGGGACCCCATGGATCCACTTGTAAGTGATAATGACACATTATATTAATAAAGCTAAAATAAAAATAAAAATGGCATAAGCTTACATCTTTTAGAAGGACAATTTTTACATAGGGTTATACATGTTGGATTTTCGATTATAAATATTCATTAGAAAGATAAAAAGATTTCCTACATAATGATATTTTATTTATAATTTTTAGACATTAAATAATTTATTTTATTTATGACACAATGATGATGCAGTAATTACTATAATAGTGAAAAATTAAAATAATTGATATTATAAATACCCAAATAAATATAATATGAAACTTTTAATGAATTAAACTAATTTTCTAGGCTAATATGATATATTAGTATTGATTTAATGGACTTTGTTTGAAGTAATAAATCTGTTATGAGTTTCACAAAAATCAACTATTGAATAGTGTCAAAATTGACATAAAAGAGTTCTTAAAAACAATATTATATTATTAATTGATATTAAATTCCTAAAAATATAAGATTCGGCCAAGAGACTTATATTATGATAGGTTAATCATTAATGGACCACTTGGGGGTCGCTTGGATGTATATAGTAAGTTTATTAACCATATTATATAAAAATACAAAGAGACATTGTAAAAGTGAAACTAATTAACTTAGAGTTAATACTTAAAGATAAGGTTAATATAAGTACCCAAACCTGTCTAAATTCTATTGGATGAGTTGTTTTCGACCTATCCCTACCTCATACTTTGAATAGTCAACTTTGGAGCCTTTGGAAACCGAATATGAATTTATTATAAATTAATATTTCTAGCTTTTCCAAAGGTGCCCCTCACCCCTCTTATAAAAAGGGCACTCCTCCTTCTCATTTATTCACACCTCTAAAGCCTTTTGGCTCGGCCAAACTCTGCCCAAATACTCTCCCAACATCCCTCACTACAACCTAGAGGCCTTAGTTTGATCAGAAAGCCAACCTAAGGAGCCCTTTTGATCAAATCAAAAGGAAGAACCCGAAGAAGAGGTAATGATTTCACCACCCTTTTCTAAGTTCATTTCTTCTTCCACTTCTTCTTCCTTTGTTCTTAACATTCTAAAATAATAACTCCAGTATCTCACATATACTGTGATGTTATTATAAGTATGGTACAACCATATTCAGTATTCTATCCACCCTTTGAATAACATGTCACCATACGTGCGTACGTACGGCTTACCGTCTCCACGTCGTGGTGTAATTGTTATTCAATATAATATTATTTGGATGGGTATAATAATGATGTGTAACTCATGTAAATAATAAATATAACATATTAATGATTCTGTATATATGATATACCATCCATTTATATATTATTTTAATATCAAAAGAATGATATTGTCGCTCGTGCGTACGTACGGACTACCGTCTCCACGAACGCGATGAGATTCATTCTCCATCGTAACCATTAAAGTATAATTATCATTTTATGATTTAAAAATGATGTTTAAGGACTTGATATCATTCTGGATATGAATAATATACAACCTATCCTTTACAAACATGTCTTACGTAACAAAACATATGAAAGAAAACAAGTAAGTTAACACCCGAAACAACGATAATACTAAGATATTATTATCAAATCAATATTAAAAGATCATATATGATATCATATTAATGTATATGATTCTTGTATAATTTAATAACAATTATTTCACCATTATACAGGAGGTTAACCTACCAAAACCAAGGAAAAGTACAAGGTAAGGGTTATTTCACAATCTCTTCTTTATCCGAGGTTGTTTATACGTAATAATCTACTGGGATCTCGTTATCATCCACATCCATGTTTCTTCAAAATGTATTTCAAAACATTTTTACTATTTACAAGAATATGAGTTAAAGTCATTTATACCCTTGTTTGACTTTTTATAAGAGGTTTATAAAGGAATCTTTCTGTCGTTTTCAAAACAAGGTCCTTTTTAACCTTTTCGACAGAATTGAGGTAAGAATGTTTTTTTTAACTTATACGGCGGGTGCGGTTATTTTACGCCGTTATAAAATCTTCAAAGCTTTCCTTAAAAGCTTATAAAAATATTTTCAAAGAAAATGTTTTATTTTATATGGATCTTAAATGATTTCAAAATAAAAGGAGATATTTCTTTAAAAAGAATTTTGATTTCATCTATGTCAACATCCTTTGATGGATTTTAAGATTATTTGAAGTTGATTTATTATGATACAAAACTTCTATATTGTATTGAAGGTTTTGTGATATGTTTGACTGTGGATGTGCTATTTTTATACCATTCATAGTTTCTTGTGAAAGTATTGACATTTCGTATGCTAGTTTTAATACGAATGTTTATGTTATGTTTAAACCTTTTCATATGGGAATGCATTGGACTTAATAAGTGACGGGTGGAGCCCGCTATAGCTCCTCGATGCATCGGTAGGTCTCATGAGACAAACTAGTGTCTTGGCACAAGGCCTTGACAAAATCTTATTTGTAGTCTTGGCACGAGGCCTTGACTATGTGGTTATGATAGTCTGGCATTATGCATTCCAACATTATGAAAGTGGTTATTGATTTTTGCATGTGATTATTCGATTAGTAGAATATCCATGTGAATAAGTAAATGGAATTATTTCATTTTTACCTTTTCCATACTATGTTGAAATTCAAGTTTAAAAGGATTTTGTTTTAGTAATGCATTGCCTTAAATGTTTATTCTTATTTATGAAAGTTTCCGCTATATTGTTATCCTTACTGGGCATTTGAGCTCACCCCTTTTCTATGTTTTATTTTTCCCAGGATGTGAAGAAGTAAGTTATGAATGACCTGCAGGGATTTTATGAGGGGTTAATAGTGTGGATTGTGGATACATTATGTTGTTGTATTAGTTTTTCATTTTACGATGTAATGTAAAACTTATGAATATATCTAGTGTTTCCAAGGCTACTAAACAAATCGGTCTTTCGAGATTTGATCTTTCTTGTGATCATGCCAATGTTATGTAATTAATGCACCGACTCTGGGTAGCTGGGGTCGGGGCGTTACATTATTTGGTTATAATCAGTGGTTTGCGCAGAATTTATCAATATTTTCAAACCCACTAACCAAGCTAACTTGAAAATGAGTAAAGTTTTTGTGGATATATGAATGTGAATAGAGATTCAAAAAGATAAATAAAAGGATATTTATTACACCTGTACTCACACTACCCTCAAGTGAGGAAGGATTTTTGATAAAAAATAATTCTTCAAATAATGGATTGAGTTATGTAATCTTAAAAAATTATAAATCGATAGCTTACAACTTAAGATAATTGAATGTGAATGATAAAAATTACCCATAACATGATATGAAGTTAGTTGAAATAATATTCACCTTAAATATTTAGAGATATTATCTCTATAGAGATAAGTGTGACATATATACTATTCATAATAGTTTAAAGAATATATTTATACAAAATAAGCCCAACACGTGCTAATAAAGACTCTTATAGCTAATAAAATACTATGAATGATCAATAAACAACCATATTATAAAAGTGAATAATGTGGAAAATAATTTAAGTAGAAAATATCCTATAACCTTATCCATAATTAAGATTTAAAGGGATTCAATAAACATAGTGAATGTTTTCTAGGGATATGATGACATACATTTAGGGCAGAAGAATCAATTTGAAACCTCATCCCAATATTAATGATTCATAGAATATGAAACAATGTATATTTATAAATAAAGAAATCATATGTGAAATAAATGTATTATAATTAGCTACTATCTTCATCAGTTACCATATTAATCACAAATCCCATCACAGTTAAGCTCTAAAAAAAGATACGATCTAGAACTTACCCAACTACCCTTGATCATCTAAGCCTCAAGGAATGCATAATAAAGATATAAAAGTATGAAGTTTATCATTAAAAATATATAAAAAAACATCTAATATTGGGTAAATCTAAATATGAAACATGCACCCCTAGTATACCAAAGACATAGTGTATGACATTATATATGGTATACATCATGGCTCATCCAGAGTATAAAACCCATGTTGTGCCTCATGAGCATATTTTGTATCCCTATATGAAATCCTACTAATTATAACCATAACATTGCATTAAGACCTATAATACTTTATAATGAGCATTAGCTAGGGATAAATCAAATTCAAACATCAAGAGTTCAATTATCATTTCACTTCATGAGTATGTGTATCCAACACAAAGAAATGATAAAGTGGATATTCACTTTCTTATAACATGATAAATTTTGTATTATTTAACCCATTTATAAATTTTAACAAAACCATACTTGGTTAATTGTCTCATTATATCATATATGATAAAATTATAGATTATCCTTATGTTTGATACACTTTTTGGGTATTGTTAAACTCATTACATATTTATGAAATTCCTTCCACATCTCCATGTGACTATCTAATAAAACATTTACACTAATTTTTTTAATGAGTAACATCTATAGATTGGGTTTTTTATAGTTTTAGATTCTAATAAGTCCAAGATGGAGGGGTTTAATTGACTAATTTAGGACTTCGTGTTGTTTTAAAATTAGTGTTAAATCTAAAATAAATTCATGTTTAGGTGCAGGTGCAATAGAAATAAAAACAGATAAGAACAACATAATTTTAAGAGTAGTTTAGATCAAAGTGATACTATATACATGATTCAATTCTATATACTCTTTAAGAGAAATGTAATTCACAAAAACCTGAATTCTTATGATATTCACAAATTAATTACAACCCACATTTTCTACTAGAGGTATAGACATCCACCACTGAATTTTACTCATAGACTTACCCTTTAATTGGAAATCAAAACAATATACAAACATTCATTTGAAAATTTGAGGCACAAATAGGAAAAATTATATTTTTTAATAGTGCTATAACTGATACAAGATGTTCTTTTATAGGTAAAATAATAAACCATACACAATTAAGATACAATATTTAAAGATAATAAATATAGGTCAATTAAGAAATAACCAGAATAGAAAAGTTTATAATGTAATTATATCTCAATCACTTCTAAGTAATGCATTTGACATAATGAAACTTTTCATAGTAATCAAAACAATTAAATCACACTAGTAGTTTCAGTAGAAAAATTTTCATCTAATATGTTTATCTATATACATTCATTCTTCTTCCAGTTCATTTGATCTTTATCGAGCAATCTCCAATGTTTTAATCCTAAGTGATTCATAAATACCATTTAATTGAAAAATCATTTAATGTTTTCAAATTAAGTCTAGTTCATTGGTTCATTAAATAGTTTCTAAATTATTTAATAAAAATGTAAAACCTTCATGGGAAAGAAAAAAAACATCCATGAAAAAAAACAAATATTCTTATAAATTACTCCACCATGTGGCATTCATACATTCATTGATCTAGATACACCATGATGAGTTGATCCTCACACAATCATGGGACTCACTTTTTCTATAGGAAAAATAAAATATAAAAGTAATACTTTTTAAGAAATATATATGTAATGACTTGAATTTTCCACGTATTATTTTGGATATTATATAGAAAATTTTGGACTAGGCTCTAAGACAGTGTGTGATTTTGAACCTCAGTGAGCCTGGAATAAATGTTTGAAATATATTAAATATTTTAATCACAAACATCCATTGTTCTCCAAAAAAATGTTGTAAATATTGAACAAGGTTCTAGATTAGAAATCTAAGGGCACCTTTGACTTCAAATCATAGGTTTTACCATAGGCGTGATATAACATTTTTTTGTCATGGAGTGTTTATGAACAACTTATTGCAGGTTATATTGAATAAAATAATTAAATAAATAAATAAATTTTATTTATTTTTGAAACAACAACCAAGATCTTCTATAAATAAACAATTATATAAATGTCTCAATGTTGGATGATAAACCATGGAGACCTAGAGAGACCATTGGAGTGCGTTATTGAAAGATGAAACTAGATCAGATCATAATCAGGGATCGGTGTGCCAATGGAATGTGTGGATCTCATGAATGACAACAATGGAAGAATTTTGTTTTTTAGTAATCGATCCCAACTCCAGGTAGGATTTTTATTTTTTGTAATTCCTTAATGTTATTTTATCTCGATAGAACATGGATCAATTCCATGAACAAGAATTGATTGACACATTAAAATAGATTAAATTTATAGATTTTTTCTTGTTCATTGATTTTATCCCTCTTTGTTTGTCTATTTTTAGGAAAATTTATTGAGGAAAAATGAAAAAAGGATAAGGTATGTTCATCACATTTGATTTCTTATGGATTTCACCCCCACTTCTTCACACGTTCATCACATGAATTGTTTTTGGTCATTAGTCTAACAAATATATGGTATTCAGTCATTATGTGACTGTTATTCCGCACGACAGACCAATACCATAGGTGTGGTTCATGATCAAGGTGCAATAATGACAAAGGAAAATAAGATTTGGATCCAATTGAATTTGTGGTATCCATTCATCCCAGTTTCAATGGTATGACTACAAATGGAATGAGTGGGCATTTCCCAAGTAGATTTGAAGCCAAGACCTATGATCTATGGCAACCAGAGTGAAAGATAAACCCATATCTACCATCTTAGATGATGGAAATAGTGGCAATGAAATAGTAGATGATGCAGAGGAGAAACAAGAAGATATAAAAAATCATAGGTTACATGATGTGTAATTCATCATTACACACCGTGTGGAACCCCCTGTGTGGTGATAAGGTCTTCCCATATAGCTAAATATTACATACCATGTGATCCTGTCCCACGTTGTGTGAAACGTTTCGACAGCTTAGCTTGTATTTGGGGAATATATGAAGATAGTTAGGCTAAGTACACAAACACGACTATGTGTACACGAACCTGACCAGGTGTGCACAGGTTTGCACGCAGGCACAACCAGCGATATAAAGGCATGGTTAGAGAAAATGGGGAAGGGTTTGAGTGATATATTCATTCCATATACTATTCTTACATGCTATGTATGTGGATATTTACATGCCGTGTGTGACCGCACCACATGGGCAAGGTAGGGGTTGGATGGACATGCTATGTACCCCCAGTACACATAGTATACCCCCTTTAAAGTTGTTTTTGGCCATTCGATTATTCAGTAAGGAATAGTCTTGGTTGATTGTTTTCCCTTGGTCTATTCCCTTGAGGGTACAATGTATTATTATGACCACATATCAGGATTTATATCCCCTCTATAGGATGAGACTTAGATAGAGTTCATGGTGTCCCTCTATGAGACTATAGTGTGATACTCTATCATATATTTTTACCCAAGGTGGGATTTATGAAATTAGCATGAACTCAATGAGTAGGGAGTCGATCCTATATATACCAGTCTGTATTGGTAGGGTTCATGATATCATTAGCATACGATCTCCAACATAGCAGGTTGATCCATATTGGGTTTGTGGTGTCACTAGTGCAGAAAACGTTTTTTACGTCAGTTTTTTTTAATTTTTTACGTCGGTTTCTAGCCGACGTTAATACGTGCGACGTTATAAATAAGGTTTTTGACATCGGTTATTTAAAAACTGACGTCAAAAACATAAAATCGCGATGTTTATCATGTCGGTTATTTTAGAACTGACATGATAAAGGTCCTGGAGAATGGTTTATCACGTCGGTTATTTTAGAACCGACGTGATAAAGGGCCTGGAGAATGGTTTATCACGTCGGTTATTGAATAACCGACGTGATAAACAGCCTGGACAATGGTTTATCACGTCGGTTCTTAAACAACCGACATGATAAATAGGGGCGAGGGGGTTTATCACGTCGGTTCATATAGAACCGACCTGATAAACTAGGGTGAGGGCGGTTTATCACGTCCGTTCTATAAGAACCGACGTGATAAACCGGGCTGAGCGTGGTTTATCACGTCGGTTCATATAAAACCAACGTGAAAAACCAGGGGAGGGGGGTTTATCACGTCGGTTATTATATAACCGCTGTGATAAACCAGAGGGAGGCGGTTTATCACGTCGGTTATTCAATAACCGACGTGATAACCCATTGTCCAGGCCATTTAGCATGTCGGTTATTCAATAACCGATGTGATAAACCATTTTCCAGGCCCTTTATCACGTCGGTTATTAAATAACCGACGTGATAAACCATTCTCCAGGCCTTTTATCACGTCGATTATTAAATAACCGACGTGATAAACCATTCTGCAGAC
Organism: Viscum album; assembly: GCA_963277665.1. Classification (NCBI taxonomy): domain Eukaryota; kingdom Viridiplantae; phylum Streptophyta; class Magnoliopsida; order Santalales; family Viscaceae; genus Viscum; species Viscum album. Next base: position 705,639,336 of record OY728121.1, on the reverse strand, counting down.
CTTTTATCACGTCGGTTATTAAATAACCGACGTGATAAACTCTTTTCCAGGCATTTTATCACGTCGGTTATTAAATAACCGACGTGATAAACCCAATTTTTTTTTTAAACAGAATGCAGTGATCTTCTCTCCACCAGAATCAAACAGAAAACAAATCAAGAAATCATACCACAAAAACAGAAGTACATCAAAATTAAGCATGTACATAGATAACATATAAAACTTACCCACTAGACAACATCCACCCTCATTTATACCCCATGGACAGCCCTCCCCCACCCCGTTGGAGCCCGCACCCTCATGTATACCCCCTGGACAGCCCTCCCCCACCCCATTGGAGCTCCCACCCTCATGTATACCCCTTGGACAACCCTCCCCACCCCATTGGAGCCCCCAACACACTCCTGAACTTCCCCCGACCCCCGGACACCCCCAAACACCCCTCGACAACCCCCCACCCGCCTGAACAGCACCTCCTCACCTCCTCACCCCCTCACCCCACTTGACAGCCCCCACCACACCCCTGGACAGCCCCAAACACCCCTGGACAACCCCCCACCCCTGGACAGCACTCCCACACCCCTGGACAACCCTCCCAGACCGCTGGACACCCCCAACCCCACTAAAAACACCCCCACACCCTTGGAACCCCTCCCCCACAGATCCAAATCCATACCAGAAGAACCATCAAAAGTAGACCAAAAAAAGAAGTAGAGAAAAATTAAACATTCACTTATATAACATTCAAAACTTGCACTGTCAACTTCAAAAAAACTAAATCAAACCTAAACAACTACCAGATACACAATTAAAATGAAAATATTCAAAATTACATTTTACATTACAAACAACTAAAATTAAATCAAACCTGTAAAATAATTTGACCACTCCACTTGTACGTGTTTGATGTCTTCAGCTGTATAGGGTTGAGGGTCATCAAAAAGCTACAAATGAAAAAGAAGATAGTTAACGTGTATAATGAATAAATCAAATTGAAATATTATGGAAAAGTTTAAGAGGAAATCATACCAGGTCAAAATTCACAACTGCCCCAGTTGTTATTATTTCATACATAAATATTAACATATAATATCCGCATTCGATGAGGCCTTGTTGTTCATGACAATTCTATTTTGAATAAGTGTAAATTCAATATATTATTTTTATGTAATAAATCAAAAGGTACAAATTATAAATGGAAATTTACCTTCGCATTTACATATTTGATCTTTACATTTCTTTTCTTTGTGTTTTTTCGAAAGTAGACCCATGCACTGTTAGAAAATAATACGAATGGGGTAAATTCAAAATTCATTATAATATATAAAAATATTGAGAAATTGAAACTTACTTTTCCAATATATTCTTAAAACTTTCCCGCACATCACCATGAACAGAGCATATCCAATAAAGAGATTTCTCCCTTGGGAAAAAAATCCCTAACATCCAATGATCACTGATAAAAGGAAATTTAATGTTAGTGGTTTTTTATGTTAAAATATAATTAACTCTTTGAGAGAAATTTGTTTCATACCTCTCACAAAAAGGCATCATCCAACATTGTCTGATTATATTCTTTTCAAATCTTTCAGCAATATAAACCATTCTTTATTCCTCAGTCAATGCACATGCTTCAGGGGAAATCAATTGCGGGTCCATGAATCCAGATACTTCTGTCAGTTCATTCCTCTCACAAATTTTATAAATATACCTAATAAAAAACATATATAAGTATACATTTTTAATAAATATAACACAGGGAAAAGGTGTTAAGACTTACATGGAAAAAATTTCCACCACATTGATGCCCAACTTATCTACAGTAACAAGCTCCATGATATCAGATTTTGTAATCCCCACACTTATTTCACGTCCACAAACATGAGATTCCATTGGAAACTCATAAAAACCCAACAACAAATGTGAATATCTTGACAATCTGTCAAGACCACTAGAATCTGTATCTGATGTCATAGCTTGTTGTCTTTGTTGTTTTCTATACAGTATTTCTTTACCTTTGAAGTATTCCTGTGAAAAAAATTGAGAAATATAGTAGTTTTCAAATGATAAAACAACTTTAATAAAAAAATAAAATAAAAGATATAAAATTCATACCTCTATGGTAATGAGTCAAAGAAGTCTGGATGGCCAAACTAAAAAATGGCCGATACTCTGTCCAACTGTCGCCACCTCATCTGTAGGTATTGGTACCCTAGCTGATCTATTTATAATATCCTGTATAGTGACCCTCTGATTCTCTACCTCTAATTATGGATGATGAACTGTATCTCCTATACAATATACCAACCCGTATGCTACTATATGATGTTGAGAATCATCAAAATACAACTCGAAATATGTAGGAAGCTGCGGCGGAGGCGTAGGATAAAAAATGGGGTCCGTAGGCTGAGGTGGGGGAGTGGGAGATACTGGTGGAGGTGGAGGATAAATAATGGGGTCTGCAGGGGGAGGTGGAGGAGTGGGAGCTATAGTCTGAAATTGTCTTTGCATTTCTTCAAACATAGACTGCACCGACTCTCTAATCTTGTCTTCCATCGTCGCATTAATATTTTGAACTTCAACCTCCAAGGATTCTATTTTTTTTATAAACCCCCTCAATGTTAGAAGTTGAAGAATGTGGAAACACTTTTCTTACCGATACACCTGCCGGATATCCTCTTACACGACCAGGATGTTCGGGCCTTCCCAATGCTGCAAATAAAATATCTTCCCTCCCAGTAGCTGTAAATGTCCCCTATGAACTCTGCTCCTCAAGAGAGTCCTGTATTAATTAATTGAACATTTTTGTAATGATTGAAACTTATATGAAGAAAAAAGTTAACTTAAATAAATTAAATAGATATCTTACAATCCTCTTAGCTACGATTCTTGATTCTTCCGAAAGATATTTCCCTTTTTTTCCCTTCCGAGCTCTCTTCCATTTTTCATGTCTAGATGGAGGGGATTGAGGGGCCACCTCTCCAGAGCTTGAAGACTCATCTCTTAGTTGTTGAAATTTTTCCGCCATCATTTTTTCTTCCAATAATGTATACCCTCCCCGAGATAAACTATGAGGGTATACATTTTTAGATTGGATCTATTGATGAGATTTCCTTGTTTTCTATAATTTAAGAATAAGAAATCATTAACAAAACATTAATAAAATCATTTATATAAGAAAGTTTATAAAAGTTTTCATTTCCCTTACCAGAAATGACTCTTTTTTTTTTCTACTTTCAAAAAATTTTCTCCATGTGTCTTCATCTATAAAAGGATATATACGACATGGATTGTCATGAATCCTATGACCATAAATGAAATCAGATGAGAGGGTTGATTTGAAATCCCTCCATCTCCTGGCAGCCAACGATAAGCATTTCTTCCTGACTCCTCCAGTGTCAGGAATATCAAATGTCATCTGATAAAGAAGAGGTTAAACATATTATATATACTAGAAACATTAAAAGAATGGTCAAAAAATGACAAAAGATCTTACTAAAATCGTCTCCCACAACTGAGAGAAAATCGCTTTATCCACACCTCTCCAATCATCATACAGAATGCTTACTTTGGTCTTAGCCTGAGTTGCAACAAAACTCTTAAAATCTTTGGCATTAGGACCTCTAGGAATATTATCATCATCAAACTCAAATACTATCCTCTGATCCTGCGTACGGGCAAGTGATAATTTTGGTAAACGTGTGCACCCACGTTTACCAACCTTTGAACTCTTTGTCATAATAGGAGCATGTGAATGTTCATCCCCAGAGGTATGAACAACAATATGCTCCTCTTTAGAATCATGTGGTTGATCATCTGAATGATCTGTCATTATCCTTCAAATAAAAAAACAAACGTCAATTCACAAATATAAAAATTCAAATATTTTAATACTACTGTAATCAGAAAATAGAAAAGTGTACTAAGTTACATAATAGTAAACATTGGTAATATGGTAAGCATGTTAAACAATGGTAAAGATGGAAAAGATGGTCAAGATGGTCAAGATGGTAAAAATGGAAAAAATGGTAAACCTGGTAAACATTGTAAACATGGTAAAGTAATTGTCAGTGAACAAATATGAAAATTCAAATATTTTAATACTACTTTAATCAGAAAATATAAAAGTGTACTAAGTTACATAATAGTAAACATTGGTAATATGGTAAGCATGTTAAACAATGGTAAAGATGTCAAAGATGGTCAAGATGGTCAAGATGGTAAAAATGGTAAAAATGGTAAACCTGGTAAACATTGTAAACATGGTAAAGTAATTGTTAGTGAACAAAAATAAGCATTTTAAAATTCATGTAATGGTTGTAAACATGATAAAGTAAACTAAACAAACTTAAAACAAACAAAAACATATACTTATTTTATTTTAAAACATGTCTTAATAAATAAAAAACTTACAATATCTAACATTTATGGAAAAAATAAATGTAAAAAAGAAATAAAAATATGTTACCTGTAATTTTAGGAATGTACAGATGGATTGTTTTCCCAAATTCCTTCGTCGTGATCGTTCCTTATGGCAAAAACTATGTCTTCAACATGATCGTCATTATGTTCTGTTAATATTTCCATGGAAGTAGGGATCTCACATAAATCAGCATATTCATCAAGTTCATCCTCACCAACATATTGTTTTTTCCCTTGTAAAACAACAGCCCACTGCATATCTGATTGATCTACTACATAAAAAATTTGTTTTGCATGTGTTGCCATTATAAAAGAATCAGATGTGTCTTCCAATCTATTCAGATTAACAAGTGTCATTCCAAATTCATCGTGTCTGACACTGTTGTTACCGTTAAACCATTTACAGTTAAAAACGAGAACTTTAATTTTAAAGTAATCAACCTCCCATATGTCTTCAATCACTCCATAATATGCATTTGATGCAGAAATTGGGTTTTTTCCTTAGCACTCGAAAAATGCATTGCTTCTGCAAACACCAATACACCACTATTCTGAACTGCACTTCTATTGTCCTGAGCTTTTGTATGAAATGTATAACCATTAATGTCATAACCAGACCATGTTATCACATTTAAACATGGAACACCCACTATCCATTTTAATGTCTCTGATACATCTGATCTACCAAGAAAAGTCTTTTTAATCCATGACAAAAAAGTTTTGTTGTGGTCATTCAAAATCCACATTTATTTCTTCTTTGGATGACATTGTTTCAACTCATTAATATGCAATGTGATATACGGTTGAACATCAGCTATGTTATTCAAGATGTATGATTCTAACTTCTTCATCTGTTTAGCTGATAATGATTTGACTTTCAATCCGCGAATCCCCTTTCCCTCATTATTAACTCGTTCATGGCAAGATGGAGGAAAACCTATGTGTTGCGCCACAGCCAAGTAGATCGTACGAAACTATGCTACCTCCTCAGAAATATACTTTTCAATAATGGAGGCTTCAGGTAGATATAGATTTTTAACATACCCCTTTAATATTTTCATATACCTTTCAAAAGGATACATCCAACAAAGATATACAGGTCCACAAATCTTTATTTCTCGAACCAAATGAATCATTAAATGCACCATTATATCAAAAAAAGTTGGAGAAAAATACATTTCCAATTGACAAAGTATAAAAATTGCATCCTTTTCCAAAATGTTCAAAGCATTCACATCAATCTCCTTGTTACAAATTGAATTGAAAAAATAACACAACTTCATTATAGTCTTTCTGACACGAATGGGCAATATTCCATGCAATGAAACTGGTAGAATTTTTTGCATCATGACGTGACAGTCATGTGATTTCATACCTATCAACTTTAAGTCCTTCAGTGAGACAAAATTTTTTACATTAGAAGAATAACCTTGAGGCACTTTGGTATCATGAAGACACTGATAGAAGCTAATTTTCTCCCTCTTCGATAATGTATGACAAGCCGAGGGAAGAAATGTTCGTCTTCCTTTAGGAGTGGGAGCTAACTCCAAACGTATTCCCATTGATAGTAAGTCTAATCTTGCATTAAACCCATCTTTAGTCTTTCCTTTAATATCTAACAATGTTCCAATCAAAGAATCACAGATATTCTTCTCCACGTGTATGAAATCAATATTATGTTTAACTCCATGATACCTCCAATATGGTAGCTCAAAAAAAATTTGACGTTTTCTTCCAAATATGTCTATCATTACCAGATTTCTGTGTCTTTCCCAATGTCACATCAAGGTTTTTCACCCTCTCAAAATACAGATCAGGGGATAAAGGTTTTGGAGCAGTATCAAATTCTTGTGAGCCATTGAATGCCTTTTTTAGTCTTCTATAAGGGTGTTCCATAGGCAAAAACTTTCAATGGCCCATGTACACTATTTTCCTCCCATGATGCAATTGACAATAGGACGTATGTTGTTCACAAATTGGACATGCTTTATGCCCTTTAACACTGTATCCAGACAAATTTGCATACGCTGGGAAGTCATTTATAGTGAACAGAAGCACTGCATGCAGTTGAAAATATTCCATTTTATAAGAATCATACACCCTAATACCATCAGCCCATAAGAGTTTCAAATCATCAATCAACGGTGAAAAGTAAACATCAATATCATTACCGGGTTGCTTTGGACCAGAGATCATTGTACTCAATATGACATATTTGCGATTCATACAAACTTCAGGAGAGAGGTTTTAAATTACCAATAAAACAGGCCATGAACTATGTGTGCTACTGAGTGTTCGGTATGGATTCATTCCATCTGTGCACAACCCTAGTCTGAGATTTCTAATTTCATTTCCAAATGTAGAATACTGCGCATCAATTTTCTTCCATTGTGGACAATCAGCTGGATGAAGTATTTTTCCATCACATACCCACTCTTCAGCATGCCATCTTAACCTTTTTGCATCATGTGAATTAGAAAATAAACGTTTGAAACGATTAATTATAGGAAGATACCAAAATACCTTTGAAGGGAGCTTTGTAATATCTACATCACCCTGTGATTTTTCTTTCACCTTATACCATGATGTCCCACATTTTGGACACTCTGACAGAAATTCATATTCCTTCCTATATACAATGCAGTCATTCGGAAAGACATGTATTTTCTTGTATCCCAATCCCATCGGGCATAATATTTTCTTGGCTTTGTAATGTGAATCTGGAAGATCGTTATCTTTTGGAAGAATGTCTTTCATCAATTGTAGCAGCTCTGTAAAACTTATGTCACTCCATCCATGCTTTGCCTTCAGGTTAATCAATCTTAACACCACCGACAAAACCATAAAATCTGTACAACCGGGATATAATGGTTTTTCAGCATCACTATATAGACGCGCAACTGTCGGTTCTATCTCAATTTGTTCTGCTACAATATCGCGAATCATTTCTTCAATTCCATCGGAGTTACCATCTTGCGAATCATCATCATCAGTGACATTCCGTCCAGTTTCACCATGCCAAATCCAAGGGTTGTAACTCGGATTAAAACCATGACATATCAGATGATATTTTATCTCTCTACTTTTCAACTTCTTCATATTCAAACATTTCAGGCATGGACAGAAAAAAATGTCACTACTTGGAAGATTTCGTTTTGAAAATTACAAAAAGGCATCAACACCTTCCTCAAATTAATTTCTCATTCGATGTGCCGTAATCCAACATTGACTCATTATTACCTATAAAAAATATCAACAAAAAATATATATTTTTAAGATAAGACAAATACATGTTTATATGAAAAAAATCATAATTTGAATGTAAAACAATTTAAAATATAAAACAAATCTATAGGTATTTAAAAAAATATGCTTGAATATTATTTTTAAAACAAAATATAGTTAGATATAACAGTTTTAAATTTCATTGAATCAAAGAAAACCATGACGCCTACATAGATTAATATTGATTGCGGTTTTGATGTTTTAATATATTAGATAAACAACCTATTTTAAATGGCATGCAGACCTTGATATTGGTCTTCATCACCCTTCGGTGTGACTGGAAAAAAGAGGTCTACCAGCATGTTATTATTTTATCAGCAATTCACTCATTCTTGTTTCTGATGATCGTTAATTGCATTGGCAGGCTGAGAGGGCCGCCCAGCGCGTCCAACACTGGTCTGCTCAGAATAAAAATAGTCCCACTGATTCGGTTTAATCCTTTATTTCTGCTTTTTAATCCCATGTAACATATCTTGTGGGGATTCGATTTTGTACTTGGCCTTCAGCTTTAACGGTTATCAATCAAAATAAAACTCAACTAAAAACTCTGTTTATTTTAGGTTTTCAAAATCCAAAAATGAAAACAAAACAACCATGGACAAAAACTGAATTCCAATTACAGGAAACATGTTCAGAAATTCTAAACACCAAGAATTAACAAATATCAACAACAATAGTGAAAAACCTGGCAATTACAAGACTAAATATGTATATGTATATGATTAAAAATAATAATGTGTTTTATATTCTCAAGTAAATTTTCTAAATGATATGGTAATTCATATGGTTTAATATCATTGGTAACATGTTTTCGATTCCAATGAGACATAGGTGTGAGAGCCATTGATAATGGAGTAGTGGCCTAATCTCAATCTAGGTCCAACATCCTCAACATATTCCTCTAGGGGTAGAATTTAGTATGGTTTGTGTTATTTTAACACCTCTATATTTATTATAGGTTATTAAATCAAATTATTTTGATTAACTTTTTTTTATTCATCCATGTATTATTATTTTTTGACTTTTTAGGATATTATAGTTTTATATTCTTATTCATGGTTGGAACATGGTTAGTGAATACCATGAGGTTCTACCTAGGAAACATTTTACATTTGTTTACAAATTTAATGGAGGAAATATATTTTATACAAACCATACTTAATTATCATGAAATCACACAACATGATGCATATGCATTTTTTAGGGTTGGTTCTAGGTTTTCCATACTGTGTGGTTAAACCATGGTACTCCTCCAATATCATATAATGGGGATCACATTTATTGTTTTAATTTAAAAAAAACCGATCCAAAATATGATATAAAAAGTAATTATTATTTATTTTCCTTTAAAGTAACGATGCACGTCTTTTTTATCTCATTATTCATCTAGTTTAATGTTCCCTCAACATAGTTTATTATATCAACAAAATAGTCTGTTATATCAACAAAAAATTCCACGAGATTCAAATAAACATTTGAAATAACAAAATAAAAATAACCATTTGCAATACAAATAACCATTTGCAATAACAAAATACAAATAACCATTTGAAAATAACCATTTTCAATAACAAAAAATTCCACGAGATTCAGAAACGAACGAAAAGAACATCAAGAATCGAAACAAAAACGAATGAAATAATTTCGTGGAAGGCTTACTTGAATGTTGCGAGTTGAAATGATAGATCCGAGAGGAGTGAAGAAGATAAACAATGAAGAAAAAATGAGTTTAACGTAGGTCGATCGACGAGCCGATTAGGGTTTACCGCGCGAGAGAGACGAGCCGGCGGACTGTCAATCGAAAAATCGTAAATGACAGTCCACAGGCTTTAATTTTTCTAAAAGTTTTATAACGTCGGTTATTATATAACCGACATTATAAACTATTTTTTAAATTTATAACGTCAGTTATTTTAAAACCGACGTAAAAAAGCTCCCGCGCTTTGGTTTTTTACATCGGTTATTTTATAACTGACGTAAAAAACGAGATACATACGCGTTTTTTACATCGGTTATTTTATAAACGACGTAAAACCCCCCCGTGCTTTGGTTTTTTACGTCGGTTATAAAATAACCGATGTAAAAAACGCGTAGATATCTCGTTTTTTATGTCGGTTATAAGATAACCGACGTAAAGAACCAATGCGCGGGGGGTTTTTTACGTCGGTTATTTGGAAACTGACGTAAAAAAACCCGATATCAACGCGTTTTTTACGTCGGTTATTTTATAACCGATGTAAAAAACCAAAGCACGGTGGGTTTTTTACGTCGGTTATTTGGAAACCGACGTAAAAAACCTGATATCGACGCATTTTTTACATCGGTTATCTAATAACCGATGTAAAAAACCAAATCCCGGACGCATTTTTTACGTCGTTTATAAAATAACCGACATAAAAAACCCCGCGGTTTGATTTTTTACGTCGGTTATTTGATAACCGACGTACAAAACGCGTCGATATCGGGTTTTTTACGTCGGTTTCCAAATAACCGACGTAAAAAAACCCCCATGCATTGGTTTTTTTACGTCAGTTATAAGATAACCGACGTAAAAACCCAACAGGCACGATTTGTAATGTTGGTTATTAAAATAACCAACGTTAAAAATCTACTCGCCGAATTTTTACGTCGGTTATATATAACCGACGTAAAAAATGGTGACGTAAAAAATGATTTCTGCACTTGTCCCCCAACAGTCTTAATCTTAACCCCTTATCAGATTATCAAGGTCTTATGAGACTAATGAGAATTATTGGGTGTGGTCTAATGATATTTAACTCTGAGATGAGTGTCTTCAATGATGGAATGGCTCATGGAGTGGATTCTCAGGGAAAAAGCATTATTTCAAACATAATCTTATGGCTATAAATTGGTTGGGATTACATGGTGTCATGATGTCCTTCCTGAGTTTATCAGGGTGTTTTTATATTATATATTGTTTTCTATATAATTTTTATAAATTTAATATTATTAATGCTTCGTGTTTAGTGTTTTTGGTATGTCCTACTTGGTATTTTTTTACTCACTCCTACTTGGGATCTGCTCACACATGTTGTATCTTATGTAGATGACGACCCATTTGATGGTGTCTTGGGTTGAAAGGGAGTAAGTTGAGCATAGATTGAGCTTGAAAGACCGAGGTATTTTCTAAGTGCGTTTATTTGATCGTATTACTCACCCTTGGAGTAGGTTAGAAACTCTATAGTTTTTGGTTGGGATTGTATTTGGAACCTTTTTTATTTTAGTACTTTACAATCATACTTTGTTTGTGGGATCATTGATGTATGCATGAATTGGGTTTAGTTGTTTTGTATTTCATAATTGTATGGGATTAGATTTATGTTCATACATATAGATACATTAGGAAAATTCCTCTCATGGGTGAGATATGCCTACTCAACACTGGTCACCATCCCCTTGCCTATTAGAGGAAGGATTAGGGAAGTCGCGGTTTGGACCCCAGTGGGTCGGTTAATGATAGAGTGGTATAAAAGGAGTCAGTTATAACTTAAAGAAGAAGTATATGATATTGGTTTGGGAAAAATGTTAAGTGTTTTAAGTTAATATTTTATGATGGGGAATCTAGTGTTGGTGTGGCGGTTGACACATCTATACACCAGGACTCTGATCACCTGCCTTTTGACTTGGTACATGTAGACATTAGTTGTAGGGAAAACATTGGGACCTTAATTATATAAGAAGCTTTTTTTATTTCCATATCCTTCTTGAGTTATCTCCCTAGATATACTCTTTAACCATGGTGTATCTTGTTTATTTAAGGATGTCTCTATGAATAAATACCATAAGGATTCAATTGTGTGATAAGGAGGATGATTCGATGAGTGTTGGGGAATCAATACAAGGTTCTATACTGAAGATATCACCTTTAGTTGGTTTACCAGCTATACCACCACCCATTGAGAAGTATCTAGCACTAATAGTTCTAGATGAGGTTTCACATACGATGAGTGCACTACACGAGTTCTAGAAGAAGTGAACTCCCAGGTTTCAAGGTGATCTAGACCCCCAGGTGTCTGAGGACCATATGAAGGCATTAAATCAAGTGTTTTTCCATGTTAGGATGCCTACATATTATATGAAGCCGCTTGCTGTGAGTTTTCATTAGGGGTCTTTTAGGCGATGGTGGAGTTTAGTGACTCACTCACACGATGAGACAACTCTCTCCTGGTTATACTTCAAACGTCTCTTCAAGTAGAAGTTTTATCTATCCATGATGTGATCAATGCACAAATAGAAGATTTTGAATCTATAGAAGGGCAGTTTGAATATGATGGAGAATTCAACAAGGTTTACTAATCACTTATGATACTCCATGTATATTGTCTAGGATCCATTTTTCTGAGCACATACCTTTGAACAAGGCTTAAACTGGTATATCATGGATTTATTGATATCCATAAAAATTCCCACCTATTCTGGGGTGCTTGAGAAGGCCTTGGTGGTGGATAGCTTCTTGGAAGATCAAGTGATGATAATGGGTGCTGGTAGTAGGAACCCGGGAGATGAGACCTCAGAAGCAGGTATCTGATGGAAGTATTAGGGATCCAAGCATGCTAGAAGCTTCAGGAGATGATCCTAGGACACCATATCAATAGTGAAGGGATCTTAGGATGGATTGAATTAGATAAGGTAGTGGTGGTGTTACTATTACGATGGTTAGGGACATTTTGTTCTGGATTTTCAAACCCGTAATAAAATGGATCAAGTGACAGTTGAGGGATCACTGAAGAAGAGGCATAGGTAGGACCAGGGTGGTCCATAGGGTGGAGGACATGGAAGAGGGTATAGAAGAGTAGTAGGTGGTGGTTAGAGGTTTGATCTATTACCACCACCATGCTCAGATTGTCCAAAGAAGGCTCAGGAAGCTAGTGGTTATGGATGAGGCCATCTCTAGGATACAAAAACCTATGACAACAAGGCTCTATAGATGATATAAGGTATGATATATGTCATTTATACCTTAGATATAGTATTCATAGACACATGTGCATGTCATTCCTTTTTTTTCACTTCTCTGGTTGAAGACTTATATATTCCAATTGAGCCTTTGGATCGACCATTGCAGTTAGAGACTCCGAAATGCATTGAATTAATGATTGAACACTTCTACTGACAGTGAAATCTGATTCATTGAGGCAAGATATTTTTATGGGATCTTTTTTTAGAAATTATGTGTCTATATGAAATCATCTTAGTTATGAATTGACTATCTGTAGTTCATTCCCATATTGAATATTTAGGGGGAGGATGCTATGAGTACATAGTTAGGGGATACTATTTTCATTTTTGGTTGAAAAGGAAACATTAACAGAGAAATACATGCTCAGTAATAGTGGAGTGATGCTGATTACCCACAAGTTGGATAGAATGACTCTTGGAGAAGTGGATGTTATGGGATACCATTTCCCTATGGTGGTGAAGAAGTACGAGGATGTTCCAGGCATACCTCTCCATTGTGATCTAGATTTCTACACTGAATTACACCATAGGAACATCCTAATATCTATACCAACATATCATATGGATTCCATAGAGCTTCCTGAGTTGAGGGCACGGTTGGAGGAGTTACATGGGAAGGGTTTGTGAGACCCAATGTTTCCCCCTAGGAAGCCCCAGTATTTTTCTCCAAGAAGGTAGAGGGGATCTTGAGGTTATGTGTGCACTAAAAGAACTTGATATGGGTTTCTATGAATAATAATTATCCACTACTAAGGATCGAAGACCTCTTTGATCAGTTGAGAGGGGTGCGATGGTTCTTGAAGATTGACCTCAGGTCAGGCTATCACTAATTACAAGTATGAGACAACGATATAATAAATATGATGTTCTGATGTCTCTAATATCACAATGAGTACTTGGTGATTACCTTCGATGTGATGAATGTACTAGAAGTGTTCATGGGATTTATGAACCAGATATTTTAGCCTTTCTTAGATCAGTTAGTGGCAGTCTTCATCGATGATATCCAAGTGTACTTGGAATTTGAGGAGGATCATGTGAGACACCTGAGGATGGTCTTGAAAAAATTATGAGAGAACTATATTTATGGGAAGATCTCAAAGTTTCAATTTTGGATTTGAGAGTTGAACTTCCTAGGGAACATCATCTTATAGGTAGGAGTGATGGTGGATCTAGAAAAGGTTGAGGCAGTGCTTACTTGGGAGCCACCCAAGAGTGTTATTGAGGTTCAATGTTTCCGTATGTTGGAAGTGAAATATTGGAGGTTTGTACCAAATTTATCTAGAGTATAAACAACCTTTATAGATTTGAATCAAAAGGGGAAAAATTTCATGTTTATGGAAAGGTTCCATCAATTCCTTTCAGATTTGAGGAAGAGGTTGACGAGCTCTCTCATTTTATATTGTCAGAGGAGGATGTTGAGTATGTAGTATTCTGTGATGCATCAAGAACTAGGCCTGGTTGAATTCTAATAAAGATACATTTAGTGATTTCCTATGGGTTATGTCAATTGATACCACATGAGTAAAATAGTGTGATCCACAATATTGAGCTAACAGTGGTAGTATTCACACTGAATATGTGGCGACACTACCTAATGGGAGAGCAATTTATCATATACTTTGACCACAAGAGTATCGAGTATATATTATATGATAAAGATCTTAACTTGAGATAGTGGTGATGTATATAGTTCCTCTAGGAATATGAATTTGATATTTAAAATACTACTGGGAAGGGGAATGTGGTCGCATACACTCTCAGTAAGAGATCTTGTTCTTAGTTGTTGGACGAGGCATTGGAGCAGTTATCCTCATTATAGTTGTCCTTGGTGGACATGGATGGTACATCATATAATAATGTTTTTAGTTGTAACCCCTAAAATTTTACATCACATCAAGGATTCTTAGCATGTATATACCAATTGTGACACCTTACATACTTAGTTATCCACTTGATGTTCTCTTGATGAAAATTATGAAGGTGGGGAGCACACTATCCTTTCCAGAGGGAACACGATGGTAACATTGGCATTGCAGGAATAGGTGTTGAGTGAGTTTCATAAATCCCATTTTTAGAACATAAAGGTGTGGTAAATATGTACTAGGACCTCTAAAGTCATGTTTTGGTATCTAGGCATGAATAGTTGTGTTGCAAAGTTTATCTCTTGATGCCTCACTTGTTAGAAAGTGAAGACTGAGCACCATGTTCAAGTAGGTTTAGCTCAACCCCTAGAGGTTTCAGAGTGTAAGTAGGATGAGATATCCATGTAATTCATGATTTCGTTAACAATTACATCCTTGGTAAACGATTCAATTTGGGTGATCATAGACTAACTCACCAAGTCGTCCCACTTTTTAGCAATTCGAGAGAAAAGTTCAGTATGGAGCATGAGATGATTGTATGTATAGGATATAGTCTAGATACATGAAGTTCCCTCCAAAAACATTTTAGAATGTGATTCTAGATTAATGTCTTGATTATGGAGAGGATTATATGAGGCCTTTGGGATTCATTTGGGCTTGAGAATAATGTTTCACCCCCAAATTGACAACCAGACTGAGCAGACCATTTAGGTATTATAGGAAATGTTGTGGGACTGTATGTTGTATTCTAGCAATATTTTGGAGGATCATATACACTTGGTGGGGTTTTCATAAAATATATCTACCATTCCACCATTAGTATGACACCATTCATGGACTTGTATGGGTGACCCTACAGGTGACCACTTTATTGGGCTGATCAAGGCAAGTTAGCACTCATGGGCCTATAGCTAATGTGAGATACCACATAGAAGGTGAAGATCATCTAGGAGTGGATAAGGACTACACAAAGACATTATAAGTCTTATGAAAACAAACAAAAAATTCCTCTGGAGTTCAAAGAGGAAGACCATGTGTTCTTGAGGGTCTCATCTCGACATTGATTACAAATATTTTTCTGAGGAAAAAACTTATCTTTGAGATTAATTATACTATTCTAGATAATGTGTAGATTTGGATAGGTGGAATACCACTTATCTATACTACTGTAGTTATACCGAGTACACGGTGTCTTCCATTTGTCACAACCTAGGAGGTATGTGCATGACCCGTAACATGTTATCGATTGGTGTGAGATAGACATCTATGATGGAGATACCTTTTCTAATTACTTGTTGGAGATCAAGTATCGGTAGGAGAGGATACTTCATGGGAGATTAATTCCCCTAGTTCATATCCAGTGGTAGAATGAGAATCTTCAAGAGTGAACCTAGGAGTCCCATATGTGAACCAAGTAACCTCATCATTTTGAGTTGGTTTTTCTATTTTCGAGAAAAAAATCCCTAAGGTGGGGATAATGTAATGACCTAAATTTTTTGTGTATTATTTTGGATATTATATTGAATATTTTTGAGACCAGGAACCGAGAAGAAATGTGATTATAAGGCCCATTTAGCCCGGAATAAATTTTTGAAATATATTATATATTTTAATATCACTCACACAGGAAGGATAGTGGTTTGTCGGACATTCCATGTACCCCCAGTACATGTCGTGCACCACCTTTGAGGGTGTTTTTAGCCCTCCCTTTCTTCACTAAGGACCACCCTGGTTGAGTGTGTTCCCTTGGTCTATTACCTCAAGGGTAAATTTTGGCATTACATCCAAATCTCAAGATTGTGATCCTATCAATAGGATGAATCTCATATAGAGTTTGTGGTGTCCCTCCAAGAGACTTGAGTGTGATCCTATATCATCTTTTTTTACCCTTGGTGGGGTTTGTGGAATTGGCATGACCTACTTGAGTATGGTGTTGATCCTTCATCTAGAAGTATATAATAGTAGGGATTATAGTATCATTGGTATACGATCCCCTAGAAATAGGGTTGATCCAGATTGGATTCAAGGTGACCTCCAGCGGTCCTGGTTGTGACCCCCTATCTGAGTATCAGGTTTTTCTGAGACCAATGAGCATTATTATGTGGGGACCAATGAACTTCAGCTCTTGGATGAGTGTCACTAGTGAAATAATGGATCATGGAGTGTATTCTCCAAAAACAATCATTTCTTTAAACATAGTACTATGGCTAGAAATTGGTTTTGACTGCCTGGTGGTGTGGTCTCCTTCTTAAGTATAGTTGGGAGTTTATATGTTATGAATTGATGGATATATCATTTTTATGAGGTGAATATTATTGATGATTGACATTTAGTGTTTTCAGGGTGTCCTACTGGGTATTGTTATACTCAACTTTTCAAGGGAACTGCCCACACGTATCGTGTGTTATATAGATGATGTCCCATTTGATAGTGTCTAAGGAGGAAATGGAGTAGGTGAAGTGTATATTTAGCTTGGAAGCCTAAAGAGTTTTCTGTGTGCCTTCATTTGATCTTAGTTATAACCCTTGGAGTAGGTTGTAATATCTACAATTTTTATTGGGCTAGTATTTGGTTCCCTTTTTCACTTTCAATAATTTTCTATCATACTCTGTTTTTGGGATCATAGATATATGAATGCATTAGTTTTAGTTATTTTACATTTAATCATTGTGTGATCTTGGATATTTGTGTGTGAAAACAAGTAAATTAGTCTAATTCCTCCCTTGTGGCAGATATTCTTACTCAGAACTATTCTCCAGCCCCTAGTATACTCGAGGCGGTCTTGGGGTAGTCATGGTTCCTACCCCGTGGGTCGGGTCATGAAAATATAATTCATCTGTATAGAAAACAATTTTTCAAAATTCCTAATTTTAGATGATTATGATAATTGATACGTAATAAAATTTAATTAGAAGAAATGTGTAACATAATTTCCAAAAAATGGTAATGTATAACATATTTATAACATCCCTAATTTTCTCAAAGGTAATGACCATTTATTTTTGTTTGTATTCCATAAAAGAACCCTTATAATGATACCTACGGGATTCAAGGAGGTATCAGGGGTGTCTAAGGATTATTAGAAACCCAGATCCCTAGAAATAGAAGAGAAGACTAGACCACATGGTTGGGAGAAACCATGCTGCCCAACCCACCAATTTCCCCAAAACTGTGTGGTTGCAGACAATGTGGTGTCGGGGGATGCAAAATTTTTCTACAATTTCGTGTCCCCTTGAATATTCCCATGTGGTCAAATTCATGTTTTGGATAATGATATTTCTCATGGTTTGTTCATGGTTTGATAAAATGTGTGCCTAATCATGCAGGGTTCCCCTTTGAAGCAGAATATGATGCACGATTGGCGTACAATTTGGCCAACCATGTGACCGAAGCATACACCAATGTTTTTTATAGTGACTTGACCATTTTTACCATATTAAATTATTTAAAGCCTTTATTTTATTAATTTATATTCTCCAACTGGTTTCTCCTCCTCTTCTTTATGTGGATCTCCCTTCTTCCTCCTCCATAGGTTTTTAGATACCTTCTCCGTCTGTGGTCTAAATCACTCACCGTCAAAAGAAACAAATAGATATCGATAATCTCCTCATTCCCGTTACTTATATTTTGATTTTATTCCAACCTATATTGTTCTATTTATGTGTGACTACTTTTACCTATTTTCAAGTTGTTGGGAATTTTCTCAGATTTCTCTCGTTTTATCCAATTTCAAGGTTCGATAACGGATGAGTGGAGTGATACTAGATCAAGGTAGGTGATCTAGGTATTTCCCACTCATTTTGTCGAATTTTAAATAATGAATAATTTTTCTACATGCTGTATCATTTTAGCGATGCCTTAAATATTTTTAATAAATTAATTAAATGGGTTACTCATGTCTATTGTGACCCTACCCCATGGAAAAATCATCCATGTTTTTCCTCCTTGTCATTGGACACCCCTTTGCGTGTGTCTACCTAAAATATCTTTTTACCATACCTTAAATTGATAACCACTATATAGGTGTGTGTGTGTGTGTGTGTGTTCAATTTTGATTAGTTCCATAATTAGGGAATTAGATCAAGATAAATGAATGGACATGAGATATTCCACTTAAGATTGATGTCCTATACCTTGAAATTTAATGGGTATTCATATTTATTTATGTAAGTGGTAATTATTGATGATTAAATGATTATTATTTATATCATTTCCATATGCCCTATTCCCTACATACATTTTACACTTTATGTTTATTTCTATTTTTCTTACGCCATAATTGAATGGATTGAAATGGATGTTATGCTTATGCTAAATATTTACCATGTGGTTTTCCATGCATTGATAACATGAGTTTTTATATTCTATGTATTGTAATATGTTACTTGATTGACTTCACTCACTAACTATGGGATAAGAGAGAACACGTGCCCCATTTTAAGGACACCATGGATAGACTCGTTAGGTTCGATCAGATCTACTCAACACACCAGGAGAGACACATTGGATTTCCATGTACGAGATCTTTGGGAGTTTTTATTATATACTCAAGAGTGAAACCAGTTACCTTGGGGAGTATCCAAGGATGGAACTCTTTTCAACATGGTTACACCATGATTCAGGTGATACCTGATCCCCTATGTGAGATACTTTGTATGAACATAGAGTCGCCATGCCTTGAGTGATACAAGGGACACCAATATGGGTTTACTTGGATAGAATTTACGGAATTGGTTATATTGGAGACTTCTATAGTGACCCTTAGGATTCTTATTAGATATCCTTATATGAGATCAAGGCTCCACATTTGGATTTGATGGTTTGATTTCTTTCATCACATGTGATGTTTCTGATTTATAATTGAGAAATGTTATATGATTGTTGACGCTCCTTTTTCTTCATAGAGTCTAAAGGAATGTAAAGGGAAATGACTTAGCACAAATTGATTTCATCCTTTCAAGAAAATATCAAAAATCAAAAAAGGAATGAACAAGGGATCAAAAGCACAGGTGCCACGCAAGTTCTATCATGGTCACGCAAGTCCACTTGCGCGCCGTCTAGTGGTCGCGCAAGTGACTTGAACGACCTAAGTAATAACCACCCGGAGTGTTCTCCTGCCTATAAATAGACCATGTGGGCCTCCCATTCGAGGAGGATTTTTTTCCAGAAACTCAGATTTGAGCTCCCGGTGCCCTAGTCTCTTCTCAAAGCTTCTGAAGCACTTCTAAGGTAATTTATTACCTATAACGGAAGATCTAAAGACGGGGAGGAAGGCCTAAGTGTTGAAACTCATCAACACTTGCGTGCCTGAGTGGCCAACCCTTAAGGGAAAAGGATACACTTGCGCGACGACTTGATCCTTCAATAGAACTTGCGATCCCCTCTTCTAGAAGAACTTCAAGAGGATTCTAAAGGCTTTAATCAAGATTCGCTCAAGTATTACCCTACTGTTTAACCATCACGCAAGTACAACATGTGTCGCGCAGGCATACCTGCGCGACTAGGACTTTCGCGCCCATGGAGTACCTGCGCGCCTGCCAGGACTTGCGCGCCCCTGCCTTTTTGGGTGTCTTTCTTGCCCACTTCACCCCTCTTAAGCCATTCCACCTTTCCCATTCAAGATTCAGTCTTCAAGACACTCTTCAAATCCATTTATGGCATGATTTCTTGATTTGACATCCTTATCTGAAAGGAATTCTGTGGAATATCTCTCAAAACCTAGTGATTTACACATCTTTATGTCACTAAAGATTGATATTTCATTCATTCAACCTCATCCTTTAAGATGAGAAAATCCTTAACCTGGGTCTCCTTTTCAGGAATAATCCCCAGTCATAAGTCTTCTAATTTGGGCATCCTCTTAGGATTAAGCCCCAGATCCCCTAACCTGGGTTTCCTTTCCAGGAATAAGCCCCAGTCTCAAATATGGGCATCCTCCATAGGAGTAAGCCCCAACCATAATTCTATTATCCTGGGCTTCCTTTTCAGGAGTAAGCCCTAGTCTCAAATATGGGCATCCTTTTCAGGAGTAAGTCCCAGTCATAATTCTTAACTTGGACATCCTACTTAGAAGTAAGCCCCAATTCTTAAAGTTCCCAAATATGGGCATCCTCCTTAAGAGTAAGCCCTAGTCCCCTAATTTGGGCATCCTCCTCAAGAGTAATCCCCAAACCTTAATCCTTGACCTGGGCCTCTTTTTTAGGAGTAAGCCCCGGTCTTAATTTCTCTTAACCAGTCCTAATTTACCTTTGATCTGGGATTCCTTTTCAGGAGTAAAACCCAATCATAAGTCTTCTCCTAATTTGGGCCTCCTATTCAGGAGTAAGCCCCAAGTTAGAGTATTAAAAATCTCCATGAAGCACATATACCTTTATGGACCCTGTTCTTGGATTTCTTCCCTAAAGTAAATCCTAACCTTCATTTATCTGGGAAGTCATACATACATAAGCCCCACATTATTTCTTATGATTGCATCTTTCATGGAACAATTGTCTAATTTTTACCAATACCTCTTGTTTCTCACACCGAGCATGACTCACATGAGCTTAGAGTGTAAAAGTAATTGTGAAATCCTTCTTTGAGGCATCAATCATAAACATCATACTCCCTTACTCGAACTACGTGGGTTCTGAATCCTTTTCTAAACAAAGGATACGTAGGTAGCCCGTCTACAGGTCCGATCCCAACTCTAAAATAATCCATGTCCTTATGAATGACAGTAAACCTCAAGTGACCCATTGAGTGGCTTTAAAACCAACATGGTCATCATAATGACCAAGATACTTCTATATAAATGTGTCGAAGGGTACCATTGACCAAGAATTTCTAATAAATACAGATGATTCTCTATCGATGAAGAACCTCGAATACATATAAAAGATTCTCTAAATTTCCTACATATTTAATCATTTATTGTCAGATCTGAAGTAAAGATCATTTTATACTTGGTAATGTAATAAGGATTCACGAACATAACTTAGATCTGTAAAGAGAGTCCCGGAGTAGAAAATAATTCCCCTAAAAAAGGTGTGATGAGTCTGACCTCCCATTCTCTCAACCAATGCAAATTCCTAAGCCTCATCAGTCCACAAAATAATGAGCACCTAAATTTGGAAAGTAGGTCCGAATGGATGTGGAATCATTGGATGTTTCCGGTTCTACGAACAAACCCGTTAGAAACTGATCGGAATGTTTGAACCTACCATCAAGGCAGTCATCCCAAGATTCCGAGGGAAACAAAAATGGTGAACCCGACATGAATCCTTAACCAAGTTAAAATGATGTTTTACCTATTTGTTAGGCCCCTATTTAAAACTCAATGAGAGGGCCAACAAAAACAATCATTGAAATTTGTGCTCATCCAAAAGATGTAGTTGCTGAATTTATCTTGATTACGTCTGTTATATCAAACAGGCACTCTTTTCGCAAGGTCTTCTGCATTTATAGAATGGTTTCTCTCAAGTTCACACGTGTGAATACTACTACTGTAAATTCCACTACTGCTACTCCTACTGGATCGTCGTCCGCTTTTAGGATGATATCACCTACTCTGCGTCTTCAACGCTGGGTATCAAATGCAGTGGTTAAGTAGTACAGTCAACACAGTACCATCCCAACTCTGGAGGCTTCCCAAAAATCCCTCCAAGTAAACAACTCACATCAGTCATCCAGACAACGACGACCAGTGATCAAGAAGCAGGCGGTGCTGACTACCGTCTCCAACCGTTTCGGGTCGTTATCCCCGGAATGCAATCACCATTCGCTCCCTTATTCTGGGGAGGTGAATGAGCAGGTCCCTCAGGACCTTAATTCAAACAGACAGGAGTCCTTCCTGAGGGATCCCACCAAAAATCGCCGCCAGACTCGTGTGGCAGTGCGCCCACAACATGATGAGGGTACTGACTCCAGGCATTCGGCTCAGGTTCCTCGAACCCGAGCAAGAAAGACGAACCACCATAGGAGGAATCCGGTCAATAGTGAGCAGGTTCTCATCTCTGTCATCTCCGGAGAAGTCCACCAACCTAACTTGGTGGCAAGCAATGAGCAGGCACACACACCTGCCCATTTTAATTCCATTGTCCAGCAGACTCGTCTGGCAGCATCACGCCAATCCCATCAGGAAATTCCGACGGAGTACTATAGGCAGGAACATACACCTGTTTATACATCATCAGCTAGTCAGCAGGCTCGTCTGATTACATATGATGTATCTCGTCAACCATGTTTGGCGAAGTGTAATTAGCAGGCACATACACCTGCTAGTATTAATCAAGCCTACCAACAGTCTCACTTGGTAGCATTCGAAGAAGTTAGTCAGAAAGCCCCGACAACAAATAGGAGGAAGACTCAACTCTCTGCCCTAACACTTGAGTACTGTCAGGATTCACTAACACGAAAAGGAGGACACGAGTAGGCACATAAACCTGCTCCAAGCCCGGAATAGACGTATATTCCCGTTCCGGCAGCTGAAGTCACCAAGCATATTTTATCAATGGTGAAAGAGCAGAAGCAAACCCCTGTTCATATTCTGGATGCCTGCCAGCATATTATAACAACTTCAGCGGTATCTCAGGGAAAGACACATAAATCTATCCCTACTAGTGGAGTGATACATCAATAATTCACTCCGGAACAGACACACACATCTGCTCCAGTCCAAGAGGGTTGTGGGGCATACTCCCCCATAGCATAAGGACAACCAAGTCAGGCACATACACCAGATTTGAGTAGAGATCGTCAGCCTAACCTGGACATCTTTCCTGATCAGGAATATACACCTTCTTAGAGAAGCCACTTTCATCAACAAGTGGTTTCCAAGGCGAGTAAGAAGGCGTCTAATAAAAAGACCCGCCCAGCACAGTCAGGAGATCAAGAGACAATCTGTAACAAGGCCTTGCTCGATGCTGGAGTTCTTGAAGCCCTCAGATAAATATCTGTTGAAATTCAAGATTTTACTCCCTCATTTCCCAATAGTGGGAACATTAATTCCGAAGGTCTTCAACAGACACTTCCTCATGAAGTCTTGCTTCATGACAATTCGGTCGATCTCGAAGTTTCATCTTCAGATGAGAGCCACAGGAACCCTCTGTGTGGTCAGAAGACCAAGGATCAAGAGATCTCATCTTTTGATGTAACCCATTATGGTGGTCCTCCCCAAGATGATGAATTTCGCTGCGAAAGTCCTCTCCGACATAGTGATGCACATTGCCCGGAAAATTCTCCAGTAGACAATGTAGTTACGAGAAATACCTCTTATCTTGAGGCACTTGAAAATGTGAAACCAGTCATGTCTAAAGCTTCATCGCTAGCAGGTGAAATACTTTCTAAATCAGAATATAGCCCAGGGTGTAGGTCATTCTCCGAACCACCCCTAAGTCCTGCATCTTCTAGTTTGATCAATGATTTCTCTACCAATCCTGTTGAGTCCAATGAAGCATCCAAGAAACAACAACTCTGGTCAAATCATGTAGAAGAATCTTCATCAAATTATAAAGAGGAAATGCTGAACATGAGAAAACAACTGGTGAAAAGTGAAGTGCCAGTCATGTTTTGGCCTCTGGATGACTCTCAGTATAATATTCCAGAAATGTTGATGGAAGATGAAGTTCATGATATTCGTCTCAACATATGGAAAAATTTTTATCAGTTGAAAAATAAAGTATTATCTTATGATGAATATGAAAATCATCATAAGATAATAGAGGGGTTACTACATTAGATTGATTTGGCGTCTCTATCAGTCTCTCGATATCCAAAGGATGAAAAGCAGCAGAGAGCCCTTCAACATTCATGCCTTGGCGCACTAAGAAGATTGCGTCAGTTAATTACCAATTCCTCATCTGGTATTCATTTCAGAGGATGGGGTGTTCATGGAGCATTGCATTTCACGGTGCTCTCCAGTCAGCAAAGCCCGCCAAAAATGGTCTCATGCAATATTATTGCCCATGGCCGGCCACAATAAATGAGCTTTGTTTGTAATCAAAAGCTTTCCCAAGAACAGGCTTCAACTAGTTCCTCTCAAAATCAAGAATACATAGAACAAGTTGTCGAATTACTCTTGCATCATGAAAATGAGAATATTAAACAGGCCTCTCATTTGGAGAAAGCACGTCACCAAGTGACAGAAGTGTCGGAAATAATCCAACGGTCTTTTGAACCGGGTGATAAAAGCGGATACAGGTTAATGCATCCAGCTAATTTCCAGACTAAGGTTCACAAGATCAGGAGGAATTTCAAGAAAGTCTCAGACATAGCATGTCAAGAACCACCCTAGCTCGCCCGACTGGGGGATCTTTTAAAACAACCCTCGGAATCAACAAAAAGGATTCAGGGAGTTGAGATAGAACAATAGGAACAGCCCCAGTCCACTGGACTATGGACTTTTTCAAATCATCAATCCACTCCTCAGAGAAAGTTAGTCTTTTCTCGATTGGGGAAGAAACCTCAAGAGGAATGAAGAGCAAAATTATCAGGAGATTCCCTCCAAATTACGGTTCATCAAGAAGTTCCCAAGGGATTGAATCAACAAAAGGAAATGTCTCATCAAAGACATGGAAGAAGACAATATCACATAAATGCTGATAGAAGGGATGCGATGAGTTATGCATCAATCAATGTCATCAATGCCATTGTTGTTGATCCACCAGATGAGGCTCACTCAGGGGACTCAGATGAAGAGGTTCATGCTCAAGAAGATGTATGCACCGACACAAATAAAGAAGGTGTGCGTACACGAAGTCAAAGGATTACTCAGAACTTAGGTTATCCTTCGAGTAACCCACTTCCCCCTCTCCGAAAAGGATCCAACAAAGGGAAGGGAAAGAACCAGGTTACATATCCTTCCACTGGAGAAGGTCAATCTCTCTCACTAGAGCAGAGGTTTACACAATAGGAGGAAGAAATGAAGGAATTAAGAAGGTTGAATGCAGAACCAAATCAGAGTAGTCTTCTTCTTAAGCATGTCGGAGTCAGTCAGCCAAAGGAATTTGTTGCAGCTACTGAGATAGATCAAGAATATCCTCCTCCATCAGTACACCCTCACAGGTCTAATCCTATGGGTCAAGTGCAAAAAAAGTTGGCATTAATACCATCAGTTGCAGCACCAATCGCCACATCTGTCCAAGCTCCAGTCATTGCACCTACCCAATTCCAAGTTCAACTGGATGTTTCCCAAAAGTTAATAACTACTATTGAGTCATTAACAGCTCGGTTAGAAACTATGGAAGGGAAGTGTGCGCAAGTTCAATCAGAAAAGAAAGTTTACCCTGAATGGGTAGATTCAATTTCTCCTCCATCCAGTTTTGGGAAGCCTGTATTCCCTATTTTCAATGGATCAGGTGATCCTGAACAGAATTTGACGCATTACATGTCTTGTTGCGATCCTATGATGGGAACTCCGGAGCAGCAAGAAGCAGTGAAACTCATATGCTCCGTGCGAACCTTGCAAGGACCAGATTTTGTTTGGTATACAAGCTTGCAATCCCGATCAATTACCGGATGTGAGGATCTTCGCCAAAAATTCCTACTTCAGTTCAGCTCAACTTTTCCAAAGACAACAGTTTTCGATCTTACAAATTGTAAGCAAAGGGAGAATGAAAGTGTTTCTGATTTCATTGCTCGATGGAAGGTATTAACATATTCCTTGAGTTTAGCACTCCCTTAAGAAGAGTTGTTGCCAATATGTGTGGCAAATATGCGTGACAAATTACGCACGCCGTTAATCCCTGTGAAATACACAGGAGGGTTTCAAGACCTTACTTCAATCTCTCAGCAGATTGAAGATTCTCTTATACAGGATAAGGCTAAATCTCGTGTAATTCCATCAACTCCAGGAAGGAGAATGGGTAAAGCAGAAACTGCTATAGTTATGCTTAAACAAGAAACTGTACCTATTTCTACCTCAAAACCTTCATCTTCTCGAAGGGCTCCACCTTCTGAGTGCTAAAAACAAAAGACTTTTCGTCCAGATGATAAAAAAGATCAAAGGAGAAAACAATTTTAGGATCTGAAGAGCAAAACATACTCTTTATGAAATGAACAAGTTCCTGGTTATTTTATTTCAGCTCTGGAAAACAATTTGGTTCAATTTCCAATGCCCAATAGGCCAAACAATAAAGGAGATAAATACCGTCCCAATTATTTCCCTTTTCATCAAATGTTTGGGCATCCCATCCAGGAGTGTTTTGTCTTCAAATACCTCCTGCAAAAGATGGTTGACTCGGGACAAGTCACATTGAAAGGCTCCTCATCCTAGGTAGCATGTGTCACTGCTACAATTCCAGAGAAGGAAGGTGAATGGAAAGAAGTCAAAAGAAAAAATGCACAGAAGTATGATGATTGGATGGTCAGAAAGACAATCAATCGAACTCATGATATTTTTCAAACACAATTAAAGAAACCAATTGTGTCTTCCGCCATGAATGTTGCGGAAAAACCCTCTTTGTCAGAGGGAATGTCCTCAAAGAAATGTTATGATTCAAAGAAAGAAAAAGAATCAGAAGAAGATGAGTATGTTTGAAATCCTAAGTTGTCTTTGACTTTGGCAGACTTCATGCCATCTACTTCAAATCCACGAGCACTGCCCCACCAAACGGCACAGCCTAAACAGGCTAATCAGGCAGAGTCTTCATTAGATGAAGAGTTAATCTTTGATTCTGTTAATATGATTCAATTAACAGATCCATATGCCAGTCGCAGTTTTGATTTCAATGAGCCTGAATTCCCTGTATCAAACAGAGGAATCAGAGGAAGTTCCAGGGGCTCAGGATATAGGGGAAAACATGGATCTTTCAGAAGCCACTATTCCAATTCTACCCCTGCTAGAACTGTGTACGCAGTAGAAACTCGTGGTAGAGCCCTTCAGCGAGCTAAGAAAGAACAAGAAAGTTCTTCTACCAATATCAAATTCAGTCCTGGCACAGTTATTTTGGAAGACCGGTTGAAGGTTCCATCTTCTTCCTCTCAGCAAGTAAATGGATCTAATCGGTCTAATCTTCCAAAACCAGAAATATTGCCAACTCCTTTCCCAATACAAGATGCATCAACTTCCAAAGCATCTGCTTACAAGGTACCTGCTAAACCATATATTCCTATTGGGAAACGTAGACCTTTGGATCAAAAGTATGATATATTGAAACACTTGGCCCAAGTACCAGACAAGTTATCAATTCTGGATGCTCTAAATCTGTCAAAAGATCTTTGGGAAGCATTCATCAAGGCTTTATCAAATCCTCAGGAGTTTGAAACTAAAATTACTGCAGCTGAAGTCTATCACATAGAGAATAATCCTGCAGAATGCCATGAAATAATATATTTTACTGATGAAGATGAAGATGATGTTGTTCATGGACATATTAGACCATTGTACTTGTCTGGAAAGGTCAATGGAGTGGATGTTTGAAGAGCTTTCATTGACAATGGTTCAAGAGTCAACCTCATGCCCATTCGTACACTTTGTCGATTGGGCCTCACGGAATCTGATTTATCTCCTTCCACCATGATGCTATAGGGATATGATAAAAATGAACAAGAACCACTGGGTGAAGTTATACTCAGAACTCAGTTTAGAGATCTTGTATCCAATTCAGATTTCATGGTTGTTGATCAATACTCACCCTTCAACATCTTTCTTGGAAGACCCTGGTTACATCAACATACGGCTATCCCTTCATCAAACCATCAATGTCTCAAATATTGTTTCGATGGTCAAGTTGGGACATTGTATGGTGATAAGGCCCCATTCAAGACATGTGAGTCTCAATACATTGAGGCGGAATTCTATCACATAAAGAAAAGGGAGAAATCCATAACAAAGGAGATCACCAAAGTTAATGCTTTATATGGTTTAGAAAAAATGCTGTAAATCCATTTACACATGTGAGTACAGATTATGTGTTGCCTATTAGTAAAATTGACAAGATAGACCCAAATCAAAATACTCTTATGGAAAGATCCATAATGTCAATTACGGAAATCGAGCCAGACAACATGGGAGAAATTGGTAATCTACCAAGTTGTGATGAAAGCACAAGTGGTGACGTCTTCATTTCATCTTTTGAAATCCAACACGTCTATGCTTTTCCAATTAGTCCAGAAGAAGTTATATCCACATCGGAGGTGAACAATGATGTCGATTCTCAATCCATCATCTCCTCTTTATTACCCAAAGAAGACCCTTCATCATCAATCGGGTTAGAAATGGAAGCTTCTTCTTCAAGATATGAAAATTTTGACATCTCTTCAGATCATGAGAATTCTACTTTATCATCTACTATGAAAGTAGAAATGGAAGAAATAACACATGATGAAGAAGAAAAGGAAGATCTCAGAGATGCTCCTCCAGCATATGAAGAGAGTTTCTCTACCACTCTGCATGAACTCAGAGAAATAAATCTAGGTACAAAAGGATATCCACGCCCCACTTTAATCAGTGCGGCCATGACTCTTGAAGATCAAGAGTTGTATATTTATTTTCTAAAGAAAAATAGAGATATATTTTCCTGGAACTATACAGAAATGCCCGGGCTTGATCCTGATGTTGCTACTCATCATTTGGGTTTACCTGAAGAACATCGAGGATTTAATCAAGCCGCGAGAAGAACACACCCAACTTATGCTTCCAAAATTGAAGTTGAAGTGGATAAGCTTATCAAAGATAACTTCATCAGAGAAGTTAAATATCCCAAATGGTTGGCTAACATTTTCCCTATAAAGAAAAAGAACGGACAAATTAGAGTTTTCACCGATTTCAGAGATCTTAATCACCATTGTCCTAAGGATGATTTTCCAGTTCTGATTACAGAACTTCTAATTGATGATATAGCTGGCTATGAAGAACTTTCCTTCATGGATGGATATTCTGGATATAATCAGATCCAAATGGCCCCAGAAGACGTGGAATCTACAACCTTCAGAGCCCCTCAGGGTGTGTTTTGCTACTGGGTAATGCCCTTTGGCTTAAATAATGCAGGTGCAACTTACCAGCGTTCCATGCATTGTATCTTCAAACCCTTCTTAGGGAAGTTTGTTGAATGCTATGTAGATGATTTGGTAGTTAAATCCAAACAACGTTCTAATCACTTGGCTGATTTGGAAGTCATATTCTGTAAGCTTCGACAACATAATTTAAAGATGAACCCCTTAAAATGTGCTTTTGGGGTAACCTCAGGAAAATTTCTTGGCTTTTTTGTACGCCATCATGGTATTGAAGTCGATCCTGAGAATACCAAGTCAATCCTTGGTATGTCACCTCCTCAAAATTTGAAATAATTAAGAGGACTTCAAGGACACTTAGCCTATATTCGGCGTTTCATCGCCAATTTAGCAGGAAAAAGTTTACCCTTCACCAAATTTATAAAGAAGGGAGTCACTTATCAGTGGACTGAAGAATGTCAAGAAGAATTCGATATTCTCAAGAAATAACTCTTGAGTCCACCGGTACTCATGCCACCTGTTGAAGGAAGATCACTTATCCTCTACGTGACAGCTCTAGACCGATCATTGGGTGCCTTCCTTGCTCAAAAGAATGATGCTGGGAATGAAAATAGCCTCTACTATCTCAGTCAAACCATGCTTAAAGCAGAAACCCAGTATTCAAGTATTGAGAAGTGCTGCCTGGAAATAATCTTTGTAGTTCAGAAGTTGAGACACTACCTGCAACATCACGAGGTCCAATGGGTATCTCACAATAACCCGCTCAAATTTATCCTAAGTCATCCAATGCTTATAGGATGTCTGGCAAGGTGTGCAGTTATTTTGAATCAATTTGACATTCAGTATGTGTCTCAAAAGGCAATAAAGGTCCAAGATCTGGCTGATTTCCTAGCTGAACACCCTTCAGTGGAAGACACATCTTCAGATATTGAACTCCCTGATGAGGAAGTCTTCTATATTAAATAAAGTCCTCAGGCATGGGAAATGTATTTTGATGGTGCTTCCAGAAGTCCAACAGGGAGGAAAATGAAAAATCCAAAATTCAAAAAAGTTGTCTTAGGAATTGTGTTCATTTCTCCAGAAAAGGCAGTGTTACCTTATTCCTTCTTATTGTGGGAAGGTGGTACCAATAATGAAGCAGAATACCAATCTCTCATCGTAGGTTTGGAATTAGAACTTCAAGCACAAGTGAATCACTTAAAGGTGAAAGGTGATTCAGACCTGGTAATCAAACAAGTCAATAGGGATTATTCCATCAGAAAAGAAGAACTAATCCCTTTGTATGATTACGTTAGAGAATTAATGGCGGAATTCCCTTTGGAACCAACATTCTCTTATGTCCCAAGATCAAAAAATGCTCAAGCTGATGCATTGGCTAATGTAACCACGACTTTGGAAGATCCAAATCGGGACGAGACAACCATCAGTATTGCCCGTCGTCGTGAAATTTCACCTTATGCTTGGATCAGAACAGAGGAAATTAATGAATTTGTCCCATTCCTGAACCGTATGGTCATACTACAGGATGGATGTCACCTATCAGAGAATACCTTCAAAATGGAAGACTTCCGCCTGATAACGTTGAAAAAGAACAAATCTGGAAACGTTTGGTTAATTTTACTCTTTATGATAGCCTAGATCACCTAGAGAAAATTCTCTACAAATGTGGTTTTGATGGAGTTCTCTTCAGATGCATTGATGGTGAAGAGACAATGGCTATCATGAAAGAAGTGCATGCAGGAGTCTGTGGTGCCCACCAGTCTGGACATAGACTGTCTGATCAGATTCGAAGGCTTGGATAATTTTGGCCTTCAATGATACGATATTGTGTCGATTTCACAAAGAAGTTTCATTCATGAAAAGTACATTCCAACTTAATTCATCAATCTCCAGAGTTTCTTCATACAGCTAAATACTCATGGCCATTTTCCACATAGGGAATGGATGTGGTGGGACTTTACCCTTCGGCTACGACCAAGAAGTTTAAGTACATTCTTACTGCTACTGACTTCTTTTCCAAATGGGCAGAGGCAATACCTCTCAAAGAAGTCAGTTCTAAATGCGTTGTTAGCTTCATAAAGTCTTACATCATTAGCAGATTTGGTGTCCCTCATACCATATTGATGGAAAATGGCACCAATTTCTGTTCATCCGAGATGAAGAAGTTGTATCAATAATAAAACATCAAATCCAACCATTCATCTCGGTATCATGCAGCGACCAACAACCAGATAGAAGCCTTTAACAAGAATCTTTCAAATATACTACAAAAGATGGTAGATAAATATAAGAGGTCATGGCCTGATAAACTCTTTCATGCTTTATGGGCTTATCGGACAACCACCCGCACTGCAACTCGGTCAACTCCATATTCATTGGTATATGGAACGGAAGCCATCTTTCCCATTGAAGTTAAAATAACCTCGCTCAGAGTTTCTATTTGTGATAAATCATCTATAGATGAAAAATCTCAAAAGCAATTGAATGAATTGGAACGGTTAAATGAGAAAATATTGTGCACTTTTCACCACTTGGAAGTCTATCAGAATCGAATAGCACGAGCTTTTAACAAAAAAGTTCATCTTCGTTCATTCACTCAGGGAGAATTGGTATTAGTTCTCAGAACTCCAATGATACCAGGAAAGAAACCTCCAAATCTTGAGCCAAAATGGGAAGGACCTTATTCAATACATAGGGTCTACTCCAATGGAGCTTATTCATTAATCTCAATGGATGGAGAACTCATCACTACTCCAACCAATGCCAGATTTTTGAAGAAGTATTTTGTATAAACTGCAAAGTATCTTTTTTTCCTTGCTATATGATGTTAAACTATACAGTAATGGTCCAGTATGACCTTAAACTACAACTTGGTCCAGTATGACCTTAAACTGCAACTTGGTCCTGTATGACCTTAAACTGCATCATCAACGGTCCATGCATATGACCCTAAACTATTTGAAAGTCCCTTACATCCAGCAAGACGTTAAACTGTGACGTCCTAACTACATGATGCTAAACCGTATAAAAGCCCCTTACATCTAAAAAGACGTTAAACTACATAATCATCAAAGGTCCTGTATGACCTTAAACTAATCGTACTTTCGTCCAACATGACACTGAATTGTGGAAAAAATCCCCAATGCATCCAACATGACATTAAAATGGTGTACTCTTTTGTCCTCCCTGCATGACATTAAATTGCATAGTCCCCCTTTTGTCCAACATGACGTTAAACTCTATTGTCCCCATCGTCCTAACTACATGACGCTAAACTGTACAGAAAGTCCGTGATATGTCTTACATGACATTAAACTGTATTTTGTCTCTACTACATGACACTAAACTATGAAACACCAATAGTCCTAACTGCAAGACTTTAAACTGCATAGTCCCTTTATATGTCCTACATGACATTAAACTATGCATCGTTAAGGTTGTTGTTACCTCTTGTTTCTCATACTGAGTATGAATCACGCGAGCTTAGAGAAAACCTCAACCATAACACTCTCTCTGGGATGCTAACCATGTGTAAGTCCTAACATCATTTTTTAGGTCATTGTCCCCAAGAACAACTTGATCATTAATTCATTGTTTAATTGAACTACATGGAATTTGATCCTTGCCTTCTAGGATGGGTTTGTAGGCAACCTCCCAAGGTTCAAACCCAAAACCAATCTCTTTACGTTGGTTCATCTCCATCTCATACAATGTTAATTCGTGAAACCGCCCTTAGAATCAATATCTTTACATTGGTTCACTTTCGTCCTTGTTATACAACATTAAACTATACAACACTTTTTTCCAGTATGACAATAAAATAAAAATTTATTTGATACCCTCACCTGATAGGGAACCATTATGTTCATTGATTTTTCAATCATGTTTCATTTCAAAGACTACGTGCATACATGGAAATGCCCGAACCTTTTATCTTGGGTTAAACCATCATTACACTAAAGTCCCCTTTTACCCTTCACATGTATGAACCAAATTTTTACAGAGGGTATTTCTAGAACTACGTGGCTTGATTCCCATCCTTATGGGATACGTAGGAACGTTCGAGTGTCCCTCAAATCCAGCCCCAAGTCTTTGGGCCTAACCCCAAATTCTATTTTCAGTCCCTTGGCTGAAAAGTCCCCATGAAAACACACACTATGTATTTCATACAATGGTCCAAGCTCTATAACCCTAAACATAGATCTCTAATCCTTTTGTCCCACACGACGTTAAAATGTAGTTTAAGAACTACGTATGGCTTGATTCTCATCCTTATGGGATACGTAGTGAAGTCCAAAATTTCAATTCAGGACCCAGCCACAACATGATTATGGTTAGCATTGATCTATGTATCTCTGTATACATTGAAAAATACTCATCTTTATGTTTCATAATCCTAACCTTAAATATTTTTAGATCCTCATAACCCTTTTCATTACTTCTAGTCACAAAAATGTTAAACTTCTGAGAGTTCGTTTGTTTGACTATACAGCACGTGCCCATAGGTGGCTTTTCATAAACAGTCTACATAACAGACTTGTTAGCCAAAAGATTCTATTATTTGACTATGCAGCCAATGCCCTTAGGTGGCCCTGCATAATTCAACCCCCTAACAGGTTTTTCGGATAGTGGTAACTTCATTCTTGGGAAGAATGGATCTTTTGTCCTTATTTTTCTTAAACGACAGTATGTAGGGATCCGCAAAAATAGCCATCCTTAAAATATCTGTCCCATATCCTTTTTCATGATCTGAAAGTATTCAAGTCTATGGTTTATATTATCCTTCCCTACGTTTGGGTCAGACCTTCGTAGGAGTGATACTCATCCAGTTCTTCGATAATCTTTTTTGTAAATATCTTCTCCATATTCAAGTACCTCTTTCCATATAGAAAACTCTATACTTTGGAAGATTTGAATCTTCATAAACTTTCACTGGATTTTAGCACCAGGAAAGTAAATTTCTGAGAGTTCTTTTTCCTGACTATGCAGCACGTGACCATAGGCGGCCTTGCATAAACAGTCTACATAATAGACTTGTTAGCCAAAAAATACTATTTTATTTTACTATGCAGCCAATGCCCTTAGGTGGCCCTGCATAATTCAACCCCCTAACGGGTTTGTTAAATAATGGTAACTTCATTCTTGGAAACTACTTCTTCTAATGCCTTTTAGCTCTTTTTCATATCATTCCTCAGATTCAAATATTCTTAAGTTGTAGCTTACATATTTTCCCTCATACTTGAGTATGGTAATATGTTTTTAGATGAATTTTCGAGGAATTGAGTCAATTCTAATCCATTTCGGTCAAAGCTATTTCGACCTTAAACATTAGACTTTTTATGTCCGACGTGCATGACTTTAAACTGCCCACAAAAGACAGGGGAACTCTGAATAAAAGTAAAGTTCCCAGATCACTAAACATACATTTTGTATGATTTAGGTAACATTGAGAAATTAAAAGGTTCAAAGTTTGTAAGATTATTTACATTAATCCTAGTAAAAATAAAACTATGCTTACTAGGCCCATTGGCTTAGGTAAAATCTAAATCACGTAGAAAAAGAGAATGCAGGTACAAATGATTGAAGATGAAAGTGTTTTTCATTGATACATAGGAGATAGAAGGACATCCACAGACTGGAGTCTCTTCTCTTTTTCAAGAATTACAAGTGGCTTTCAAAATAACTCTTCATTTGATTTACGACATCCCGAGCTTCATCAAAAAACACCTGGAATTCATTCATTCAACTGGATACAATAAGAGATGCCGTGGTACCAGCTCTTCTTGGAACAATTGTAAAAGGACATTCTTGAGTGTGGTTTGAGAAAATTTTCTGCTAATCAAACAGTGACTCTGTTTCTGTCCAAGAGACCTGGAAGATGGATACATGGATTTGATAATGGAGCATTGGAAGTAAAGAGCCATTTGGAGAGAGTACTCTTTTCAGATATTGCTCTAATGTCATGTTTGTCTTCTCTCCACCAATCAACATCAATTTTTTTTCCAGCCCATGGGTTTTCCATTTTCATATCTGCAAGGAAATGACATGGATGAAGAATCTGAAAGTTCACACCATTGTTGTTGCTCTTAATTCACAGCATAACCGAAATAGAGGAGTAGCAGTGCAGCTGCATTTCAAGCGTATAGTTCTTTGCATCTGGAACATTGACTCCTTGCAAATGACCATGACCATATAGAGGTAGATAGATGATCTGTGGGAAATTAAGACGATATTTCTTCAAGTACTTAGCCAAATCTGGGAGAGTGCTATCATAGATATCATAGTAATCTTGGACAATGATGTTCATCATGTCATCAATCCGCTTGCTATCCAGTTCATCAGCCATTCCAATTCCCTTGGGATCCATTGAATCTACACAAAAGTTGAATAAACTAAATGGGTTTAGTTTTCATAAAATTTGTGAAAGAATTCGATAAAATGGAAAAGGTATTAAGGCACACAAGTCTCAACTTGGCGCGAAAGTGTTCGTGTGTCGCGCTAGTTTTTGACGCAAAAGTATAAACCACGAAAGTAAAATTACCTTAACAGTAGCACGACGACAAGGAAATAGCGGAAAGAAGATGACTTGCGTGGTGAGAGCTCGAGAATTCGGAATCAGATGCAAAGCATGACCAATGACCGTGTATTTATAGGCCAAGAAGCCTATCTGTGCGCCTACACCCAGTGCGCCCAGGCCCTACGCGATGCGCACTTGCGCGCCGCCCTCTGCGCCATCAAGAATTGCACGCCACCTTTCCTTTGGATGTATTCTTTTCCTCAGAGTCACATCCTCATTTATTTCGGATCCAAATCTGAGGGGGGACTTTTGTTGACGCTCATTTTTTATCACAGAGTCCAAAGGAATGTAAAGGGAAATGACTTAGCACAAGTTGATTTCATCCATTGAAGAAAATATCAAAAATCGACAAAGGCATGAACAAGGGATCAAAAGCACAGGTGCCGCACAAGTTCTATCATGGTCACGCAAGTCCACTTGTGCGTGGTCTAGTGGTTGCGCAAGTGACTTGCGCGACCTAAGTAATAACCGCCTGGGGTTTTCTCCTGCCTATAAATAGACCCTGTGGGCCCCCCATTCGAGGAGGATTTTTTCCAGAAACTGATATTTGAGCTCCCGGCGCCCTAGTCTCTTCTCAAAGCTTCCGAAACACTCTAAGGTAATTTCTTTCCTAGAACGGAAGATCTAAAGAGGGGGAGGAAGGCCTAAGTGTTGAAACTCATCAACACTTGCATGCTTGAGTGGCCAACCCTTAAGGGAAAAGGCCACACTTGCGCGACGCCTTGATCCTTTAATAGAACTTGCGCTCCCCTATTCTGGAAGAACCTAAATAGGATTCTAAAGACTTTAATCAAGAGTCTCTCAAGTATTACCCTGATGGTTAACCGTCGTGCAAGTACAGCATGTGTCGTGCAGGCATACCTGCGCGACCAGGACTTGCGTGCACACGCAGTACCTGCGCGCCTACCAGGACATGCGCGCCCCTGCCTTTTTGGGTGCCTTTCTTTCCCATTTCACCCCTCTTAAGCCATTCCACCTTTCCTATTCAAGATTAATTCTTCAAGACACTCTTCAAAGCCATTTATGGCATGATTTCTTGATTTCACTTCCTTATCTGAAAGGAATTATGTGAAATATCTCTCAAAACCTAGTGATTTACACATCTTTATGTCACTAAATATTGAGATTTCATTCATTAAACCTCATCCTTTAAGATGAGAGAATTTTTAACCTAGGTCTCCTTTTCAGGAATAATCCCCAGTCATAAGTCCTCTAATTTGGGCATCCTATTAGGAGTAAGCCCCAGATCCTCTAATTTGGGAATCCTCTTAGGAGTAATCCCCAAATCCCCTAACTTGGGTTTCCTTTCTAGGAATAAGCCCCAGTCTCAAATATGGGCATCCTCCTTAGGAGTAAGACCCAACCATAATTCTCTTAACCTGGGCTTCCTTTTCATGAGTAAGCCCCGATCTCAAATATGGGCCTCCTTTTCAGGAGTAAGTCCCAGTCATAATTCTTAACTTGGGCATCCTCATTAGGAGTAAGACCCAATC
Source organism: Viscum album (assembly GCA_963277665.1). Classification (NCBI taxonomy): domain Eukaryota; kingdom Viridiplantae; phylum Streptophyta; class Magnoliopsida; order Santalales; family Viscaceae; genus Viscum; species Viscum album. The sequence goes on along the minus strand of OY728121.1, from coordinate 705,601,783 downwards.
CTTAATGTTCCCAAATCTGGGAATCCTCCTTAGGAGTAAGCCCCAGTCCCCTAATTTGGGCATCCTCCTCAAGAGTAAGCCCCAAACCATAATCCTTAACCTGGGCCTCTTTTTCAGGAGTAAGCCCAGTCTTAATTTCTCTTAACCAGTCCTAATTTACCTTTGATATGGGATTCCTTTTCAGGAGTAAAACCCAATCATAAGTCTTCTCCTAATTTGGGCCTCCCTTTCAGGAGTAATCCCAAAGTTAGAGTATTCAAAATCTCTATGAAGCACATATACCTTTATGGACCCTGTTCCTGTATTTCTTCCCTAAATTAAATCCTAACGTTCATTTATCTGGGTAGTCATACATACATAAGCCCCACATTATTTCTTATGATTGCATATTTCATGGAACAATTTTCTAATTTTTACCAATACCTCTTATTTCTCACACCAAGCATGACTCACATGATCTTAGAGTGTAAAATTAATTGTGACATCCTTCTTTGAGCCATCAATCATAAACATCGTAATACCTTACTCGAAATACGTGGGTTCTGATTCCTTTTCTAAACAAAGGATACATAGGTAGCCCATCTACGGGTCTGATCCCAACTCTAAAATAATCCATGTCCTTCTGAATGACAATAATGCTCAAGTGCCCCACTGAGTGGCTTTAAAATAGGATGGTCATCATAATGACCAAGAGACTTCTATATAAATGTGTCGAAGGGTACCATTGACCAATAATCTCTAATAAATACAGATGATTCTCTATCGATGAAGAACCTCGAATACATATAAAAGATTCTCTAAATTTCCTACATATTTAATCATTGATTTTTAGATCTGAAGGAAAGATCATTTTATACTTGGTATTGTAATAAGGATTCACGAACATAACTTAGATCTATAAAGAGAGTCCCGGAGTAGACAACAATTCCCCTCAAAAAGGTGTGATGAATCCGACCTCCCATCCTCTCGACCAATGAAAATTCCTAAGCCTCATCATCCCCCAAACTAATGAGCACCTACCTTTAGAAAGTAGGTCCGAATGGATGTGGAATCATTGGATGTTTCCGGTTCTACGAACAAACCCGTTAGAAACCGATCGGAATGTTTGAACCTCCCATCAAGGCGGTCATCCCTGGATTCCGAGGGAAACAATGATGACATGGAAATGTGACCTCCAAGACAAAGAACAAGATTTGGGTATGTCTTCCATAGTTTATTAATAAATAATTCCCCTTGTATACACATTAATACCTGTATAGGTACCTCATTTCAGACATCCATCTTAGGTCGAAGTAGGTGGTATCGGTCGAGTGTCCAATTTGGAACCTAGACCGAGTGTTTATTTATTTATTTAATTATTACCTATATTTATTATTATGGAACATTGTTCATTTAATTATTTCACAAAATGGATTTTCCTATAAATCTTGGGTGGTGGCCTACTGAAATGGTTTCTCACACCCTTCATGGGATACCTTTGGTACCCAAGACTTTATGATTGTAGGAATTGATAAAGGGAAGCATTAGGATTACGATTATTTATTGATTTGTAGATGTATGATGGAGTTGGGGGTAGAGGAACAAGCCTATGCTTGAGAATATTACTGTAGCCGTTTTTGGTATTTTTTGAATTTTTTTATAACATGCAGTATATGATTATATCCACTATCCCCCCTATACTCTAATTTTTTATAGCACTGTCATTATCATTTTTAATCCATTATTTATTTAGCTTCAACTTATTTACTTATATTGCTTGGTTTGTTTCCATTATTTTTTAGGTTGTCTGTTTCTTATTTATTCTTCATATATTTATTAACTATCATTTGTTTCTATACTCACCATGATCTTTGAGGTCATAATCTCACTCCAAACACACCCTAGGACATTGCTGCTAGTCTGAAGCCTTTATAATTCAGGGAGGCACATTTGAGGTCTTGTGGCTACTATCCTAGGGTAGCAGTATGTGTCACCTGAGGAAGGATGCTACAAATTGGAATCAAAGCCATTTTTCCTTTATCATACTATTTGGGTATTAGATAAGAGTATAGGAGTTAGTGGGGTTTGGAAATTATCCTATGGTTAGATGTAGCTAAACCATGTAATATGGGAAACCAAAATTACCTGGGATGGGTAAATGATGTTATTTCTTGCACTGTTACAATTTCATGAATTTCACTAATGGGCGACAAACTTTCTTTTTTGCGTTAATATTATTGATAGAAATATTTCTATTTTGGGATTTATCCTACCATATACTGATGATATTATGATGTATCAAGCATGAATCATACCCCGAACCTTAGTATTGGAATTTCACGCATTTTTCTATTCCATATTTACATTTCAACATGCATTTCCTATTTTTCATATGATTATTGTTTTTGCCTTGGTCATTGTGACTTGTGTTGCTTTATTTTTTATATTTATATAAAGGTTCCAATTCAACATACAGAAAAGTGATATGGTTTGGATTAAGTAGATGCCCAATTTGAATTTATAAGGTTTATGGGCCCTTATAAATTTTAATAGTGATCCACCTAATTCATCATTTAATGGAAATTTAAATACATAGAATAATTAAAATAAATATCACCTTTGAAATGTAATGGTCTCTTTATATAAGGAAATGTGGTACCTTGAACTTGAGCCGGCCATGGTAGTGGATAGTAGGACGTGTCTCCTAAGATCTTATACCACACTTTTCTGATTTCCCAAGCTTGGATCTAGGAGAAGGTAGTTGGATATGTCATTATTATAGTAATGTCTTGTAACTTTACCATTTTATATGATTTTCATATAGAAAATAAATCATGTATGAGGGATTTGTTTAGCGATTGTAGAGTTATGTCACCACGAATTCCACACCCTAGGACCCTTGATTCTAGTCAGCAGCCTCTAACATTCGGGGAGGTGCACTTGAGTTCTTACAGCTACCGTTTCAGGGAACCATTACGTGGCACCTGAGACGAGATGCTACAATATTTTACTTTTCTAAATTCTGGATACATAACATATTTAAGTAAATGAAACTCAATATATAATATAAATGTCTTAATTTTTTTAAAAAGCTTAATATTTAATGTTTTCATTAAATATAAGTAGTATATAATATTTTTAATTTGTAAGATAATATACATAAAATAATCTTCACATGTAATATCCTTAAGAACAATATATAATATAATTTTCTACAACATAATAAAATTGCATATTTAATATATTTTTATGATCCAAGGGGATATATGATATAAATCTAAACAATAATTAATTTGATGAACTTTACCAAAATAATATAATACATAATATAATTGAAACACTTACTAGTGATGCATAAGAAGAAACAACTAGTGATATTTATCAATACAAAAAATGAAAACTAAAATAAACAATATTAATAATAATAAACCTTGAAAATACATTAGAGGCAACATCATTCTCAAAATAACAAAAATCAAACAAGTATCTAACATGAAATAAAAAGTTTTGTAATAATCCAATATTTTTTTAACTTCTATAATAATGAAATAGAGTTTTGTAATAGTAAAGTTTTATATATTAAAATAATGTTTTTTATTTATTAAAATAAAATAATAAGAGAGAAAAAAGTAAAATCTAATAATCAAACTCTAACAGTCTCCCAATTTAACAATCTTAAAATCATAAACTCTAATAATATCTCCCTTTTGGTAATTAAGAAACCAATCATTTAGAGTAGATAAATCTACCCCGTTTTATAAATATCAAAAAAATTTAAAAAATGAAATAAATGATTTCTAAAGAAAATTACCCCTTAAAAAAACTCCTCCTATTAAGGTAAAAATAAAAAAGTAATTGAATCTATCTTCGAATGAAATTTTACAATAAAATACCCATTTTTTAAATAACTCTCAACTTTTATGAATGAATAAAATAGGAAAAAAGAAATCAATCTTAAAGTAAATTAAATGTTGATTAATTAACAATAGAGCTTCACATTATACTAATTATTAATGCATAACTCACCCTAAATTAATTCATACATAAAAATAATTAAACTATTAATATATAATCATTTTTTAGAGTAAAATAAAAAACAAATACATAAAAAAAAGTTATAACTACCATAAAAGTTCAATTTTCACTATATGAAATATATATAATAGTATATGTATAATTATTAAAATAGTTCCTATAAAAAAACAAACAAATTCTTCCAAATTTCCATGAAAACTATTAGAAATAAAAAACCATTTAAATAATTAATATTACTTCCTTACAACTTAGGATTCCAATATTCCAAGTTAAAATTTAATATTTTTAAACTTCATAGTATCCAAATTTTTAGTAAAGATGTCTACTAATTTACAATCTATAGAAATATATTCCAAAATAATATCTCCATTTTATACATGATATCAAATAAAATGATTTCTCAAGTCAATGTTCTTAGTCCAAGAATACTGTAAGGGTTTTTATAAATTGAAATAGAGGATAAATTATCCTAGAAAATATGAATTCTTTGAAATAGAACATCAAAATTAGAGAAATACTATTTAATACATAATTATTGAGCACAAAATATAATAAAAAATGTATTATTGTTACCACACGCAATCAGTAAAATTTTATTCAGAGAAAATAAAAATCAGTACAAAATAAGACCAAGCTGAGTCAGGGGAGAGAAAAAAGTGAAGTCCTAACATGTCATTTTTAACAAATGGTTTTCAATCATTGGGATGGGACCCCAATCTAGAGAAGAGAGTCATGGGTTCTCTAGGTCTGCCTAGTCTTGGAAGTGAGTTTGCTGTGAATTTCCCTTCATTCCAGGTGTGAAATACATGAAAATTATGATTAATAAAAATTATGCAGTGCCATACAGAATACACCAGATTCTAGGGAACATCAATATTATGTTGGAGGAAGTTGACCAGCACCGCTGAGTTAGATTCGACTTTTGAGATTGAAAGACTGAAACACCTGCACAAAGAAATACCCAATGCCATAGCTACAGTCTCTACACCCAGGGAGTTACCAGTACCAAAGAAATCCCTAAATCCCAAAAACATGGAACCTCTGTCATACTTGATCATAATACATCCCCTCATGATCCTATCAACACAAGACCCATCAACATTGAGATTCATAGCTATGCGAGGTGGCCTCCATTTGACCCATCTATATTGATTGGAAGAGCTGGTAGAGGATTCTATAATGACACCCAAGAGAAATCTTCTAAGAGTAGAAGAATTCCATGAATTTTTTAATAGACCAATGAATTATGATACATCAATTTTGGTTCAGATTTGAAGGATTCACAAGGACTGGGACACCCCAAGATGTGATGTTTTCCTCACTTCCTAGAGATACCAGCAAAAAGTTGCAAAAATCATGCCTCCGACTTTAATTTCCAACCCAAGATGAAGAGCACCCAAGAACTAAGACTCTGTGAAGATTTGAAAAGACTCAATGGAAGCATGAATATTCATACCTAGCTGCAGAAAATTCCAGACTCCCAAATCCTAGTCACTATGAAGAAAAAGATGATCTATTATCTCCTATTAGGGTTTAGATAAGAAGTAACATCTAGAAACCATGGGGACACGTCATTTTTGGACATTATCATCAATAGGGATAATTTGATTCCTTATATACCTGACTAAAAGATTAATCTTACCTACGATTTCCTTACACCACATCTTTACAGCCCAATAATCCATGATATTAGAAGAATGTAACGTATTCCTGAAGTCCTAACTATAGAATCTCCTCGAACAAGATCCCATGAAGGAACATCTATCCATCTCATCAGAAAGAATGATAATATAATAAATGATTTTATGGTCCTAATTTAATATTGAATCCAGGAATTTTGTGTAAAGACTGGACTCTTTGAAAGAAATTAAAGGAACTAGACAGACTAGAAAATGAAGCAATGAATCCAACCAGTTTGACATCTAGATTTTGATGTCACCACGACTAATGATCTAGAGATGGTTATCATCCATATCATCCAGGAGGTTAAGCATGCAATGAGCTAGGCCTACCAATCTTTGGGGTTGAGAATTCCATTTTTCCAATCTCCATATCTTTTAACGATAAATTTTTTCCAGAGGGATGTCCCTTCAAGAATATCCAAAACTAGAATCTTTCTTAAAGGGAGACACATACTATAAGTACTTTTTATATAAATTCATTTTTTTTAAAATAAGAATCAGAATAACTAATTAAATCAAAAATAATTTTCCAAGATAAAACAAACCATGATTTACAGTTATTTTAACATATATAATAAAAATTTTAATATATTTTATGTGAATTTACTTAGGGATATATTGAAATTTAGAACAAACATAGACACTAAACATTAAATGAGGTTTACCAATGGTTAGTTAAAGTAAAATACCTATTGGTCATAGTGGAAAACTCAAGAGGGGGGTGAATTGAGTTTTTTAATAAAATTTATTATTAAAAATAATTTAAAACTTAAATACCCAGTTTAATAAAATGTAATATTTAACAAAAATAGTAGAAATACATAATTTAATCTTTTAAAAAATATATAAAAATATCAATTATAGCTCAATTAAAACACTGGGGAAACTTTTAACTTTTGAAACTAATCTACTTATATCAAACACAATATATAAAAAGTATATTCATGTTAACTATTAGAGTATAGTTTTGTTTAATAAATTTAAAAAATAAACTAATTAAATTTGAATATAATGAAAATAAAACAGATAGAGATCAAAACCTAAATTTAACAAGGGATCGGTCTCAAGTTGAGACTTATTCCCTTCCACATGGAAATCAACTGCTAACAAACAATTTATTTTTAAATAAACTGATCCAAAACCTGGATTAGATTTTATAGACAACAACACCCAAGTCTGTCCAGACATAGATCATGTTCCATATTTATATGTGGGAAGAAAATGATACCAGGTCACATAGGACCTCTTCCACAGTAATTCATAGGAATAACAAAGAAATATTTGAGAGAGTATCAAGTACTCTCTATTTTAATACATGATACTATGTTTTTTAAAAATAAATAGAGTAATATAAAACACAACTTGAATGTAAATCATAAATAGAAAGAGTAAGAGATATAATATAAGAAATTAGATGCATCTCAATTTGAACATTTTTGGTTTCCAGAGTCCTTGAATTTTTCTTGGAAGAAGCTTGAACAAGTATCATAGTAGGTTCAAGAAAAAAAGAAAGTCATTGAGATTTATGATTGATTTTTTTAGTAAAGGTTCATGAATAATATATTATGCTATACTCTACAAGAGTATGTATTCACATCCAACATTAAATGATCAATTTTTCTTCTTAAAGGGATCTTCATCCAAAATTAGTTGTTAGAGAACAATCAATGCAATATTAAATGAACTGACATTTTAATTAATGATTCCAAAACTATTTGTTGGAGGTTTGAAATGATCCACTGCTAAGTTAGACATGACAATCCATCTTCACTTAAATCATAGTTACTTGGAATGGTAACTTGACTTGGTCAGTTGGAATTTTCAGTTGATGTGGAAAGGTGTCACAATCAGTTCATTCCTTGATTAGTTCAGTTCATTTGATATTTAAGTAGGCATTTATCTTTATGTGGTTACTACAATAAAAGATACTGTCAGTAAATTACTTAATGAAAATTTTACATACATTGGCATGGTAACTTTTTTTGTTCATGTTTTAGGTATTTTCCTTTACATGGTTACTTTACAGATTCATGTAGTTAGGTCTTTTGTACTCTTAGTAGGTACATCTATATCTCATAGTAGGTTTATTGTACATATAGTAATGTGATTCTTGACACATTGTAATCTCAACACCAACACAAGGTATGTTCATTATTTTGACATAATATATTCAATAATGCACTATTGGTTGAGTTTATATTTTTTTAAGTTAAATATAACGTGTGGTAAGGTGAAACCTTAACTTGAACTTCACAGTAAGTTCAAATTATTCACATGGTAAACACATTGAACAAGCAGTAGGGTGTCACGGTAAGTTCCAAACTTATACTTTTTACAAGTTTTGGTGAGAAAAACATTTAATAATAGAAAACATGAAATTAATTAGTAACTTTATAAAAATGATTTGGGATTATTAAAATAATTAATTCCTATGATAATTTAATAATATATCCCTTTTTGATCATCAAAAATCTTGATATTTAATTTAAAATGAATTGAATACAACAATAATATATTTTCTGAGGAAAAAATTAAGTATTTATAAATTTCCTGAAATTATGAAATGTTTTCCAATGAATTTAATTGGTTTTAAATTATCACTACTCAATATCTTTCTCCTCATTTTGGTATCATTAAAAATTGAGGAAAGAGAAAATTACAAGAAATAAGTTAATAAAATGAGAATAAAAGAGGACATTCCATTAAAATATCAAAAGTGATTACAAAGAGTCCTTATCATAAATAATAATATAAGTACATGTTTACTACATCCGTCATATCAGAAGGAAGGATAATATCCTTGGATTTAAAAGAATAATCATGGGTAGAGGTAGTCTAAGGAGCATATGAGGAGGTAAAATCCCCAATAACCACACATATAGAAATATTCCTTAGGTGATGAAATGATTATATAAGAGTCAAGACAAAAGGATTGATGGTGGAGGAGGTATTTTTTGGAGTTAGGGATATAGGAATAGCTAACGAATATAGTACAAATTTCCAAGAAGTGTGGAGATAGGGTTCCATCAACTGGGTAAACTCACGGACATCTTGAGAACCGTGTTTCAAATCATGAAGGAAATCATCTCTATTCTCCATGAAAGCTTCCAAATCTGGATGAATAGACTTGGTATGTTCAAAATGGAACTTAAAATATTGATTCAAGGGAGTAATCATGAGATTAAAAGAAATGGTTATAAAAAAAACCTTTAAATCAGATTTAGAAAAGATACAACTAAGATAATAATGAATATCCTTTTTATTATTTCAAAATATTTCCGAACTTGTTTCACATATTCTTTTACAAGTGATAATGTCTTGGAAGAATGGGTTTGAAATCCATAAAAAGCAGCTTCTCAGGTCTTCCTGAACTCATCAAACATGATTTTCAACTCATCTATTATTAGTTTTATAATATTTTCATCATCAAATATTGGATTATTAGGAGGAGAAAGGGGAGGAAAACTAGAAATTTGAAACATAACATTCATATAGATCTGGTCTAACTAAAACATCATATCAGATAGATCATCATACAGATAACCTACTTGAGATCTCAAATTTGCAATCTCATTCAGCATTTTTTAATTCTGAAATTAAATAATGGATAATGATGAGAGATTATAGTTTTAAAAACATCATAAATTTTATCTTTTCTAGCTTCTTTTATGGATTTTTAAAAATTAACAAAAAATTGCTTGAACATATCCATCATCTTTAATTTGAACACAACCAAGTCATCCTTAGTGACATGTGAAGTAAAAGGAATAGAGGCTTATGGATCATTAGTGTGTTTCCTACCATCCTACTCAGGAATATGATTTAAAAGTTCAATTCTATCAGGATGATTTAAACATCTAGAATCCAAAAATAGTTTTTCCACATGAACAACAAGAGAACCATCCTCCACATCAACAACACGTGCACCACCTTACTCAGTTTCTTCACCTTATTTGGTTAGAGTAGGACTAAATATGTCATGGAGGGTTTGGTAAATTGAATTTATAGTGGTAGATATCTATTATGTATCTATAATAGTGATAAAATATCCTTCTAATTCAGTCTAAGTAGAATGGATGAAAGTTCCACCATGTCTAGGTGAACTTCCACCATCAACATCTTAATCTAGATAGTCCATCCCCAAAATTAGATGTCTGGGAGACATATCCACCTTAAAATGTGCATATGGAACATGTTTAATTGGAGTAATTTCAATCACATATGATCCTTATGAACTAATTTCATTAGAATAATTAGACTCATCCAAATATGGCCTATAATCACTCACAAAAACATCTATGTCAGCCAGATCCTTAGAAATAATCTCTTCTTCATATTATGGAAACAGTAAGGGAGATTTATGAGGTCCAAAATACATGGCATGATATGATTCCCTGATATTCTCTTGGGAATCTCTTTATTCTTCATCCAAATATATGATTTCATCTTATTCATTAATTTAATTCTCACAAATATCCACCTCATCATCTAAATACACAACTATGTCATCATGTTCAAGAACTAAATCAATAAGATCCCTAATTATAACTATGTAATTCACATAATATAATATTTTATAAATATTTTATAGGTCAAATACCTATTCCCTTTTATATGGGTTCTAATTTACCTTCATCTTCTTAAAAATTTTCAATGTATAGTAGAGACCATCTGATAAGGTAATTCTTTCCTCCCCATGAAGAAATAATCATTTTTACTCTGACAAGGTCATAATAAGCCTTGGTTAAAGTAAAAAACTATATTTTTTGAGAATGATTACACAATTAAACCAAATATCTATTGATATATCTACATAGGTTGATCTGAATTCCATTATTTATCAAAAACAAGAAAAAAATCCAAATGCTACAAGATTCTGAAATATCATTTTCTTAGAAAAATTATGTACTCGATAAACTTAACCAGTGACCTAAATATTCGACTCAACTAAACTACTAAAGTTATTAAAGGATTTTCATTTCCAATGAGTTCATCCAAATAATTATTAAACTAAAATTTAGGATTTTTAATTGGATATGAGAAGTGGTAATTTTCATACTCTCCTTTGTGAGGTACATCCAAACACTTTACCCATCACCTCAAATAGAACTCTTAAAGTTCACCATTTATCCTCGATTTACCTGTATCATTATTATCTCTAGGTAATAAATCAAGGAGTAAATTAAACTCTTTATAATCTAAAATAGAATGGCTTACTATTTTACTTAAACCATGCATCCCACCCTTGTTACTATATTTAATTGCAGAATAAGGATTTACTAAATTCTAAACACTGTACATAAATTTACTTTTCTACAGAGACATGATGATCAACCATGTGTAGATTCTTTAGCTCCACTATCATTCTCAAGATGGATTTTGACTTCTTAAAATTATTCTAAGTAGGCGATTGAATAGTAAATGTGGTTTGCAATATGAATTTCATCCTTTTAATTTTTAGTTAGGTTTGATTTCTTGAAAGATTTAGGTTTATAAGAGTGGTTTGAAACTGAAAGGTTTGGGTTGAAGAATGATAGAAAGCTAGATTTCGATTGAAGGTAATGATTTTAAAGAGAGAGATATAAGATTTTGGGGTAAAAGAAACACATAAATTTATATTCCAATTTGAAATCTAATTTAACCATTTAGGGATTAAAATAATAATAAACTTAAAAAAATCCTACCAAAATTACCCTATGAAATATTCTAAGGAAACAGATATGGTAGGTCTGCTAACCATGGATCAATGGAAACAAATGCATAATAGGCATGCTAACTGTGACCTCATGGTAGGTATGCCAAGCACATGAATAAAATATTCATAGTAATCATAGTGACTAAGTGAATAAATACTCTTAGTAATTATGGTGACAACATGATTAAGTGTTCATGGTTAGCATATTGACCGTATGAACAAGAACTCATGGTTGGTATACTGATCATGTGAACTTAAATTCATAGTTACTTCTAGAAAAATCCATAAAACAAAGGTTAAATTTCTTTAACATAGTAATTAATAAATAAATATAAATTAAAACAACTAGGAAAAATTTATCATTCCCAATTAATGTTTGTTATAATGGATTCTCTCTATATTCAAGGGTTTTGTAAATATATCAGAAAGTTGATGTTCAGTACCAATGAACTCAATAATTATAACATATTTATAAAAATTATCTCTAATAAAGTGATGTATTATATAAATGTGATTTATTCTAGAATGTGATATAGGATTATTAGAAATATTTATCACACTTTTATTATCTCAATTTATAGGTACTTGTAGGAATTGATATCCAAAGTCTAGTAAAGTATGTTTTATCCAAATAATTTCTGCACAAAAAATGCCCAAACCTATGTACTCATCTTCAGTAGGGTATAATGAAATAGAATTATATTTCTTACTACACCATGAAACAACAGACTTTACAAAAATGTGACATGTTCTATAAGTGATTTTTCTATCTAAGTTTCTACCACTAAAATCTACATATGAATAACTAACTAAATCAAATTCTTTTCCTTTGGAATAAAGCAATCCTAATTTGGTTGTATTTTGGAGGTATTTGAAAATTCTTTTTATCGATATTAAATGAGAATCTTTTTGGATTTTTTTTTGAAAATGATCACACATACACACACTAAAAATTATATCATATCTACTAACAGTTGAGTATAATTTTTTTAATCATACCTATGTAGTTGGTTTGATCAATTGATTTCCTAGCTTTATTAAGATATATTTTAAAACTAGTACTCAAGGTAGTATCACTACTTTTAGTACTATCAATTCCAATTTTTTTAAAATATCTTTAGTATACTTACTTTGATTTAAAATAATTCCATATTTATTTTTAAAAATAAAACATCCAAGAAATAATTAAAGTTCACCCATTAAAATCATTTCAAATTCATTTTTCATAATTTTTGAAAGCTCAATACACAAATAATTTCTTGAAGATCCAAAAAAAATATCATCAACATAAATTTTTATGACTAAAAAATCTAATGAAATTATTTTAATAAATACGGTAGGGTAAAATATTCTTTTGGTAAAACCTTTGGTAATTAAAAATTAATTTATCCTATCTTACCAAGATCTAGTAACTTGTTTTAAACCATATAATTATTTTTTTAATTTATAGACATGATTTGGAAAGTGAGAGTTTTAAAATCGAAGTGATTTTTTAAAAAAATAGCCTAAAATATATACCCATTTAAGAATTCACTCTTTACATACATTTGATATAGTTTTAAATCTAAATGTGCAACATATGAAAGAAAAATTCTGAAGGATTCAGGTACAGTTACTTGTAAAAAGGTTACCTCATAGTCAATACCATCTTCTCAACTATATTATTGTGCAAATAGTATAGACTTATTTCTAACTATTATTCCAGAACCATAAAACTTGTCTCTAAACACTAGTTTTGTGCCAATAGTTAGATATTCCTTGGTAATTTCAATTGGTTCTTAGAATATATATTTTTCAAATTCATTTAATTCGTCTTGAATTTATATTAAACAAAATTCATCAATAATTCACTCATTTAGTGACAATAGTTAGATAGTCCTTGGGTATTTCAACTTCTTCTTAGAATATATATTTTTCATATTAATTTAATTTCTATTGAATTTACATTACCAAAAATTCTTCAATAATGGACTCATTGACGTTATTAGGTTCACGTTGTGACAAGAAATCTTGATGTTCAACCTGATTTTTAAGTGAATCTCTAGTAAGATTTCCTTTATCAAGGTCGCTTATAATATTATATAAGGGGTGATATATATGAGTCTGAACAACTCTAGGAATATAAGTTTTTGACCCCTCATCCTCATCTATAGGTTGGGGTTAAATCACTCATCTGAAATGGGAAAATTATTTATATGAGGTCTGGCTGAATTTATTTCCAAATTGTAAAGATCATCCTATATATTTTCTAAAGATCTATTAAGTTCATGTGGATCTATATCATTAAATATGAAATGTATATATTCTTCTAAAATTTTAGAAATTTTATTAAAAAGATTTTATTATTTACTAGTTTTAGAATATCCAAGTAAAATTCTTTCATCACTATTGGAGGAAAAATTGTATTAATTCTCTTTTTTATTGATTATAAATACCTTATATCCAAAAGATCTAAATTAATTATCTTTTAGTTTACTACTATTCGATAATATATAAGAGGTCTTTTTTTAAAGAGTTCTGATTAAAAAATTATTAATTATATAGGAATCTATGTTCACATATTTTCCCCAAAAATAGATAGGTAAGTCATACTCATTGAGCATGGTCTGAGCAATTTCATGAAGGGTTCTATTTACCATTTCCACTACACCATTCTGTTATGGGGTTTTAGGAGTATAAAAGTTGTGATTATAGACATGTTGTGAGAACAAAGTTTAAAACTCTTTATTTTCATACTCACAAACATTATCAATTATTCTAGTTTTATTTCTGATTCCTATAAGATTTTCTATAGTTTTAACATATTTAGAAAAACAGGAAAGAGATTCACTTTTATGAGAAAGAAAAAAACCCATTTATATCATGAAAAAAAATCCACTATAACATAGGCATATTGTTTTCCTACTAAAATAGAAACTATTGAAGTTCCAAAAAAATCCATGTGAACCAAATTTGAAGGTGGATAATTTGAAACATATTTCTTTTGTTTGAAATATTTGTTTTACTGATTTCCCTTCCGATAGGGATTATAAGATTTGTTTGTTAGGAATTATATCTTGGGTAGACCCTTGAATAATATTTTTCTAGTAAAATATCTATGTGAGTGGATGTTTCAATAGATTAGTATCATATACCAAAGACAAGATTTTTTTTAAAAATAAAAATAAATAAGAAATATTCTTAAAAAACAAATAATTTAAATCTACAATAGAAACATTTTAATTAACTATGGAAGTACAAAATAAATCATGTTTGGAATCAAAAACATTGAAATTATTATTTTAAAACTCAGCATGAAAACCATAATTACATAATTATGAAATGATTATAGGGTTATATTTTAATCCATATAAAAATTAAAATTTATAAATTAAAAGTTTACTAGAGTTACCAATTTGACTGAGTTCAATTATTTTCCCTTTAGAATTATCACAAAAAGTGACATGTCCCCTACTAAATTTAATAAGGGTCTTGAAACTTGAGAAGTTTCTAATCATATTTATAGAGAATCCATTGTATATATACTGTATTTTATTACTAGAATTCTTCTAGTAGGTTTCCTACAAAATACATTTAAACCAAAAATGATTTAGGTACCCATATTTTCTTAGGTCCATAAATTTTAGTAATAAGTTATTTAATAATACATATTTTATTTACTAGTTTCCTATAATAATATCTTAAAAATTTATAAATAAACACTTTATTAGGTTTCATATAATAATAACTACAATAAAAACTAAAAGAACTGGAACCTGGGACAATTTTTTTTATATATATCTTCCTATGTTCAGGTTGGTATCCAATTATAGTAGTATACTTTAGAGTAGTCATTTTACCAAGAATAAAGGTAAGGGTTTTTATTCTATTTGTAAATATATCAAAATATTTCTTAAATTCCTCATTAGAAAATTTCATCTCATTATTTCCTTAAGAAATTAAGCATGTTTATCCTTCTTTACAGTAATATCTATTTTAAAGTGAGAATACCAAACATGCAGTTTCTTTAAACTTTTATATTTATCGTTTAATTAATTAATTGTGTCTTAAAACATATTAAAATATTCAAATAATTCATAACATTACATATTCTTATGATTATTTTCAATCTCAATTGGAATAAAAATATGTACATGAGATTCAAGAAATAAATTTAATATATCAGATTCATTTTTTATAAAACACAGATTATCTTTTCCATTACACCCTTCCCTACTTGAGTTTAATCCCTTGATCTGTCCTCATATACACTTTAAGTGTCTTTCATATCCTTTTTATACTTTTTTCTATTGTCCTTATATTTCTTCTTATATTTAATCTTGGGGTAGTCTTCTTTGGTGAGTCATTTCCTCTTACATTGATAAAATATTACTTCATTGGTAGTATTGCCCTTTTTTCATTCTTTTATCCAATTCCAACTATTGTCATATTAAAATTTATAGCTTGGTTTCTAAAGGAACTTATTCTTCCTATATAATTTTTAAATGTCTTGATAAATGAGTCATCTCTTCATCACTGTCTGATGCTAATTCCTCATTACATGAACTTTCAGCTCTAACCTTCTCCTTTTGTTTAGAGTCAGAAGTATTAAAGGATAATGAATTCCTTTTTGGTTCATCAAATTCCTCTTTATTCACTTGTAATTCTCATTCATTCATCATGATATTTACAATTATCAGTTTTACTAGTACTATAATAATGTCACAAGACACTATGATGGACATAGATGTTATATTCATCTGTTTGGTAAGAATATGAGTTGGTGTATGAATTTATCCTTATTAGAAATATGTTTTCCCAATTTGTGCATCATGTTAACTATTTCATTGTACCTAAGATACATGTTAGAGATATATTCAACAGTTTTTATCTAAAATGAGTCATATTTAATATTATAAGTTTCAAACCACATTTATTTAACATTATTTGTTCCTTTATGTTATATAGGAAGGGTTTCCTAGATCTAATAAGAAGTAGCTGTAAAGACCCATAAATTCAGTATATTTTTCAATTATATGTAATTATTACAAGACTGTGAAAATTGACGTCACATGATTTTGAGGCTTGGAGAGCCCAGAATGGAATTTTGAACTTTCTTTAATGTAAGTTCAATAAATGTGTGGGAGGAATTTTCTAACCATCGAACTGCTGCTCAGATTGACAATCCGAGAGCACCGTTGAATTCATGACACGTTTATTCACTCAGGTGAAGCTTAACTTTCACCGGTAAGGGTCAGACTGAAAAGTTAATTTTTGGACTTTTCAGAAAAAAATAAAATAAAATAACTAAAATTTATGTAATTCTTTCTTTAAAACAGTTGAGTGATAGTGGCTGGACCATAGAGTTAACAGGTTGTTTAATAACCTTTTACACTAGGTTGTATAACTGCACCTTCAGGTAATTAATGGTTTCATTATTTAATTCATTAAATAATCACATTGATGAGCGTATATTGAAACTCTCTAACTCTAATGTTAAAAAAACTATTGGCGAAAAGGATTGGACAATTGCAGGAGAACTCTTGATGAAACGGTGTAGAAACCCTCTCCAATGAAGAACACAGATTTGGTCCAGGATCAACAAATGCTGATGAACACCTTCAAACAACTGATTCTCCTAATTAGTCATCAATGAATCCAACGTGTTTCAGGAAGCGGTTTTGATTTTAATTCTAAGAGTCTTATGACTTATCATCTTCTGTTATTGTCAAAATATGAAGAATACGGATCAACTGACTAATGGGTTGATCCATGGTTCATTATTTTCCTCTTACAGTTGGGTGATGTGGGTTTAAATTTGGTTTAGACTTTATCATGATGATGTTTTGATTCTTCCCATGCTAAAATGCTAACACAGAGGGTGTGTGTTGATCCGAAGAAGGCCCAGACCCTCCCCCAATCAGGGTTTTTTTGTGTTCTTCATGGGAGACCAAGAAACATGGTGGAAAGGAAAAACTGAGGGCCACACAGTGAAGGAGACGTCTTAGGAGACCTGTAGGAACATATAATAAGGAAATTAAACCACATGATCTTTATCAATGGCCCGTGGAAGCACCTCCGGTGCGGCACCACTAGCGTGGCGGCAATGACCAGCTCCTGTAGACCGTGAGAGGGGGGCGACGCGTGCAGGCGCCGCAGAGGTGGATAGGGGGAGGCCGACCATCACCAGCCACGGCGGTGCTGGTCCCGCATCCACGGGTCCCACCCTAGAATGGTCAGCTGGGAGGGCGGTGCCTGCCTGGAGCCACCGGTTGGAGAACCCAAACGGACCACGTCTGTTCCGAAGGAGAGCAGACCCTGCACCAAGCTGGCAGGCCGCACCCAGCCAACAGGTCAGGCTGGTTCCATGGGCCAAGGGGCCGTGTCCGGGAAAACTAGACCGGGTCGGGCCAAAATAGTCTGGGCCAGGCCCAACAGGTCGGTTCGAGTCAGCCCTGACCGAGTCGAGACAGGTCAGTCCAATTGGGCCGGGCTGGATCTGAACCCCTTCTGACCCAGTTTCACTTAAAGGGTCATAACTTATAAACCAGACATCTGTTTGATGAACCATCAGTGGTGGTAGAACACTTAAGATGATGTGGTCCTTCGGAGATACCCTTATTTGGTTTTGGAGAAGGTTAGAGTTCTAACAAGTTGGATCGAACTCAAATCCAATCGAACCCTCAGTAGTAAAATGCCTATAACTTACAGACCGATCTTCTGACTGATACGTCGTCCGTTGCATTGGATCCCTTATGACATGGTGGTTCTTTAGGTTACTATTTCATAGGAATTTTTGGAAGTTGAGGTAGAACTGAAATCTTGAGGAGCAGAATCTATGAAACCCAAGATCAACGAGTGTGAGAATCCTATGGATGGGTGTCAGGTGAAGAGTGAGCCTTTGGGTATTGGCATAAGAGCAACCTTGTGTGGATCAACGACTTACAACACTATGTGGATTAGTAGTAGCAGAAACCGACAAGGACTAGGCTTAGAGCATCCCATTATGGATCAGTGACTTATGAAAATGTGTGGATTGACGACTTACGACCCTTTATGGATCAACAGTATCACGACTCGATGAGGATCAGACTTTTAGTGGCTCTTTTTGGAACAACGACTTACAAATATATGTGGATCAATGACTTATGACGCTATCTGGATCAACGAATTATGACCCTATTTTTATCAGTGACTTACAACCTTGTGTTGATCATCAATAGAAGGACTTCTTCGTGGTTCAATAGTGTAACTTCTCAAAAGAATAGAATTATTTAACTTTATGACTAATCATAATTAATTCTATTCTTTATGTTATATACCTAGCGTGAGTTGTCTTTTTTTACTTTGTGTTTTGTGATTGAGATCGTGCTTTGTGGTTTTTCTTTTGTGGAATTCTGGGATACCTTCAGGGGTCTCAGGGTCCCTACTGAGTATTGTTATACTCACCCCTTAATAGGCTTTTCCCGCACCTTGTTTTGTCTTGTAAAGATGATGGATAGCTTTGATTGAGATTTGGGAGCCAGGACTAGATGATGTACGGAGGTGAACGATTGACGTGGAGAGCTGCAGTGAGGAGATGTACCGACCCTTCAAGTAGGATCCCTAGTGTATGAACTCTGAAGAACATTTTTTCCCTTTTTTTGTACTTTCTTTTTAGTTGGGTTTGTACACTGGCCCATTTTAATTTCAGTTCACACTTTTACTATCACTAGTACTACTTTGTGGTTTTATTTTGTCATGTACCTAGTTTTTGTGTGTCTAGGTTTAAAGGAAATGCCTTACCTTTTTGGGATATACCTTTCCAGTTCTATTCCCCAACCCCTGGCCTATGGAAGGTGGGATTGGGGTAGTCACAACACTGGCCCTAAGGGATGGGACATGAAAATTTGGTATCAGATTTTTTGGTTCTACCGAAGAACTAACACTCTTATTTTTTCAATGGGGAAATAGTTTTAAGTCTTTTGAGTAAGTATTTTAGTTCAGGGAGTCTAGTGTTGGTGCGGTTCCTGATGTATCCATATACCATGACCCCGAGTTTGGATTTCCAACTTGGTACACGAAAACACTGGTTGTGTGTGTTTTGAAAATGTTTTTCTTTTGATCGCGTTTGAGTCAGCTCAACAGGTATAACTTATTGATTGTGGGACATATATTTCTTTATAGGATGCCACCATGTATACCGGTATCCAGGATTCCAGAGAGAGTTTACGATGATGGCCTACCGAGCAATGAGACTTTGGTGCGGGGACCTATTTCTGTGATGGTACATTTTGGTGGTGTTCCAGCACCACCACTATCTGTAGGGATGTAGTTTCCACCAACCCCACTAGTAGACCAATCATGCTGACTAAGCGCATTGAATTAGTTACAAAGATAGAGGACTCTGATGTTTCCGGGAGAGATAGATTTGCAGGCCACTGAGGACTAGCTGGATGATATGGCATATGTTTTTCATTTGGTTGAGACACCAATAGACTAGATGGTGATCCTAGCTGCTGGTCTCCTTTAGGGCACAATGAGGAGATGGTTGAGCCTAATGCTCTAGTTGCATGATGAGGAAAACCTTACCTAATTGTACATTGAGATCCCCTTCATGGCGGAGCTCGTACCAGTGACTTTGTTCTGTGAAAATTCAGGTGCTAATGTACTTACAGTAGGGAAGCCTGACAGTGTCCTAGTACTCAACGAGATTCACTGAACTCTCTCACTTCTCCACCGAAATGGTATGATACCCTTTCTTTAGGTCCTAGACCATTGATTAGGGTCTCTTATGGGAGATGAAAGTGTTGATGATATCACTCAACATCCCGATGTAGGATGGAGTGCTAGAGCGAGTACTATTGGAGGAGAGCTTCCTAGCTGAGCAGGCATTGACGGTGAGAGCCAGCACCAGATGATAGGAGGACGAGACATATGCAGCAGGTAGTATGTAGATTACATAGAGGTCCATGTGGGCTAGACCTTCTGGTGAATGACCCTAGGATGTAGGGTTAGAGGCGAGAATCTCACGGGATAGAGGAGGTCAGTAGAGAATTAAACAATGCTACTCGTGTGACAGGCATGGTCACATGGCTTGCGACTGCCCGACCAGCCACCCCGAAGATCTACAAAAAATCAAGGGGCTACTAAGAAAAAGGTATAGATTCGAGTGGGGAGGTCCACAAGGCGAAAAATGTGGAAGAGGGTCTGGACGTGCAGCAGGAGGTCGGTAGCGATTTGAGGTTCAACCTCCACCACCTCCAGGTGGTCCACCCCGACCTCAGTGATCTAGTGTACATAGACAAGATCAGCTTTAGGAAGTTGAGGCCTATGACCATGGAACTCCAAAGATGATTTGAGGTCCAATCTTTTTCTACTCCACCCTAGCTGTAGTTATTATAGATATAGGTTCCAGTCACTCTTTTATTGACATAGCTCTCGTTCAGAGCTCATAGATTCTGGTGGAGCCGTTGGCTTGATCCTTATGATTAGATACTTCTATGAGAGAGGATTTGATGATTATTCACTGGTTCCAGTAGTGTGAGATTACTCAAGGAGGTGATATCATTGGCTGGGATCTCCTAGTAGCACCATCAAGGGCTTACGACGTCATCTTGGTTATGGAATTCCTATCTAAAGTCCATGCTCAGAACAACTGTTTTAGGCACAAAGTGCGGTGTGTCCATGAGGATGGGACCATGTTTTCCTTCACTAGAGAAAATGAAACCTTTGTGGCTTAGAATGGACTTTCTCGGTGGAGGTTTTAGCCAATCACTCATCAGTTGGCTAGCCTTACCCTCAAAGAAGTTGATGAGAGGAGTCCGAGCTATCCTGTAGTGGTGGAACAATATGCTGATTTCTTTCCTGAGGATGTTCCAGGACTACCTCATCATATAGAGGTAGACATCTACCTCAACCTATACCCTGGGGAGACAAAGATATCTACACCATCATATCAGATGGATCCCGTAGAGCTTCTTGAAATTAGGGTATAGTTGGAGGACTTTCTGGGGAAGGGGTTCATAAGGCCCAGTGTGTCTCCATGGGAATCCCAAATTTTGTTCACCAAGAAAGAAGATGAGATTTTGAGGCTTTACATGGACTATCAACACCTGAACTATGTGACCATGAAGAACATGTATCCACTCTCAAGGACTGTTGATCTCTTCGATTAGCTGAAGGGAGCTTGATGGTTTTCAAAGATAGAACACAAATTAGGCTAACATCAGCTTAGGGTACGAGATGGGGATGTATCAAAGATGGCCTTCAGATGCTAGTATGGACACTATATGTTCTTGGGGATTCCTTTCGGTGTGACCAATTCCCCAATAGTGTTCATGGGACTCATGAAAAGGATCTTCCATCCTTGCCTCGATCGATTCAGGGTGGTCTTCATTGATGACATCTTGGTGTACTCAGTGTCGAAGGAGGAGCATGCCACTCATCTGCAGATAGTTTTGGATACACTCTAAGAGAACCATCTTCATGGTAATCTCTCAATGTTCGGATTCTGGATACATGAGGTATACTTTCTGGGACACATTATCTTAGAGGATGTTTTTTTAGGGGATTTGGTGAAGATAGAGGAAGTTATTTCTTGGGAGCCACCCAAGAGTGTGACCGAGGTGCAAAGTTTCCTAGGGTTGGCTGGGTACTACCAGAGGTTCGTACCTAACTTTTCCAAAGTATAATTACCCTTTTAGCCTTAAAAATAATAGAAAAACTTTCTTGTGGATAGAGAGATTCCAATAGAGTTTCTAGGAGTTAAGGCAGAGACTGACAAGTGCCCCCATATTGAGGCTACCAGAAGAAGGAGTTAGGTATGTAGTCTAATATGACGCATTAGGGACCAGACTCGGATGTGTCCTGATGCAGGAGATAGTGGTGATCGCCTACAACTCACAACAGTTGAGACAACATGATGAGAACTATGCAACCCATGACCTAGAGTTAACAAAAGTGGTCTTTTCCTTGAATATGTGGAAGCACTACTTGATGGGTGAAAAATTTACTGTCTACTCTAATCACAAGAGTATCAGGTATATATTCTCACAAAAGGACCTAAACCTAAGAAAACGACGATGGCTCGAGTTCCTCCACGAATTTGAATTGGAGATAGTCTACACTCTTGGGAAGGGGAACATGGTGGTAGAAGCACTCAGTGTGAGGTAGGGTTTACAGTTACTGAGTGTGGTGACATGTCAACTAGCCACATTTCAGATATCCTTCATGGATAGTTATGGAGTAGCTTACCTCCTATATATGACAGCGACACCCCCACTCCTTCAGTGTGTTAGGGGGCACAACTTGTGTACGTTGACTATGAGACCGGACGTGCTTAGATATCCTTAGGACATGCTCTTGAATGATTTTCTGAATGTGGGGATCACGTCATCCTTTTACAAGGATGCACCATGGTAGCATTGATACTACAATAGGAGGTATTGAGGGAGTTCCACACATCCCCTTTGGTGGTGAATCCTTCTGTGGAAAAGATGTACCAGGACCTCTGGTATCATTACTGGTGGTCATGGATGAAGAGAGTAGTGGCATAGTTTGTTTCACGATGCCACACTTGTCAAAAAGTGAAGGCCTAATGTCAGGTTCCATCAGGTTTAACACAACCACTTGATGTTCCGGAATGAAAGTGGGATGAAATCTCCATGGACTTCTGGACAGGACTACCATGTATGTTCAGGGGCCACGATTCCATTTGGGTGATAATTGACCAACTCACAAAGTCGGCCCACTACCTACCCATCCGAGAGCAGGGATCAGTAGAGGGATTGGGACACCTATACGTATAGGAGAGAGTATGACTTCACGAGGTTCCATCGACAATCATCTCATATCATTATGATCGTTTTACATATCTATTGTGGAAGGGATTGTATGAGGCATTAAGAATTCAACTACATTTGAGCAGCACATTTCATCCTCAGATAAATGGTTAGATAGAGCGGACCATACAAACTCTTGAGGACATGCTCTGTGCTTGCGTCCTTGATTTTGGCCACAATTGGGACGATCACTTGACCTTGGTGGAGTTCACATACAAAAATAGCTATCACTCCACCATAATCATGTCACCATTTGAGTCGTTGTACGGGAGACCTTTCAGATCACCTCTATGTTGTACATACCCAGGGGAGTCAGCACTTATGGGTCCAGAGTTGCTAAGGGCTACCACTGAGAAGGTGCAGATCATCTAGGAGCGGATCAAGACTGCACATAATAGGAAGAAGTCGTATGTTGATAGAAAATGGGGACCCTTGGAGTTTGAGGAGGGATACCATGTATTCTTATAGGTCTCATCTCAACGATGTCACAACCCATCCCAGTGGGGCCCGTGCTGTGACTCCCCAAGCCTGCCTCCAATAGACCAGGGGCTGATGACTAGCACCGAGTAGGCATATTACTAACATGAGAGGCATTTCCTCAGAACCTGTACACATGAAAACATCTCCAATCCCACAAATGATGAAATGAAAAAACCCATAAGGAACAAAATTCATTCATACAACTAAAACCAACCAACAAAGTGCGATGGAAAGTAAAGTACTAAAAGTAAATTGGGCCAGAATACAGGCCCACCAAAAAACAAGAGCCTAAAAACTGAAAATGCCAACCTGTAAACACAAGAGGTACTAGGACTGCTACTCATAGACATACGAACGCCTCAAACTATAGGGAACTCAGAAAGCTCAGTCATATTTTGGTCCACCCTGGACTCTGTCAAAAGGTTGCTTGTCTGCACAAGACACGAAATGTGTGGGCAAAGCCCGTGTAGGGGTGAGTATAACAATAATTAATAGAGGACCCTGAAAAATACAATGCAATAAAAAAGTAAATGAACATCCAAATCTACCCAGTATATGTCTACTGAACATATGATAAGACAACACAAATCAGATATACTCAAAACCCAGACTCGTAGTCTAGAGATAAGTCACACAACCACATACCCCTGTATAGAGATTCATTTTGAAGATTTCCATGAAGCACTCATTCCGGGAGAACACACTCCACAAGTCTAGTAGTTCCGATGACATCCTTCTAAGAAGTACTGTTCATCAGGAAACGTCACGAGAAGTAGTTAAACTCATTATGAGAGACACTATCCTGAGTGGGAAGATCATGAGAGATAGATGAACTCATTACGGTAGACACACTCTTGAGTGGGAAATATCATGATACAGAGATGAGGATCACTGCCAGAGCCATGGAAGATACCACAACTCATCCGGATTCACTAGATAGGTGGATTCACCATCTTGGTAGAGGATCAATGCGTGGTAGAGTTGGTCACATCGATGCCGGACTCTACCTAGGGTTTTGAATGTATAGAGGATCTCGATTTGGGCCTCTCCGAGGGATGCTGACTCTATCACAGAAAGTAATACTAGAAAAATACCCTATACCAATGGTTTGGAGCCGTTGGTATAGGCCCTCAAACCGTTGGTATAGCCTATACCAACGGTTTGGAGGACCGTTGGCAAGTAAGCCGTGACAATAGGTCTATATCAACGGTTTTGGGAAAACCGTTGGTATAGACCTATACCAATGGTTTTGAAAACCGTTGGTATAAGTAATATGAAAACCTATACCAACGGTTCTCAAAACCGTTGGTATATGTATTTCAAAAAAAAAACATTCGGTGGGATTTGATCCCAGGACCTCTAGTTTATAATTGAATGACTTAACCACTAACCTAACATGACTTTTGTGAACATAATTTCATAAATATATATATGTATTATATTAATAATTTTAAATTTTCATTTATATAATGTTCTCAGTAAGAAGCTTTGATTAAAAATCGAAGGACCTATACCAACGGTTCTCAAAACCGTTGGTATAGACCTATACCAACGGTTTTGAGAACCGTTGGTATAGGTTCTTCGATTTTAGGACCTATACCAACAGTTTGGCCAAACCGTTGGTATAGGGTCTCTATAATGTACCTATACCAACGGTTTGGCCAAAACCGTTGGTATAGGTCCAAATTAATGAACTATACCAACGGTTTGGCCAAAACTGTTGGTAAAAGTCATATTTCCAGTAGTGAAGTCCTAATAAAGGGATCATACTCCTATATAAGGAAATGATGCCTGACCTTCAGGGGAATGAGGAGAAGGGAACTATCCCAAATGAAAACATGTCTGATATACGATGAAACAAGAGGACCATTCCATTTTCCAAAAAGTACCTGATGTGTAGAAAAGTTACACGCCGTGTTGTCTGACCCTGGGTACTGCCCATGTACAACGACCTATGTCGTAAGGCTGGACATGTAGAAAAGTGAGTACAAAACGTGTAGTATTGTGTACAAACCATGTCCGAGTGACTGGGGTTGGCTCCGTGCACGATGGCCATGTGCCCGTACATGGTCCTCAACTCGTATACTCTAACCCATGTAATCGGTACAAGGGGTGACCTGCGTTACTGGCCTTATCTGGCCGTGTGATGGATTACACACCGTGTAGTTAATCCCATGTCTATGTATCCACTGGATACATGCTGAGTCCTGCGTAGCTGCATCTTCCATGCTGCGTAGAGAGTACACTCCATGTTCTGAAGCCGTGTAGTCCATCTCATGTCCATGTACATTCCAAAATACACGCCGAGCTTCAGGGAAAGTCCAAAACGCCGTGTGGCTAGGGTCACATGCTGTGTGTTTCCTCTCTGACCCCCGAAACCCTAGCCGCTTCCGCCGGTACTACACAACATGTTCTTCGGAAGTGCACGCCGTGTATTCTTGAAATTTACAAAATAGTAGACTTCCACTACTGTGCCTCCGTGCTGCACCATTCATCGATCTGGCCATCCAATTTCCATGAAACTCTAGAATATAGGTCGCCCCGACATCCTGAGGTTGTCTCCATTGTTTTTGGGCCTCCGATCAGCTCCGAATATGCGTTTTGGTCCTCCCACGTAAAAAATGCTCAAAGAATGGTCTTTTCTGATCTGAGATGATTCGTCATCCGTTATGATCGTCACACCACAGTAGGGTTGTTGCAATGTTGTATCTCTGGTTTGGGATCATTGTGTTTCAAGACAGGTGTTCTATGATATGTTTTTCATCGCCCCATGAAGAATGTGAAGAGCACATGTGGAAAAGAAAGTGGATATAAATCCAATCAGAAAAATCGAGGAATGAACCTTCGTGGTCATTCGTCACAACGTTGATCTGCTCCCGTTAGTAGGCTTAAACGGAGAAGAATAAAACAACAATTAAACATGGATTAATTCCTCAAAATAATCCCATCAAAACCCCTCCCACAAAAACATACGAATCTACAGATCAACATGTTCATGGTTAATCTTCGTTCGTCATTTCAAATCAAAAATGGGGGAAAGAGATTGGAAATAACAACCCTTACCTCATGAAGGGTTAGATTGCTAACGAAGGGGGGTCGTGCCTCCTTCGTCACTAAGATCCTTCAACTTCATTGGTTCAACTATCCTCAGCTTGATTCATCATCATTCGTTGCCAAGAGTTCTCTCCAAAGCACCAAGGATTCTCCAGAGTTTCTCTGCAACTTCTGCCAACGGGAAACATTCAATTAACCCCTTAAAAAGAGGGACCACATTTTGGTATTCCATCACACCACAACATTAATGAGTTAGTGTTGTTGTTTCTGTGTCATTATGACATGGAATTAATCATTAAAAAGCTATATGTTGTTGTGCTGTAGTGAATGTTTCCATAAAAAATAAAATAAACTTTGGCATTTATTTTATTTTATTTTTTTCTGAAAACGTCTGACAATTAACTTTTTTCCATCGACCCGCATAGGTCGAGGTTAGAACCATTCATTGGTTAATTCATTGTCCCAGACAAAATAGTTCCCTCAAATTTTTAATCTAGGCATCCGTTTGGAAATTTCCACAACCGCGCACAAGCGCCAACTCACTTAATTTAAAAAAAATTCAAATCACCATTCTGGGATCACCAGGCCTTGAAATGATGTGACATAACTATGCTTGGTCTCATAAAAATTCCATATAATAATAAAAAATAATACATGGAAAATTCGAGACATTACATTCACCCCACCTTGGGGATTTGTGTCCCTGAAAAGCCAAAACAAGACTACTCAAAAAGATGTGGGTACTGGGAATGGATTTGAGCCTCCAACTCCAACATGCACTCCTAAAGATTCCCATGATGCCACTGAACGCGCACCAAGGGAATCGATCACCCATGAAGGATCCTCTCCTACCTATCCTCGATCTCCACTGGGTACTCAGCAAAGGTAACTCCATCCTCGATTTCCAGCTTTCCCCAGTCGATGACGTGAAATGGGTCATGTATGTACCTCCTCAACTACGACATGTCGAAAAAATCATGTACCCGATGAAACTGCGGCGGTAGAGACAGGTGGTACTCCACCTCTCCACCTCTACACAGTATCTGGAAAGGTCTGATGAACCTCAGATATGGATTTCTTCCTCGATCAAATATCTGTAACCCTCGTCAATGTGAGACCCAAAGAAAGACATGGTCTCCCTCCTCAAACTCTAGGGGTCTCCGTCACCTGTCAGCATAAGACTTCTGTGGGCTCTGTGTAGTCTTCATCCACTCCCGGATGATCTGTACCTTCTCAGTGGTAGCTCACACCAACACTGGTCCCATGAGTTTTGACTATCTGTGGTCCGTCCAGCTAAGCTATGACTGGCAGTGTCTCCCATATAAATCCTCGAAAGGTTTCATACCAATGGTGGAGTGGTAGCTGTTATTGTATGAAAACTCCACCATTGGTAGGTGGTCCTCCCAACTGTGACCAAGGTCCAAGATATAGACCCACAACATATCCTCCAGAACTTGGATGGTCCTCTCCATCTAACCATCGGTCTGGGGATGGAATGTCGTGCTCAAGCGTAACTGAGTCCCAAAGGCCTCTTGTAATCCCTTACCTAACCGAGATGTAAATTGGGCATCTCGGTCTAAGATTATCGTTGAAGGGAAGCCATGAATCCGAACCCTCTCCTACACGTAGATGCGTCCCAGAATTTCTATGGAAATCTACTCCATGATATCTAGGAAGTGGGATGACATGGTGAGTCAGTAAATGATCACCCAGATGGAATCATGCCCCTTGGGTATCCATGGTAAGCCTATCATGAAGTCCATCGATATTCCATACCAATTCCACTTTCGAACTTCCAGGGGGTGCGATAATCCCATTGGAACCTGGTGCTCAGCCTTCACCTTCTGGCATGTAAGGCATCGAGAAATGAACTCTGCTACTATCTTCTTTATGCCTGGCCACTAGAACTATCATCGGAGATCCTGGTACATCTTTGTCGCTCCAAGATGTACCGCCAAGGGGGACGTATGAAAATCCCTCAGGACCTCCTCCTAAAACACTACTAGTACAATAGTGCATCCTATGAAAATAAGTATGTGCTCCCCACCTTATGAATATCCATCAGGAGCATGTCCTGTGGATAATTGAGAACATAAAGCCACACAGTTAACATATCCTAGAAGCGCCTCCCTAACTTGATGTAAGAGTGGAGGGGCGACAACCATCGACTGTAGGTAATCTGTATCCTCTCTGTCCACGAAGGATAACTGCTAAGTGGATAATTGATCTGCCACCCCACTCAACTGATGTGAGCTCGACCTTCTACTAAGGGCATCCACCACCTTATTCCCCTTTTTAGGAGTATAAATGATCTTGAAATCATAGTCCTGGAAGAACTCTATCCAACGCCGCTACCTCAGATTCAGATACTTATGTGGAAATATGTTCTTGAGGCTCTTGTGGTTAGAGTAGACGATTAAACTCTCGCCAATAAGGTAGTGTCGCCACATATTTAATGCGAAGACTACCGCAACCAACTCTAGGTCATGGGTCACATAGTTCTGCTCATGTGGCGTAAGCTAGTGCGAACCATAAGCAATCACTACCTGTCTCTCCATTAGGATGTAGCCAAGCCCGGTCCCTGATGCGTCACAAAAAACTACGTACTCAACACCCTACTTCTGGTAATCTCAAGATTGGGGCGCTCATCAAACTCTATCTAAACTGCTTAAAATCCCGATGGAACCTCTCCATCCACATAAAGGGTTTCCCCTTCCTGGTCAAGGCAGTCATTAGTGCTACTATTCGGGAGAAATCTAGGATGAACCTTTAGTATTACCCTGCCATCCCAAGGAAGCTTCACACCTCCGTCACGCTCCAAGGTGGAACCCAAGCTAACACTGCCTCAACCTTGGATGGGTCCACAACTAATCCATCTACTGAGATGAAATGTCCCAGAAAGTGGACCTCCTGAATCCAGAACTGGAACTTCGGGAGCTTCCGAAAAATCTAGTTCTCTTAGAGTACGTCTAGAACTATCCGTAGGAGTCTTGCATGCTCCTCCTCTTACATCGAGTACATAAGGATTTCGTCGATGAAGACCACCATGAACCGGTCTATGTACGGCTGGAAGATCGGATTCATCAGTCCCATGAACACCGTGGGGGGATTTGTCATGACGAAAGGAATCACCAAGTACTCAAAGTGACTGTAGCGGAACCTGAAAGCTGTCTTTAGTATATCCTCATCATGTGCTTTTAATTGGTGACAAACTGATCGAAGGTCAACCTTCGAGAACCACTGTACCCCTCTCAACTGATCAAAGAGGTCATCGATTCTTGGTAGTGGATACTTATTCTTCACCGTCACCTGGTTCAGGTGCCATTAATCCATGCACAACCTCAAACTCCCATCTTCCTTCTTGGAAAACAAGACTGGGGGCCACCCATGTTGAAACACTAGGTCTTACAAGACCCTTGCTCTGCAAATCCTCCAACTGCACCCTTATTTCACAAAGCTCTAATAGGGCCATCTGATATGCTGGTGAGGAAATCGGTGTTGTCTTGGGGTGTAAGTCGATGCCGAAGTCAATTTCTCAGTGGGGAGGTAATCCTGGAACATCTTCGAGAAAGATGCCCTCGTACTTTGCCACTACTTCTAGAAACTGAGAGCTCACAACATCTACTACTCCAAGGGTAAGGCTAGCCATCTCATGAGTGATCGGGTGCACCCTCTAATGAATGATCCCATTCTGTGCTGTCTAGGTCTCCTTTTCTCTGACAAAGGAAAACCTCATCCCATCATAGTGGAAACACCACACTCTTCTCTTAAAATAGTCAATCTGGGCATGAAACGAAGATAACCAATCCATAGAGAGAATGACTTCGCAAGGCCTCGATGCTACCACCAAGAGGTTCAAAACGAAACTCTCACCACCAAGGGTATCAAACTGCCTGAAAAGGTGTGTGATGGTCGACTCTCCTCCCACAGGTGTCTCCAAGTATAAGGATTGAGTCAATAGTTCTACTGAAATCTCAAGGTTTCTCACAAGACATGAGGCGATGAAGGAATGACTGGCACCTATGTCTATAAGTACAGAATCTAAGATATAGAAGACACAGATCCTATCTCATATCATCCCTATATCCCCTAGGTTGTATGCCTCGACCACATGCAGCTGTCCCCACCCCTGTCCCCCATCTCCCTGAGTCTGGTGCGGATCTCCTGAGGGTGGTGGTAGAAGTAGATCGAAGTGTCTTCCACCACCTGTAGCTCTCCTTGCTCCTCTTCCATGTCCGCTGCCTAGCGGGTTTTCTTGCTGCACTCTATGCCTCTACCTTGGTGGTCTATCCACCGCTTCCCTGTCAGTAGATCAACGAGTCAGATATTATCTAGCGAGATGTCCCCTACCGTCGCATGCGTAGCACCGCTTCTCCCTAGGATGACTGGATCTATCCTAGGAGCCCTGGACTATCGATCCTCTATCCTGGGTCCTCCTTTGATGTCTCTCATGTCCTGATCCCTGCGTCCGATGTCGACTCCCTACTTTTGAGGTCTCCGCACCTCTCTTCCTGCTGCTGACTATCTTCAGCTGTCTCTGCTCCACCAAGAATCTCTCTATCACCAAAGCCCACTCGAGCACTCTAGTATAAGTCGGAATGCATAGATGCACGACACTAGCTCGGATGTATCTTTTTATACCTCGCTCAATGGTTCGAGCTCTGAAGTACTGATCCCTGACCATATCCATCGAGTACCAGACAAGGTTGGTGAACCTCGATGAATACTCAGATACTGTCAAACTACCCTACTGGAGATGAAGAAGCTCCAGGATGCGTACAGCTCTCAGCGTAGCTAGAGATAACTCCTCCCTGAAGATTCGCTCTAACTGTGTCCATGAAAGAGTCTCCTCGTTGTGAGTCTGTGTGGTCAGACTCCACCATCATCCCACCGAACCCTAAAGAAGGCTCACCCCTAGGATCACCATTTGGTCTGCTGGTGTCCTCACTAGACAGAAAAATTTGGTCACCGTCTCGAGCCAGTCCTCAGCCGCCTAAGGGTCGGGCTCACCTTGGAACCTCAGTGATCTCTATCTCTGGAACCCATGGAGCGTGCTCAGCCTACGCTTATCATAGGTTGGTACTGTAGGTACCACAGGCTACTCCACTGGTGGTGGTACAACAGGTGCACCACCTGGTGGAAACGCCTGGGGAATTGGTCCCTGTATCGAAGCCTCGTCACTGAGGGGGTCATCCTCGTGATCAGGCTACTGCATCCTAGCAAGTATGCATCACTGAGGAATCATGTAAGGAAACAAGATTTATCACGGTCAATGAGTATATTTTGATAGTTGACACAAAGGATATGGAAAACACAACCGATTCCAATATGATGTGTGTGCCATTATTTTTTTCCCTAGAACTAGCGTTTTCATGTACTGAGTCGAAAAGTAGGTTATCAAAGCCCTAGTGTATGGATACGTCGGCCTCCGCACCAACACCGGAGTCTCTGACCTACAAGCTGAGCTCAAAACACTAAACACTGTTGCCGCAAACCAATATCACAGACTCTTGGTCCTAAGGTAGAACCGACCACCTCTGATACCAATCTTTCACAACCCATCCTAGTGGGGCCCACACTGTGACTCCCCAAGTCTGCCTCTAATAGGCTACGGGCTAGTGACTAGCACCGAGTAGGCATATTACTAACATGGGAGGCATTTCCTAAGAACCTATACAAACACACACATCTCCAAGCCCACAAATGCTGAAATGTAAAAACCCCTAAGGGACAAAATGCATGCATACAAATAAACACAACCAATAAAGTGTGATGGAATGTAATGTACTAAAAGTAAACTGGTCCAGAATACAAGCCCCTGAAAAAAAAGTGTCTAAAAACTACAAAGGCCAACCTGTAATCACAAGAGGTACTGGGACTGCTGCTCGTAGCCATAGGAACGCCTCACCCTATAGGGAACTTAGAAACTCATTCCTATCCTGGTCCTCCCTAGACCCTGTCAAAAGGCTGATCATCTGCAAAAGACACGACACGTGTGGGAAAACCCGTTCAGGGGTGAGTATAACAATACTCAGTAGAGGACCCCAAAAAGCACAAAGCAATACACAAAGGAAAGGCACAACCATCCCTACCCAGTATATTTCTACTGAACATATGATAGGAGAAAACAAATTAGATATAAACAAAAACTAGAACCATCGTCTAGAGACAAGACACACAACTGCATACCCTCATCTAGGGATTCAGTTTGAATATTTACATGAAACACTCATTCCAGGAGAACACACTCCACAGGTCTTGTAGCTCTGATGACGTCCATCCGAGAAGTACTATTCATCGAGAAACGTCATGAGAGGTAGTTACACTCATTACGGAAGACAGACTCCTAAGTGGGAAGATCAAGAGAGATAGATTCACTCATTACGAGAGACAGAATTCAGAGTGGGAAATATCACGATACATAGATAAGGATCACTGCTGGGGCCATGGCAGATACCACGACTCATTCGGATTCACCAGATAGGTGGATTAACTAGCTAGGTAGAGGATCAATTCCTAGTAGAGTAGGTCACGTTGATTACTGACTCTACCTAGGGTTAGGAATGGATAGAGGATCTCGCTCTGGGCCTCTCATCGATGCTGACTCTGTCACAGAAAGTCCTGCTAAAGGGATCATACTCTTGTAGAAGGAAATGATGCCTGACCTTCAAGGGAATGAGGAAAAGGGAACTAACCCAAACAAAAACATGTCCAAGATACTATGAAACAAGAGGACCATGCCATTTTCCAAATTGTACATGGAATTTAGGAAAGTTACACGTCGTGTTGTCTGACCCCAGGTACTGCCCGTGTACAACGGCTCGTGTCGTAATAATAGTCGTGTAGAAAAGTGAGTACACGACGTGTAGTACTTTGTAAACACTGTGTCCGAGTGACTGGGGTCGGCTCCATATACGCTTGCCAGGTGCCTGTACACGGTCTTCAACCCGTGTACTCTAACCCGTGTAATCGGTACATGGGGTGACCTGTGTTACTGGAATCACCTGGCCGTGTGATGGAGTGAAAGTCAAGTACTTCATCCCATGTCTGTGTATCCCCTGGATACAAATCGAGTCCCACATAGCCTTCTCTTCCATTCTGCATAGAGAGTACACACCGAGTTCTGAAGCTGTGTAGTCCATCCCATGTCCGTGTACGTTCCAAAATACACGTTGAGATTTGGGGAAAGTCCAACATGTTGTGTGACCAGGGTTACACAACATGTGTTTCCTATCTGACCCCTGAAACCCTAGCCACCGCTGCTGGTACTAGACGGCGTGTTATTAGGAAGTACATGCCATGTATTTTGGAAATTTCTAGAATTGCTGACTCCTACCACTGTGCCTCCGTGATGCCTCATTCATCGATCCGGCCGTCCGATTTCCACGAAAGTCCGGAATCTAGGACGCCTAAAATCCGGAGATCATCTCAATTGTTTTTGGGACTCCGATCAGCTTCAAAGACACATTTTGATCCTCATGCATGAAGAAATCTCGAAGAATAGACTTTTTCGATCTAACAAAATTCATCATCCGATATAACTGTTGCACCTCCGTAGGGTCGTTGCGATGTCAGATCTCTAGTTTGGGATCGTTGCGTCGCAAGACCGGTGCACAAAGATCTGTTGTTCGTCACCCTGTGAATAATGCAAAGAACACACGAGGAAAATAAAGGGTGGGGGGGGGGAGAAAACCAATTAGAAAAATAGAGGAACGAGCCTCCACCGTCGTTTGTCGCAGCATTTATCTGCTCCCATTAGTAGGCTTAAACGAAGCATAATCAAACAAAAATTAAACATGGATTAATTCCCCAAAATCATCCCATCAAAAACCCTCCCACAAAAATGTATGAATCCACAGATCAACATGTTCGTGGTTGATCCGAATTCGTCATTTAAAATCAAAAATGGGGAAAAAAAATTTGAATTAAGAACCCATACATCACGAATTGTTAGATTACTGATGAAGGGTGGTCGTGTCTCCGTCGTCACTAAGATACTTCAACTTCATTGGCGTAGAAATCCTCAGCTTGATTCGTCGTCATTCTTCACTGAGAATTCTCTCCAAAGAGCCAAGGATTCTCCAAAGTTTCTCCCCAGCTTCTGCCAATGAGAAACATTTGATTAACCCATTAAAAAGAGGGAACATGTTTTGGAATTCTATCATGCTGAGACATTAATGAGTCAGCATTTCTATTTCCGTGTCATTATGACATGGCATTAATTATTAAAAATATGCCCTATTGCTGCGCTACAACAAATGTTTCCATAAAAAATAAAATAATATTTTCAATTTATTTTATGTTATTTTTTACTAAAAATTTCTGAAAATTAACTTTTTCCCTCGACCCGCACCAGTCGATGTTAGACCCATTTTTAGGTAAAGTCATCGTCCTGGATGCAATGTTGGCCTCAAATTTTTAATTCGGGCATCAGTTTGGAAACTGCCACAACTGTGCACAAGTGCCTACTTACATAAATTAAAAAAATCGAATCACCATTTCGGGATCACAGGGCCTCAGAAGGATGTGCCATCAGTATGCCTGGTCTCGTAAATATTCAATATAATATTAAAAAACAATACATGGAAAATATGAGACATTACAAATGAGGTTTACAGAGATTTGGCTGGGGTGAAACGTTATCTATGAGGTTCATCGGACCATTCCAGATTCTAAGCAGAGTTGGAGAGGTGGAATACCGCCTTGTTATTCCCCCACAGATGCACCGAGTGCATAATATTTTCCATGTGACCCATGTGAGGAGATACATACATGACCCATCACACTTCATCGACTGGGGCAAGCTAAACATTGATTATGGGGCGACTTTTACGGAGTTCCTAGTGGATATATAAGATCAATAGGAGCGGGACCTTCGTGGATGGTCGATACCTCTAGTTTGAGTTTGGTAGAAGCATTTAAACCTCTAGGAGAGCACATGGGAGAAGGAGGCTCAGATTCATGCTTAGTACCCCCATTTGTTTTCTTATCCTTTATTGTGGATTTTAGGGACATAAATCCCTAAGGTGGGGAGAATGTAAAGAACTGTAAATTCCAAATAATTTCTTTTTAATTATATGGAATAATTATGTGACTGTAAAAATTAACGACACATGATTCCGAGCCCCGGAGAACCTGGAACAGAATTTTGAACTTTTTTACGGTATGTTCAGTATACGTACATGCATGATATTCTAACCTTTGAACAGGTGCTCAGATTGGAAATCTGAGAGCACCATTGAATTTGCAGTGCCATGATTTTCTTAGGAGAAACTTAACTTTGATCGGAAAGGGTTGGGCGAAAAAGTTAATTTTTGGACCTTTTGGAAAAACATAATTAATTAACTAAAATTTATTTTATTCTTTATTTAAAACCATTGAGCGACGATGGTGGGACCAAAGAGTGAACATGTAATTTAATAAAATGTTACACATGGTTTTGTAAATGCAGATTTGGGAAATTAATAGGTTCATTAATTAATTCATTAATGAATCACATTGATGAGAGAAGAGTGAAACCATTAAACTCTAATGTTAAAAAACTATTAGTGAAAAGGATTGCAAAACCCTGGTAGAACTCTTGACGAAGAACTAGTAGAAAACCTCTCCAACGAAGATTGAGGATATGATCCAGGATCAACGAACACTGTTGGACACCTTCGAACAACATATTATCTTCCTTACTCATCATTAAATACAATGTGTTCAAGGTAAGGGTTTTGATTTTAATTCTAAGATAGTTCTGAATTATATTCTTCTGTTCTTGTCAAAGTATGAATAACGTAGATCAACTGACTAACATGTTGATCTGTGGTTCATTCATTTTCTTCTTGTGGGTGGTTGATGCGGGTTGAAATTTGGTTTAAAATTTATCATGATGATGTTTGAAATTTCCCATGCTAAAATGCCAACGTGGAGGGCATGGGAAGATCTGAACATGGCCCATAACCTCTGCTGATCTAGGTTTTGTTGCATTCTTCATGGGCAACTGAGAAAAAAGGTGACAAGAAAAAACCAAGGGCATGTAGTGAAGGAGGAATCCCAGGAGACCTGTAGGCACATAATGGAAGGAAATCAGACCACCAGATCTTTGTCGGTGGCTCGTAGAAGCATAGTAGGTGCGACGACTCTGGCGACCAGTGGCAATGGCCATGATAGGGTTGCGACACCTTCAGACACTGTGGCATATAGGGGGTGACCGACCATCGTCGGCCGTGTTGATGGAAACCGGCAGACCACGGAGGAGGCATCGCGGCTCTAACCGTGTTGGTGGAGGACCCCTATCTGTGGGTCTCATACTAGACCGGTCTACTATACCGGTTAGCTGGGAGGGAAACACCAGCCTGATGCCGCCGGTTGGAGAATCCAAACAAACTGCATTCGTTCGAGAGGGGTGTAGACACCACGCCTAGCTGGCAAGCCACACCCATCCAGCGGGCCAGGCCCAGCCAGACCGTGTCGAGCCCAGCCAAACTAGGCCGGGCCTAGCCATATTGGGTCAGGCCCATCTAGTTCGGGCTGGGACCAGCAGGTCGGGTTGGGTCGGACCAGACCCAAACCCAATCTGACCCACTATCACTTAAAAGGCCAAAACTTCTAAATCGGACATCCGTTTGACAAAACATCCACAGCGTTAGAACCCTTAGGTTGAGGAGGTCCTTTTGACATAATCTACTTGTGGTTTGGAGAAAGTTGGAGTATGACCGAGTTGGATAAAACTCGAATCCAATCAGGCCCTCGGTAGTAAAATTCCTATAACTTACAGACCGAGCTTCAGATTAATGCGTCGTCAGTTTCATTGGAACCCTTATGACATGATAGTTCTTCAAGTTATTTTTTCGTGATACTTGGTGTTAGTTGAGTTACAACTGATGTCTTGAGGAGTAGAATATACGGAACTAAAGCACATCGAGTGCGGGATTCTTGTGGCTGACTGTCATGTGAAGAGAGACCCTTTGGGGATCGACATCAGAGTGACCATGTGTGGATCAACAACTTATGACCCTGTGTTGTAGCCTGACCTGATGAGGAATAGAGTTAGAGAGTCCCATCGTGAATCAGATACTTATGACCCTATATGGATTGATGACTTATGACCATGTGTGGACCAGCAGTAGCGCGACTCGACAAGGACCAAAATCAGAGTAGCCCATCGTGGATCAACGACTTATGACCCTGTGTGTATTGATGATTTATGACCCTGTGTGGATTAAAAAATTACAACCCTATGTGGATCAGTGAATTACGACCCTGTGTGGATTGTTAATAGAATGACTTATTTGTGGTTCAACAGTGAAGATTCTCAACAAAATAAGATTATTTTTCTTTACAACTAATCATCAATATTACTGTTATTTAAGTTATATACCTTGTGTGAGATGTCTTTTTTTTACTTTGGGTTTTGTGATTGAGATAATGATTTGTGGTTTTTCCTTTTTCGAATTTTTGGAGACCGTCGGGGGCCCAGGGTCTCTAATGGGTATTGTTATACTCACCCCTGCACGGGCTTCAACCACATCTTGTATTGTCTTGTGCAGACGATGAAAAACATTGACTGAGATTTGGGAGCCTAAACTAGACAGTGTACGGAGGTGACCAGTTGATGTGGAGAGCCGCAATGATGATATGTACCTACCCTTCAGGTATGATCCTTGACGGAAAACCTCCGGATCACATTTTTTCCCTTTTTTCTAAACTTTCTTTTCAGTTGGGTTTGTATACTGGTCCATTTTACTTTCGGTTTACACTTTTACTATCAGTAGTTTTACTTTGTGGTTTTCTTTTTTCGTGTACCTAGTTTGTGTGTGTGTAGGTTTATAAGAAATTCCGTCCCTTTTTTGGATATTCCTTTCTGGTACTAGTCACCAACCCTTGGCCTATGGAAGGAGGGCTTGGGGTAGTCACGACATGGGCCCCGGGGGATAGGTCGTGACAGTAGTACAAGATGATATTATATTAAACTCATGTTCTCCTAAGTCGCAATATAAATAATTCTTATATTTCTAGTTATTGTCATATTCTTCCTTATTGTCATCAATACATGTAGCTTTTTTAGATTGAGGTTTCTGATATTTATCTTAAATAACTGTCTATATATCAAATCAAAAACTCTCTAAATGAATTTTCATTTTTATTTTATATTGAGAATAATTTGTTACCCTTAAATAAAGAGGCTGATTAGTGGGTTTTCATTCTTTTTTATGATTATACATATTGATATAAATTTAGATAAAATATAAATTTAAGATCATTAAATAAAACTAGATCAAAGTAAAAAAGATATTTTGAAAACCTATGATACCAAATGTTGGTTGGAGAGGACAACTCAAGAGGGGGGTGAATTGAGTTTCCAATAAAATTTATATTTAAAAATAATTTAAAAATTAAATTTCACAATTTAATACAATATCCTAGTTAACAAAAATAGTATAAATATATAATTTTATCTTTTGAAAAGGTTCTCAAGAGCTCGATCAAAACTCCATTAAAATACTTAGGATAATACATAAAATTTTGAAACCAATAGACTTATATCAAACACAGTATATTAAAAAATGTTTAAGTTAACTAAAATAGTTTAGTTTTTTTAATATACTATAGAAAGAAACTAATTCAATTTTAATATAAAGAAAATAAAATGGATAAAAATCAATATGGAAATTTAACAAGGGGTCTAGTATCAAGCTGAGACCTCCCCACTTGGCTATCAACCACTTCCAAGAAGTTTATTATTAAATAAACTAATCCACAATATATATTGGGGTTTATATATAATAATACAAAAGGATATGCTGGCATAGATCCCATTCCACAATTATACATTGGATAAAAAATATTCTAGGTCACACATGACCTCTTCCATAGTTGTTCATGGGAATAAAAAAGAAATATTTAAAAGATTATCAAGTACTCTATATTTTAATACATTAGATTTTGTTTTTAAAAATAAACGTAGAAGTAAAAGACACATCTTGAATTTAAATCATAAAAATAAAGAGAAAGAGATATATGATAATAAATGAGGTAAAAATCAATCTGAATAGCTTCGATTTTTCAGATTCCTTGAATTTTTCTTTGAAGAAGTTCCAAAAATTTTTATAGTAGGTTCATGAAAAATAGATATTCATGGATATTTATGAATGATCCATTCTTCAGTACTTGTACAAAAATAGGATCCTCTATTATACTCTATAAGAGTATATATTCCAAAAGTACTTTATATGATCAAATTTTATTCTTAAAAAATATATTCATCTAAAAGTAGTCATTGTAGAACAAAAAATATAGTATTAAATGAGCATAAACTTAAATTAATTCTTAAAAAAAATATCCAATATAAATTTTAAATACTCCAATACTTTGTTATACATGATAATATTCCTTCACTTAAAATACATTTAGTTAGAACTCCCACTTGAAACAGTTTGTTAGAAAATTTAGTTGATGTGGCAAGGTGTCATGGTTTGTTTATTCCATAATGTGGAAAATTCATTTGATCATGTGGTAGTAATTTCTATTCATGTGTTTACTAAAAATAACATACATTGTTAGTAAATTACTTAATTAAAATTTTACAAACCTTTGAAAAAAACTTATTTTATTTTTGTGGTAGGTAATTTCCTTTACACGGTCACATCATTGATTCGCATGATGAGGTATTCTGTACCCTTGATAGGTATATCAACATCTCATAGTAGGTTTATTGTATTTGCGATAAGGTGAATCTCAACACACAGTAAGCTCATCCCCAGTTCATAGTAGGTTTATTACATTGATTTTTTTTCAATGACACACGATAGGCAGAGTGTATATAAATCCAGGTGAAATATTGTAGGATTGTAAAAGTATATTATTATGGATATAATTAAAAGGGGTGGGGGGTGAATTAGAGTTTTAAAAACCATTAAACCAAAATAAAAACAAAATTCTTAAAATAAATTTATCAAACTCATACTTAGTCTGATGATCAGAGTGTTAAAATTGAAACCAAAAAATTTTCAATTATATCAGAGTAAAAGAATCTGTATCATTGTAGATCTGATTAAGTCAAATTATGTTATTTATCATATTCCTAGTTATACTGATAAAAAAATAGTATATAAAGATAAGTATGAAGAATAACTTTCAATTATATTCACAACAAAAAAGAAACTTGTAAAAAATATACAATACAATAGATATTAGTAGTAAGAATTACTTACATGAAAAATAATTTTTTAACTCTTTTATCCTTAAGAGTAAGGAATTCAATAACCATGAATAAAGGTATCCAAATTTTTTTACTTACTATAATGTCTATCTTTCATTACCAAGAAATTCCTTGATATGATTATCAGAATATCTCTTTGTTCCTATCTCTGTAAGCCCTCTATATGATGATCCCTGACTATCTTCCAATCCCCAGAATCGCTAAATCTGATGTATTAGATTCTCCACCTTCCAATCCTATGAATCCCTTGATCTTAATAATGATCATACACAATTATAAAATAAAATGTTTGTAAGGAAATAGACCTGACAAGTATTCCTTCAAATGACAACTTTCTAAATAATTAAAAATATTATGAATGAGCTTTTCATGTTAATAAATACTTATATGAATTGGGTTGAGAATGTTTTCATCTCCCAACTCTTCAAA
Organism: Viscum album; assembly: GCA_963277665.1. Taxonomy (NCBI): domain Eukaryota; kingdom Viridiplantae; phylum Streptophyta; class Magnoliopsida; order Santalales; family Viscaceae; genus Viscum; species Viscum album. The sequence continues at coordinate 705,560,419 of OY728121.1, read as the reverse complement.
TTAATAGATATTTATAGGTGAGGCTCTAATTGTCATATTTATAGTTTAGTTTCAATGACCTCAGATAGATGGATCTTTTATAGCTCACAGTGCTCAAGCATAATTGAATGTCTGATGTCATTTTGTTTTAAAATCGTTACAATTCTAAAATAATTCCTTATGAAAGAAATAAATATTATATATTCCGACTATAAACATAGGAAACTATGATGGACTATCTTATAATATGTAAATATAATAATCCTTATGAGTATTAGTCTGATGTATGGGCTCTAGAATAAATATGATGGTTATGAAATTTGTTATTTGGATAGACATATCAAAAGTTTAACTCTTGTTATGATTAAAGGTAAGTCCAATTAATTGGACTCATGATCAATATAATGATCATAATGAATAATGATAGGATTATATTCATAATGTATTAGAACCATTTCTCTTTATGGTAAAATGTAACGTTTTCTAAAAAAAATACTAAAGCACTTGGAACTTAAAAAGTTAGTAAACATGTATTAATAAAGTGTTTGTGATTTCCAAAACTAAGGGAATCGAAAAGTAAGAAGTAATACTTCTGACTCGATAATATCCCCCATTTTGGAAATCAAAAACCAAAAAAATTATATGAAAAAATAACTTGAAAAAATTACAATCCGTTATTATTTTAAGAACACCAAAGATATTATTTACAACATAACATCACCTATGTTTTTAAATCTTTTTAATATAATGTAATGTAAAGGAATAAATCTTCCTTAAAGAATAATTATCCATGTTAGGAATTATTCTCCCCCTAAGGATAACTAACTTAAAATTGAATATTTTTATTAAAGGGGGGGGGGAGGATGGGGAAAACCATCCCTAAGGGAATTTGGGGGGGGGGAATAGTGAAGTATAAGGGAATCCCCTAGAATAATGATATTACAATGAGTCGTAAGAGACCCCAAACTAGAATAAATGATGAAAGGGTCACCTTCACAACCTCTTCTCACCAGAACATCATCTCCAAAATTCATCTCCCTCCAGATATGCCTAACAAAAACCCTAGGGGCTAAGTCCGTCTTGCACCACCATATCAGATACAGGCGGTCCAAAGGAGCCACTGCCTTCCCCTATAACATATTCACCAACACCTCTGAGTATGATTCAACCTCTTTTATTTGAATCTGGAGTCTTTTTCACAAAGCAAGGCCTACATTCATAGCTCTCGCTTCCGCCCCAATTAATTTCCTAGTCCGAAAGCCACGCTAAATGCAAGGATGACAAACCCATGACAATCTCTAATCAGAACACCACCCTTCATCAGGCCATTAAAGAAGTATCCATCAACATTGAGCTTAAGACCATTGTGAGGAGGGGACCAACTCACCCAATGACCCTCGAGCCGAGGGATATCTAAAAGATGGTTGAAAAAGTAACAAAGAACCAGGGAATCTGAACCCCCTTTGATTAAGGAGACAAGATCCCTCACCCTGGATCACACATAAATCTATAAGAAGAGTATAGAGTGCCGCACACCTGTTCTGGCTTGATTCCTTGCATACAAGATAGTCCAAAAAACTGAAGAAAAGAAAATGCTATGGATTTTTATTTAAATCTCCCCCTGTTCCATTCCCTGGAACCAGAAGCTGATATCCTCCAACATGGAATCACCCTTGAAAATTAATCTAGATCTTCGATTCAAGACTGACCAGCGACCTCTTGCCCATTCACTCTTGAAGAAGACATCCATGATAGATTCACTCCTCGACTAGTCGCAACACAAGCATCTTGATGCCAGGACAATGCCCTACTTCTGAATATTGTCATCCATAGGAATGGAATGATTTCTAATTATCCACACTAGGAATTTCATCTTAGAGTGAATATCCTTACGCCATAGAACCTCTGCCCAAGCCTCCCGCACACTGCCCATATGCATCATGGCCCTGATGTATTTTCTAGAAAAACAGCCAGAGCTCGATCCCATAAAAATTCACATGTCTCTCTCCTAACAGATGATAATATTATCAAACACCGACTTCTGATCACTTCTTAGGATATCTTTCATGAGAGAAGGTTGTTGGATGGCCTCCTTGAAAGAGAAGTCAGGAACCGAGAACCCATGAAAGAAGATTTTTTCAACTTCCTAGTTATCATGCAATAGATTAATATTTTCTTGCCCCAAAACCCATCTCGTAGAGCCCTCAAAATTCTCCAAATTCATGCACCTACATGTTGCAAGGCTCTTGAGCCTGTGACTTACAGTCCCCCAATCTTCCCAAAAATGGGCATATCTATCCTAGAGGAAGTCACCCCATAAGGAATCACCTTCTATAAAATCCCATGAAAGTAAGGCTTGCATGGACCACATCATTTCCGAAATATCCTGGATGTCAAACCCGCCTTCCTAAATCATTTTCGCCAGTCTCTTCCAGGAGCCCAAGTGGCAATTCCTAGAAAAATTCACATCCTAGAGGAAGTTGGAGAGTCTTTTCCATATAGCTAATTGATCACTTCGAGGGGTTAATGATAGAGAGGATATGCATTGGAATTGATTTCATAACACTATTGATAAGAGTGACTCTACCTCCAAATGAGAGTAACTAGTGATTCTAGTTAGATATTCTCCCCGAAATCCTATTGATAATGTCATTGAAGAACATTTTTTTGATTCACCCATTTGAGATTGGCTCACTGAAGAAAGTCATGGGTAATTGTTGTCATTGCACTTCAAGGATCCCTTGGATGTACCTACTGTGTCTGCCTGAGCATCTCTTGGATATGAAGACCTTTATTTTGGAGTGGTTGATGAACTGAACACTCAACTACTCATAAGTAGACATAAGTCACATGAATCCATTGAGAGACCTACGATGTCCATTCATGAGGATAAGGATATCATTAACAAACATTAAATGGGAGATAGAAAAATTCTTAGACATATTGTAGTTGGGCCGAATCAATCAACTTTTCATGATATTAGTGATGTTCTGAGAGAGAGATTCCTACGCCATGATGAAGAGGAAGGGAGATAACGAGTTCCCTTATCACACCCCTCAGGTGCTCTTGAAGAAGCTGAATCCTTTTCCCAAAAATGAAATGGTAATCCAAGGGGAAGAGTATAATTTGAAGCAAAGATCACAAAAACATTCACTAAATCCAAACTTTATCATGAAATAGATAATGAATCCCCATTCCAACTTATCATAAGCTTTTTCAATGTCAATTTCAAAAACCATATTTGAACCCACTGCATGCTTGTTGATATCATCAACCTGTTCTTTAGCAATAACAATGCCCCCCTGGATAATCCTTCCCATGATGATTCCATGTTGTTATCTAGAAATAAGGCATGGTATAAGACTGTTTAGTCTCCTGGCGATGATGGAAGTAAGGATTTTGTAAGAGATTTTGTAAAGACAAATGGGTCTAAGTTGGTTAATGTTTATTGGGTCCTTCACTTTGGGAATCAACACATCTCTAGAGGCACAAAAAACTCTAAGTGAGACCCCCACTTTGATGTAGTCCTACATGGCATCAACAACTTGGGTTTTAATACAATCGCAAGAAAATACGTAGAAGGATCCCGGGAAGCCGTTAGGACCCGACACACTGCTCTGGTTCATGATTAAGATAGTGGATTTAATCTCCTCTGCCGAAGGCATCTATATCAGGAAATTGTTGTCAGCATTATCCACATTCTAGGTAAGGGAAGCCATAAGGAATTACTCTTCACTAGAGTTCCTTGCCTATGAATTACCACGATGCTCAGATCTAGCAAGCAGTTTCTGGAAATGATCGAGCGCCATGTTACCTGCCACCTGCACATCAAAGGTATACGATCCATCTTCCATCCCCAAGTTGATTCTCCTGTGATGAAACTTTTATTTCAAAAAATATTGAAATAACATCATGTTCCAGTCTCCTTCCTTCAAGCACTTAGTTCTGGATTTAATATTATAGTTTAAAGACCTGGAAATCCTGTGGAAATTTTTTTCTTAAATACATGGGAATTTTACGAGTCCGCAGTTTCTGACGGCGCTTGACTCCGAGGCCTAGTGTGCCCGAAATCAATTTCTGAAGTTTTATTTGGGTACGTTCAGTAAACGTACATGCGGGGTTTTCTATATTTTGAACCGGTGGTTGGAATTGAAATCTGATGACACCGATGAACTCGCAACACTGATATTTTCTTAATGAGACCTTTACCATAGTTGCGTTTTTATCGGGAGTGGAAGTTAATTTTTGGGGATTCTTGATAAATTAAATAAAAATTATGTGTGACATAATTTTATTTATGTGGTGGTTTTATCCTCCAAGGGGAAGTTGGAGGTGGGTCCCACCCCCACATAACCTCCCATGGGAGGATATTATTTGGTGGGGCCCACACAATATCAAATCCCTCAAATCCCCTTGAACCCCCTTTAAACTCTTGGACTTCCCATTAATGTGCCAACACACCCTTGTAATTAATTATTTGAATCCCTTGGAATTCTTGCCAACTCCATGCATTTAATTAAGTGAACCAACTTAATTAATTAATTTGTGTGTTTGAATTCTTTTGAATTCATTATGCCAAAATTAAAAAAGGGAACATAATCTTTTATTTTTTGGTTTTCATAATCGTCGGAGAGCTTGGGAGAACACTTGGAAAGAAAAAAATCCCCTCGACGAAGAATGCTCCACATCAACAAAGAATGTGAAGCAACATCTTCTATCTTCTTCCACCAGAGCAAGGGAAGCACCGCCGCCACGATGTACACTGAGGGCGTCATCTCAAATCGAATTCACCAAGCTCTAATCCCTCTGATGTTGATGGAATGATATCCGTATTCTGCGATGCCCATATTCCGCGACTTTGACAACAAACTTTGAATCGAGGTAGGGGGATTTGTTTATTTTTAAATGAATAAAAATATACCATTGTCCCTCGACGAATGATTTGGTTCCTCATTGGCCAATTGATATCACCTAATGTGGAGGGCGCAATCCGAACAAACACGGCCTGACGCCCCTCCGTTGGTTCTTGTTGTTTGACGTCAGAGGCGGAGCCTAGACAGTGCAGTGTTGTCACACCACGCCGAAAAAGAACCGTAGCGACGATAGAAGAACCGTGGCCGGGAGGGCCGCTGAAGATGAAATAGCAGGGTGCTGTCGCGCCGTGCGGTGGAGCCAAAGGCTGCAACCACGTTGGGCTATGGCGGAGGGGGTGTGGCGCCGTCACGCCGCGGTGGAGGTGCATAGGGGACCGGACGAGCTGACCGTCGTGGAGTCGGGCCATGGGACGACCGACCGGCCGACCGACCGACCCGCAAGAAGACCGCGGTGCCTGCAGGTGGCCCGTGGAGAGAGACCTTGACCCACAACCACGGGCCGCTCTGCTGGGTGAACGGGCCGGCTATGGCTGGCCGGGCTAGAGAATCGCGACACTCGTAGGCATCACGTGGGAAGAACCGGGGCCCGCAGTGCGGGCCGTGTGCGTCGGGCTGAACCAGCCAGCTACAGCAGGCCAGGCAGGGGAAAAGGTAGCGCCGCTTGGCACCGACAGGCGAAACGGACCGGCCCACAGTGCGGGTAGGGTCCGTAGGTGGGACATGCCCCACTGGTCCAGGCTGACCCCCCAGTCGGGTCAGACCCGCCGAGCCGGGTCAGGCCGACTCGCCAGCCCACTGGGCTTGATGGGTCCGGCCCGTCTTCGCTTAAATGCGAATAACTCCTAGACAACACGTCCTATCGACACGCCGTCTGCGGCACTGGGACCATCGCGACGAGGAAGTACTTTTACGATACTCTAAGTGAGTTTTGGACAAATTTGGAAAATGACTAGGTTTGGATCGAATGTATATCCAACCGGGCCCCTGGAACGGAAATGCCAATAACTATCAGAACGAGCGTCTGATTGACATGCCATCTGTCGCGTTGGGTTCCTTATGATGACATGGAACTACGAGATACATAAACTCAGGAATTAATGATAGTTGATGTATCAACACTCGAATTGAGGAGCAGACCCTCCCAGAATCGAGCGTACTGTGTGCAGGATCCCTAGAGCTGGTTGCAACAACTACTGTACTGGAATCCTATGTGGGTTTGAAAGTGATGACTACTATACCGGAATCCTACGTGGGTTTGACAACGATGACTATTGTACCAAAATACTACATGGTTTCGAAAATGATGACTACTGTATCAGAATCCTACGTGGGTTCGATAATGATGACTACTGTACCGGGATCTTTCGTGGGTATGATAGTTCTGACTTCTATACCTATATCCTATGTGGGTCCGACATAAAACAGGTCCTGTATCCTGTGTGGTTCCGACAGCTTAGCTAGTCCTATATCCTATGTGGGTCTAATAGCTTAGATGAATCAGTGACTACATCTGATCATGTCTATCACTCTATGAAATATGTATACCTATGTGAGATGAGTCATGTCTTTCAACATCATCGTGGTGATTGAAATTACTTCCTCTGGGGACTGGGTTGTGTTTGGGCTCGAGTGTTAGAGTCAGACTATGAATTATAACTTAGGTTTATGTATGGGTATATACCTAAGTAGGGTTGGTTGATACTTTGTGATTGTATCTTTCAACTGTGGTTTATCCTTTGTGTATTTTGGGAGACTTTCGGGGGTCTCAGTGTCCCCTACTGAGTATTTTTATACTCACCCCTACACGGGATTTGTCCACACCTTGTTGTGTTTTGTGCAGACGACAGATAGTAGTGGTCGAGGCTGAGGGTGACGGATAGAGGATACTCGGAGCTGGACTAGATGGGACGTACCGCAGGGATGAGTTGTTCGAGATCTGCACCTACCCTTCAGGTAGGATTCCCCGGTGGATGATCCAGGAGTTGTTTTCCCTTTTTACTTGTACTTGTACTTGTTTTTCAGTTGGGTTTGTATACTGGACCACTTACTTTCAGCAAACATACTTTTCTATTTTAGTACTTTTTGCCTCGAATTCTTGTGTTCAGACTATGTGTGTGTCACAGGTTAAAAGGAAATACCTTCCCTTTTTATCAGGGATTCACCTTTGGTGCTAGTCACCAGCCCCTGGACTATGGAAGGCGGGCTTGGGGTAGTCATGGCACGGGCCCCGAGGATAGGTCGTGACCAATTGGTATCAGAAGATTCGGTTCTACCACAGAACTTGGGCTCTGATTCTTTTAACGGCAATAATGTTAAGTGTTTTGGGTGTGGATATCAGTTTAGGGAAACTGGTGTTGGTGCGGCGACCGACGTATCCATACACTAGGACTCTGACTTCTAATCTACGACTCAGTGCACGAAAACACTAATTGCTTGTGTGTTTCCTTAAAAAAGTTTTCTTTATGATTACTTTGTGTCAGCTCACCAGGTATACTATTTTAACTGTGGCACACCTGTTTCTTTTCAGGATGGCCCCAAGAAGGTAGCCGGCTAGGGTTCCAAGTTTCGTATGAGATGATAGCCCACCGAGTGACGAGGCCTCGGTGTAGGGCCCCATCAAAGGAGGTACCAGCAGTACCACTACCCACTGGACCACCGATACCACCAGCTCCAGCAGCAAGGAGTGCATGCCGCCTGAGTACGTTTCATGAGTTCCAACACCAGAGGCCGCCCAGGTTCCGGGGAGAGACGGACCCACAGGCCGCTGAGGATTGGCTGGAGGCTGTCATGAGAGTTTTCATATTGGTAGGGACACTAGCCGAACTCATGGTGATCCTTGTTTCGAGTCTCATGAATGCAGAAGCAGGAAGATGGTGGAGCTTGATGCTCCAGGTGCATGAAGAGGCATCATTACTCTGGATAGACTTCGAGAGTCTCTTTCGCTCAGAGTTCGTTCCATCCACCCTTCATGCGGTGCCGATTCTGGAGTTACTTCATCTATAGTTGGGAAGCATGACAGTGGCTCAGTACTCAGCGAGGTTCACCGACCTCTCATGCTAATCCATGGATATGGTACGAGACCTATTCTTCAGGGCCCAGACCTTCAAGCAGGGACTGAAGCATGAGATTAGGGCTTCGATGATTCCCCTAAGCATTCCGACGCAGGCATGGGTGCTGGAGAGAGCCCTTTGAGTAGAGAGTTTTCTCGTTGAGCAGTCACTAGCGGCGAGACCCACCACAAGGCGACACGTAGTGGATTCTTCTGCAGTCTACAGTAGACAGATGATTCAGAGGTCCAAGAAGACCAGGACATCACGTGGGAAACCCCAGGATATAGGTTCTGTTGTGCGGGGCACACGAGACAGAGCCTACTATACGAGGAGCAGGCAGGGCTATGCATGTTGTGGACAGGGCAACATGGCTCGTGATTGCCCAACCCACCATGAAGATGAGCATCAGATAGTAGATAGACCTCCCAGGAACAGGCAGACGTTCGATCATGGTGGTCTGCCGAAAGTAGGAAGATGTGGTAGGGAAGCTAGCCGAGCAGCGGGTGGTGGACGATGTTTCGAGGTTCTACCACCACCATCACCTGGAGGTCCACCCCGACCACAAGGAGCTGACAGACAGAGGTATGCTCAGCTCCAAGCAGTCTAGGCCTACGACCATGACACACCTCAGATGATTCGAGGTACTATCTATCTCTACTCCACCCTTGCTTCAATACTTATAGACAGAGGTGCGAGTCATTATTTTATTTCCACTGCCCGCATTTGGAGCTCAGAGATTCTGAAAGATCCGTTGGATCGATCCTTACAGCTAGAGAATCCTACGGGAGTAGACTCGACTGCCGTTGGATCGATCCTTACTCTAGGATGTGAGAGATTCAGCTGGGATATTCTTGTAGCGGCGTTGAGGCCTTACGACGTCATCTTGGGTATGGACTGGTTATCCACAAATCATGCTCATATTAACTGTATTCGGCACCAAGTGTGGTGTATCCACATGGATGAGACCAGGTTCACCTTCACTGGTGAGAAGGGAGCCTTTGAAGCATAGGATGGACTTACAGAGAGGAGGGGGTAGCCGATCACACATCAGTTGGCTAGTCTCATCCTCAGAGCGGTTGATGTGTGGACTCTGAGTTTTCCTATTATAGTGGATCAGTATGTGGATGTTTTCCCTGATGGCGTTCCAGGACAACCTCCTCACAGATAGGTAGACTTCTACATTGACCTGTACCCTGGGACAACAACGATATCTACTCCAGCATATCAGATGGATCCCGCCGAGCTTCATGAGCTGCAGGTACAACTGGAAGACTTGCAGGGGAAGAGATTTATCCAACCCAGTGTTTCACCCTGGGAATCTCTGATTTTCTTCACCAAGAAGGATGATGGGATCTTGTGACAGTGTGTCGACTACCGTCGCCTGAATCAGGTGACCGTGAAGAACAAGTAACCACTCCTGAGGATTGACGACCTCTTTGATCAACTCAAGGGACCACGATGGTTCTCAAAGATATACCTCAGGTTAGGCTATCACCAGCTCAGAGTTTGAGACGAGGATGTGAAGAAGAAGACTTTCAGGTGTTGGTATGGACACTATGAATTCTTGGTTATTCCCTTAGGCATAACCAATGCTCCAACATTTTTCATGAGTCTCATGAACAGGATCATCCGGCCATAACTCGATCGCTTTGTCGTAGTCTTTATCGACGACATACTGATTTACTTGACTACTGAGGAGGAGCACACCTACCATTTATAGGTAGTGCTAGATACACTATGAGAGAACCGGCTATATGGTAAGCTCTCGAGGTTCCAGTTGTATATTTGAGAGGTTCACTTTCAAGGACATGTCATCTCGGAGGCTGGAGTTGTAGTGGATTCAGCGAAGATCGAGGCAGTACTTTCTTGGGAGCCACATAGGAGTGTGATGGAGGTGCAGAGTTTCCTGGGACTGGCTGGGTACTATCGAAGATTTGTGCCAGACTTCTCTAGAGTTGTAGAAGATGCTCTCAGCAGGAGATCAAGCATTCAGCTGCTAGGAGAGGTGACAGAGTAGCTGGCAACGTTGTAGATATCCTTTGTGGATAGAGATGGAGGATCCTTTCTACAGTCTCTCACATTCACTTCTCCACTTCTTCAGTGAGTCATAGAGGCACAACATAGTGACGTTGACTATGAGACGCGACGTGATCAGATATCCTCAGGGTAGGAACCTGATGGGTTTTCTGAAGGTGGGGAGCACATCATCCTCTTCATAGGATGTACCATGGTACCAGTTTCACTACAGTAGGAGGTGTTGAGGGAGTTCCACACTTCCCCTCTAGCGGTACATCCATGAGTGGTGAAGATGTATCAGGACCTCAGATGACAGCACTGGTGGCCTAGTATGAAGAAGAAGGTGGCAGAGTTTGTCTTGTGATGCCTCACTTTTCTACAAGTGAAGGCAGAGCACTAGGTTCCAGCATGCTTGGTTCAGCCCTTAAAGGTCCCAGAGTGGAAGTGGGATGGGATATCCATGGATTTTGTGACGGGACTTCCACGTACATCCAGAGGACACGACTCTCTCTGGGTGATTTTTGACCGACTCACCAAGTCGGACCACTTCCTACTAATCAGAGAGAAGGGATCGGTAGAGATCTTGGGATGCCTCTACATACAGGAGATCGTACGACTTCATGGTGTGCTATTGATGATCGTCTTTGATCGAGATGATCGTTTTACTTTCCGGATATGGAAGGGGTTGCAGAAGTTTTTTGGGACGTAGCTTCGCTTGAGCACTGCCTTCCATCCCCAAATGGATGGTCAGACTGAGAGAACCATTCAGACTCTCAAGGACATGCTTCGTGAATGTGTCCTTGACTTTGGTCACAGGTGGGAGGATCACTTACCCTTGGTGGAGTTTGTGTACAACAACAGATACCACTCCACCATCGGGATGGAACCTTATGAGGCACTGTACGTCTGACCTTGCAGATCACCACTATGATGGACTGACCCATGGGAGTGAACACTTGTAGGACCAGAGATGGTAAAGCTACAATAGAGAAGGTGTAGTTCATCTAGGAGCGGATGAAGACTGCACATAGCAGACATAAGTCCTATGCTGATAAGAGATGGAGACCACTGAGGTTCGAGGATGGCAACCACATCTTCTTACGTGTCTCACCTCGACAAGGTATATGAAGATTTGGCTGAGGAATCATGTTATCTACGCGATTCATCGGACCTTTTCAGGTCCTCGACAGGGTTGGCAAGGTGGTTTACCTCCTGGCCCTTCCACCTCTATTGCACCGGGCACACGATGTCTTCGACGTATCTTAGCTGAGAAGATACGTGCATGACCCATATCATATCATCGACCATGGGGAGATGGACATCGATGATGGGGAGACATTCATAGAGGTTCCAGTGGAGATTGAGGATCGATAGAAGCGGGTCATACATGGACGGTCGATTCCTCTGGTGTGCATTCACTGGAAGCAAGGGGACCTCCAGGAGAGCACATGGGAGAGGGAGGCTCAGATGCGTGCTCAGTACACCCATTTGTTTCCTTAGTGTGTGTTGTAGCTTACAGGGATGTAAAGCCCTCAGGTGGGGAGAATGTAAAGACCCAGAAATCCTGTGGAAATTTTTTTCTTAAATACATGGGAATTTTACGAGTCCGCAGTTTCTGGCGGCGCTTAATTCTGAGGCCCGATGTGCCCAGAATCAATTTCTGAAGTTTTGTTCTGGTAAGTTCAGTAAACGTACGTGTAGGTTTTTCTATCTTTTGAACTGGTTCTCAGAATTGAAATATGAGGACACCGATGAACTCGCATCGCCGGTATTCTCTTAATGAAACCTTTTCCGCAGATGTGTTTTATCTAGAGTGGAAGTTAATTTTTGGGGATTATTAACAAATTAAATAAAAATTATGTGTGTCATAAATTTATTTAAGTGGCGGTTTTATCCTCCAAGGGGAATTTGGAACTAGGGCCCACCCCCTCATAACCTCCCATGGGAGGATATTATATGGTGGGAACCACGTGAGCTCAAACCCCTAAACTCCCCTTGAACCCCCTTTAATCTCTTGGACTTACCATTAATGTGCCAACACACCCTTGTAATTAATTCTTTGAATCCCTTGGAATTTTTTCCAACTCCATGCATTTAATTAAGTGAACCAACTTAATTAATTAATTTGAGTTTTTGAATTCTTTTGAATCCATTATGCCAACATTAAAATAAGGGAACATAATCTTTTATTTTGGGGTTTGAATAATCGTTGGAGAGCTTGGGAGAACTCTTGGAAAGAACACCATCCTCTCGACGAAGAATGCTCCATGTGACCAAAGAATGTGAAGAAACATCTTCTATCTTCTTCAACTAGAGCAAGGAAGGGAAGCACCTCCACCACAAAGTACACCAAGGGAATCGTCTCGACTCGACTTCGCCGAGCTCTACTCCATCCGACATTGATGGAAAGACGTCCATCATCCATGACTTTGAAAATGTACTTTGAATTGAGGTAGGGGGATTTGTTTATTTTTAAATGAATAAAATTATACCCTCTTTCTTCGATGCATGATTTGGTTCATCATTGGCCAATTGATATCACCTAATGCGGAGGGTGCGGGCTAAACAAACCTGGCCCGATGCCCCTCCTTTAGTTTTTTTGTTTGATGTCGGAGGTGGAGACAAAAGGGAACGGTGATGTCGCACCGCACCAGAGAAGAACCGCAGCGATGAAAGAGGAACTGTGGCCGAGAGGGCCGCAACAAATGAAGAAGCGCGGCGCCGTTGCACCGCGTGGTGGAGCCAAAGGTCACGGCCATGTCGGGCCGTGGTGGAGGTGGTGTGGCGTCGTCGCGCCGCGTGGAGGGAAGCAAGTCCGTGGCACCATGGCACCGTGGTGGAGGTGCAGAGGCGGCCGACCGAGCTATCCGCTGTGGAGCCGGACCGCGGGACGACCGGCCGGCCAGCGGGAAGACCGCGGCGCCCGCAGGCGCTGGGTGGAGGGAGACTGCAGCCGGAAACCGCGACCCGCTCAGCTGGGTTAACCAGCCGGCAGAGGCCGGCCGGGGTGGAGAATCGCGGTTCTTATAGGCGCCACGTTGGAAGAACCGTGGCCCGCAGCACGGGCCACGTGCGCCGGGCAGAACTGGCCGACTTGGCAGGGGAGGAGGCAGCGCCGCTTGGCTCTACCGGGTGAACCAGACCAGCCCGCAGTGTGGGCCGGGTCCGCAGGTGGGCCGCGCCCCAACGGGCCGGGCCAACCCCCCAGCTAGTTCGGACCCGTCGAGCCGGGTCGGGCCGACCCGCCAGCCCACTGGGCGGGACGGGTCGAGCCCGTCTTCTCTTAAATGCGAATAACTCATAGACCGCGCGTCCGATAGACGTGACCTCTACGGCACTGGGACCCTCATGACGAGACAATCCTTTTGAGATACTCTAAGTGAGTTTTGGACAAATTTGGAAAACGGCCGAGATTGGATCCAGCGTAAATCCAACCGTGCCCTTGGAACCGAAATGCCAATAACTCTCAGACCGGGCGTCTGATTGACGTGCCGTCTGTCGCGTTGGGTTCCTTATGATGATACGGAACTACGAGATAAATCAAGTCAGGAATTAGTGATAGTTGATGTATCGAAACTTGAATCGATGAGAAGAACCTCCCAGAATCGAGCGTACTATGTGCGAGAACCTTAGAGCTGGATGCGACAACTACTGTACCAGAATCCTATGTGGGTTCGACAACAAAGACTAATATACCTGAATCCTATGTGGGTTGGACAACGATGACTATTATACCAGAATCCTACATGGGTTTGATAGCGATGACTATTGTACCAGAATCCTATGTGGGTTCGACAGCGATGACTACTATACTGGGATCCTCTGTGGGTCCGACAGTTCTGACTTTTGTTCCTATATCCTGTGTGGGTATGATAGAATAGCTGGTCCTATATCCTGTGTGGGTCTGATATCTTATGTGGTCCTGTATCTTGTGTGGGTCCTATAGGTTAGATCAATCAGTTCCTACATCTGATCATCTCTATCACTCTACAAAATATGTATACGTGTGTGAGATGAGTCATGTCTTTCAACCAATATCATCGTGGTGATTGACATTACTTCCTTTGTAGACTATTTTGTGTTTGGGATCGAGATTTGGAGCAAGACTGTGACTGGTAACTTCGGTTTATGTATGGGCATATACCTAAGTAGGATTGGTTGATACTTCGTGATTGTATCTATCTACTTTGGTTTATACTTTGTGGATTATAGGAGACCTTCGGGGGAATCGGGGTCCCCTAATGAGCATTTTTATACTCACCCCTATATGGGATTTGCCCGCACCTTGTTTTATTCTATGCAAATGACAGAAAGTAGTGATCGAGGCTGGGGGTGATGGATAGAGGCTGCTCGCAGCTGGACTAGACGGGACATACTATTGGAACCAGGCTTGCAGCTGAAGCCCCAAAAAGGTGGGTTTTAAAATTTTTCCACCGACGGTTGACGTAAACATATCGACGTTGGAGAAGAGTAGCCCGGTCTTAGCTGAGGACCACACATGGAGAATTTTAAGCAAAAAAATTAAACTGTAAAATACCTGGTTTAAATCTAAAGTCGCGCATGACGTCTTCTTTTCGTTGGTGATCCCTGCTCAAAGAATCCGAAGTCGAATTACTCTAGATCATCCACACATGCTTCAAGGAATCTGTGGGAGTGCCATTCATCATAATCTGGGTGCTAGCGCGGATTTGTGAGAATGCCTTCGGTGCTCCAACGACAACCACAATGCATCGCTAGCGATGCCCGAGAGAGATCTCCATCTGAGCTATTTGGATCAAGATCATATCTCTCTAGAACGTGGGATAGAGGAGAGGAGAGAGAAGCTCAATGAATAGTGTTTGGAAAATGCCCCTCCTCTTCTATTTATATTGCTCAATTAAAATACCTGGTATCACCATGCCGACCCCGAATACTTAACGCACTTTTAATGACATTTTATGACTACTAAAATGAGCCATAAATATTATTATCATTTTCTTGTAATATATTAAAATATATTACAGGATAATAATTAAGTCATTAACCCGACTCGTCGCTCCCATAAACATCAATTGAACCTTGAATAATTTAATATTCATCAATTAATATTTTTTCATGTATTTGCTTAAAACTCGTAAATACATTTAATAAATAAATTCAATATTCCTTATTCTAAACTCGAATTATAATAATTTATTTGTTTCATTGGTGATAATTTAACTTTGGACAAATCCCAGACCCCTTTGGCGGGGCCCGATATATCCAAAACTCCTATTCAACTGAATAGGGCAGATTCTTGAATACACTATTGTGTGTGACCCTCTAGGCCCTTATTTCGACAGCCGTGAATATTATTCACAAACCAAGAGCAGGATCTAGCAACCCATCATGGCCCCTAAAGAAATAAGGATTGTCACAGCAGTGACAACCAACCTACGAACACAAATTGTGTAATATAATCTCTTGGTCCGTAATATCTCATAAAGTAGGATTCACTCACATGTCATCGCCTATTTTCTTGCTTTATAGTTTGTTGACTTAACTGGACGGATTTACCCTTAACTGCCTTGGCCATGGTTTAAAAAGGTACTGCCATCCATATCAACATGGGATGAGATATATTACTTCCATAACCTGTAAGCGAAAAATCCTTTCTTGACCATTCAACCAATGTCATGCCACCAACGACACACTCGACAAAAACTACCTCGCCACGACTTCATTGCCATGGTTTTCATCTTGAATCAAAGTACGCAATCAAATGACATACATTTTTAATGATCTCAAGTCAAGATACCATTACACATGATCATAGATAAGTACTTCCAATGACACCCAAAACATGTGGAGTTCTTATTGGTGGGTCAGTCCTCAAGATCTCACTACTAGAGATCACCAAGTGCACACTTCATGAGAAGAAGTCTCAATGCTTATTAACCTCCAGCACCTGATGGTCAGACATCTACTATGTACAATTAGTAAGATGTATCTAGACCATAAAAAATATATTTAAGATTAATGTCATGGTATCTAGAGGTTCTCATTATAGCTTGGGAACTACTATAACCTTTCAATATGACAATTAATCTTTGGAAATTACCATTTCAATAGTGGACGCCGAAAATTCTACACTACAATGGTAAGATGAAATCATGCATAGTTAACTATATACATGATATGGTAATCAAAATCACATAATAGTTGGGTCTAGGGAACCCACTATTTCAACACACCTACTTGCACTAGAGACAACTTGCTAAAAAAACTTGTTAGCTACTCACATGATAAGCATCATGTTTCTGCTAAGTAAAGGCCTTAGATACTGGGTCCGCCACGGTTTCTCCGCGTGGCTATTCTACTATAGAGACCTCATTCTCTTTGATTAAAACTTCACAAGAGATGGTATCCTGATTATATCGCTTTTTTCCACTATCATAACATGACATATTGGCTAGTAATAATATCATAATTTAGATTATGATAATACTTTTTTCACCTGGTGCGATTCCAATAACTAGAAAAAATTGTTGCATATCTGCTTCTTAGCTACCTTAGAAGCTACAACGTACTCGGTCTTGTATGTATGGCCACCACTAGCTGATATGAGCTTGAATCTCTCATCACCTTTAGCCTAACTGCAATACTAGATCACATTGATCAATGGAAGACTTGTTCATATCCCCCAAAAATAGTATTCTTTCTTCTCCACTTACAAGGTACATATCTTTTGTACTTTCCAAAGTACAATTAGATAGTTCTGACTACATCACTTACAGTGCTCCTAAATATAACTGATATTTTCCTATTGTAAAATATACCTTGGCAATATCAGTTCTTGTACATACCATGGAATACGTGATTGATCCATCGCTTCGATGTATGGATTTCAAATAACCACATTTATCTCTTCCCACATCATGGATAGGTCAACATGGAGAGATTATGCCTTGTGACATAGGCAAAAATTCATCTATTGAATTGTTCCAACATGTATTTTTCAATACAATGTCACTATAAATATGATTGACCAGGACCAAGTAACCTATAGATCTACCTTAGTAGATCTTGTTCCCTAGAACATAGGTTTCTACTTTAAGTCAATCATTGGAGTGTAAATTTCATTTTTGTCTTAACTAACTGTCAGACCAATGTCTATTTTCCAGATGTTACCGAACATATTTCTTAATGGAAAACTTTAGCGCTCCCAGTAACCTCTTGCAGAAACATGGATTTTTTTTTTAAAATTTATATACTGTGATCATGTTGGTTACTTTAATCCTAAACCAGATTTCAGTAACTTGCAGCCTTTATTAGCATTCTGTGATGTGATAGTCCCTTTCTTGTTGCGTCGTATAGACACCATCCACAATTGGTGGTCATGACATCCAATTCTAAATAAATTGATCATAGATACTAGCTATGATAATTAAAATTCTAATGGATTTAGGCATAACGACTTGGTGAAACCAATCGAGCCTTATTGGTACTACACTTGTACCATCCATGTATCAAATCACTTGAATACCCACAACGATATTCAAAATAATAATCCCCTTTTCTACTTCTATACATGGAATCCATTAATTTAATATTAGTTGGTCATATCAATTTTATCTAACTTCCATATACTGCTTACTTGTAGGAAATATTATTCACTTTGAATAATAGATCACTGATCATGGTGAATATAAAAACCATCACCATGGTTTTATCCTTCTTACACAGTATGTGTCTCCAGAACAACTTTTTTCCACATGCACTTGTGGAACTAGTTTCTATGCCAACTATTTTGTGCATCTTAAGAATTTACTAAACACAAGTAAATATAGCTCCCACTATCTATAATAGAGATGTCCACCCTTAAATAGATATGTAGTCCCTTAATTGAATACAACTTTTCTATCTTAGGGACTTGTGTAATATCCTAGGAAATCATTATGATTATTACACTAAATGCACAATGTGTTTTTTATGCAAGTTTGTTTATATTAAAACAAACTCTTTGCATCCAAACACATTTTCTTATGACATAATGGGTTTACATCATACTATGACTCATGTGATATCCATTTGTCATTATAGTAGGCATATGGTTGTGGGATATCACTGTTATTTGAAAAGAATTTCATGAAATATAATGGAAGTTTTTTTGCTAGATCCAACATTTATATTAATTACGTCAATACTTTGATGTATAAAATGTGTGTTTAGGAATTAATTCACACTACATTTTGTTGATAAATGTTGATATGTAAGACTTCATCATCAATACTCCCCATTAACATCAATGTCGTGATGTCGATAAGGTAATGCAGGTTTAGGAATTGCTCCACGCTACATTTTCATGATTGATGAATGTTTGGTCGAGATATTATTCGGTATCCCAACCCAAAGAAACTCATATATCCTAACCATGCATATAATTCACTTTGATATTCCTTAATTACTGAAAGGAATCTTATGAAGTATATATACCTCTAGCTTATACTTGGAATAGTTCACACTTTCGTGTTGAACTATTTCCAAAAGCTTTTTGACGTACCTTTATTTCTAAAGGATCCATTTTCCAAACTAAAGACATCGATAATGCCAAAAGTATATAGCTGTGCCGAGCCTAAATAGCATACTTGGTATATTCATGATGTCCATTTTTAGTATTACTTGACAAAGAATTATCCTGTCACAACTGGGTATAAGTATTACATTTATATTCATCAATAATTTCCTATGATTCATGTATTACTGAACTAGTGATTGAGTTTACCAAAAACAACAGTCATTGTAGAAACTGAAAGAATGTATCCTTGCGTCCAAGGACACATGAGATTAACGTTTGTGGTTATACTCAACAATAGTTCAACATGAATCTTTCACTAGGAAATTAAAGAAGTCGTGTACTTCTCACCACTGGCCTAAGTATCACCCTTTCACAGCCACTTTGATAATACACCTGACTACTAGTAATGTTTCTATACTTAATTGGTTATTGTATACATATATGTAAAAATCATATAGTATTAAATACCCAAGTAGTAAAAGGAAACATCACATTGATGAACATGCCTGTTGTAGAAGCAGAAACTTTATTCTTTAAATCAGTTTATTGATTTTAAACTTCCGTAGTATTATTTTATAATATGAAATGAAAATATCCTCTATTAATACCTCATTAATTGAAGGAATTCGTGAACGTGTCATTGGCATTAAGTGCCTTTGACCATTTTACACTGTCTTTCAATTTATCCTCCATAGGAATTAAAGCTTAATTGTCTTTTATTCTTAATCACTTGGCGAACCTTACCTAGATAGGTAATGAAGCGTTTACTCAATACTTGTTTGTTTTGTAACTTAAATAGAGACTTGAGTAATGTGGTGAAACTGATATTTAAAGATCATGATCAATCTTTAAATTTACACATGCCGGTGTAATCTTAGCCTTTTTTATATCATTGCTTCTCTTTCTCCTTGAAAACTTTCTCAGAGATGAGACTTTATGTTATATCATCTATGTCTTGGTGTAACGGCCGCAAATAACACCAGAAATTGATGAAAGCATAATGATATAACTATCATATGCTTTGTACATTAGTCTCCTATAAGCAATTTTTACTCTCTCTTCATGAGGTTGTTTAACATTATTGGGGGCACTAACACCCTGAGTTTCCTATATCATAGTACTATGCACACGCGCCTATAATATTCTTGGACACTCGTGTTAGTGTGGACATTTAATTTTTACATTATAATATCACAGTTTTAATCCTGCGGTATAACTTTCCATTTTTATACAAAATAAATTTTAGCAGATGAGTGAATTTTATATGGATTATCGGTTTAGACATTTTGATTAACTACTTAAATCATTTAATGTCTCCCACTATTTTATCGGATTTTAGGAACCCTCTATGCTAGAATCAGAATAATCTGTCTCTTGATTATTCTAGTGGAAATGATCTTGGAACCACCCCTCATAGTCTACAAGCTAAGGCTATGCCACTACTTTGAGGGTTCTAGGTAGGCTTTTGGCTAGCCGACCGCTTTAACTTGCGGTTCATTGATCTGTTGAGTTAAGTCCCAGCTTCTTAAAATCAAAATTTGATTTACTCAACACTTGCCTCTAAAATGATAGAAAGTTATCTATGTCCAATCCTTACTAGAACTTTAGTTAATTCGACCCCTCATTATTATAATGACTCCCCATTAGTAAGAGGAACCCTCAACTAAGGCATGACCGACACCTCAAACAGCTGGTTTTGTCCAAATTTGAATGATGGAAGGCTGTTTAGACTTAATATATCATTGAGGGTTTTTATTATTTTTAGTGTGAAGAAAGAGATACTTTTCTATTTTTATAATCACATACTATGTGATCTCACTCACAAATGACCGTGCAAGAAATAGAAATTTCATCGCATCACATGTTCATTTTATCTTGCACGATTGTTTATTATTATATTATGTGATCACACAATAAATTACACATGCCCAAAAATAATAAACCATGAAAAACTAAAATGATAAATCTGATCATGATCCGGTACTATTTGTTGATCTGTTGAATGAATAACGGACCAACCAAAACCCTAGGGGTAAGTACCTTTAGTCGCGTGGCTCGCAACTTGAATAGCATCGTCTGCTCTTCCAATGAATCCAACTTCTGTCTGGTGTGTCACTGTCACTTAGCGCGAAGTGCATCACTGGTCATCTCGTCATTATACAATTGTACTCACACGCAGGCGAGGGGATCTCGAGGAGTAAAATTACAACTCTAAGAATGGGAGTGCATGCCCTTATACATATATCCACTCTGAGATGACACACATATTGCCATTTTATTTAAAATAATTATTACAAAACCACATGCAATAAATAAATAAATAAATAAATAAACACCAGACATGCATTGGTAGGTCGATGGCTCATGACCAGCATATACACATTAAATTTGTGTATATTAAATAAATGAAAAATAAAATTAAACTTGCATTAAAATATACTTGAGGGCATTAAATTGAATTAAAAATTTCACTCTAATTTTTAATTCAATATATACATCATTCGGTCCTGGTTAATTAATTTAATTTTAAAACTAATAATTAAATTAATTAATGAATTTAATTAATCTCCCAATTAAATTAATTATGCCACATTAATTATAAACCAATGTTAATATTTAATTAATTTAATTCTAAACTGAAATTAAATTAATTAATTTAATTAACTTTTGATTCAAATAAAATTATATGAGCCCCATGAACCATGGGAAGGGCCTGGGCGGGTCAGGGAGAACCTGCGCAGGCCCATCCCCGGCAGTGTCGACCCCGTGCAGCAACTTTCTGGGCCAGGAAGGTCCGCCCAAGCCCGTTCCGAGCTGAGCAGACCAGCCTAGAGAAGATTCAGGGTAGCAAATGTTACCTTCCTGCAAGGTCCTAGCTGACCAAGAGTGGTGTGACGCACCGCTCTGCATGAGGGGGGAGGCCAATCCATAGAACCGGCTTGAGGCAGTGGCCAGGTGAAAGAAGACAACCAGACAAGTCTGTCCATGGCTGGTAGGGGCGCCCGACAGAGTGGAGGCACAGTCACGAGGCTGGCCGGGTAGAGGCCTTAGCGAGTGGCACGCAACGCCTGGTTCAAGAGGTCGCAGCTGAGTGGTTGAGGAAGCCAGAGCCGGCGGGAAGGCAAGTATCCCAGAGCGTGATTTGCTGTCCCAAGTGGTTCCTAGGGTGGAGGTCAGACCAGAAATGGGAGGTCAGAGTGCTGTCGAGTGAGGCCGCGACACAGCCTAGGAGAGGGGCTGGCCAGGATAGCTCCTGCCAGGTGGTCCTACGGCCGGGGCTGGATAGTGGTGCGCTGCATGGGTCAAGAGGGAGGCGCATGTGCGCATGCAGATCTGGCCGGCTGTTGGTTCCATGGGGAAGGAGATGAGGTTCCAGGTGGCCTCGGTGATGTGTGCCAAGCGCAACGTTAGCCGCTCCGTGGGAAAGAGAGGTGGCGGCCTCTGCGGGTGATGCCAGAGTGGCTCTATCACTGCTTGCAGAGAGGGAGGTGGCCCTTCGGGCTGCCGCGCATGGAAGATAGCACAGGAGGTGACCGCTTAGTCCGTAGTAGCGCAACGGGGAGAGGAAGTGAACGGTGTAGGGGGGGCGAGCTGACTTCCGCCGGGTGAGGCACGCAGGAAGCACCTAGTGCGGGGCTGTCCACGCGAGGTGAACAGGGGGGGCTGGGGGGGGGGATCCCAGTTTTTTTTAATTAATGACTTCAAAAATATGGATTTCCCATTTTTTTAATTGGATGACCTATTGGTCAGGTCATTCCTTAAAAAACAAAAAAAATTCACGACCTGCACACGCTGGTCGTCACCCCCATACCCTTAATCCAATTTTTTTTTTAAATTTTTGGTTTCTTAAACTTGACCAACTTGGGTCAAGGTCACCCCTCTTTTTTTAAACCAAAGACTATCTACTAGGCTTGGGAAAAATATATTATTATATTATAATAGTAATATTATCATTATTATAATTTATATAATATTATTATAATAAGATATTATAATAATTATTATTATAATAAAACTATTTCATTATAATAAAATTATTATAATGATAATAATAATTATTATTATTATAAAGAATCCGTCCCAAAAAACACTATTCCGGCGATCAAAATTTCACCGGGGGAAGTATCTCTTCCGATTTTAACCTTCGGATGGCCACAGATTGGCCATCCGATATCAGATTTAGATGCGGTCTGTTGTATTGGAACCAGAATGATGCCCTCTTATATAACTAATGAAAATTTAATTTATTTGGATTAAAATAAACATGCATACCTATGATACCATCTTTTGGAACTGGGATGAAGTGGAAGCCCCAAACAGGCGAGTTTTAAAAATTTTCCACCGACGGTCGACGTACACTTGTAGACGTCGGAGAAGAGTAGCCTGATCTAAGCCAAGGACCACGCGTGGAGAATTTTAAGCCCAAAAATTAAACCATAAACTACATAGTTTAAATCTGAAGCCGCGCATGACTTCTGCTCGTCATTGGTGACCGCTGCTCGAATAATCCGAAGTCGAATTCCTCTGGATCGTCCACATGCACTTCAAGTAATCTGCGAGAGCACCGTTCGTTGCAATCCGGGTGCTAGAACATATTTTCGACAATGCCTTCGACGCTTCAACGACCACCACATCGCATCGCTAACGATTCCCGAGAGAGATCTCCATCTGAGATCTTTGGATCCAGAGCATCTCTCTCTAGAATGTGGGAGAGAGGAGAAGAGAGAGATGCTCCATGAATAGTTTTTAGAAAATGCCCCTTCTCTTCTATTTATAGTTCTCAATTAAAATACCCAATATCGCCTCACTGGCCCCGAATACTTAACGTACTACTAACGATATTTTATGACTACTAAACTAAGCCATAAATATTATTATCATTTACTTGTAATATATTAAAATATATTACATGATAATAATTAAGTCATTAACCCAACTCATCGCTCCCATAAATATTAATTGAACCTTCAATAATTTAATATTCATCAATTATTATTTTTTCATGTATTTAATTAAGACTCGTAAATACATTTAATAAATAAATTCAATACTCATTATTCTAAACTCGAATAATATGAATTTATTTGTTTCATTGGTGATCATTTAACTTTTGAAAAATCCCGGACCCCTGTGGCGGGGCCCGCCATGTCCAAAACTCCTATTCAACTGAATAGGGAAGATTCTTGAATACGCTATTGCGTGTGACCCTCTAGGCCCTTATTTAGAAAGGCATGAATAGTATTCACAAACCAAGAGTGAGATCTAGAAACCAATCTTGGCCCCTGAAGAAATAAGGATTGTCATAGAAGTGACAACCAACCTATGAACACACACTGTGTAATATAATATCTTTGTCCGTAATTTCTCATAAAGTAGGACGCACTCACGTGTCATCGCCATTTTTCTTGATTTATAGTTTGTTGATTTAACTGGATGGATTTACCCTTGACTGCCATGGCCATGGTCTTAAAAAGGTACTACCTTCCAAATCAACATGGCCTGTGATATATTACTTCCATAACCCAGAAGCGAAAAATCCTTTCTTGACCATTCAACCAATTTCATGCCACCAATGACGCACCCGACACAAACTACCTCGCCAAGTCTTAATCGCCATGGTTTTTGTCTTAAATCATAGTACGCAATCAAATTACATACATTGGTAATGATCTCAAGTCAGGAGAACATTACACATGATTTTAGATAGGAACGTCCAATGATACCCAAAACATGTGGAGTTCCTATTGAAGGGTCAGTTCTCATGATCACACTACTAGAGATCACCAAGTGCGAACTTCATGAGAAGAAGACTCAATGCTTATGATTCCACAACACCCGATGGTCAGACATCTACTATGTCCAATTAGTAAGATGTATCTAGACCATAGAACATATATTTAATATTAATGTCATGGTATCTAGAGGTTCTCATTATAGCATGGGAACTACTATAACCTTTCGATACGACAATTAATCTTTTGACATTACCATTTCAATAGTAGACACAGAAAGGTATACACTATAATGGTAAGATGACATCATGCATAGTTAACTCTATAAAGGATATGGTAATCAAAATCACATAATAGTTAGATCTATGGCACCCACTATTTCATCACATACTGTAGGGATGAGTTGTTCGAGTTTGGTACCTACCCTTTAGGTAGGATTCCCCGGTGCAAGATCCAGGAGCTGTTTTCTTTTTTTCCTTGTACTTGCACATGTTTTTCAATTGGGTTTGTATACTAGCCCACTTACTTTCAACAAACCTTACTTTTCTATTTTAGTACTTGTTGCCTCTACTTCTTGTGTTCAGACTGTGTGTGTGTGTTACAGGTTAAAAGGAAATACCTTCCCTTTTTATCAGGGATTCACCTTTGTTGCTAGTCGCCAGCCCCTGGCCTATGGAAGGCGGGCTTGGGGTAGTCACAACACAGGGCCCGAGGACGGGTCATGACATACATTCTTTCTCAATTTCCAAGAGTTTATCAGCCAAAAAATGAGCATGTATCCCAGATGTTTACGAACCTAACATCATCCTAAGACACCTATAAATCCTCCTCCAACTTTTCAATGACCGGTTGAATGAATTCCAGTTTGGATTCCTCCACCGAGGTAGAGCTCACCCATTCCCCAACATCCTTTTTGAGGTTCTTGGGATGCCATGAAAGGACATCCCAAGCACCCTCCACCTCCACTTCATCCCAAAAATTCTTCACTATTTTCATGAATCCATCCTTGGCATGCCAGGAAATATAATAGAATGAGGGGTGGGTGGGGGGTGGGGAGTTTAAAGATCCCCTTTCCACAACTCCACCAATAGCGAAGCATGATCCGAGAGGGAGCGAGTAAGGTGTGTGACTAAATATTGAGTGAAAGAGTCGAGACCTTGAATATTGGAAAAGAACCTATCCAGTATACAACAAAAGAAACTGGAATCTCTATAGTTATTACACCATGTGAAACTGTTGCATAAAAATTCTAGGTTAATAATTCCTACCAACAAAAAAAATCTTTAAAGTCCTGCATGTTGGAGTAAGAGAAACCATTTCCTCCTCTTTTCTCTGCCCCCTCCATAATCGAGTTAAAATCCCATCCAATAATCCATGGTGAGGTTCCCAGTTGAAGGGAGTCTAGATAGTACCAAAGATCTCTCCACCCAGGGGGTCACCACTGGGATAGACAAAGTAATTCATTCATTAAGAAAATATAATGTTTTTAAAAAATATATCAAGAGTTCAAAGAAAAAGTTTATTCTTTCTTCACCAGGTTCTTCACATAGGCCTTAATTTTCTTAAACTCATGTTGATATTTTAATATATTTTTAACCTTTTATTCTAAAGTGTTCTACTTCCAAACTTCTGACATCAACATTTCTATATCCTCAAAATAAATTTTTATTCTTTTCTTTACAATGAAAATTTCATCTTTATATGATCTAAGTTTTATAATATCTAGCTCCAAGTTATGAACCTTTTTGTTTTGATACCCATATATCCTCTATCTGATCATCCATAACATCAATAAATTCCTCAAAAAACTTAAATATATCTTCCATTACTGAGGATAACACGTTAAAATAATCAACTAATTCTAGAAAACGTTTCTTAACTTAATGAAACAAGTTATCATGCTCACAGATATCAACATCCACTCTGTTTGACCATTTCACCATATGATTATATGATTACTTTTAAGTTTTGAACTTTTAGTTGAAAACATTCATGTCATATTGTATCCTTATCACTGTTTCTATCATAAATTTTAGTGAATCCAATTTTTCCTTCATAACATACTGAAATAGCTTACACCTTGATTTAATATTTGAAAAATATAGAATCTGATATGTTAATATCTTTAGAAAAAGGAAAATAAGGTGAAAAATCGTCTAAGTAATTGTTTTTAGAGTCCGATTGATTCGGATAAGACTGAGGAGGTTCTCTCCTATTCATTTTTACATTTTATCCTTTTCCTTTCTTTAAAACTTCCACTGAAACATTATTATCCTCATAAAATTCAAGAATTTATACATCTTTATCATATCCAAAATTTTAAGATTCTTTGGTCTTTGATTCTTGATCTATTATTCTTTCTTTGAGGATGATTTTTATTCCTTTTTGATGATGAATTTTCTTCCTAAAGACATTATGATTTTTTATCCTTACCATATTTTTAGGGTAAATCTGATGAAGATGATGATTGCAATGATTCATTATATGATTGGGTTTCTTCACCATCATCCCATTCCTTATATTCCTCCTTGTATTATTCTTCGTTTTCTTCTACCTATTCTTATATTTCTTACTCTTAATATTATTATCATTATTATTATTATTCGTTTCCTTCTATTCCTCTTATTTTCCTTATCCAAATTCTTCTCCAAGTTCTCTTTTCCAACTGCCTTGCCATTCTCAGAGCTCCTTTTATAGTTGATTCCAGTACTGATTTTTCCTTATGAACATTTGGAACTAATTATTCAACAACAACCCTTTCCTTTCCTATAGTAGAAATAGAAGGTATCTTGGTGTGAGCAACAAAGGTTTCTTCAAAAAAAAAATCCTTGTTTTGGATTTAATTGACCAGTATGGGATGTTGGAGGAATTGGATTCTCATAATATCTTTCTAAACCTCTTAAAAAACTCTCAATTATTTTATCTTCATGTAATCTATTGTTTTTAATTTATTATTTTCTCTTCTTCTTGAATATGTTCAGTAGTCATAAAATTTAAAGCTTTAGCTTTTTTTGGTCAATTCGGAACTCTGAATCCCCTAGATTATTTTGATCTTTATGATCCATCATCTTCTCAAATAAGTTTTTAGAAACTTTATTTTGTTTATTTTTCATTATAGGTGGATAATTCTCATCCTTTATTTTATACTTCCTATATTCCTCCACTTTTATTGATGGTTGGGAATTGAATGAAACCCAATCAACATTTTCTACAAACTTCATGGAATTTGAATCAAAAACTAATTTCATCCTTGGCATCATATCTTTACATATAAAGGAAAACTTCTCACTAACTTGATACATTTATTTCTCTACATTTAAAATATCTATAAGCTTTATAATCATGTTGTTGATAAAATAAAAAAACATTATTATATTTTAATTGATTGAATTTTTTATATTTTCCACCATAATGAAGATGAATTTCACCAAATCTATTTTCATTATTTTCACAAGGTAACCAGGTACAAAAAACATCAGAAAACTTTAGCATATCTCTATGACCCTTAATGAGGGTAAGATATACTTGAATCGAGAGAGAAATAACTATTTTGTCTAGATTCAGGTGAGAAACTTTCCTTTCTTTCTCTTAATGTGAAAAAAAATAAACTTGAAAAACATTATTCCTTAAAGATTCAAGACTATCCAGTAGCTTGTGGGAAGGTAAATACTCTTCTCCTTAGAATAGTACTCTAACCAAGTGTGCTACAATTTTATAAGAATCTTTGTACATCTTACCAAAAATAGTAATGGAAACCTTTTCCTCATCATCTTATTTGAAAAATTTAACTGAATAATAGAATTTAGAAACTACCTCATGATAGAATGAATCAAAATTCTGGTTAGTATTTTATACACAAATTGATTCCCATCCTTGAAAAGAAATAATTATCTTGAGAGTAGAATCATAATTATCAAACCATGATCTTTCTATTAACAATTCCCTAAAAACACTTAGAATAATCCTATTTGGATTCCAATAGAACTTGATCTGAGATCAGTGAATGGACAAAAAGAAAAACAATTAGATTATAGGCTTTTAAGTGAAATAGATTGGATGAGAAAACTATGAAGAAACAATTTGGGACATAAGGTGACCCACCCTTATATAGGAACTGGGGGAACTGATTCAAATTCTATAAGAAAATCAATGGTTGATATTGAAATCCTTTCTAATATGATGGAGATATTTACTTGAAGAAAATTTTAAAAAATATATTTGAGCTCTCTAGGTTTTAATACTTTTATCAATGTTAAGATCAATCCGATTATGATTTTTTTTAAATATTTGGAAAAAATATAATTTTTTATAAAACTAAAAGTATAACACTAAAAATCATAAAAAAATTAATAAAATATTGAAAAAAATTGAATTAATAGAAAAATAACATTCCGTGTGGAAATATTCATCAGTATGATTAACCTCTTCTTATTGGTTTTTTAATAAATATATTACAATAGTTTTGAAATAAAACCTGATTACAATAGTTTTATTAAAAAAATGGGTTAGGTTAGATTAAAAAACCGATTATGATAGTTTTTAAATTCAAAAAAGTTTGTCACAAATTCTGAATTTATAAATTTTGTAACACTTTTAGAGTCTTGATTTTTTTGGGAATTCTGAATCCAAAAATTTTATAAACTTTTTTGTCCAAGAAACTCATTCCGATATAATATTTTTATAAATTTGTTTTTATAAAACTAAATGATTTTAAGAAAAAATATTTTTTTAAAAACATATGTCCCCCCTATGAAAAGGGGTATATTAATGTAAGGAGATGGGTTAACATGAAGTAAATTTGAAGGATCACTTTACATTGATCATTCCTTTCTTCTGTTGAATATATTCAAATCTATAGGAACTAAGAGGTTTAGTAAAAATATTAGCAAGGTGTTCTTGCATTCCAATGAATTATAAAATTAAATATCCTCTAAGTGTGTCATCTTAAAAAAAATGGTTTCTTATATCTATGTGTTTATCACATGAGTGATTTTATAAGTTTTTAATTAAATAAATGAAACTTATATTTTCATAAAGTATTTGAGGTTTAGTAAAACTCATGCTATATTCAGTGAGTGCATATTGCTTCCACAACACTTGTGAACAACAACTTCCTACTGTCACATATTTAGATTCAACAATGGAAAGTGATATTGAGTGTTTTTTCTTACAATACCAAAAAACTAATGAATATCCTATGAAATGAAAAGTCCCAGATTTAATTTTCATGTCCATTCTATATCCACCAAATTTAGAATCCGAATTGTTTTTAATTCAAAAACATTTTTAGAAGAATAAAAAAGGCCTAAATCCAAAGTTCCCTTAAGATAATGAAAAATTCATTTTATAGATTTATGATGAGATTATTTTGGTTTGTCTTGATATATTGTTCATAATCATAATGAAAACATTCTATCTGTATGATTAGCTATTATGTAAAGTAAACTTCCTATCATACCTCTAAAAATAATTTGATAAATTAGTTTCCCAGCCTCATAAATATCTAATGTATTGGAGGTACTAATGGTAGTACTAGTACATTTAGTATTTCCATATCCAAATTTATTCAAAATAAATTTTATATACTTATGTTGGGATATAAATGTTACTTTTGGCTTTTGTGAAATTTGATAACCAAGGAAATATGTTAACTCACCCATGATACTCATTTTAAACTCAGAATTCATAAGATACACAGATAAATTTGTTAAAGATTTTTGAGTTGAACCAAATATAATTTCATAAACCTATATTTTTATAATCAAAATATTTTTATTTACTTTTTTTAATAAAAATATTGGGATCTGAAGGTCCCTTTAATTTTTTTTAATAAAAATCTAGTTAATCTATCATACCAAAATATAGCATATTTTTGAAGTCCATATAGTTCTTGGAAAGTTTATAAACACATTAAGGATGTTTTTTTCAACTAGGGGGTTGTTAAAAGAAAACCCTCTTGAACAAATCCATTAAGAAAAGAACACTTCACATCCATTTAGAATAGTATGAAATTAAAGAATGATGTAAAGGCTAGAATTATTCGAATTTACTCAAGTATTTATACCAGATCATAAACTTTCTTCATAATATATTCCATATTTTGGATTATAACCTTTAGAAAAAATTCAAGATTTATTTTTAATTATTATTCCCTTTTGATCACATTTATTCCAAAATACCCATTTTACTTCAATTATAGAATTTTTAATAGGTCATTCAACAATATTCCAAACTTTATTCCTTTAAAACTCACTAATTTCATCATGAACTATCTTAATAAAATCCGCATACCCTAAATACTCATTAGGATTCTTAGGTTCAAGTTGGAATAATAAATCTAGTTGTTCAATTTCTTTTATTATGTAGATTCTAGTGACAACTGGTTGATCGACATCTCCAATGAAACTTTCACTATGATGATTTCTAAGAAACTAGAGACTTCTTGGATTTTCAAAAGTATGTTCTTCTATAATAGGTAGAAAATATTCCTAAGGAATAATTTTATAAATATATTCTTTAGTTATTCCCTTTTGAAAAGAACATTCTAATAACGATACTAATTTACTTTTAGAATTAACATCTAAAGATATAGGTTGAGGTTGTTTGAATAAAAGGGATCAATTTCATCAAACATAACATGCCCTGATTCCTCAATAGTATAATAATTTTTATTAAAAACTCTATAAGTCTTATAAGTATTGGAATGACATAAAAATATTCCTTCCTCAGATTTGAGTTCAAACTTCTATAGACTATTTTTATAATTCAGAATGAATACTTTGAAACCAAAAATGATAAAGTAATAAAATTTTGGTTTTATTCCTATCCAAAACTCATAAATAATTTTATTATTAAAAGGTATAATTAAAAACCTATTTATAGTATAGTATTTAGTAAAAAAACATCAGACCAATTTTTTTAGCAACTGAGTATTCACTCAGCATGGTTCTAGTATTCTCTTGAAAAATCCTATTTCTTCTTTCAACAATATCTTTTTTTCTAGGGAGTTATAGGTGATGAAAATTTATGTTCAACACCTTTCTTACTAAAAAAAGTTTCAAAATCACAATTATCTAAATCTCCACCATGATCACTATGAGTAGTTATTAAGGAGATTTTTTTTTTCATTTTTAAATTCAGATACAAATGTTTTAAAATAACTAAAGGATTCATATTTATTTGTAAGAAAATAGACCCGAGTATATCTAGTGTAATAAACAACTAAGATGTATTCATATTATTTTCAACCAATAATTCTAAATTTTATAGGAAAAAATAAGTCCATGTGAACTAAATATAAAGCATCAGAAGTTAATACCTCACTAATAGATTTTAAACTTGACTTATGTTTCTTACCATATTGATATGGGTCCCATACTTTTGAAGTATCAAACCTATGTTTTCTTAGATCCTTAACAAGTCCTTTTTTATTTAACTTAGATAAGTCTATAAGGATACAATTTACTAACCTTATATTCCATAACCAATATTAATCTTCCATTTCACTAAGGAAATGTATGTCTTGGCTCCTAAGGCCTTCTATGTTTAGTGAGTAAACATTATCATGCTAATTTCTAGAAATAATAAAATCAACCTTGAAACTATGTATTGAACATTTATTATTCCTAAATTTTACAAGGTAACCTTTATCACATAATTGACTTATTATTATAAGGTTATTATTAAGACCAATTTTTTTTTGAAATAATAGATTTTCCAAGAAGAATAATATTATATATTTCGATAACCTCTCCGTGATAATTATCTCTAAAAGTCCATTTTCCTGCTTTCATCTTGATTGTATTCTTTAAGAAATATTTGTTTCCAGTCTTGTTCATGGAACAACCACTATCCATGTACTAAATGTTTTTTTGTTAGTACTATCTTTCTTTTCCTGAAAATATAATAATTACTTTTTTAGAACCCAAACCTTCTTGGGTCCAGTATTTGAAAAAAACTAATATCTTAGGTAATCAAATTTGTTTTTAATAATAATACTTATGAAATCCAAGAGATTGAACTTTTCAAAAAGAAAAATTATTTTTCCAGTGACCACTACATTGACACTTAGTGAAAAAATGTTCAATTTTAAGAACAAAGTAATTTAACTAAAAACAAGTTTTTTATTTGTAAAACCCATTCCATAATTATTACCAAGAAATTTAATTTGAATAAAAATTTTATCTAAATTTTCCTTACTAGTACCAAAATTTGAATAAAATTTCTTCAAACTACAAATTGTGGATTTTATTTTGACAACTATGTTATTATCCTCATTAGTAATAGTTTTGGAACTATGTTTTTAGAAATTATTTTCAAAACTATTTTTATCAGAAAAACATTTTTAAAAACTTTTGAAATAGATTCTTTTCATATATTTTATTATCAAGATCATTAGATAGATATGATATTTCATTTTTAAAAGAGTTATTCTCAAATATTCCTTAGCAAGTTTAGCTTTGGTATTGTCATATTATTTTTAAATATTTAAATTTTTATTTTCTAATATATTTTTTTCAAATATGGAAACTTCATCATAACTAGGTAAAGTATTATGTTCTTTTGATGTAAATTCTTCATTAGAAGATGTATAATATTTCTCATTTGGATAATTTTCTTTTAAATACATATTATTAAGCGTTTTAGATGTACGTAACTTTTCCATATGATAATTATTTACCATGTTTACTTTATAAAAAAGGATAATTTTACTCTTTCCAAAAACTTCATTATCTGTAGAGTTTTTAGAATTATATTCACCACTAAAACTCCTTGTTTCAA
Source organism: Viscum album (assembly GCA_963277665.1). NCBI lineage: Eukaryota > Viridiplantae > Streptophyta > Magnoliopsida > Santalales > Viscaceae > Viscum > Viscum album. The sequence continues at coordinate 705,527,451 of OY728121.1, read as the reverse complement.
AAGCTTAAAAACAAATTTTTTATTATTTTTATTATTTTAATTTACTTATGAATTCCTTCCCTTTTTGTTTTTCCTTTTCAACTTTGGAAAATTGGGTCGAATATGTCCAGTTTTATTATATTCATAACAAGTTAAATAAGAATATTTATTATCAATTTTATTCTTATGACCTTTATTTTATTATTATGATAAATCTTTTTGACCAAAAATTATATTCATCCTTCAAATTATATTAAATACCCATTCTATTAATGTTCTGATGTACATGAATCTGAGTAAACAAAAACTTTTTTTCCCTCAAATATTTCACAACTTTCTCAGATTAATGAACTTTATAAGGTACAATAGATGTTTTAGTAAAAAAAATCCACCATTTTTCATTTTCCCTTTCTCTGCATATCTTTTAAATATTACCTCATACTTCATGAGGGTTAAAATAAAATCATTAAGAGTTAGATTATTTAACCTCATTTTATAATCAACAAATATTTTTTACTACCACTCATTAGGAATTATATAAATTATCTTTTTAGAAAAAATATCATCATAAATTAGTTTTTCTATAAGTAAATGTAAACTATTTATTGTACTCAAAAAAATTTAGTGTATCTTAGAAAATAACTCTCCAGGTATAAAATCAGAGGCTTTGTAATTATCTATAAGCATAGATTTTCTTGTTTCCATAAAATATTTATCTACCAAAATGTGTAACTTCTAATTTACTCCAAATAATATTAGAGGATTCACATATATGACTATAGATATTCCTTTTCTTAGGACACAATACATTATTTATGATTTTTTAGTTCAATTGATATTCCAACTTCTCAATACTTTTAAAATATACAAATTACTTATTATAAATCATGTATTTTATAATAATCATCATCAAGTTATAAACTATGGTGTTGATACAAAAAGTTTTCATTCTATATCTCTAATATTCATAGTCATTCCCATCAAATATTGGTGGTTTTCTAAGATTTAAATTATTAATATATCCAACATTCATACCTACCATATTAAAACAATTGAAACTCTTTTACAAAAGTATACATTAGTATAAAATATTTTAGAAACAAAAATTTTATATCAAAACTTAAACAACAAGTAGTAAGTAAAGATAGTAAAACTTAACAAGTATATAAGCAGAAGAAACCTCATTTGATACCAATTTTATGATCATAAGAGTATCTTATTATGGGTATACTTACAAGAGGGAAGGGTGAATTATATTTTAAAAAACCCTTAAACAAAAAAAGACACAATCCTCTAAAAGTAAATATATTGGACTAAGACTTATCCTGATAATCATAGTGTCAAAATCAAAACCAAGAAACATATGATTATATTAGAGTAAAATAATCAGTATAATAGTTGATAAGATTAAATAAAATTATGTTATTTATCATATTAAAAGTTATACCAATAAAACAAATAGTATTGAAAGATAAGTACAAAGAATTAATTTCTATTATATTCCAAGGGGAATAGAAACATGTAAAAAAACAACACAATAGCTAATAAAAGTAAGGATTAATTACAAGTTATATATATTTTTTATTTTTTTACTTTAATATTAAGGTAGTCAATAACCTTGACTAATGGTTTCCATGGTTTTATACTTCCTATAATGTCTCTCGTTCCTTACCAGTAAAACCCTCAATATAAAGACTATAATAGCTATATCTTCCTATCCCCAAAAGCCCTTGACACGATGATCAAAATCTCTATTCTTATCCTCAGAAGCCCTCCATATGATGGATTAGATTCACTATATTACTATCCCCAAAATCCATTGATCATAATAATGATACAACATAATTAAAAAATAAAATGTTCATAAGGAAACATCCTTGATAAGGTTTCCTTAGACTGAAAACTCTATAATGAATAAAAAAGACTAAGAGCAAGCAGTTCACTCTAAGAAATCTTCAGAAGACTAGATTTTCAAATGTGATCAGCTCCAAACTCTTCAAATTATTGGATATTTATAGGTGAAGCTCCAACGATCATATTTCTGATTTAGTTTTAATGACCTCATATAGTTGACTCTTTAATAACTCACAATGCTATAGTATAACTGAATGTTTGAAGTTGTTCTTTTTTAGAACCATTAAAATACTAACATAATTCATGTTGATAGAAATAAGGATTATATATTACGACTATAAACATAGGATAGTCCGATGGAATTCCTTATCATTTTCAATATGGTAATCCTTATGATTATCACTATGATGTATCTATACCATAATCAGTATAATGGGTATAAATTTTATCAGTATGATAGACAAGTGAAAAGTCTAACTCATGATCTGATTAAAGTTAAATTTGATTAATCAAATTCATGATCAATCTGATGATCATAAGAAAGATTTATAGGATTATATTTTTAATATATTAGATCTTTTTATATGTATGGTAAATAGTAATTGTTTCTACAAAAACCTAATAAAACACTTGGGACATAAAAAGTTATTAAAAATGTTTTAAGAAAGTGTTTGTGATTTATAAAACTAATGGACTGAAAATGTAAGAAGTAATAATTTTGAATCAATAAATATAACACATTATAAGGTGACACAGTCACTTGACCCTCCTGGTAAGTTTAAAGTCTTCACATGATATGCACGTTGAACATGCGGTATGGTGTCATAATAAGTTCCATACTTAGCCATTTTTGAAATTTTTTGTTAGAAACCCATTTACTGATAAAAAAAATGAAATTCATCAGTAACATTATAAAAATTATTTGGTATTATCAAAATAATGAGGTGATGGTCTAACCCAACACTAACTACCATACCAATGAAAACTTAATCCACTAATTTACCAGTTATATAAAAATATAATTTACATGTAGTATGTATAGGGCTTCTCAAAAATTTACTTGAATCAATACCAAATCTCTTAAATGACACTTTAGAAAACATACATTGATATAAAAATATTCTATCATTTATTTGAAAACAATGATGTCCTGAAAAGAATTTTAATTCTCCCATAAGACTCATATCAAATTTTCTAGTTATTAAATTGATTTTTTAACAAATATGTTCACTAGAATACATGAATATGATATCATTAACATAAATCTATATAATAAAAATATTTTCTATAATATTTCATAATAAAAAATTAGGATCAACTATTCTTTTTTCAAATCTATTCATTAATAAAAATAATAAAATTCTTTCATACAATTCTCAAGGGGATTTTTTAGTACCATATATAGATTTTTATTGTTTTTGAACACGATGAGGTTATTTTTCATGTTAAAAAATAGAGGGTTTTTGACATAAAATTATTCAAAAATTAATCCATAATTCAATTTTTAAATCTATTTTATAAAGTTAAGAAAATTCTAAAGAAACATAAGTTAATAAAATCCTAATAAAATATAACCCAAAAAGAGTTGAAAAAGTCTCATCATAATCAATTAATACTTCTTGAAAAAAATTCTTGAGCCACACCCTTTATTTATTCATTATAATTTTTTCATAAGGATCTATTTTATTTATGAAAATCCTTTTAGTTCTAAAAATATAGGAAAATCTAAGTGGTTTAACTAAATTCCATACATAATTTCAAGAAAATTGATTAATTTCTTCATCCATAGATAAAATCTAATTATAATCATTTAAAACTATTGAATAATCATTAGGTACAAATTTTGAAATAAAATATGAGTGAGTCCAAAAAATCCCAAGGGAATTTCTAGTATGCAGTCTGGAATCAATTTTTCTAATTAATATTTAATAGGATTATATTTATGAATTTTTCAAGTCCTTTGGGGAAGTTTTTTAGTTTTAAAATTTCTCTCAGAAATGTGATATTCTTCATCAAAAATATCATATTAAGTTACATCTTATCTAAAATAAAATTCTCTAACATATTCTTCAATTTTTTTAAGTCTGAATTCTTATTCTTGAAATTATTCCCATCAAATTTAACATGAATAGATTCTTCAAAAACCAAGTTTATTTTATTGTAAACTCTATAGTATTTTCCCACATTAGAATAACCTAAAAATATTACTTCATCTAATTTAGAAGAAAATTTCTATAAATAATATGTAGTATTTAAAATAAAAAAATTATAACAAAAAAATTTAAAATATCAAACTTTTGGTTACTTTGCTTTCCATTATTTATAAGGGGTTTTCTTAATTATAGTTCAAAAAATAATATTATTAGATACATAATAAGAAATATTTAATACTTCATCACAAAATTTCTTAGATAATTCTAATTAGTATACATAGATCTATCCATTTATAGAATGATTATATTCTTCCAATCTATAAAATCATTTTTCTATAGAGATCTAGGTGTAGAGAAATTATATTAATAACCATTTTGTTCAATTTTTTTTCAAAGTTCATATTTATAAAATATCTATCTCTATCACTTACAATAGTTATTATTAAATAACCTTTTCATCTTGAACTAATTTATATAAAACAAAACACTTTAATAATGATTCATTTTAATGAGACAGAAAATAAAATCATGTATATATACTAATATTATCAATAAAAAAATTCATATTTTTAACTAGATAAACATTGAATTTGAATATTTCTAAATAAATATAAATGGAAAATTCAAGAGGCCTTATAATTTTTACTTCTTCAATATATTTGAAACTTTATTCTATTTTTTTGAATCTTATACAAGAATTATAAAAGTGATATTTTTCTATTTTGAGTCTAAGAAGTTACGATATAGGTTAATGTTTTGATATATTTTATAGTAATTTAAAATTTTCATGTCGAATCCTCCTATTCCATAAAACACTATTTTTTTGTAAAATATGACACTTAACATTTTTATTTTTCGTCTAAGAAAAATAAATAGAATAAATGTTTTCTTTTTTATAAGAATAAAATAATTTTGATTTTTTTGAAAGAAAATTATTTATCCTTTTTAAATTTTGAAAATATGACTTTATCACATAGTTATGAAAAATATAAGATTATTTTTTTAACCTTAAACATATAATAATTTATAAATAATAACCGAGTTATAAATATTGACTTTACAAAATCCTTTATCCTTATATTTTGAGTTATCTATAAATTTAATAGTGCCTTTATCGCGACTATTGCATGATAATAATTTTGATGGTTCTTTATTCACCTTCCTAGGGTAGCCACTTTCTATATGAAAAATATACCTATTAATACTTATAAAGAATATTTACTAAAAAATCAATCAGAAAAAAAATTTAGTATCCATTATACTTTGTGTCCAATGGGATAAGTAAAATATTTTTTTGATACCCAAATCGTATTTAAACATGTATTCTAGGGTAATATGGAAGTTTTTAGTAATTATTTTTTATGTCCTAAATATGGTGGTAATATTAATGAACTTTACCTTTCACATAGAACTTTAATTCTATATCTATATAATGTAATAGTATAAATACTTAAATTATAACTTTTCACAAATATTGTTTTATATATTTTAGGTATTATTCTATCATATACAAGTCCAATTTTATTTTTTTACTTTATTAATAAAGATCATTTTATCATAGTTCCTTTTCCTTGTACAAATGTATCTAATTAATCTTTTAAAACCACAATTTTTTTATTAAACTTTTCATTCTGTTATTGAACAATTTCTAGATCGCTATAAGAATTTTATAAAGCAATTGATGTTGTTTTTTAATTTTTTTCACTCTATTGAATAAGACTATTATTTTTCTCAAGTGTCATTTTATTTTTCCTTTTTAATTATCTATAAAACTCTCTTAATATTATAATAAATTTAGATAATTTTGGATTATATTTATTTAGTTCATTACCTCTATATTTTCTATAATCATAATCATAGTCAGAACTAAAACTGTAGTCACTACTAACCTCATTTATTGTAGATATTAATCCTATATTAGCAAACTTATTTTGATTTCTGGATTCTTTACTCAAATACGAGTCACCAATGCAACTTTATCTAGACACTAATTCTCTTTTATCCCTTTAACTATAATTTTTATCTTTTCTATCATGATTTTGGTTTGGGTAGTTTGAATTTATATATAATATATTTATATATTTGTAACATGTTAATTTAGAAAGATAATTTTATGTACTTGAGTTACCATTCTTATTTTCTTTTAGATCTACCTAAGAATAATAATATCTTAATTACTTTTTAATCATTTATTTCTTTTAATATTTTAGTAGAAATATTGTATAGGATGCACTATTTAACCTTTTTTTCATATCCTTGTATATCTATATTAGAATAGTCATTTAAAAAATCTATATTAGAAATAAATATAAAACCTTTATTTTTCATGGTATCCTCACTAGAAATTTTCTTCAGTTCCAATTCATAATGTATGTGTGACCTAATGAGTTCATCTAGGGTTTACTCATTGAAATTTTTTCTTTCATATTTGTAAGCCTTATTTTTATTCCAATTATTTTGGAGAGATCTCAAAACTATTTGAACTTCTAATATTTTGTTCAGGGATTCCCCATGTATGCTCATTCCATTGACAATACTTGTAAATATATAGAAAATTTTATTAATAGATTCTTCTTTTCAAATCATGAAATCTTGATATTTAGCTTTTAAAATTCTTAGTTTGGTTCTTTTCAACTTATCATTCCCATAGTTAGTAACCTATGTAATCCTTTATATATCTTGTGTTGTTTTTCATGTTGAAACGTGAGTAAATGAACATCTACTTTTAGCACAATATACAATATTCAAAAAATTGAAATTTTACACATACTTTAATGCTTCCTTACCAATTAATAAATCATGGTTATAATTAAGAATTTTTTTAGGTTTTTTCATTATAGTGTAGTGGTCAATAATTAGGTTCTTAATGTAAGATCCCATTAAATATTTCCAATATCCATAATCATTTCCACTAAAGTAGGGTATTCTTTGATGAATCCATCCATTATTGAAATTTGAACCTATAATCTCAATGAAGATATTTGACTTATATTATGAGGTCTAAGATAAAAAATTTCAGTATCAATAATATCAAAATCACTAAAATATTAGTAAACAGAGAAAAACTATCCTATCAAGGTTAATCTCTCATAGCTATTGTTCTCCTATGATGATATGTTAAGAGGGTGGGGGTGGGGGTCATTAACTGATTCATAACTTTGGGAAGTTTTAATATTTGAGTTAGAATAACAACAATTCATGTTTAGGTGTTGGTTAAATAGAAATAAAAACAAATAAAAACACCACTATTTTTACAGTATTTCATATCAAAGTGATCCTATATTTACTATTTAATTTTCTCCACTCCTCTAGAAAAATGGTTTTCACTAAATCCATACTTTTTTATGAGTTTCACAATTCAATTATAAGCTACCTTTTTTACTGGAGGTATATCCAACCGACCATAAATTTTAATGGGAGTAACAAACCAATATCCACTCTCCTTTTAAGTGGAAAGAAGAACTAGATTAAAAACTCTCTTTTATAGTTGTAGGGAAAACCATGAACACATAAATTTTGTAATGGAGGTATAACTGATACAATATTTTCCTTTATTAGGTAAAATTATAAACCCTAAATAAATAAAATAAAATTTACAAATATAAGAAATATTAAATTATTAATCTGTAACCAAAATAGAAAAGAGTAAAATATCATTACAACTTGATCACTTCCCAAAAAATTCATTTGAAATAATAAAGCTTATAATAGTGCATGTGACAATTAGATCACAGTAGTAGTTGCAATATAAAAATTTTAGTTCAAGAAGTTCATTCATCTATTAGATATTTATTCTTTTTTTGTTTCCTTTTATTTTTATAGAGAAATATACAATGGTTTAATCCTCAGTGTTTCATAAATCTCATTCATTGGTCAGATTAGTTAAGGTATTCAAATTGAGTATAGATATTTTGAATTTCAAAATAATTTCTTAATTCAGTATAATGAGTTTATAACCTCTATGAAAAAACAAAACAATTCCATGAAAAAAAATCCGAGATTATTATAAAATACTCAATGGAGAAAAATTCATCTTTTTTGTATTTTATATCCACCCCGATTAGTTGATCTTTAAATGGTTGTGGAACTCACCATTTGTATCCTATAAGGATGATAGAATGTAAAATTAAAACATTAAAAAAATATTTAATTCAAATATATGAAACCTAACTTTTCAAAATTATAACACAGAGATGTATGCGATAATTGAAACATAAGAAAAATTCAATTAACAAAAATACTTAAAAACTTTACAAACATAGGTAATTCATAACATATTTTATGTTGCTAAATTATTAATTCATAACATATTTAAACATAATAAACTCAATATGAAATTTAATTGTCTTAAGAAAAATCTAATGAACTTTATACATGGATGTTTCATCAAGAAGAAGTATTATATAATATTTTTGATTCAAAAGATATTATACTTGGGGAAATTTTCATACATAATGTCCTTAAAAAAATAAAGAGTAAAAATTTTCTATAATAGGAGATAATTTCATACATAATATATTTTAATATCCAAGGTGATACATAATATAATGTAAAAAATACATAATAGTTTCAACATTACAAAAAAATATTTCTGATAAATGAAGCACTTAGTTATGATACATAATAAATATTACATAGTGAAATTTATCAATAAAAAATATAAAAACCATAATAAATTAGATTAATAAGATTATATCTAGGTAATCCATCAGATTCCACATAATTCATAAAATAACAAAATAAAAAAAAATAAAATTATTAAACTTGTAATAAATAAGTTTTATAATAATCTTATATTTTTTACCTTTTTAATAATAAAATTGTGTTTGAAATTGTATATTTATTTAGATTAAAAATTAATTTTTAATTATTAAAATAATAGAACAAGATAGAAACGATTCAAATCCAATAATAAAAATCCAACAGTCAGCCAATTTAATAATATAAAAATCAAAAAATATAACAGAAGGTACATTTAAATAATGGTGAGAATTAGGAATAATATTCCTAATGTTTAACTCCTTTAACATAGTATTCTAATTACTTTACATTAAAAAAATAAAATTTTATGATTTTAAAATTTTTTTGTCTACATAGAATTATTTCTAATTTTTCTATCATCGTTATTCTTGGAACTCTTTACATAAAATTTTTCCTTGAAATATTTTAAAAAAATAATTTATATTAATATTTTCCCAAAATATGCTAAATCATTTTATTATATTAAGTGAAATACAATTTACTATTCTAACAAGAATAATAATTTATTTATTAACATTTAAACTTCATTAGGTCTAAAAATGATCCCACCATCCTCTTAGACATAACATTATTTTCATAATATCAGGATAATATGCATAAAATCCATTATGTTATAACATAATTCAAATTTTCTATTAGAATAACTATTTAAAAAATAAAAAAACAATATCCATATCTTTTATGGAATTATATGAGTTTATAGAGTTAATATAAAAATAATACTTTATTCTTTAAAATATTCCCCTAAGGATGTGATCCAATCCCTCATATTTTAACAAACAATTAGACAAAATATTTCATCTCAAATTAAATAGCTTTTATCCTTGTCCCCTTTTCAAGTATGTTATCGAATCTGATGAAACATAAACCACGAGTATCATCTTAAATTGTTAACAACAAAAAATTTATTAATAAATAACTTATATTATTATATAATATAAATAATATGAAATATACATCCTTTATTTGGATCCATTAGAGCTTGATAAATTCCTTTACATTGAAATACATGATTCAAAAAACCTGTATTTCATAACTTTAATGAAAACTATAATATTTATCAATTATTTTAGTATTTTTAAACTCCTGTATATTTACAACATTTGTAAAATATAAATGTTTCATCATATATTGTTAATAATAATAGAATTTATTTTTTATAACACTCACACTTGATATAGAGTTTCCCAAACCCCTTCAAGGAGTTTGGAAAAATTCCATCATATAGAAAAAATCCTTCCCTTCCTTACATTAACTTTTGGTTTTAATGAACATATGTGACTATTTTGAAGAATAATTATGAGAATATCTAACTAAAATTCCTTCTTCTAGTTTTAACTTTTAACCATTTGTACTACCAATATAGAAACAGAACATAGATATCACATGCCTTAGTTCACATATTCTAATTTTTTTGAGAAAAGAGGGTAATTTTTTTTGAACTCATTAAAATTTTTGGAACATTTCTAATGAATATTATATAATGAATTCAATAGATAAAAAAAACCTTAAAGGAAACCTCTAGTCTCTCCAATTTAATAATACTGTCAATCACATTGAGCATATGAGTAGAGATTAAAGTTACTTAGGTCACCATGAATATAATTATTTCGAAACCTTAAGCAAATAATTATATTATTTATATAATCATCTAGATTGACCTATTGAACAATTGAAACTATTGAATTTTTTGTAATGGGTTTATATAAAACAATATATTTTTATTTCTTGCTTTATAAGTTTTTTATGTTTTTTACTACTTTACAAAGTTTCTTTCATTAATATTCTTATTTATATAATATTTATCACATGGTTAAGTTGGTTAGTGATTTTGATAACATTTATATACAAAATAATGTTTTATTATATGATTATTATGTTTTACATTCATTTAATAAGGATTTTTATTAAATGCGGACCCATTAAAATGAGGACCCATTTTAAATTTATCATATCCTTTAGTGGGATAAGATCCTTATTTCACTATGCATTAAATTTTTTAGTCATGTAAATAATCAATGAATATATCTAGTAGACAATAATGTCAATTATATCATACATGACTCTTGGATATATGTGTGGATAACTCCTTACTCTAATCTATCATATGGATTCACTCAACTCAATTCCTTTTATATCACAATTATTATGGTTTATTATCTAAGTGTAACATAAATAAAATACCAAAAAATGAGACACCTAATGGTTAGGGACACCTCAATACATGTTTTAGTTACTAAAGATAATATTGAGGAACATGAATTTGGCATGGACTGCCAAGTTGGATGGTTGAGGATATGAAATGAGATGTTTTATAAGGACTTTAACTCATATTATATTTTAAGGGTATTTAATATCACCTTATAATATCATGTTATTACATTAAAATATATTCATACTTTTAATTATTTATATTGGAATCCCATTCCTTCCACCAAATCAATAGGTTAAAATAATATTAAAGTGTAACTCTTTACAAAACTCAAAGCTTCTATTACTAACCTAAATTAATAGAAAAATATATTTATACACATTCAAATACATCCCATGTATAAGGTATATGAAACCCTTTCATGTAAATGCTTAAAATCATAATAAATAAAAAATATACACTAGGGTGATCTTAGAGTGATAGATAACCAAACCCTAATTTTCTAGACAAGGTATATTCCTCCAGGAAAGTGAGTAGTCTGACGCAAAGTCAGAATTCTATTATTTAAACTGTGGACATATTAATTATCAAAGATAATTATGATATTTTTTAAATAATTTCTTCAAATAAGAAAATTTAATCTGAACAATTAAAATTAATTAATTATGAACAATCCATAACCTAAAAAATAAACTTATTTATATGATTCCTTAATTAATAATTTATAAAAACATTAGAAATTAAAATTATAATTTCAATACAAACACTTTATATAAAAATTAAAAAACATTTTATATAACAGGACGAAGGTACTTTTAATATTAATAGTTAATATCATGAAATATTTATTTATTATATGATTTATAAAAATTTATTTATTTAATAATAATCACTTTTTAAATAATAAATTTATAAAAATCTTCATAAATTAAATAAATATCACCAAAAAAACTTTTTAACAATTTATAAACAATTTCATAAATTTTTAAATACTATTCATAATTGGAATGTAAAAAAATTAATATCTTTATTGTATCGTATTTAATGATATACCTATATCATAAGAAGTAAATTTATGTGTGTGATAGGTTATGTATTAACCATCTATCATACATTATGATGGATAAAATATGGATCATGTATTAAAAAATCGGTGAATTAGACTTGTGTGTTATTAACTCTTCACTAACTAATATTAACTCTATGGTAATCTTATGAAATGATTTTGATAAGACATGTTAGGTTGAATGAGAGTAACCTTCATCACATGGGAAATGTTTTTTTTGGTATCTCCTATATCATAATAGTGATATGATATTGTATTTTCAGCATATGAATCAATTATATCACATCAGATGATTTCCCTTATCACACACTATGATATTTCAAAAACTAAAAAATCAACACTGAATTGTGTCATATGATATTGAATATCATATGTAATGAAGCTATCATATACTAAACTATAATTTATCACAAAAATAGACATAGTGAAATTCCTATATCATTGTTATGACAAATAATATAATAAAAAAATGATATATATTTCTTTATTTTCAAAATGATTCTAAGAATCAAATAATATGTTCAGGATTAGATACCACTGATTGTTTTCTAGGTATCAATTGATACTCATTCAAGGTTGAAGAAACAATTAAAAACATCATCTAAAAATCAACCTTTCTTGAAACCTAAAAAAATTATAAATATAAATAAAGTAATCACATTTTCCTTTCACTAATGAGAATAAACAACTATCTTCATCACAATGGTTTGATAAAGATCCCTTAGAGGCATCCAAATTAGTCACTCCTCAATATTTTATATAAAAGTTGAAATAATCATCTGATTCTCAGGAGATACTCTCCTACCTCCCACTCCATGGTAGTGTCTCAGGTGGTAAAGGGAAGTGGAGAAAGAGAGATTTATAGGGAGAGAACAAATTTGATTAAAGAAAATTAATAACTACTCATTCTCAACTAATTTTCCTCCTTTTAAATCCCTTAGGGATGATACATGTGTATAGAAGCATTTAATAACATGTTATGAGTAAATGAATTCATTTACATTTGTTTGTATCCCTCAAGTAAATCTTTCTCCCCAATAAATTTAATTATATAAAATGCTATACATTAATCATAGTGATGGAAAATTATTTAATGTTAGAACTTATGATATTATACTAATATCAATTTTAATCATGACACATGGATGATACCTCATGATTCTATGAATTATGATATGCGCCTAGACTATAATATGATAGTCTAAGGAAGTAACATGTAAAACATGATTTACGATATCCACTTATCATAAAATATGTTATATCACAGAACATAATATTTTTTATGTACATAGGGATTATCTCTATCACCTATACATATAAATTATGGACATGGGATTTATAAATGGATGAATAATATCCTATATTTCTCAAATTATTACCCAACTATCTGTCCCCAGTAATATTAAATAAGATCGAAGTAGTGTTGTGGCGATACAAAATATGGTTAAAGAAATAATTGGGGAAAATTTTATAGTTTTAAAATGATAATTATGAAATTTATAGATTTAGGAAATTGTTATTTGTTCTATTAAAATATCATATAATTAAGAATCTATTATATAAATCCTATAAATAAATATTTACTATCTACTCATGGAGAGAAAATATGTATAACTATCTCTAAGATCACTTTTTGTGGGACAATATTAAGGAATAGATTTTGGAATATACATCAAATTTCATGGTATACTATAAAGTTAAGGTCGATTAAGATATTCAAAGTGGATAATGAAAACATTACACGTATCATCATTGAAATGGGAGAACATCACCATGGATTTTTTCATGGGCCTTATAAATACATATAAAGAAAATAATTCCATATGGGTTGTTATAGATCATATTAAAACTATTAATCACTTTAAAACTATTTTATAATACTTATCACATGATCAAATTTATGATATATACATAAGAGAAGTGGCAAGGATGCACGGAAAACCATTATCGATTGTATTTGATCAAGATCTAAGGTTCCCCACTACATTATAGAGGAGTATTTAAAAGTAATTAAACAAAATGTTGAACTTTAATACGACATGTCATCCTTATAAGTATAATAAATTAGAAAATAACATTCAAAAATCTTGAGGGAATTATCAAATACTCTTATATTAACATTAAATTATTATGGGATTAATATCTTCCTCTTGAAGAAAGTTTATATAAAAATATCTCTCATTTATTCATTCTAATTGATTTTTATGATGATCTATATGGGAATAAGTGTAGAAATATAACATGTTTGGTTGATATTAGAGAGGATAATCTATTAGGACCTGAATTGGTTGAATAAATTTAAGAAAGGTTCAAACCATTTAGTAATACATTATAGATACACATAGTATAAAGAAGAGAAATAACATCAATCATCAATGAGACATGGAGTTTATGGTTTGAGAAAAAAATTGTTCGTTTGTATATCACCATGGAAGGGAGTCACGTGGTTTTAGAAGAAGGCAAATTTAAGTCCCATATACATTGTATAGAGGCCCAATATAATCATATATATATATAAAATTTATTTCATGGTTTAATTAATACATTCCACAAATAGTCTCACAAATCAAGGATTAACAATTTTATTATCTTTGTGATTATCTACATAAACATATTATTTTAAAAAACTTATAAATATTTATCTATAACCATTCTCTTTTATAACATCTTATATATATCTCATATGACATAATTATCTTTAAAAATTGGGGAATGGAAACAGAATAAGGTGTGATCTTGAATACCCAGAAAGGGAAATATATTAACTATTCATAATGATTAGATCATACATATGGGAAAAAACTTGAGTAAGAGAGTAATATAAGATTAAAATATTTTGAGATAATAAGTGATAAAAAACTTGATTTATGATTTAGGATCATGATATAGAAACATAAGGCCACATAAAGGTCATAAAAACATGGTTTAGAAATATATAGTGAACATGAAATCCCTAAAAAATAATGAAGAATATTTTCAAACATGGAATATCATAAAAAATTAGCATAATTTGAATTACATATGTAGTGGAACAAAAATAATCATAGGAAAACATTATAAAAAAATTCAAGTATGTCTATGCTTTAGTTTTTTGAAAAAATATAATTATATCCACCATTTAAAATTAAATACATGTTTTTTTATTTAGTTATAATCTATTTTTATAACCAGATGTTATAAAACATGATCGTTTTAAACTAGTTTTTTAATTGGGGTGTTGTTCATGATTCCTAGATCATAATAGGAACCGGAAAATATTTTTTAAAATAATTTATAAATATATTATTTCATTTATTAATTGTTTTGGAAATGTTCTGTGATGATGAAAATGAAGGCTAGATCGTTTTGGTGAGTTTAATGAATAAAAGGTGATATATTAATAACATAATTAGTTATTGATATTATGAATGAATATTAATTTAGACATATTAAATAAATTATTATTACTTTTTTTTTTTACTAGAATACAAAATTCCTTAGTCATCAATGATATAAACATTATAATATGAATCATGTAGGTGGTAAAAATGACCTAAACAGAAATGTGTTATAATAAATGAAAAAGTATGATATATTTTTATATAATGATAATATAAATTTTAAATAATATTTAACACATCAAAATTATAATATATATTCATTATAAATTATTATAACCATATAATATGGATGATTATGAAAAATGAAATTCATTTTTCATAGATGCAGTAGTCCACAAGTTTGCATGATTAACGATCCCATTTCTCAATGAATGGGTGGAATGATAGTATATAAAAATAATAATTTAATAATTATATTATTGGAAAATAAAACCTATTAATTCATAAAATCCATATTTGTTACCATCATTGAGATATGATTACACAAAACAAACACCAGCGCGTCATGGAAGCGGTAGTCCGTATATTCTCCTGATCAATGATATTCTATTTTTAGTGGATGGAAATGGTTGGATATTTATTGAATAATAAAAATAATGAAATTAAAATATAATAATAATTATTATTTCATTATATTAACATTGTTATAAATGATTTTATAAAGAATTGGAATAAAATAAAAGACTAAGAGAAGTTAATAGTCACGTTGGAAGCTTGAGTTTTATCTTGGAAAACTCCTTGGAAGTGAAGGATTTAAGACAACACAAGGTGAAAAAATTATTATTTAGGTGCTGTGAGTTATAATAGGAGATATATTATAGAATTTTAAGGACGAATTCATAGTATAATTGTAATTTGGTGTGGTGGAAGTGGTATCATTTTATAAGAGAATAAAAGGTCACTTTTGGAATCACACATCATTTTTAATAATTCCATGATAATTTTCAAGCTCTAATGGATAAAAATTGTACAAATAAGGAATGTGGGAAAATATAAGGTCTATTATCCTCTCATACATTAATTTTTATGCATCATAAAATTTATTTAAGGATTTGTTTTTTTATTTTAATCTTTTACCAAAATTATCTTTTACCCTCATAATTTATTTTCAACCTCAGTAATTATAAACAATGAAAATAATTAAGATTGAATAATTTTAAAAAATTTGATTCTTTTCTATTTATATTTTAAAATAATTTTAAAACATAAAATATCTATAGGTGAGAGAAGTTAATTTTAAAATAAACACACATAATCACGTAGAAACAGTTAAAAAACATGTTTATGATTTAAATTTATAAATAAGAGAAAGTTATCCTGGGTAATTATTTGAATGGAATTAATTTATTTATTATAAAACAAGTAAAATAATGATGTTTTTATGGAAATCAGAAACCAAATTTCACCATCTAAACACTTAATTTGAGGAAAATATCCAAAATAATTGTTTTTATAAAAGAAAACATTAATTTTTTTTAAAAACATTGGACATATGATTATAAGTTCAAATAATATTTTAAAATACATAAATTTATTCCTTAAATAAAATCATTATTACTTTAAAGGTTTTTCAATATTCTAGGAAAATCTTACATAATGATGAAATCCTAAAAATTATAATTTTCAAAAAAATTGTATTTTTGACTGAAGATCAACCTTTATAGAAAAAAATATAAAATTAATACCAAGTAAATTTTTATATGAAAAATTAAATATTGAATTTATTTTATAAAATTTAAATTATAAAACTTATAAATTTATATTCTAAAAGAAAATTCATAATATAAAGAAAATAGATTTATTGAAAATAACATTTTTTCAATATTAACTCATATTAATTATTTAACCTCTAAATATTTAATTGTTTACCATATTAGTATTTATGATAGATTTATTAATAATTTTATCATAAGGAGTTTTTATTTTTTTTTCATTTGGCGTAGTTTGTAACACAAGTTATCGAACATAACATCAGTTTCACAAAGTGTTTAATTCTAGTTCGTGACATTCATCCCCATTAAAATAATTCAATTCTCAAAATTTTATTACATATAGGAAAATAATAGAGGGTAATTTTCTATTATCACATCCTTAGGTTCTCATTTAGATTCATAAAACTTATGATTCCTCCAAAAAAAATTACTATAGGAGTGGTCTTGTTTTGTAACACCTTATCTCTTCGATATATAATTTATACTAGTTTTTACACATATGAGAGATCATTTTCTAGTTGTATAGATTATAAATTCATCACATGTGATGGGTCTGGTATGTACTTTCTCAAAATAGATATATGGAATACATAATGTACTTGGGAGAGATCATGGGGTAGTGTTAAGCGATAAGCTACTTCCCAAACATGATCAAGGATCTCGAAGGGACCAATGTACCTTGGGCTTAGCTTGCCATTCTCCCCAAATATCATGACCTTATTCCATAGAGATATATAGAGGAATTAAATGTCACTAAATTCAATATCTAGATCTCATTTATTTTTATATGCATAACCCTTATATAAAATTTATCCTTCATTCATATACCGCTGAATGGTTTGAACATTCTCTATTATTTCTTAGACAAGGTAGGGACCAATCAGCTTCCTCTCTCAAACATTATCCTAGCATGTTGGGGTCCAAAATATTTTAGTACATAGAGCTTAATATTGTTATATCTGAATGATATAATGTAATCTATTTTTATGTGAGTACTCTACCTAGGGAATGTATTTATACCAACATACTTGGAATTTCATCAATTAAGATCTCACCATGTCATCCAAAGTTTTGATGGTCTTATTAGATTCACCATATGTATAAGTGTGATAAGAACTTCTAAAACACTACTCTATATCTAATTATTTCTGAATAATTTTATTTAATAATATGGTAAACCATATGTCTCAATTATATACAATAAATAATAGAATCCCATTCAGTCTTACACCTCTCTTAAGTATATATCATAGAGTTAGATAAAATATAAATCTTCATTAATGGTGATAAAATGTGACAAATTTGTAAATCGATCAACTACATCCCAAATAAAATTATGGATATTATATTTATTCATGAGTTACATAATAAAATACATGGCATTTTCCCATTTATATATTGATATGGGTAATGTTTTAAACAAACCCTTAGATTTTTATTGTTCATCATTAATTTTTGGGAATACCAAGAATCAAGATGTGTATTCTTTATGTTTTCTTCTTCATTTAATCCCAATAAAAGTTTTCATTTATTTCCCAATACATATTTATGATACCAAGATTAATAGAGACAAATTATCTATAAGTATTATCTAAAACTTAATTCTTTATTAATGGTTTTTATGTGACACATATCTAGTTTCCAAACCTTATAATATCGTCTTTATCAATGATGGACACTATAATACTCACTATATTTTTCTATAGATTTGAATAATCTTTATAGGATTATTTGAAGTTATCATGGATGGATAGTTGAGAAATAATTTTGGAAAGATAGTATTTTTATCCTTCACAAATGATTTCAAGATTCATCCATTGTAAATCCATTAGTATTGAATCTTTTTCAATCCTTATCATGGATAAGAGAGAATGATCCTTCCTACTATGGCAATCAACCACTTATTTTTTTCCCAGGGTGGTAATTTATTTTTAATTTATAGTCATTGACCAGCTCCAACCATCTACTTTTTCAAATTTTTAGATATTTTTTGTGTGAATATAAACTTTAGGCTCTTATGGTTATAATACATATCCCACATCTCACCATAGATATGGTTTTCCAAATTTTCAATCAAAATACTTCTGATAATAATTCCATATCATGAGTTGGTTAGTTCTACTCATGAGTCTTTAATTTTTATTATGTATAAGAAACTACCTTCTCATTCTTTATAATAACACATCCAAAACCCTTCAAAGAAACATCACAATATATCATAAGCCCTTATTTATTGTGGGGTAGTGCAAGAACATATTTAGTGACCAAACTCTTCTTAATATCCTTGAATATTTCATCACATTACATTTTCCAGAGAAACTTCACTCCCTTACTATTAAACTTGGTTAATGGATTGTATAATAATTATAAGTTTCTCAGAAAACATCTGTAATATCCAGAAAATCCAATAAAACTTTGGATCTTAGTCATAGATGATGGTATATACCATTTTTCAATTAAATACTACTTTGATGTGTCTACATATATACCATCACTAGTGAAAACCTATCCTAAGAAGGATACTCTTTGCAGCCAAAATTCACACTTGCTAAACATGTAGTATAATTTCTCATTTCACAAGGTTCATAGAAAAAATCCCACATACCCTTCATGTTCCTCACTGCTCTTAGAATATATGATAATTCCATCCACAAAGACTACCATAATTTTGTTAAGGTAATATCCAAAGGCCTTATTAATTAAATCTATAAAGGTAACAAGAGAATTTATAATCCAAAATGGTATCACTATAAAATCAAAGTGTCCAAACCTTGTGGGGAAAATTTTCTTTGGTATATCTTATCTCCTTACCCTCCATTGATGTGATCTGGATCAAAGGTCAATATTTATGAAATATTTAGCTCCTTGTAGTTGATTGAATATATCATAAATATGAAGAAGTTGATATTTGTTCTTGATCATGATATTTTTTTGTATATGATATTCGATGTAGAGGATTAATAATCCATCCTTCTCGTTAACAAAAAGCACTGGTTCAACCCAAGGAGAAGTAATGGGGCATATGATTCCCTTATCTAGATTCACTTATAGTTTCCTATTTAATTATTCAAACTCAATCTAAGGCATTCTATAAGGAATATTTTAGATAATCATAGATCCACGTATGAGGTTGATTGAAAACTCAAAATAATACTCTGGGGGAAGGCCACAAATTTCATCTAAAAATACATAATTATACTCCCATACAATAGGAATGTAATTAAATTCGACTTCATCACTAATCATTTATGTAAGGAGTATATCATTTCTAGGAATCATAACCCATATTATAGAATTTTTCTCATAAGGGAGCTCATAATCATTCATGTATTAATATTTGATCACATGATGGTTGAGGATTTGAAATTTTATCCCCTTATCCTGATAATTGTTATGTTCTCGATGTTGAGATAACCAATCCATATACAAAATCACATAAAATTCATAAAAAGGGAGAGACATAGATCCACATAGAGTATCCTATGACAAACTTCTATTAGAAAACATTAATATATTCTAGATGATATCATCATGTCGCCGATGGTTTTTAAAGATAGTTCATTAACCATTGTTCATAGCTTTCATGAACTCCACCTTTCTTTTATTATCCCCAAAATAAAGATAGTCCCCAATTTATATCTCTGAATTTAGTGAACATTGAACAGTATCCTCATAGATTCCAAAGTTTCTTTTGGATAATTCCCTTTAAAGACTTGTTTTTAATCCACCAAAGAAATCGTCAATATTGGTTTTAGATTGGAAGATATAACCTGATGCACACCTTGAGAGTGCAATGAAGTTTACTTTATAAGCTCCAAATAATTCATCCTCCTTCTGTTTCATATTAAGGAATTCCCACTATATCATTGTGTGAATATTTTTAGGAAAGTGATTGATGGATAATAATTTCTTGAAATACTTCCATTACATAGATTATAATTCCTTCATTTCCATTGTATTATTAATGAGACCCCCATTGGTCATCCTTTCATTCCAAATGAAAAAAACTGAAATGAACTTCTCATTATCTAATCAATAGGGGATGGAAAATATCTTTTCCTTCACATTTATCCATTTTTTAGTAATAAGTCGATTTGAAGATCCATTGAAGGAAGGTGGATGATTAAATATAAGGGATTCAATAACAAGATACTCTCTTTTTTGTGTGTTTGGGAACTCAACATGATTCCTATTATTATTTATAGGCAGTGAGTTTTTCATAAGAATTTCTAGGAGTTTTTTCACAATAACTTCCATCCCATTTGGTATCTCATTAGAATAATCTCCACACAGTCCCTCAAACTTTTTATTATATCAGTTACTCCTTTTTCTAGAAATTAATCCAAATAAAATATTGTTTAGGGACATAAGTTAGTAAAAGTAGCGAGGAAAACATTAAATTTATAATAAATAAATCATAAATGATATACATATCCTAAATTAAGAACCTATAGGATTAAATATAAGTTATCCATTGTAATTTTCTTTTTTTATGTTCTCTAAGCTAAACATATTAAAATCCTTCATCATGGTTCATAAAGACAATGTGAATTAACCAAATAATATCCTCTATGATTATATAGATAGGTGTAAAGTCTTTTTCCCACTCATCATGAATTAGGGTGGTGATTGAGTTAATGATCATCCAAATATTTTAAAGGTGATTACCCCTAGGTGCATCAATGTCGTAGTTGCATCCACTTTCCAGTATCTAGATAGAGATGTATTGTTAGGAAAACCACATAATATCTACTTTGTCGAAACATCATGATGATATACAGTACTTAGAATCAATCATATATTTATCACTAAATTTATATAAATTAATCTCACAAATAAATGAAACCTCCCTTTTAAACCAACTATGGGGACCCAAGTTAATCATACATAAATAATCCACTTATTTCATGGTTTAATTAATACATTCCACAAATAGTCGCACAAACCAAGGACTAAATTTTTTAATTTATGATAGAAAAACTACAAAAAAATATTATTTTAAAACCCTCATGAAAATTTCTCCATAATGTTTTTTCCTCTAGACCCTCTTATTGACATCTCATATGACACAAACATCTTCATAACCTGGGAATAAAAACATAATAAGGGGTGAGATTGAAATATCAGTAAGGAAAACATATTAAATATTCAAAATGTATAGATCCTAAATATAAGGGAAAAAATTAGTAAAGAAGTAATATTAGTTAAAATGACAATGAGATAATAAGTGAAAAAAATAATTTATTGATCATTAAGGATCATGGAATAGGAATATAATACCAAAGAAAGGTTATAAAAAAACTGGATTAAAATCATATAAAGAATATTAAATCAATACCTAAGAAAGAAAAATATATTTAGAACATGGAATGTTGTGAAAATTTGGTATTTTAAAAAAATAATTCACAGTTTATAAAAATATTGGCCCAAAAATGAGAATAAAAAACATTGTTAAAAAATGAATGTATGTCCACCATTTAATTTTGTGAACAAATCCAAGTATGTCCACCCTTTAGATTTTTGAAAAATCCGAGTATGCCCATGAATCATTATAACATGAGATATAAAAACCTAACCAATAAATTGGATGTAAATATAAGACCACATCCATCATCATACATATATATGAATTCCGCTTAAAATCAAATCATTCATCTTATCATAAACAACCCATGGGAAGAAAAACAGGCTTCATAACTTATCAAAATGGAATCACATAAAAAAATTATCATTTGATAACAAAACCATGATCACCATAAAATATCATATATCAGGTGATTTAAGAACCATTAATTTGTTAAAGAAAAATACTTTTAAAATAAAGAGAAATCACAAAAAAATATTTTTCTAATTTTTTTAATACAATCTAAAAAATATCTAATTTTCAAGTCACATTACATTTTTTTAATTAGGAGGAAAAAAATAAAAAAAATCATTGAAAATAAATTACAATAAATATACCATGAAAATAAATAAATCGTTTTTCAAAATGTGATGTAGAATGGAAGAATATATAATAATTGAAAGTAAAATCCTTTTAAATATTTTAAAACAGCTTTATGGAAAAACCCACATTGTTAAAAGGATATCGAAACCATGGTTTTAAAATTAATGTAAATTTAATGGTTAATGCATATTTTTTTTATTTTCCACTGTTGAAAAGATAATATTTCCATGAAGTTAAAATGTGGTATAAAGAGAAAATCTATTTAAAGATATATGAATTATTCTTCGTAAAATTTAATTTCCAAAAAATTATAGATTTATCAAGGAATAAGAATTTGGTGTCAAAGATTATTTAACTATAATGGAATGTTTAAATAAAACATAAAACTATCATACATTATAAATTATTATACTTTAAATGTGTTTAGACAAATATAAGTGATTATGACCCAAGGGTAGGATTTGAGTCACAAATGCCCCTTACCTTTACACCTACCTAGTGGAATATGATATAACCTCCTATATCAAGAAATAAATATATTAATCTCATATTTAATAGAATTATTTATATATATAAAATTTTATAAAATTCATTTAGGAATATTCAATAGATGTTTATTTTTTAGTTATTATCTATTTTCAAAATATAGTGTCAGATCATTGATTGTTTTAAACCAGTTCTGTAATGGTGGTGTTACTATTCATTATTCTCCATAATTTCATAATTAATAGATAAAAATAGGTACTTAAAAATATTTTTTTAAAATAATTTATAAATTATTAATTTAATTTCTTAAGTGTTTTGGTAATGATTAACAATGAAGAAAATTAAGACGAGTTCGTTGGAGTGAGTTTAATGAATAAAAGGGATATATTAATACCGTATTTATATATTTGTTATTATTACTCCAAAATAATTTATAAATCCTTATTAAATTATTATTATATATTTTTATTAGAATATAACATTCCTTAATCATCCATGACATAAACATTGGTGCATCACTCATATAGGTGGTAAAAATGACCTAAATTAGGGTGTATTATATTGATTAAATGAGTAAACAAAATATTATACAATGTTAATATAAATTTTAAATAATTTTGAACATGTGATAATTATAATATATGTTCATTAAATTTATTATTATAACCATCCAATAAGGGGGGTACTGAAAAATGAAATTCATTGTTCATGGAGGTGGTAGTCTGTATGTACACACGATTAATGATCCCATTTCTAAATGAATGGGTGGAATGATAGTATATGAAACACTATC
Source organism: Viscum album (assembly GCA_963277665.1). Lineage (NCBI taxonomy): Eukaryota > Viridiplantae > Streptophyta > Magnoliopsida > Santalales > Viscaceae > Viscum > Viscum album. The sequence goes on along the minus strand of OY728121.1, from coordinate 705,503,168 downwards.
ATTTTAGAATTATATTTGTGATATATAGAAATTATTTATTAATATAATAAATATGTGGTACCATCCTTGAGAGATGATGATGGAAAAACCCCATTGTGTCGTAGAGGTGGTAATCCGCACGTTCGCATTAATGATGTTATTTTGTTTTAATATTGGATAGAAATGACTGAATATTTGTTTTATAATTAATATAATAAAATTTCAACATAATAATGAAATTTATTTCATTTTATTAACTAGTTTTTAAAATATTTTAGGAGGGATTGGAAAAAAAATAAAAGACTTAGAGAAGGTCATACTCATGTTGAAAGCTTGAGTTTTATGTTGGAAAACTTATTGTAAGTGAGGGACTTAAGAAAAATTAGGGTGAATAGAATATTATATAGGTGGAATATATATTTCTATAATGGGAAAAAGGCCATTTTTAAGTTATAATTCTATGTTTTAGTGTAGATTTAAATAGTGGAAGTGGTATCCTTTTATAAGAGAAGAAAATGGACATTTTAGAAAGACATATCATCTTTAATAATTAAATGACACTATTAAAGTTTTAATGGATATAAAGTTCACAAAGAAGGATTTTGCAACACGATTAGTTTGAATCTACTCTCATTTATTCATTTTGAGATAAGTTAAGAGTTATCTAAGGTTTTTGTTTTTTTACTTTTAAAATTTTAGCCAAATTTACTTTTACCATGGTAATTAATTTTTAACCTCAGAAATTAACATTATAGAAAAAAATTAATACTGGATAAATTTAGAAAAATTGAAGATTTTATTTCAAATTTAAAAATATTTTTAACACATAAAATTTCTAAATTTGAGAAAAGTTAATTTTAAATTAAACATACATAATCACAAAAAAAGTATATTTTATAAAAAAATATTTTCAAGTTTTAAACTTATACATGAGATAAAATTATATTGGATATAAATTTTAATGAATTAAATTGGTTTATTAGAAAATAAAATAAAATTTTGGATATTTTCAAGGAAATCAAAAACCTAATTTCACCATCTAAACTCTTAATTAGAGGAGACGATTTAAAACATTTTTTTTGTTTTAAATAACATTTTTATTATGTTTTAAAAATATTGGACATATGATTATAAGTTAAAATAATATTTTAAAATGAATAATTTTATTTCCTAAATGCATATTTTATTACTTAAAATGTTTTTTAATTTTTTATGATAATGTTACATAAAGATAAAATCATAAAAATTTTAATTTTCTCAAAAACAGTATTTTTGACTAAAAATTTTCCTTTTTAAGAAAAAAACGAAAAAAAAATCATACTAAGTAAATTTTTATGTGATTAATTGAAAAAATAATCTTATTCTATAAAATTTAAATTCTAAAAATTGTAAATTTAAAGTAAAATACATAATATAAATAGAATGGATTTTATTAAAAGTAATTTTTTTCAATATCAACTAATATTAATTATTTAACTTATAAATATTTAATCGTTTACGCTATTGGTATTTATTATAAAAATATTAATAATTTTATCTTAATAGGTTTTTGTTTTTTTCAATAGTTGTAGTGTTTAAGGAAAGTTATCTAACATAACATCTTTTTTATAGTGTCTGGAATTTTAGGTCGTTACATTATATTACCTTAAGAGAATTCCATTATGGAAATTTTATTAAATAGGGGAAAAAGAGAAGGTTATTTTCTCTCATAACATAATAATTTTCCCACATAGATTCCTTAAAATTATGATTCATCCACACAACTTTTACTAGATGATTGGTATTGTTTTTCCATACCTTATCTCTTTGATCTAAAATTTCCACAGGTTGTTCATCATATTAGATATCATGTCTCTGTTACAAGGATTATGAATTCAGTTCATATGATGGGTTTGGTATGTACTTCCTTAGAAAAAATACATAGAATAAATCATTTACATGGGAGAGGTAATGAGGTTCTTCCAAGAGATAATCTATTACCTTTAAAGGATCAATGATCTCAACAGGACCAATATACCTATAGATTTACTTATATTCCTTCCCAAATCTCATTTCCTGCTTCCATGGAGATATCTAAAGGAATACCTTGTCACCGAATTCAATCTCTATATATCATAAATGAATATATGCATAATTATTCTATCGACTATGTGTCTATTTCTTTTTCCACTAAATGGTTTGAACCTTATCCATAATTTCTTGGACAAGGTCAAGACCTATCATCTTACTCTCTCTAACTTCATCCCAACAATTTTAGAGTCCTAGATATCTTCCTATATAAAACCTCATATGGTTATATATGAATGATATAATAGAAACTGTTTTTATATGAAGACTCTACCAAAGGAAGGTGTTGACTAAAAATCCTTGATATTCTATTGAATATGATCTCAATATCTCCTCTAGAGTTTAGATGGACACCTCAGAATGACCATTTTTATGAGTGTGATGTGTAGTATTGAAACTCAAATACATATATAATGCTTTCTAAATACATTTTTAGAATCATGAGTTAATCCTTGGATCTCGATCTGATACAATGGAAAGTGGTACCCCATGCAGTCTTACCACTTCTATTATGTATATCTTGGAGAGTTTTTCAAGATAGAAATATTCTTTTGGGGTGATAAAATGTGATGATTTTTTAAGGAGACTGAATATAACCCAAACAACATTATATCCTTTATATGTTTTTTGGAGTTCCACATCAAAATCCGTGGTAATATTTTCCCATTTTCATATTGGTATATGTAATGAAAAAAATTACCTTATAACTTTATCATTAATCCTTAAATTTCTAGAATACCAAGCATTGAGATGTGTATTTCATGATTCCCCCCTTTATGTTAACCCACCACAAGTTTTTTTAGATCTATAAACACCTTCATGATACCTATATGAATATATAGGGATAATATATGAGTATCATCCAAAAGTTACTTATTTAGTTTTGGTTTTTATGGGACACATATCCAGGTTCCAAATCATATAACTCCATACTTATCAAGGTTGAACTATAGAATACTCACTACTATTTTATATTACTGTGCATTATATTTATAGGCTTCTTTGATCATCTCATTATGGATGGTTGAGCATTAATTTGGGAAATATGGGTTTTTGATATTTCCATTATGATTTTATGACTCATCCATTACAAATACATGAGTATGGGATATTTTTTAAACCTCATCATGGATAAGATAGAATCATAATTCTTACATAGGGCATTATATACTTTGTTTTTCTTCCCAGGGTGGTAATGTATTGAGTATTCATAGTCTTTGATCAGTTCTAACCATATCCTTTGGTGCAATCTCATATCTTTTTTTGTGTTATTTTATACTTTAGGATCCTATGGTTTTTAAAAATATTTCACTTTTCACCATAGATTTTATGCCACAAAAGTTTCAATGCAAACACTATTACTGATAGATATAGATCATGAGTTGGATAGTTATTCTCATGAGTCTTTAATATTCATGATTTATAATAAATTAACTGCTCTTTATACTTAAGAAAACATCCCAAACCATTCAAATAAGAATAATTGTATATCATTAACCCTTATCTACTATAGGGTAGCTCAAGCATAAGTACAATGGCCAATATCTTCTTATTATCCCTTAATCTTTCATCACATACCATTGTCCATTCGAACATTACTATTTTATTGATCACCTTGGTTAGTTTATTGAATAATCATGAGAATATTATAAAAAAATAAGAAATATTTTAATAATCCAAGAAATATTTAGATCTCATTCTCATAGGTTGGTCTCAACCATTTTCCAATTACATATATCTTGGATGTGTCCATAGATATACCTCATTGGTGATAACATGACCTAGGAAGTAAACTCTTTGAAACAAAAAATCACACTCTCTGAACATGGAATATAATTTTTTCTTTCATAAGGCCCTTATAAATATTCAAAAATCTCTTAAGATTATTTATTTCTCTCAGAATATATGATAATGTAATTAAAAAAACTACCACACATTTTTCATGGTAATCTCTAAAGGCTTTATTCATCAAACCCATAAAGATATTAGGATAATTTGTAAGCATAAATGGATTCAATATAAATTAACAGTGTCTATACCTTTTATATAAATATTTCCTGGGTAATCCTCTCTCTTTACCCTCAATTGATGATATTCAGATCACATGTCAATCTTTGAGAAATCATGATCTCCTTATAGTTAATCAAACACATCATCAATATAGGGTAGAGTATATTTTTTATTTTTTCTGATATTGTTAAGTTAATGATAAAAAATTCATAAGAGCATTGATATGTACTTTTTCTTAACAAAAATAACTAGTGCACAAAATGTAAAATAACCCTGGCATATAAATCCCTTATCCAGATTCTCTTATAGTGTTTTCATTAACTCTTCTAATTAAATAGTAAATATTCTATAAGGAATTGTTGAGATAGTAATAAATCCAGGTACGAGATTCATTGAAAACTCAACCTCATACTTTGGGGGAGTCTAAGAAGTTCAACCAAAAATACATCAGTACACTCTCATACAATAGAAATGAAAATAATTTTTTACTTCATCCTAGATCATTTGATCTAAGAGTCCCACATTTTTGTGTATCATACCTCATATTATATAATTTTATTAAAAAGGTAGCTCATAATCATCCCTATATCTATATTTGATGACATGATGGGTGGGAATAAGAAATTATATATTCTTATCCCAACAATTGATATGTGTTTAATATAGGGATAAAAAATCCATAAACAAAATCACATAAAATTCAACCAAGGTAAGTAGAACTATATCCATAGGGAGTATCTTCCAACAAAATTCTATTAGAGAAGATTTATTTATCGTAGATGATATCAACAAACCATAAGGGGTTTTAAAATATAGTTTATTTCACATGGTTAAATGTGGTAAATAAATATTCTTTTAAAACATTTGTGATATAAAACATTGTGAAGAACCAGAATAAAATATGGAATTTTCAGATCTATAGTGAAGAATGATTGTACCTTTCACCACTTCATTATCATGATCCACATTGAAAGTATTGATACCATAAAATCCCACTTTATATTTTGGTTTAAGAAGTTAATTAGGTCTATTATCATCAATAGATTCAAGGTTAGGGTAGTTATATTAATAATTCCAAAAAACTTTTAACTTGAATCATTGAAGTGTTGGTGGAACATTTTTCAGATCCTTCTTCTCATTGGTAGAGTTAATCAGCCTCTTAGAAATAGTTTGATATTTTTGTATAATATGGACTTCACTATAACAATTAAAACCCTACCCAAATACCTTGATGTAGTTTCTCAAGATCTTACTCCTTTATTTTTGACACGTAGGCAAGCAGACCTTCTTTCCCCTTGTGGATTATCAATGTAGCTTCTAGTATACTCCACCTTTATTTTCTTATCCCTGAAATAAAGAGTGTCCAAAATATATATCTACACCATTAAAACACATATAAAATTATCCTCATATCTTCTAATGTTTCTTATAGGAAATTTTATTTGAAGACCAAGTTTTAATCAATTAATGAAAAAGTCGATCTTGATTTTAGTTTGGGTGATATAACTAGAGGCACACCTTGCGAACCTCTTTAAGTTTACTTCATAAGTGGAAAAAAATTAATCCTACATTTGTTTCTTATAAATTAATTCATGATACATATTTTTTGAGAATATTTTGATTAAAGTGATTCATAAATAATAATTTCTTGAAATCCTCCAATTACATAAAGTAAAATTCCTTATTTTTCATTATATACTTAATAAGACACCCCCATTGGTCGACCTATCCTTCTAAAAAATAAAAAACAAAAAAATATTCTCATGATCTAATTACTAGAGGATGGAAAATATATTTTCTATTGCATTGATCCATTTCTCAGTAATAAATTGATTAGAATAGCCACTACTGAAGGGTAGATGACAACCCATAAAAGATTCAATAGAAATATGCTCATTTTTTGGTGCATTGGGAGCTTAAAATTATTCCTATTATTATTAATATCTTTTGAAAATTATGTGATCATTTTTATTATTTGTTTACACTAACTCCCATACCATTTGAAATCTCAGTAAGACAATCTCTACATTTCACATTACACTCATTATTAGCACGTTTCCTCCTTTTTCCAACCATTAATTCATTTAAAATAATGTTTAGTAGAATAATTTAGTAAGTGTAATGAGGGAAAACCGTAATCCTAGAAAAAATAAATCATAAATGATGCATATATCCTAACTTTTGAACCTATAATATTCAATCTCTGTTATCCAGGATAATTTAATTTTTCAGTTTATCTAAACTAAACATATTCAAATCCGGCATGATGGTTCACAAATATAATGTGAATTATCTAAAGAATATCCCTTAGAAGTGTGTGTCATTTTTTCCATCTTGGACCCACTTATCATAAATCAAGGTGATGATTAAGTCAATTATCAAAGAACCCTCTTTGAGGTGATTACCCGTAGTTACATATATGTTATATTCATATCCAATTGCTAGTATCTAGATAGATATGTTTTTATAGGAAAACAAAATAACATCTATATTACTGAAACATCAAGATATTATCCAATATTTATACTAATTCAATGATTTCTCACTAATTTTTTTTAAAAATAATCACCAAAATAACTAAACCTTCCCTTTGATGCAATCTGTGTCAAGCCAATATGACCGTACATTAATAATACATTGATTTTATGGTTTAATTAATACATTCCACACAAATCCTCACAAACCAAGGGATAAAATGTTTTGTTTCATAGATAACATCAATAAAAAATCTTATTTTACAACACTAATAAAAATTTATCCATAAACAGCCTCCTATAGACTCTCTTTTAGACATATCATATGACATAATCATCTTTATAACATGGGGAATGAAAACATAAGAAAACTTGACCTCGGTTTCTCAGTAAGGGTAGTTATAATTTTTAGATCTTAAATATGAGGGAAAACATGAGTAAGGGAGTACCATTAGGTAAAAATATCCTGAGATCATAAGTAACAACAAAAACTTGATTGATCATTAAGGATAATGACATAGGAACATAAGACCAAATAAATTTCATAAAACATGGCTTAGAAAAATATAATGAACATAAATAAATACATAAGAAATTATAATATCTTAAAAACATCTAATATCATAAATTTTATTCATAATTTGAAAATAAAGAAATTTTTAGGGAATAAGTGGCACAAATATATCTATAGGAAAAAATTATGAACATATCCTAGTATGTCCACCATTTTATTTTGTGTAGAAATCCAATTATTTACACCCTTTAGTTTTATGAAAAAATTCAAGTATATAAACAATTCATTATCTCATGAGATATAAAACCCTATCCATTGAATTTAAGGGAAATATAATACCCCACTAATCATCATCCATACATAGGAGTTCTACTTAAAATCAAATCATTCATCTTATCATAAATAACCCATGGGAAGAAAAATGGGTTTCATAACATTAGAAAATGGCATCACATAAAAAAACATGATCATTTGATACGAAAAAACATGATCAACACAAAATATCATATACCATGTTCCATTATATTATTGGATAATAATTCATTAAAAGTGAAATAAAAATCACAAAAAAGTTTTTCTAAAAAAAAATTTCTTAATATCATCTTAAAAATACATGCTTTTCGAGTCACATTCTAGATACCATTTTTTTTGAAAATAAAGAGGAAAAATCATATACAATTTCTTTAAGAAAAAATTCTAATAATTATTCTTTAAAAATAAATTAATCCTATTTTAAAATGTGATGTAGAAGGGAATAAATGGGATTATTTAAAGAAAATTCCAATGAAATAATTAAAAACACCTTTATTGAAAAAACCCAAATCCTTTAATGGATATTTAAAACTCGGTTTTAAAAGAAAGGGGAATATAATGGTAATTGGAGATAAAAAAATTGAGTTTACACTAGGTAAAATAGATCATTGGTAGGAAGAAAAAATGTGGATATGGAAGAATAATCCATTTAAAGGGATGATAATTATTTTGGATAAAATTTCATTTCCACAAAAAAATATAATCCTTAATAACGAATGTTTTTTTTATGATACATGATTTACCTATAAATTAAGGTGTAAATATAAAAAAAATTATCATAGGTTAGATGCAATATTACTTGAAATTTTTTTAGAAAAAGAGAAGTGATTATGACCAAAGGAAGGATTTGAGTATCCAAGACCCCTTACCATTACTCCCACTTAGTCGAATGCACTGTAACCACCCATATCACAAAAATTACTATATTAATAACCTATTTAAGAAAATTATTCATTTATATGACCTTTTATAAAATTTATTTATAAATATTCCACATATTTGTATGAGTAAGTTAACATATATTTTCTAAATTCGGTGTTAAAAAACAAGATCATTTTAAACTAGTTTTGTAGTGGAGGAATTTTTATTTATTATTTTCCCAACATTCATCATTCATATATAATAATAGACACTAATTTTTTTAAAATTATTTATTAATTTATAGTTTTATTTATTATGTTTTTTGGTACCACTTTGTGATGAAGAAAATGGATATGAGCTCATTTTGGAGAGTTTAATGAATAAAAAGTGATATATTAATAAAGAAAAAAATAATGGTATAATTAATCGAAAATAATTTAGGAATCATGAATAAATTATTATTAAACGTCTTTACTATAATATATCATTACTCAATCATTCATGACATAAACATTAAAACATCACTCATGTAGGTGGTAGAAAATACCTAGATAAATTTTTTTATAATGATTGAATGAGTAAGAGAATGTTATTATATAATTTTAATTTAACTTTTAAATAATGTTGAAAATTTCATGAGTATTATATATCTTAATCAAAATAATTATTATAACCATCCATGTAATGACTTTGGTTTTTTTAGTTTGATCCTTTGAATATTTTTAAATATATCTCTGGATTTTTCCTCTAAGTAGACATTGTGTTTGGGTGTTATGTGACTCGAAAATTAATATATATTAAAGTTCACAAACATGTATTTTGTGAATATATGGTTTTACAATTGATTTGGACTCACATGGGAAATACGATACTATGGTTGTTTCCAAAAGACGTGGTTTACACTAGGCACAATATTAATTTAGTCGACATCAAGTGTTTAGTTAAAAGAGACTTCTGGAAGGTGATTTAATAGAATTAATTAATAAATTTATTTTCTAATACCTAATATCCCTCTTAATAAGATTCATTATGGAAAATATCTAGTTCTATCCTCATAACCTTGATATATTTGAAAGGAGGAAGAGATAGAGAGCCTCGTTGTCATTAACTACTTGGTAATGTGGATCGACAATAGGAGATCAAGGAGAATCATGAGGCAAATAAATAATACAAATGGGTCATAAAATTATTTTATATATGGTGTATTTTTCAATAATGATAAATCCATTCTTGATTACATTCTTGATATTTTTTTGATTTATTCCCCTTATATTTATTATTAATAATGGATTTTCATATCTTCTTAATTTCTATAATTTTCCATTCTTTGCATGTTCCCATTACTTAAATAGAATTATTGAGCCTAATTATTTTATTTTTGTCGAATTTTTTTATCATTTTTTATATATTAGGTAATAATTGGATGGTATCACACTGACCAAATAGGGTTTTCATTGTATTCATATGCTTTTCCCACCACTGTTTTTCATGTTCTTCATCATTGGCCTACCGAGTCACGATTTAGCATTTCCAGGATGGATTTGAGAGTGATAAAACCCCCATATTCAAGGTGGATGTGTGAAATATATATATATATATATATGGATGTATTAAGCCTTATTTTGGGTTAGAGGTTATTACTTCAAGGATCAGAACCCCAAAACCTCAATGAAAAACATAACATATTACCGGTTTGGTAACTAAAGATTTTATTTTAAACCACCAAAGGTGAAGAATAGATGATAATAGGATCCAACCTTTTATTTTAGTGATTTTTTGGCCAATCGGTGATGAAGGTGAAATAAGAGGTGTATTTGAGTGTCTTCATGAAGGCTGTGAGATTCTGAAAAATCCTAACATACATAATGTGTACTTCAGAGAACACACACTACATAGTTACTTTTTTGTAGAGGATAGGGTGCCACACATAGTTAAATATCACATAGAGTATGGGCCTCCAAGATACCATGTGACTCGATGATATTATCTCATCATAGTCCCCAGGGGTACATAAGCATGGGAAAAACCAAAGTAATAATGCACAACAAGAATACATGAGCCTAACCAGAGTCCCTAAGAATGAGATAGAGTACATGAGATTGACCAGAGTATACAAAAATGGTATAGAGTACATGGGAATATTCCAGGGGTTACGATCATACACAAACTAGTCATGAAACACTATTTACTACCTATACACATTGTTTACTTTTTACTAACATGTTTTCTCAGTGTATATCTTTCTTTTGGACTCATATTTTGTCCTAGGAGTGTCCTATCTTGAGTGGGTTTACATATAGGACATGATGATACACTAATTTTTGGAAATAGAGGTAATAAATGGATTGTTATAAGTGGGACACTTATTTTAGAAATTCTTGACCAAATATAGTGATCTAGTTTGATTTTCAGAGATATGTCAGGGAAAGTATTCCCATATCACACTAGGGCACAAGTCCCACATACTATTTACTTATCTTGGGTCAGTACTCACCCCATACTAAAAAGGGTATGGTTCCTCTATCTACAGAGTGTTACTACCATGTATTTAAAATCTAGAAGGGATCAGGTCCTCCATTGGAGTTAGTTTCTCCATCAATTATGGAGAAAAGTGATGAGGTGTGGGAGTGCCACTCTGCTTTTGTTGAGGTTGTTCATGGTGATGGGAATTAGAGATGGAACTTTGGGAGATATAAGTTGAATCATCATTCTTAGCTGGATATGAAAATGGAGATCCGGTTTATATCTTTTCTTGGGGTTATTTTGAGAATATTTGATGTTGGGTTTTCCATACCCTCTTTCTTATGGGATGAGTTGACTATTGTTATTACTATTTACTCCCTCTTGTTTTTTCAGGGAATCTAAATGAGTATGTATATAATCACCCACACATGGGTCTTTCCTGCATGTGTTGTGTCTTATTCATATGATCAATGGATGGAAAATGATATTTGTGGACCATATTTTGGAGGAGCATAGTTTTACTTGGTCTTGCTGGCTATGTTCAATATCCAGTTTTAGAGATCCTGAGCTGATCCCTCTTTAGACATTCCCTTTTTCCAATTTTTGTTATGTTTGGACTTCATTTATGATTGGACATTTATTTTACCCATTTATATTTTTAATTTAAATTTCTATACTCTGATATATTTACTATACGTTGTTACATGCATGGTTTACACTCTAGATGTTTTAATTTATTCTTTTATCTATGCATTATCTCATGGAGATGATTGTGTGTGTGCATATAGGTACTTAGGATAATGCCTCCCATTTTAGTGACATGAATACTCGGCGATGTTCATCATACCTAAGCCTATTAGAGTCAGTATTAGGGTCTCACCCTCTACTTACTACTAGCCTAGGAGGGGTTTCGATGAGTTGGTTCATGACATAGTGGAATCAATGGTGGTTTGTGATTTGTTTAGTGTTTATATTTGGATATATAGGGAGGATTGGATTTGGAAATTAGGAAACTGCTATTGTAGTTTCTTAAGTTTGGAACTCAAGCTAGGAAACCTAAAGTTGGTGTGGAAGATGATGTATCCATACACCATGACTTGGAATACATTCTTGTTGAATCGATATACTGAGTCACGGGTGGTAGGGAAACCAATGGTACTTGCATTATATATTATTGGATATTTGGAATTTCAAGTCCTTCTTGAGTCATCTCCCCAGATATACTCATCTAACTTTGGAACATCTTTATAAAATTTCAGGATTACACCATGATGAAAACTATCTCGGATAGTGATACAGGATTGTGATGGTGATTAGTTGAGTGAAGAGGCCTCAATTTAGGGACCCACTCATTAGCTATTTCCTCTAGGAGTGAATAAAGCGGTTCTTCTTCTTATTAAGTAACCAATTTCTTTGGTAGGTCAGGCTAATGAACCTTTTATGTTTAGTGGGTTGTGTGAGTTCCAACACTAGAGATTGATCAAGACTCATGGTGGGACAAACCCTCAGGTATCATAATATTGTCTCATGGTAGTGGTCCATGTTTTTAGGATCCTCCTGACCCTGAAAAATCATATGTTTTCACTTATGACCAATATTCTCATAGAGAAATAGGACACTGGTGGATTCTAATCACTCATATCCATAATGGGGTGACACTCTCATGGAATAACTTTTATAAGTTTTTCTATAATTAGTATTACCCTTTTATCTTATTCTCTTTATGGATCCAGAAGATTATTGAGCATCGGTAGGGTGATATGTCAGTTTCTGAGTACACTATGATGTTTACCAACCTCACAAGCTACTCTCTTGATATGGTGTGAGAATGATACTTTGGGAAATAGAATTTTGAATACAGAATTCATAGATACATTCATGTTATCATGGTATCCTTATAAATTCCCACATATATTATGTAACACTCCGAGCTTCCACAGTACACTTCTCTTTCAAAAATGCAACAACTTGCATGGTACACATGTTCGAGATTCTAACACACCGTAACCAATCAAAGTAGCCGTTATGAAGAGTAATACCTAACTATTGAAATTATATAAATTTTATTTTACAAAATGAACTTCATTTTTGGATTCGGAATATCAAATTTAGCCTAGGGTGAAATTTTGGAACTTTTCAGATAACTTTTATATTTTGATGAATAGTGAAAATTACTAAAAACAAATTTTTAATAAAAAAAATTAATAGTGATAAATTATACTATTGAGTGGTTTAAATGTATAATTAGAATATAATTGTACCATTTTCTCCAATGGTGGTCATTATAATTAATTTCAGTTTGAAATTGGACATAAACAATTGTCAATCTTTTGATATATATTGTTTCTTAAAAACATGCTATTTGTTGTGAGAGGGGGAATTAATTATAAAATTAATTTATGAAAACTATATGTTTGTAATTTTTTAAAATAGGCATCATTTTTGAATTTTTAATATCAATTATATCTTAGGGTGAATTTTTGGCATTGTTATGAAAAACATCAATTTTTGATGAATAGTGAAACCACTAAGTGGTAGTTAAAAAACTGATTTTTCAATTAAACGAAACTTTACCGCTTCTATGAATTGAATTTCAAAAATCAGACATACCTGGTTGTCATTAGGATGTAAAATTTGGTTCAATGGGATTAAAATAATTTTTTGGTGAATAGTAACTTTTATGTTTTATTAATCGCGATTAAAGGTAATTAGTGAAATTTACGGTAAAAATGATATTATAAAAATATGAAAATACCTTTACATATGTCCTACCATTATTTTATTAGTCATGTCCGTCCAAGACAATCCATGGGTCAACTTGGGGACCCCATGGAGCCACTTGGGTAAGAAAATGACATTAATAACTTTTTATTTAAAGTAAAAATAAAATTGTCACAAACATGTGTTGTTTTACTAAAACAATTATTACATGAGGTTATATAAGTTAAATTTTAGACTATAAATATTTATTGGAAAGCTAAAAATATTTCCTACATCATGATATTTTTTTTTATAATTTTTAGACAATAAATAAATTAAAATTTTTATGACACCATGATGATGCAGCTATTACCTCATTAACTAACGATTTAAATGAAATGAAAAGATAATGTAAAATATAAGACATAAACTTGTCAAAAACCTATTGGATGAGTATATTTCGAACCCTTATCACCTTATCCTAGAAAAATATAATTTTTGGACCTTTGAAATCCGAAAAGCACTTCATAATAATGTAACATTTCATGACTTTCCAAGAGTGCCCCTCCACTCCTCTTATAAAAGGCCCCCACCTCTACCACCTTATTCACACCATCAAAGCCATTTGGCTCGGCCAAACTCTGCCCAAATACTCTCTCAACTTCCCTCTATTACTCCTAGAAGCCTCACTTTGGGAAGAAGTCTTCCCAATGAAGCCTTTGGCTGAAATCAAAAAGAGTTACCCGATTTAAAGGTAATGTCCTCTGTTATGTTGTTTTGTTTTATTTTGTTTCTCCAACCCCCTAAAATCATTGTATTATTTTCTTTTGTAAACACACCAGTATCTTCAATATACTAGGATGTTGTTATGATATGTATTTTATTTACACTTACACACACCTTCGTCAAATGGTTAAAAACATACTGTTTCTGTGGGTGGTGAATTACTACCTCACAAAATGATGATTGTTCAATATTCTTTTAACACCTCTCATGGTGGACAATATGATGACACTATTTTTTATATATTATATATATTATGTTTATGTTTTCCTTATGCTTCTTTATTTTTCATTTATGGCACACCTTTATGATTTCCATTATGGGTAAATGCGATAATTTCAATTTAGGAAGTGCGGACTACCGCCCCCTCAAAGTGATTTGAATTGTTAATGCCATATGTGGGATGTATAAAGGATGAAGTAAATGATATTATATATGATATTATACTAGAATTATAATATACATTTATATCATTATTATTTCATTCTATACGAAATAGAAATGAAAGTAGTGTTCATGCGTATGTACGGCTTACCGTCTCCATGAATGTTGCATTACATTTCTTATATCTAAATGATATGTAATATTATAAATGAATGTATATACTGGATATGTATGATATATATGACATCTAAATCATGAATATAATTCTAGACAAAATGGATATTTTACCACATGAAGAACTTTTAATTATATGGAGTTTATTTTTGACTCAAGTACCAAAGATCGACAAAACGACCGTTATTAACTTAAATAATTACATAATGTTAATAACTTGGTAATAAGTGATATAAAAGGAATAATGAACTTTAAAAAGGTTCTTAAGCAAGTAGAAATTAAACCTAGTTTATTATGCAGGAGGTTAAAGAATGATCGAGTCATGTCGGACACGAGGTAAGGGAACTTCTGAACCCAATTTACGTTCTTTGGGTTAATCTCCTACTTTCAAATTATGTCATTATTATCTTGTATTTTTACTTTCTTTATGTGTACTTATAGTGAATACACATAATAGATCTATTTTATTTAAAAAAAATTATCTTTGTAAGGACTTCGTCTCAATCTCCTTTCATTGAGGCATGTTTTGTTTTATACACAACTTCCTTTTACACTGTTTATAAACCCCTTTGAATTTTATGCTTATTCAAAAGGAATATTTTTATACGGAGCGTTTTAATAAATGACAAAAAGGAATGTTTTTTTGTCATATGTATGTGGAGACAACGACATCTCTACCACCGTGACCATTATTTGAGTTTCAGCTTCCTCTACAAGCCATAACGTTTTTAACTAAAAAATAAATACAAAGTTTTAATTTTCTTTTATTTTGGTATTGAAAATGGTTTTGAAAGTGTTTTTTATTATATCAATGTGTTGTATTGATGTCTTGTGATTGAAATGTGTAAATTTTATGTTTCCTTTATGCACGTTTTATGTGATACGATTATGTTATGGTTTATGATATGTTTAAACATGTTCATATTAGGAATGCATTGGACTTAATAAGTGACGGGTGGAGCCTGCTATAGCTCCTCGATGCATCAGCACGTCTCATGAGAGAAACTAGTGTATTGGCACGAGGCCTTGACAAAATATTATTTGTAGTCTTGGCATGAGGCCTTGGCTACGTGGTTATGATAGTATGGAATTATGCATTCCATCATTATGAAAGTGGTTATTGATATTGCATGTGATTATTCGACTAGTAGAGTATCCATGTGAATAAGTAAATATAATTATTTCATTTTATTTTTTCCATATTATTCTGAAGTTCAAGTTTAAAAGGCTTTTGTTTTAGTTATACATTGCCTTAAATGTTAATGTTTATTTATGAAAGCTTCCACTATATTGTTTGCCTTACTGAGCATCTGAGATCACCTCTTCCAATGTTTTAATTTTTCCAGGATGTGAAGAAGTATATTATGATTGACCTGCCAGGATAGTATGATGGGATATGAAGACAAGATGTTGTTGTAGTTTTGTTTTACATTATGATGTAATGTAAGACTTATGAATGTATCTAGTGTTTCTAAGGATACTAAACTAATCGGTCTTTCGAGACTTGATCTTTTGTGATCATGACAATGTCATGCAATAATGCACCGACTCTAGGTAACTGGGGTTGGGGCATTACAGTTGGTATCAGAGGCAGTTTAGTACTATCCTTGGAAGCTAGATTTAGATAAACTCAGATTAGAGCACATAGCCCAAAGATCGAATTTGAGGATTAGTATAGAATAATTTCCTAGAATTTTGGTATTATAGAGATTTTGTGAGTTTTCCAAGCAATATATCCTTATCTAGATCCGAGTAGGTAGAGGCGGCTCTGGCACAGACATACCTAGGGGTAAAACCCGAAAACATCGCTTTGAGTTAGACTTGAACGGGAACTGGTGCACGAAAACGAGCCTTGCTGCACTATTGGTTACGACACTCCCTGGGGATATGTTTAGGATAATTCTCATTTTCATTACAAACCATTATGAAGGGTTTATGAGTATATACTTCCTCAATGAAAATATTTTTATGATTATGGATTATATGCAAAAATAGTTCAATTTATCTTAGGTGTTTTGAAAGTTTGTTATTTTGTATTTCAATTCATAAACTAATCTAGTTTATGCCAGTGTTTAGAAATGGCGCCTAGTGGAAGGAATGGAAACTGTATCAATGCACACACTCCATGAAGGTATTTCCCTCCTGCTCAAGATAATTATAGTGGATCTGGTGATACAACTAGTGCTGATCAACTTATCACCATACTGGGACAACTCAATCAGGTTATGAATAATAATCTTACTCGTATGGAGCACCCTGATCCGAAAAATGGAGGATCAATGTTAGACCGCTTCATGAGGAAACAACCACCAATATTCAATGGGTGTACAAATCCATTAGTATCTAAGCAATGGATAAACTCCTTAGAGAAAATATTCCACGCCTTGGGGAGTAGCGAAAGGGAGAAGGTTGTCATGGTAGTTTACCGCATCACTAGAGATGCCGATCAATGGTGGTTGCTCATTCAAAACATGAAATAAGATGAAGAAGTATCTAATATAGATTGGAGGGAGTTCAAAGAGATTTTCTTAGAAAAATACTTCCCTCGTGACCATAGAGAAGATATAGAAAGACAATTTCTGAGTCTGAGGCAGAAGGAGGATGAGAATGTCGCAAAGTATGAGGATAACTTTACATGGTTAGCGAGGAATGCTGAAGATTATATACGTAACTCAAGAAGTAAGATTGATCATTTCTTTGATGAGTTAAAACAATTTATCCGTCGAGCTTTAGTGTGAAAATCCTTCTCATCATACGGAGATATTGTCTCATGTGATATCAAGACATAAAAGGAATTCTCTAAGTCTTACGACAACAATGTAAAGGAAGAGAAGAAGAGAACAGTGGACCACGAGACAGATAAAGGAAAAAAGGGAATGAAGTATTTTCCATTATGTGATAATTGTGGGAAGAATCACCCCGGTACTTGCCTAAAAGGAATGAGAGTTTTTTATAAATGTGGAGAAAAAGGTCACCAGGCTCGTGATTGCAAGGGAAAGAAAGAGGCTATCAATGTTGAATGCTACAATTGTGGGGAAATGGGGAATTATGCAAATGAATGTCCTATGTTTCATGGAAACTTACCTCAGAAAAGGCCAACGGATCAAGGCCAATATTATGTTGTTACTACAGATGAAGTGGAATAATTATTGTATTGGTGCTTTTGGACTCAAAGATTATATTTTGGTTATAAGAATAATGTGATATATATAAGGATTGTATTGCAGTACTTGTTGTTTTCATTAATGTTTTAATATGATGAAGGTAATCATATTTTTAGTATGTGACAACAAGAGAAAATTTACTTTGTTTGGGGAATCTGATGAATTGATTTTGGAATTTAGAGACCTTTTAGAGAAAGTCTGGACAGAGGTATTTTGGATAACTATAAAGGTCAGAATGGATTAAGTTTAACTTTGGATAGTATTGTTTAAGTTTAAAACATTTCTGAATATTATTTTTGGAATATTATAATACTATAGTTTTAGTAAAAGGACAACCTGCAGTTTGGGGGATAACCCGTCGCGTCAGACAAAGCTATAGGAATCGAACCCACAACCATAGTGTGACAAGCCTTTATTACCTACCACTAGCCTATAGGAAGTCCCTGGTTATTACAAAATAGTTTTCCTAATCTTAATGGTATGTGTTAATATTTATAACCTTATAAAATTAGGATAAATAGAATATTTTTGAGTTCTATTACCTTTTGGAGTGAATGATGGGGTTGTGGTAAAAATTTATTAAAGAATGAAAGTCTACATGACAAGTAAGTATATTTCCTTATGTTCTTAGTAAATCTCTTCCTAAACTTTATGAAAGGTAACTTAAAACAAAAACGTTGCCTGTTAACATTTCCAACTGGGGATTCAATGACCGTTTAACCAATCACAAGTTTGTGATTTTGTTTTGGTTAAATTTCTCCTAATCCTATTTTCTACAACTCTCCATCAGACCTTGCTGGTTTGTTTTTCCTTCATATCCATATTTTCATAGAATCCTAGTATGGTATATCTCAGGTGACCTTTTTACTTCTCTTTATTTCTTTTAAAGTTATATTTTTATTAACCTTATTTCTGATGTGGGTTTTCCACAAATGTATTTTCTATTTTTAACCTTTTATTTTTGAAGATCAATTTCAAAATTATGGGGACACTATTTACTAAATGAGGGTAGAATGTAACACCCCGAGCTTCCACGGTACGCTTCTCTTTCAATAATGTAATAGCTTGCATGGTACGCAAGTTCGATATTCTAATACACCGAAACCAATCAAAGTAGCCGTAATGAAGATTAATACCCAATTTTTGAAATTATATAAATTTTATATTTCAAAATGGACTTCATTTTTGGATTCAGAATATCAAATTTATCCTAGGGTGAAATTTTGGAACTTTTCGGATAACTTTAATATTTTGATGAATAGTGAAAATTCTTAAAAACAACATTTTTAATCAAAATAATTAATAGTGATAAATTATACTATTGAGTGGTTTTAAGGTATAATTAGAATATAATTTTACCATTTTATCCAATGGTGGTCATTATAATTAATTTCAGTTTTAAATTGGACATAAAAAATTGTCAATCTTTTGATATATATTGTTTCTTAAAAACACGCTATTTGTTGTGAAAACGAGAATTAATTATAAAATTAATTAACAAAAATTATATGTTTTAAATTTTGTAAAATAGACATCATTTTTGAATTCGTAATATCAATTATAGCTTAGGGATAATTTTTGGCATTGTTCTGAAAAACATCAATTTTTGATGAATAGTGAAACCACTAAGTGGTAGTTAAAAAACTGATTTTTTGTTTAAATGAAACATTACCGCTTCTATTAATTGAATTTAAAAAATCAGACAAAAATGGTTTTCATTAATATGTAAAATGTCGTTCAATGGGATTAAAATAATTTTTTGGTGAATAGTAACTTTTAAGTTTTAATAATCGTGATTAAAGGTAATTAGTGAAATTTAAGGTAAAAATGATATTATAAAAATATTAAAATACCTTTACACTTGTCCTACCCTTATTTTATTAGTCATGGACGACCAAGACAATCCATGGGTCAACATGGGGACCCCATGGAGCCACTTGGGTAAGAAAATGACATTAATAACTTTTTATTTAAAGTAAAAATAAAATTGTCACAAACATGTGTTGTTTTACTAAAACAATTATTACATGGGGTTATTTAAGTTTAATTTTTGACTATAAATATTTATTGTAAAGATAAAAATATTTCCTACATCATGATATTTTTTTTATAATTTTTAGACATTAAATAAATTAAATTTTTTATGACACCATGATGATGCAGCGATTACCTCATTAACTAACGATTTAAATAAAATGAAAAGATAATCTAAAATATAAGACATACACCTGTCAAAAACCTATTTTATGAGTATATTTCGAACCCTTATCACCGTATACTCGAAATATATAATTTTGGGACCTTTTAAATCCGAGAATCACTTCATAATAATGTAATATTTCATGACTTTCCAAGAGTACCCCTCCTCTCCTCTTATAAAAGGCCCCCACCTCTACTACCTTATTCACACCATCAAAGCCATTTGGCTAGGCCAACCTCTACAAAAATACTCTCTAAACTTCCCTATCTTACTTTTAGAAGCCTCACTCTGGGCGTAAGTCTTCCCAAGGAAGCCTTTGTCTCAAATCAAAAAGAGTTACCCGATTTAAAGGTAATGTCTTCTCTTATGTTGGTTTGTTTTATTTTGCTTCTATAACCCCCTAAACTCTTTGTATGATTTTCTTTTGTAAAAAAAAGTATCTCAAATATACTAGGATTATTTTATGAGAAGGATTTTATTTACACTTACACACACCTTCTTCAAATGGTTAATGAACATACTGTTTCTGTGGGTGGTGAATTACTGCCTCACGAAACGATGATTGTTCAATCTTCTTTTAACACCTTTCATGGTGGCCATTATGATGACAATATTTTTTATATATGATATATATTATGTTTATGTTTTCTTTATGCTTCTTTATTTATCATTTATGGCACACCTTTAGGATTTCCATTATGGGTAAATGCGATAATTTCATTTTAGGAAGTGCGGACTACCGCCCCCTCAAAGTGATTTGAATCGTTAATTCCATATGTGGGACGTATAAAGGATGGATTAAATGATATTATATATGATATTATACTGGAATTATAATATACCTTTATATCATTATTATTTCATTCCATATGAAATATAAATGAAAGTAGCGTTCATGCGTACGTACAGCTTACCGTCTCCATGAACGGTGCATTTCATTTATTGCCTCTAAATGATAAGAAATATTATAAATGAATGTATATATTGGATATGTATGATATATATGATATCTACATCATGAATATAATTTTGTATATAAATGATTTTTTACCACATGAAAAACTTTTAATTATAAAGAGTTTATTTTTGACTCAAGTACCAAAGATCGACAAAACGACCGTTATTAACTAAAATAATTACATAATGTTCATAACATTGTAATAAGTGATATAAAAGGAATAATTAACTTGAAAAAGGTTCTTAAGAAAGTAGAAATTAACTCTAGTTTATTATTTAGGAGGTTAAAGAACGATCGATTCAAGTCGGACACGAGGTAAGGGAACTTCTTAACCCAATTTCTGTTCTTTGGGTTAATCTACTACTTTCAAATTATGTCATTATTATCTTGTATTTGTACTTTATTTATGTGTACATATAGTGAATACACATAATAGATCTATTTTATTTAAAAAAATGATCTTTTTAAGGACTTCGTCTCAATCTCCTTTCATTGAGGCATATTTTGTTTTATACACAACTTTTTTTATACTGTGTATAAACCCCTTTGACTTTTACATTTATTCAAAAGGAATATTTTTATACGAAGTGTTTTACTAAAAGACAAAAAGGAATATTTTTTTGTCGTACGTATGCGGCGACAACAACTTCTCTGCCGCCATGACCATTATTTGAGTTTCAGCTTCCTCTACAAGTAATAACATTTTTTAAATAAAAAAAAATACAAAGTTTTAATTTTCTTTTATTTTGGTATTGAAAATGGTTTTGAAAGTTTTTTTTTATTATATCAATGTGTTGTATTGATGTATTGTGATTGAAATGTGGAAATGTTATGTTTCCTTTATGCATGTTTTATGTGATACAATTATGTTATGATTTATGATATGTTTAAACCTGTTCATATGAGGAATTCATTTGACTTAGTAAGTGACGGGTGGAGCCTACTATAGCTCCTCGATGCATCGGCAGGTCTCATGAGAAAAACTAGTGTCTTGGAATGAGGCCTTGACAGAATCTTATTTGTAGTCTTGGAATGAGGACTTGGCTATGTGGTTATGATAGTCTGGAATTATGCATTCCATCATTATGAAAGTGGTTATTGATATTTCATGTGATTATTCGACTAGTAGAGTATCCATTAGAATAAGTAAATGGAATTAATTCATTTTATTTTTTCCATATTATGCTGAAGTTCAAGTTTAAAAGGCTTTTGTTTTAGTTATACATTTCCTTAAATGTTAATGTTTATTTATGAAAGCTTCCGCTATATTGTTATCATTACTGAGCATCTGAGCTCACCCCTTCAAATGTTTTAATTTTTCCAGTATGTGAAGAATTATATTATGAAGGACCTGTAGGGATAGTATGAGGGGATATGAAGAAAAGATGTTGTAGTAGTTTTGTTTTACTTTATGATGTAATGTAAGAATTATGAATGTATCTAGTGTTTCCAAGGCTACTAAACTAATCGGTCTTTCTAGACATGATCTTTTGTGATCATGCGAATGTTACACAATAATGCACCAACTCTGGGTAACTGGTGTCGAGGCGTTACATATTAGAGTTCTGGAGTGGGATTTAGTAACAGAGAACTTCATATCATAGGGAAGCGAGCCGGATGAAGTTGGCAGTGGATTTCATTGGGATGATTCATCTATATCTTCTTGTAGGTTTCAGTCATCTTGGTCATGACATAGGGGGTATGATCATGATTATACATAGACACATGGACCTGCAACATAGGGTTCACATAGGGGATCCAATCGGCCTTTAGATTGGAAATTATATGTTTTTGATGGAAAGTGTCACATGACACATGATTTCTTGACCAAAAATGCTCTAGATGGTGCACCATCAGTGGATCAAATTCTATGATAGAGGCAACATCATGATATGGAATCTCTCTTGTGAAGTGAGGGTGTCCCCTATAGAGATTGTTCTGATAGAGGACAAGGTGGATCTCTATAGAGAAGAGCTACTAGGGGAGGATGAAACTGTGATCTACATCCACCAACAACACCTAGTGGCCCATTCTAGGCTCAAAGAGATATAAGTTGAGTGTGAGTGATGTTTTAGGATATGGAGGGATTTGATCAGGATTAGCATGAAATGATTCTAGGTATGATCTGTGTCTTCTCTACTTTATCTTTAGTACTAGTACACATAGGCACAAGTAATTACTTTATCTATATATCAACTATGTGATATCTAGAGATTCATATAGAGTCTTTTCCCCATCATATATGGATATAGGTTCATACCAAGATTGATTCTTCTATATCACACATCTATCGGTAAAGTGACATGGTGTTTTTTGAAGAGAGTTTATCATGGGACCTCTTGGTCTTTATGATTAATCCTTATTATTTCATCATGGTTATGGAATGGTTTTTCATGATACATGTCCAGATAGACAGTCAACATATGAGTGTTAGATTTCTTCATATAGATGGGGTAAGATTATCCTTCCTAGATGAGAGTGATTTAATGGTTGATTGAGTGGGGATTTTGAGTTGGAATCTTAAAACAATCCCCCATTAGTTAGCAAGTTTATCCCTTGGTGTAGTGGGCTATTCATGCATCTAGATTCTAGTGATAGGGGAGGATTATATGGATGTCCTTCCAAAATATGTTTTTGAACAACCTATGTGGATGTAGACTAACTTATAGATCAAATTTCACCTTGGGACCACACCGATATATTCTGTGGAATATCTTATATCCCCTACTGATATTTGAGTGATGAGGGTATAATTGGAAGGCCTTCAAGATAGAGGTTTTATTAGACCTAGTGTTTCCCCTAGGATGGGCCTAGTTTTTTTCATAAAAAAGTCATAGAGAGTTTGAGTATTTTTGTTGACTATCGTTACTTGAATCTGGTGACGATCAAGAACAAGTACCCCTTGTCGAGGATTGAATAAATTTTTAACCAGTTGAAAGGTGTGAGTTGGTTCTCAAAGACCAATCATAGGTATGGATACCACAATTGAGGTTTTCTGAGGATGATATTCTAAATAAGACATTATTATATCTCTATAAACACTATAACTTCTTGGTAATTCCTTTTAGGGTGAATAATTACCCCACTATGTTCTTGGATATTATGAACATGATCTCCCAACTATACTTATACTAACTCATAGTTGAGTTTGCCGATGACATTATAATATAATCTTTGTTAGGGGAGGATAATTTAGAGAATTGTATGATTTTCCTAGACTTACAACGAGATAACTGACTAAACGGTAATCTCATGAAGCATTAGTTTTCGATCTGAGAGGTTCACTTTTAGAGAATATCATCTCTATGTATGGTTTACCTATTTATTTGGTGAATAATATTATAGTGCTTGATTGGTAACCACCAAATAGTGTGTTGGAGGTGAAGATTTTTCTTAGTTTGGCAGGGTACCACTAGAGGTTAGTGGTATGATTTTCTAGTATAAGAACCCTTTTGATTACCTTAACATGGAAATTGTATCCATTTTCCTAGACTAAGCATTGAAATATAGACTATTAGGAGATGAGGAAAAGGTTGACCAGTGCTCCTATGTTGAGACTACTGGAGGAGGAATTGAGTATGTGGTTCTTTATGATGCCTCTGAGATTGGGACCAAATGCATGTGGATACATAGGTAGGAAATGATCTATTATGGGTTGAAGTAGTTGAAACCGCATGAGCACTTAGCTTCATTGCAGATGAATTTGGTGGAGGAAAGGGCTTCATCTCACCTACAATCATTGGTGGTGGCTCCACCAATTATTCAGTGTGTGAGAGATTCTCTATTGGGATATATCTACTGCAAGGTTTTACGTAACCAGGTATCCTTAGAAGATGCACTAGATAGATTTTATGAAGGATGGAATCCTATCATACTTTTTATGGATGTATGGTAGTTATTATCTCATTACATGAGAATATATTGAGATATTTTCATACCTCTACCTAGGATGTACATACGGGTGTGTAAAATATGTACAATATTATTGGGAAATTATTTTGGTGGTTTGGAATGAGGTGGAACATTATCGCGTTTATTCTTGGTGTCTCACATGACAGTGGGTAAATGATGAACATTAGTTTCCTTTGGGTTTTAATCAACCTATTAAGATCCTGAAATGAAATTAGTATGGAATATCAATTTATTTTTTGATGGGTATTTTATTGATTGTGAGAGGCCATAATGATATTTGTGTGATTGTAGACTGACTTACCAAGTCGATACACTTTCTTTCCATCATGTAGTAGAGTTCGGTTGATATTTTGGGGAAGTTGTACATGTGTGAGATATTCTAAATTCGTGGGGTACCCATGAAAATCATATCTAAATGTGATTATTAATTAACATCATGGTTTTGGATGGGTTTTTAGGAGGGTTTCAAGACCCAGTTACAAATGATCACAACGTTTCACCCCTATATGGATAGATAGACCGAGTAGACCATCCATGTTTTGGAGGATATGATGAGAGCCTATGTATTGGAATTCATCTGGAGCTTGTATTATAACTTTACATTAGTATGTTTTTATTATAATAAAAAATATAACTCTATTATTTTAATTAAACCTTTCAAGTCTTTTTAAGGTATTCCCTATAGGTCACCCCTGTACTAAACCGAGAATGGAGAGAAATCTATTGTTGGTTCAAATCTACTATAGGAAATAATATAGAAGGTTTAGGTGATACATGAGAATATGAGAAAATCCTAGAGATGAATAAAATCATATAATAACTGAAATTAAAGTAATTTAGAGTTCAATTATGGATACCATGTTTTCATGAGATTCTCCTAATGATGAGGATTATAGAGAATTAAATAGGGAAGTAAGATATTAACAAGGTTCATCAGGATTTTCTAGATCCTATAGAGGGTTAGTGAGGTTTGTTACCACTTTCCCTTCCACTCATAGTTCTATTGAGTACATGAAATATTCCATGTGTTGCGATTAAGGAGATATGTGCATTAATTAACACATGTTATTGACTAGGGCGAGCTAGACATTGAGGATGGAGCCACCTTTTCAATGTACCAAGTGGTGATCCAGTATTAGTAGGAGATAATCTAATGTTGATGGACTATCCATTTGGATCAAGTTCTTTGTCAATTGGGAGTATGAAAGAGAGATCCTAGGATCATGATAGCCAGATGAAGGCTTAGTTCCCCTCCTTTTCATGTACCTTATGATTTTTGGTGAGAAAATACCTAAAGGAGGGGGCATATAACAACTCCAGTTTGTGTAGTTTGATCTTTTGAATATTTCAAAATATATCTCTGTATTTTTCCTTAGACTCAACAACATGTTTGGGTGTTATATAATTCTTGAATTAATATATTTAAAATTTTAATATATATTAAATAACACACACATTTTTTAGAATAAAGGGTCTTCCCATTGTTTTGGATCTCATATAGGAAATCTAAGCCCATGGTTGTTTGTGAAATGTGGGTTTTACCCTAGATGTGGCATAAAGTTGGTCTACGTCAGGTGTTTGGTTGAAGACCACCAATGGAGGGTGCATTAAGTGAATTAATTAATTAATTAATTAATTAATTAATTTAATGTTCAAGACCTAATTTCCCTATTTATAAGATGCATTATAAAAACTCCATAGGGTTTTCTATATAACATTGGGATATTTTAGAGGATGAGAGAGAGACTCATGGGCTTTAATGACATGGGAATGTGGATCAGTAATAGATGATCATGGAGAGTCATGAGGTGAACAATGATCACAATAGGTTCACTATATTCTTTTCCAATAGGCATGATATTCAACAATTAGAAATCCATTATTTAGGTAGGGTATATTATTTTTTGGAATTCTACCCCTTATATTTATTATTATGAATTGATTTACATATCTGTGTACATTACTTTGTTTGATGTTCTTCACATGAAACAAGTTCATAATTTGTGTTCTTGAAATAAATTATATATCTGTTATGCCAAGATTTCATGCTTTATTTTACATTATTTAATCTTTATATGGGATCACATAGACCAGTGAGGGTTTTCAATTCATTATTTTTCTTTTCCCACCACCTCTCTTCTCATTCTTTATCATTGAACGATGTTTCATGATTCGAAATTTTATTACTATATTTGAGTGAAATTAAATCGTTAGATTCATTGTGGGTGCATGAATGATGTATATATTAGTGTTTTTTGGATGTACTGAGGTTGATTGTCGGTTTCATGTGAATGATTTGATGGTTGGAGTCCTAAATGATGGTCGATAGTGCAATTAATTACCGATCCGGTAATAGAAGATTTGATTTTCGGCCACTAGAGGTCGGGAATAAATGACTGAAGGATTCCCCATTTGATTTCAGTGGATTTTGGGTGGTTAATTAATGAGGAATGAAGAGGAAGATCTAGATCTGAGAGTGCACCTGAATATTGTGGGATTTGGGAAAATCCTAACATACATTATGTCTACTTTCAAGAATATAAGCTATATAGTCCCTTTTTTGATTCATCTAGGGTTCTATGAAGATTTAAATATCACAAATAAGGTGGGCCTCCCACACACCATGTGACTCCATTCTAGTGGATCACCATATACCCTAAGGGTACATGGACACAAGAATGGCTAGAGTACATGGCTATAACAAGAGTAGACGATCATGAATAGAGTGCACGAGCACATGCCAAAGTATATTTTCACGACCAATGTACATGAGAAAGGTCCATAGTACATAGCCATGGACTAGAGAACCAAAAAAATACCTAGAATATCTAGGAAAATCCATATACTACCCATACATGTCATATAATTTATCTAGACTCTTATAATATGCATATATCCTTCTTCAGGACTTGAATTTGGGCCTGTAAGAAGCCTATCTTGAGTGGATTCCATGTAGGATGAAATGGTAGCCTTAATTTTGGAAACAGAGATGTGGAAAAAAGTTTTATGAGGAGTATGATTCTTTTTACCGATGCATGGATTATGGTAGTGAAAAGGTTTGATTTCCAAATATATTCCTGGTTCGGTACTCCCATGTCGTACTAGGACATGAGTCCCCAACACTATTTACTCTAGTAGAGTTGGTACTCCACAATACTATAGAGGGTGTAGGTCCTCTATATAGAGAGTGTTCCTACCCCATCTTCATGATCTATCAAGGATTAATTCCTCAACTGGAGTTAGTTTTTCCCTCAAATGTGAAACATTGCGGTGAGGTGTAGGCCCTCCACTAGGATTCTGACGAGGTTTCACAAGGTGTTAGACATTGAAGATGGACCTTTGGGAGCTGTAGGCTGAATCATTATTCTTAGTGGGATATGAAGATAGATATCCCATTTATCTCTTGTATTGGATTTCTTTTGAGAATATCTAATGTTCAATTTTCTTTAACCTCTTCTTTATGGGATGAACTAACTATTGTTATTCATATTAATACCCTCTTAGTTTTTAGGGCATCCTACTGGGTCTCTATATACTGACCCACTCATTGGGATTTCCTAAAAATTTTGTGTCTTATACAGATGAATGGAATATTGGTGGTGACATTAGTAGACCCAGTTTTGGATGATCATAGTGGTACTTGGTGTTGTTGTTAATGTTTGGTGTCCAATCATGAAGATCATGAGCCAGACACTCTTAATCCATTACATATTTTTAGTTTTTTTCAGGTTAATAATTATTTTCTGTATGGTAATGTATTTTTACCATTTTTATTTTTTTAATAATCTTATTTATTTCTTATAGGTTATTTTATAGGTGTATTACACTATATTTTTCATTTTATTCCTATTTATATGCACCATTTCATGGAGATGGTTGTGTGCATGCATACATGTACTTAGGCTAAGGTTTCCAATTTCACTGATATGAATACTCGATGCTAGTCTCCATCTCCTAAACTATTAGAGGATATCTTGACGAATCACTCTTTTATTTCTGCTTGACCAAAAGGGGTGCCAGTGGGTTGGGTCATAGAAATCAATTATGGTTGGTTATAATAAATGAAATTATTTATTTGTTGAGGTGGTAGTATGCACATACACACAATTAAAAATCCCATTTCTCAATGAAAAAAAATAAAATTACTGGCCTTTATAGATGTTTAGGGAAAAGAATGCACCGTGTTTTGGAGGAAGTAGTCTGAACATCCCCACGATTGATGTTATTTTGTTTTCTTAGATGATGGGAATGATTAAATATTTTTTGTATAATTAATAAAATATCATTTTTGTATAATAATGATACTAATTTAATTATATTAAAATGGTTATAAATTATTATTGGAAGGAGTAAAATAAAACAAAATACAAATAGAAGGTAATACTCATATTGGAATCTTGAGTTTTCTCTTGGAAAACTCATTGGAAGTGAAAGAATTAAGAAAAAGTATGGTGAATAGAATATTATATAGGTGGGAGAGGTTTATAAGAGGAAAAAAATTCTATAGTTTCATGGAGGAAATAGAAGGTTAAGTGTAACTTGAAAGGGTACAATTGAAATCCTTTTATAAGAGAAGAAAAGGGCACTTCTGAAAACACAAATCATTTTTAATAAGTAAACAACATTATTCAAGGTTCAATGGATAAAAAAAATGAAAAATAGGGGGTTTGGAAAAAAATAAGGTTTAATATCCTCTCAAACATTAATTTTGAGACAAGGTAAGATTGGGTTAAGGATTTTTTTTACTTTTAACCTTTTACCCAAATTAAAGTTTACCTTGTTAATTAATTTTTTACCTTATTAATTAACATTAATGAAAAAAATTAAGATTGAATACTTTTAAATAATTTTAAAAATTTTATTTAAAATTTGAAAATTATTTTAACACCTAAAATTTATAAAGGTGATAAAGGTTAAATTTAAATTAAACTTACTTAATCATGTAAAAACAGTTTTTAGGAAAAAAATCATTTTTGAGCTTTGAATTTATAGATGAGATTAAATTATATTGGATACTAATTTTGATGAAAAAAAGTGATTAATTATAATAAAAATAAAATGTAATATTAATTCACGGTAAACCCAAACCAAATTTCACCATCTAAATACTCGATTAGAGGAAAATACAAAAAATAATTTTTATATTAATGTTACAGTTTAATTTAATTTAAAAAAATTAGACATAAGATTATAATCTTAAAGAATTTTTTAAAATAAATATTTTTTTATTTAAATAAAAATTTTATAACTTAAAATGTTTTTTAAATTTTTATTACAATCATACATATGTATAAAATCATAAAAAATATAATCTTCAAAAAAACCATATTTTTCAACTAGATATCAACATTTTTAGAAAAAATAAAAAAAAATTCATAATAAATAAATTTTGATTCAAGGAATTAAAAAATTAAATTAAATTTATAAAATTTAAAATTGGAAACTTGTAAATTTATCTTTTAAAGTAAAATTCAAAATATAAAGAAAATGGATTTTATTGAAAATAGACTTTTGGATACTAAGTCATAGTAATTTTTCACCTTCTAAATATTTAATGTTTTACCATATTAGTATTTATTATAGATTTATTACTAATTTTATCTTAACATGTTGTGGTGTTCTTTGATTAGGTGTAGTTTATAATTTATGTTATCAAACATAACATAAGTTTTACAATGTCAAAAATTTTGGGTTGTTACATAATGACCCCTATGAGATTCTTGATCATATTAGTGTTTTGGACTGTTATATAATACAAAAAAAATATCAATTACATGATGTATTTTATGTATTCATTTTTATTAAGTACATACCATATATCTCACATATATTGAATACATGGGTAGTGATGTTTGAGAATGATCTCTCTTATAAGGAGCAGTTGATAGAGATCTTATATCCTAGAAATGAAGTAATACACAATAAGACGACTCACCTTATCAAAATACTATGGAGAAACCACAAATATGAAGAGGTAACATGGAAACCTAGAGATATAATGAAAAAATTACCCTCATCTATTTAAATCATAGTGTTTGAGTTAAAAGTTTATGAAAAACATCTAATGGGGAATGAATTTAACTACCTAGACATTTCTATGTAAACATTTTACCATATTAATATATTTATGTGTCATATTTAGATATAATATATATTATAAATAAATCACATAAACACTAAAAAATGGATTCTATTTTATTTCATTGATATAGAGTATTACATTTGATGGATAAATATACCTCATAAAATTAAAAAAAAATATAATAAAAAAATAAAAATAAATAAATAACCTGAATAAAATTAAGAAATCCATTGGCTCATGGTATTGTATACATATTAGTCCCACAAATAACACTATTAAAAGGAGAAAAATATTATAAATATGATTGAAATTTTTTACATGAAATATAAAGAAAGCTAATATAAAATTACTTGAAGGAAAAATGATAGAAAAGAGTGGTTTTTATTATATGTGTAAAAATTATATGACCATTTAGAATATTATACTTAGAATATTAACATGACCATTAGAATAATAACATAACATTTGGAATAATAATATGACCATCATTGCAACTAATGATGAAACCTTATAAGTAATGTTTTTAAAGAAACAAATAACAAAAAATAAGATTATGAATGGTTTTTAAGGAATTATTAAAATTTAATAAAAGTATTGGAAGTTTTAGAAACCATAAATCCAAAGATCATCATACATTTGAAACTAACATTTTATAAAACTAAAAATGAATAATGCATAAATTACACCATAATGTGACAATTTCATTTACATTGGTTAGTGATTGATGAAGAGAAAAAAGGAATAAATGAAATGATATAACCTCCAACGAAAATCCATGAGTTTTATTGAATCACACATACACTTTTAATAAGGCCTTTTAAACATCCACAATATACTTGTACCTTTTGGTGAAAAAGATGATCAAATATGAGATATTTGAGAGGCAGAGAGTATAATATTGAGGTTTTTAGGATGATCCCAAACCCATATTAGACTCATCGTGTGGAATAATTTGTATATACTATATTGATGATCATTGATACCATTAATTTACTGATATGTTTCATTAACATAAGAGTAATTCCTATAGTTATTACTCATCTAAACCTCAGCCATAAAATCTCCCATCTATTTCATCTTATAAAAAATCTAATCAATGATAGACAATTTGTATTAGATTCAAGTGTTAACTTATTAACATTCCACTCCCTTTTATGAATCAAAACTATTCCAAATGAATTGTACCATATGATTCATGGAACTATGAATCACCTAAGTCATATAATACAACTATCTAAAGAAACATATACAATATCTATATAATGAAAAATATGATATACCCTAAAAAATATGAATTTTATATATATAGGTCATACCATATTACACATTATATTATACTATATGATATCACATGGATTTATGGAATTTCCATATCAATCTCCCACTTACAATAATTCCTAGAGGACATTTTATGCCATTTAACCTTGTAACATATCATATAAAATAACTTGTGAAATCATATTGAATACTACTTTAAGAAATTTTCCAATTTTTTTTAAATATATTTTTAAATTATCTTTGTACTACATATTATGAAATACCTTGTGAATACCTCATCTAAAATTCCTTTTGGATAAAACTCTAAATAACTTTTAGAGTAGCTTTATGATCCAAACTCAATCCCCATTTGATCAACCATAGTGTATAACCCCACAGGCCTTTGCAACATTGAAAAAAATAAGAATCACTTGATCCATAAATGTAATTAAAGAGAGTCCAATAGAAAATAATAAATATTACCCAAGCTATGAAGGGATATAACATGATCTACATCAAACACATGTATCTCTATACCCGTTCCCACAAAATATATCATATACTAGCATGCATTTACAAATGACATATTTTTCCTAGAAATAAAGGGACCATGGGATATGTAGTATGTAAATATGATATAGCTTCCTTAAATATTATAGACTCTCCAAGTATACACTAACCAAGTCAATGAATATATCACATGTCTTTCATTTTGTAGATATGAACAATATTTTTCCATTATCCAAGAAGGTAAGAACATCATATATCCTTTTCAATATAAACATATATTTCCCCAGTCTATTTGAATCATGGGATAAAATGTCACAATATTCATATAAGGGGATAAATTCCATCTTGGTTGATCTCCAACCGACGACAGGATAATTAACATACCCAAACACCCCTTGATTAATTTAGCCTTAATGATTGTAAATGAAATGTATCAAAGTATGAAGGTTCTCATGATTTATATCTCACCCACCTTAGTTATATGGGAATCTAAATATGAAACATAAACCCCCAGTATACCAAATACATAGTAAATAACACAACATGTGGTATACTTTGTGAGTTATCCGGTGCACAAAATCATCTTTTGTACATTATGGTAATATAATTTATCCTAATATAAGAATCATTCTCACTACATCCTTAAATTGTTTCATAACCATAATACTCCATAACAAAAATCAATTAGAGATAACTCAAATTTATAATTTTAGAGGTCAATTATCATTATACTTAAAAAAATGCATATCAATGTATATATATATCCAATATGAAAGAATGATAAAGTAGATATAACCTTTTGTATTATATGATACATTTTTTATCCTTAAATTATTTAAGAAAATTTTAAAAAACCACACATAATTTTCTATATAACATATAATATTTGATAGATTTATAGATTAACCTTACGTTTGTTGCACTTTTAGGGTTTTTTAAACTCATTGCATCACTATGTAACTTCCATATCATCACTATGTGATAACTTGATAACTCCCTCCCTCTAAATTCTTTAGTGAGTAACATCTATGAATCAGGTAAATTTAAATAATGGTTGTATTTTGGAATCATATTCCAAATGGCCAACTCCTTGAACATATTCAAACCAATTAAGTGCAAAAAAATCAATTGTATGATGTCAATAACTTCTATTTTCTACTTAGAACACTTTTCATGTTCACCATCATCATTCTTGAAACCCTTTCCATTAAAAAGTTTCCTTGAAATATTTTGATAATTAATGTAACTATTTACATAGTATATCTACCATAATATATGAAATTCATTTCAGAAATTTATTTTAATTCACTTTATTATGACAAGCATATATTATTAAATTTTTTAATTACGATTATACCCAAAACTATTTTAGGACATCAAGTGAAATTTACTTTGAAATTCGACTGGCATAATCTTTAACTTGTTAAATTTGAACTTATCTAAGTCTAAAAATACTATTACTAAAATATTATAAAATATATTACATTAAAAATATCATGTAAAGAAAAAAAAAATCAATTGTTTTTGAAAATAACACTTATTTAATTTTAGTATGAATACTTAACTATTAAAATATTATTTCCATATCTTATATGGTATTATATGTGTTTGAAAATCATTAAAAAAGAGAATATTTTTCCAAATAGTATACTATTGTTGAGGAAGCCATATTCCCTCATATTCTTGGATAAAAAATTTATCATTAATAGAAAAAATTTATACTTTTCTCTTTTTCAAATATTTTTTTTAGTTGTATGAATTATAAATCATGTATATCAAAAAATTCATATCATTTATTTAAATAACCATTGTTTATAAGCTTCTCTTAAGGGAGAGAAAAATGAGACCCAAAATACACATTTTTTTTCAATTCACTCAATATTATGGTACTTGTTACGTCTAAGTCCATAATACAGAATCCCATTTATTCATTACTTTAAATAAAAATTCATTCTCCCATCATCAACTCTTTACCAACTTCTGAATGTTTTTATAATTACCATAATTATAAAAAAACTATTGGTATCATATACCCTTCAGAATAAAAAAAATTAATTATATAACATTAATACCCAAGGTGGAATCTCTATGAGGTTTCATGAATCCCATTAATTATTATAGAAAATTCATTCTCTAATGGCCTAGTTTAAACCAATAAAATCACTATCCTTCAATGATTTTTTATTTTTAATTATGGACTCTCTAAGACATCTTCTCTAATCAATTAGCCAAAGATTTTATCCTTTTCATTCTGCATTGACATTATGGAACTTGATCCTATGCCTCCCATGTACTTGTAGACTATACTCAACATATTAATGAGATTGGACATACTTTTTTTTGAACTCATTCTTGATATAAATTAAAATTAAGTACCATAAAATTTATGGTAGTGAATGTAGAATGAATTATGTAGCTAGATCAAGCCTAAGATGAGAAATCAGTCTATATATGTCATTGAAGAGCCAAATAATATCAAGAAAATGAGTTGAGGATGATGTTTTCCGCTGTGTTTTACTAAAATTCTGCCTTTAAAACTTTATACCTCTAATTCCAAGATTATTATGTATAGAGAATTTTTAGGATTTCTATCATCTCATAAGCATCCATGGTCTCATAATTTTGAAACATGAGTTCCATGGTTACAATAATGAGAGTATATATTTATAGATATTTATTATGATTCTTATCATAGTCATCAATATCTATTTGTTCAGTGGATTTACTAGTCAGTCCAACATATATAATTTTCCATCTTTCTTAAGAGATATTATTATGTTATAATAGTAGTCACGAGAATTAATATTGTTTAGTTTATTTATTATCCAATATTGATCACAAGGTCAACCTTGAAGATGATTATGATTCCATTATCTATAATAAATGATTTTATGAGATGAGTATCATATTTTATTTTCATTAAATAAGACATTTTATTATATGAGATCCCACTAAAATGAGGACCTCTTTTAAATTCATCATACCCACTAGTATGAAAAGGTCATTATTTCACAAAATAATGAGTCTAATATGGAATTAATCTCACCACATAGTTATTTTGGAAGTCTATCATCCCAATCATATCATATAATATTCTTTGATAGTTAAGAAGATAACACTTTACCCAATCCATCATATGTATAAACCCAACTCCATTCATTTGATAACCTAATCTGTTTTTGGTATCCCAAAAAAATATAACCTAAATAAAATGATAATAAAAAGAACATAATCAGGTTAGGGTCACCCATTACATTATTTCCATGAACTTGATAATATTGGGGCGCCCAAATATAGAAGGAAACTACCTAGTTGGATGATTGAGGTCTTGATAAGTGTTTATTTAGATGGAACCTAATACTTAATATTTTTAATGGGATTTAATATCACCATTTTATCTCATGTTATTCACTTTATGTATTCATTCTTATAGTGATTTATCTGGGAATAATATGACTTCCACAAAATCAATATATTCGTACTATATTAATGTATATCTCTTTACTCAACTCACATCTTGTGTTACTAACCAAAATTTGAATCAAATTATATTCACAAATTTTAAAATTTCATCCTATATAGAAGGTATATTAAATTATTTAATATAAAGGTTCCAAATTATATGAAGTCAATAATACTAACATGAGTAATCCCAAAGAAACTAATAATTAACATACAATTTCAAGAATAATGCCTAAGCCTGTAGGTCAGTGGTAAGTCAGACCTAAAGTCCCTCTACCAAGTGATACTTTACTCAAGAGAGACCCCAATTTCATCAAAATTCTAACACCTAATACATATTAATCACAGTTAACTACTTTATTAAATCTCATAACTCAATACAAGCCAAATTCATGGTAGAAGAAAACTAAATCCATTATTGTACCTAGCATATAACCCCTTATAAAAATGTCTTATAATTTATAGATGTAGTTTAACATTTAAACTAGTGAATACATAACAATTCATAATATAATAGTTATAAACATATGAATTATATAATTAATGATACATTAGTAAAAAATTAATTAATTTAAACATAAGATCAACAATTCATAAATTAAGAATTATGAACACTTTATAATTCATTATGGATGTTTTGTAATTAGTTAAATACCAAAACTTATTATTTATACCCTAATATAAACTACTTAAAATTATTAATTATATAGAATTTATAATAAATATATGATATTTAAGGAAATATAAATATTTAATATTTTAATTTATATTATGAAAACATTTTACATAATCTTAATGTCGTATATTAAAATTATTTAATCCTTTTGTGAAATCATTTATCAAAAATAATTTTGATATAGTTTAAAAAAATTACAAATAATGGATATTTAATTTGAATGATTCAAATTAAACATTATGAATAATTAAATATTTTGAATATAAACACTTTATATTTGTCCTTTTTTTAATTTATAAATCATTTATAAATTATACTTATAATTTCCTTAAAAAATATATCAAAATTATAATCACACCATATAATGTAAAATTTATTTTAATATTACAAATTAATATTGTGGAATATTTATTAATAAATATTTTATAAATAAATAAATAAATAAATAAATATACTTTAAAATTAATTAATTTATAAAAAAATTATAAATTAATAAACATCTAAAAATTAATTTTATTATAATTTATAAATAGTTTATAAATTACATAATTGATTATTAAGATTTTTTTTCTATTCAAATTATTTTTAACGATATAGATATAATAATAGAATATGAGAGATATGATATAAAGATTTAATTATTTAATGACTGTTATCCATTCTTTTATATTTATAATCCTATCCTCATTTATGATAAGCGGTGGGCATAATGATTTTACACTTTTCAAAAAAAGAAAAAACCTTATGTATACATGGAATTAGTAGAATAACCCTTATATATCAGCAGATAAAACCTTATATATAAATATATTTTTATGATTCACATCAATATTTCTGAGGCATTATGATGCTCTATTTTGAACCCACCACAAAACATTATCATTGAATATGATATCATTATGTTTTACGATAGGACTAATACAAAACAAACTGATTTTTATTGAGTTATTAAAAATTAAATCCCATATTTTAAGACCTTAATCTATAAATAAACAAAATATCCATGTTATTATTTTAAGATAGAGAATACAATATAAATTATGATTTCAAAAAACTTTATTTTCAATATGATTTCATGAATAAAAAATCATGGTAAGGCTCTGATAACAATTAAAGGTTTATAAGGAGTAATTAAAATTTAACCAAAGAAGTTAAATTTAGAAAACATAAAACAGAAGATCACTATGCCTTTGCAACTAAAATAATATGAAATTTGAAATGATTAATGTGTTTTTTAAACCATAGTACATTGCGGCAATTACCTTCCATTAGTGCTTGATAAAGACCACCCACGAACAACTAAAAGGATCTTCTTTTCAAGGTGTATCCATAGGTTTCACCAAATCATATAAACACTTTGGGTAGTAACATACAAAACTCCATGACATAATGGTATCAAATTTTGTTAAGTAGGATAAAAAAGAGGGATTTGGGTGGGAAATTTTATTAGATGGAGTTTTATTGGAGGATGTCACACTCATATGAGACTCATAGTCTAGCCTCCTCTATAATGGATATGTATATTATCCTCGATCCTATGAATTTGTTGGAGTTGGTTCTCTAAAATTAACTTTTGTGTTATTTATGATTACCTATATAAATTATTTTGAATATTAAGAAAGTTCTTATGACATCATGATGGTTTTTCTTCATGATATATTATAAGAGAATGTCCTAAGGATAATTGAAGTACTGAGATCTCATAACATCTCCCCACTTTGAAAAGAACTTAGAAGTGACATTAAAAATTTATTGAATATATATTATATAAATTGATAATATTATTTGACAAGATTCAAATGATTCAGTCTATCATGGGTGGATACTCATGGAATTTTGAGACGCTTTGTCATGGTGTACTCCCTTTGTAAAATTTATAGAAAAATATTTTCAGAAAAAAACATACCATTAGGAAATCCATGTTTATATGTGTCATTAGATGTTCCTATATAAAAATGTGTGTATTTATTTTTAGACATTAATATTGTTATTAATTCATATCATTAGTCATTTACTTTTATGTACCTACCAAAATCGTGACATTATATGTTTTTGGGAAGGTGGGTATGTTGGGTGTGTCCTGAGTGATACTATATTAATGAATAATGCAATAAAAGATTTTTCCATTCCTATTTTAGTGGAATTTTATATCTCACGACCTTCGATGAGAGTGTAACCTCCTAATGAAGTCAATGCCCATGAAATTATATTTAGAAATTTTATTTCTGGAAAGTAAAATAAAGAGATACCGAGAAAATAGATTGATGACACTCGTATGCAACATGCTTAATTAGAGATATCGAGATAAAAGGATTATATTACATAGTGATAATTAATATAATGTTTTCTTTTTTATGGATTTAAATTATTTTCCACAGTAAATTTGACATGTTATTTGATGATAACTTTGGACTTTAGGAAATTTATCCTAATGCCACTAAGAAAGGGACCTAGAGGGTTACACACTATATATATTCAAAAACTCAGTTAATTATTATATGAATATAACATTATGGATAAGTATTATTCCCATTCGTGGTTTAATAATTATTCATGTATGTTAAATTGTTGACATTTAGTCAGTAGTTATTTGAGAGAATATATATGTGTGTTAAATATTTAATAAATATTTATTCACCAAGAAATTATTTATTTAATTATATAAATATATAATATTTATTTATTATAGTTTATTTTCAAGGAAATAAATATTTATTTATTTAGTTAAGAAAATATTGAATATCTATTTATTTACTAGTTTTTTTTAATATAATGTTTATTTATTGATTGGAAAATAATTTAGTGGTATTTATTTAATTAAATAATTAATAATCATCCAAGGTTTGATAAATATTAGGGGGTATTTAAAGATAGATTTTAATGGTCTTATGAGAAATGTCATAATAAATATTATGTAAATAAATATTAAATTATTCATTAAAGGAAATCATATTTATTTTATCCACGAGATTAGTGCATGTAAGGTAAATAATAATAATTTTATTACTATTTTGAAATGAGGTTTGCCGGGGATTAAGAAACTAATATGGTACCTTGTGTTATTATTATTTTCAAACCCTAGATCTATTTAAACTTGGTTATGACATTTTATGAAACCCTAACCATTATAATCATTGTGAAAAATGTGTTCGAGAGATGATTTTCTAAATCCCTAGAGAGATCCCCACCTAGAACACTATGAATAATGAAAATAAGTTCTCCTCATCTACCAAAGTGATTATTTCTCACCTTGAATGATTCTACTATGATAAAGAACAATCACAATATGAATTTTAACCATCTACAATAGCCCCCCAAGAATTTTACGGTGATGATCGAAGGTTTGTTGAACATGTGTAGATCAATGCTAGAGGGAATATACTATTGATTCCTCTATCACAATGATAGTATGAAAAATATTCTTTTTTAAATCATAAAAAATTAATAAAGAATTCAAGGATTTGTAATTTTTTATCAAATTAAATTAATTATAAATTATATGTGAAAATATCCCCTATTATTTGTTACAGTGCTTTTGTTAATTAATCTATGGATTAATTTCATTGTTCATGACATTATTCATCATGTACATCTCCTAATTATCATTAATTACAGTAGAAATATTAGTTAGAAAATATACAATAGGTTCTTCCACTCTTCCCAGAACTTTCAAAGTGGTATTAGAACGATCACATAATTATTTATATTTTGTTGATCAATTTTGAACAATTATTGTTAGATTTTATCTCTTGGTTTATTTGTTCATTAATCCATAGTTTAATTATCATTTTTATACATATTAATGCTTATTCTTCAAGTTTCATGTGATTTTAAAAAGATTAAGAACATATAAATAATTATTTGAGATACCCTGAAAAGATTTTAAGGATTATTGCAGGTTAACATAGTTATATGACGTATAATTTAAAATTGTACACCATATACCAAGGTTCACCGCAAAAAATTGTCTTATGTGATACACGATGCATCGAGTGACACACAATTTTTTATTAAATGAATTAAATATACTATACATTGACTGATCCATCCTGGTACATGGTCTATAAAGCCACACAACGTGTAGTTGGCAAAAAAAGGTTTTTAGTATAAATGGTTCAACATCTAAATTCACAAAAAGTAAATTGTTAAATATGTGTCACATGAAGTCTGATACTAGAAACTGTAAAATTAAATGATTACATGTCATATAGCTAGGGTACACACCATGTGACTCATTATATATACATATAAGAAACATGTCAAGTCGATAAGAGAGTTACATGGACACACAAAAAGTGGAACACATAGTGTGTAGCTCATTAGTATACATAGTGTTTCCCAGATTTGATACACACCGAGTCCCTATGTATTTATCCTGGGTACATGAAATTTGATATAAAAGGCGTGTATCTTTTTAAAACAATCCATGAATTATTCCAGTAATGAATTAAATTCAATTACATAATGAATAATTAATTAAAACACTAAAAATTTAATTATATTATTATCATTTGATATGCTGACTATGTAACAAGGTTTTTAGAATTAATAAATATGCAATCATGTAATTATATGTAAATGTTAGTCAATCCATTTGTAACAACTATAAATTATAAAATAAGAAGATTAAATGCAATATATTATATTACACACAACACTTTAGTTATCTTTCATTACATGCAACAAAAAAGTTTCTTTGATATCTTGCATTATATGTGAGACTGAGTTTTACCAAACAAAAATATACTATTTATATTATTATTTAGTTTGATAGTTATCTCCTAGACATTGTAATAGAGGTTATGAACAGGATGAACTAACTTATGAATACATAAATTTTAGACATTTTTATTAGTAATCTATTTATTAGTAACAAAATAATAATTATTTAAAAGAAACAGAAATATTTTCTGAGAAATTACATTTTTTCTATAAGACGGTATTTTCATGCTTTGCACACATAATTTAATTTTTTAAAAAATTTTAGAAAATTTATTTTAAAAAACAAACTTCATTTTTTAAATTATTATAAGAAAAATATTTTAGGGTTTATTTTTTGTATTTTTTTGAAAAGATTCTTTTTTTGATGAATAATTAACAACACTGAATTTTAATTGAAAACTGCATTTTCATTTAAATAATTTAAAAAGATAAAATACAATTAAAATTATTTTTAGAGTAAAATTAGTTTAATTATATATAAATTAATCAAATTTAATTCATTTTAATCACATTAATATATAATTTTGATATAAAAACATTTCAAACTCTTGAAATTTTTTTTCATTAAAAACCTTATTTCTAATCACGTCTATAAGATTAGTTTTAAATTAAAATTTGACACTTTTTTGAATTGATTTTTAAAAAATTTAATAAATATTTATAATAATAATAATTTTTAATTTATAATAATTTTAACTTAATTTTTGAAAAATATTAATCGTGAAAACAATAAAAATTTATTATTGTGGCTAAGGTAAAAAAGGATTTATTGGGGGGTTAAAAAAATATAAGGGTTAAAATTACTTAAACAATTATTAAAATTATATTTAATGGAATTTTTTTTACCTCATATCTTATAATTTCTATAATATAATTTTTTTATCTTTTTTCCATGATAAAAAACTGGGTATGATTGAATCTTTTAAAAAAATAACAAGTGTTCCACTCACCTTACTTATATAAAGCCACCTGCTATCCTCTCATATTCAGAACATAAAATTATTGGGGTTGGACAATAACTACTAAAATAACTTTTAAACATCTCTACTATCATAATAAAAGCATTACATTGGGCATAAAGAGATCCTAGTATGGTTTTTGTGCAAACTAAATGAGGATACCCGAAGAATAGGTAATGTTATTCAATTAGAGTGTTTATATTATTTATTTCTACACCTCCATCATTTCTTATTAAAAAATAATGATATAATAACCTCAGTATATTAAATATACAAGGATATTTTTATAATAATGTTATTACCTACAATAATCATCACTTTCATCAAATGGGTTATGAAATTATCATTCGTATGAATAATAGACTACCACATCTCAAACCTATATCATTCATTTTTCAATTACCATGTCTCACAGTTGGGAATGATGATGGATATAAAGTATATATATGATATTTATAAAATAAAAATATCTATGTAGAAATTATATGATATATACCTTTTTAATTTCCATTCTGTAGAAGATATGATAAGGTCTCTTGTGTGTACAACAGACTACCACCTTACGAAGTGATGTGATTCATCTATCACAAATGCTTCACATGGAAAGTGATAAGGATAAATTTTAGGGTTATATGTTATATAAAGGGCATAATTTTTATATTAATGATATATTTACCATTAATAAATGATAATATTTCATTTTATTTCACACCTTTTCACTCACTAAAAGATGATAACATCATTCATGTACGTGTGGACTGCCAACTTCATAGAGCAATGCATATCTCTTTTCACCACCTAATGACATGGATTATATATATAAGTATATAATATGGTATATATGATATTATTATATTTCTATAATGATTATATACTACTTACCTTATTTGCATAATTATCATTGGAAAATGGAAACGTTACTCATGCGTACGTACGACTTACCATCTCCATGATCGTAAAATACT
The DNA here is from genome assembly GCA_963277665.1 of Viscum album. Taxonomy (NCBI): domain Eukaryota; kingdom Viridiplantae; phylum Streptophyta; class Magnoliopsida; order Santalales; family Viscaceae; genus Viscum; species Viscum album. Next base: position 705,459,580 of record OY728121.1, on the reverse strand, counting down.
TCATTTCTCAAAACGATATTTCATTATTGGAATAAAAATAATAATTGATTTATAAATATGGAAATTATTTCATTATTATTAATCTGGATATGATAAGAAAATATAAAATTCATAAGAACCTGAACATTCATTATGAAATAGGCCTGAGAAAACAAGACAATTAATACCTAAATCAATGAAAATAATTAATGATTATTAATGTAAGGGTTATTATATATCATAAAAAGATCATAAATGTTATTATAAATATTAATATGGTTCTGGAATAAGTTAATAACATGTTTAAAAACACTGTTTAGGTCGTTAAATCACATTCTTCCAAAATGAATGGTAAGGTAATGAATTTCATGTTGACTTATATTCCAATGAGTCTTACTAGTTATTATGAACCAATTCACTTTTACATTGTTAATATATTTCAAAATTGACATGTAATATCAATATTAATTAATAATTCATTGTATTTAAATTTTAAATTTTAATTATTTTATCCAAGGGTATTTGAATTGAAAATTTCCAAGTGGTAAATAATTTCACAACTCAATTTCTTTTCATTAGGTTATATTACTTCTTCATTGTTGTTGATATGATAATAATATGTGTATAATAACTTTTGATTATCTTATATTTATTTCTACTTTTTTATGTTCATTTATATTTGATACACATAATCAATTCATTGATTAATTTTCACTTAAACCTTATGGTCATTCTAAGGGTTTATTTCAAAATCTCATCCTAATAGAGATTCTTTTGTCTTGAATTTTAGTGTAAGGGAATTATTTTATCATTATCTAATAAACCCATAAAATTTTATTCTACTCTAGTTATTACTGATATTTTCAATTAATAGAACCATTTTAAACTCTTTTGTTATTAAAATAATTGAGAAAATGGTTTCAAGAAAATCCAACTTCATTTCTCTCTTCGATCGGAAATCTGTTTTCTTCCAAAAAAATGTTTTCTAAAAAGGTATTCAAAAATATTTGTACCCTTTACCATATGATTTATTAAATAAATTTTACCCATTTTTTACTTTCTTAATTTTTTTATAGGAATATTCATGTCTTTTTAAAAATAATTCCCATTTGTATTTTATCAAATATATCAAAGGAATAATTGTTTTAACATACTTGACATGTAATAAATTTGATACAGTCATGAATGATTAATGTTCAAAAGATTAATTAATAATTTTCAAAGTTTATACTAAATTAAAATTATATTAAATTTTTTGTTAACTTTTAGTTTTAAAAACTTATTATCAAAATGAAAATGATATTATCTTCAAGAATATTTTTAAATATATTTTTATGGTATTTATATTAATCAATAAAAACAAAACTTATTATAATTAATCTTTACTGAGAATATGTTGTATTGATTCAATCCTTATTCTTCCTTGGGATTTTTTACATACATTTTGACAATGGAAATTATTGAAATTCACTTTCTTGATTCATTTTTCTATTCTTTAACTTTCCCATGAAATATTTATTTCACTGTGATCATTCAACATTATATTTACACTAAATATACATATTATTTATCATGGATATTATTAATGAATAAACCATATACCATTTTTACATAATGTTTTTTACATTATACGTTATTTGATTGACACGGGAAATATCAATAAATTTGTATCCTTTACTCAATAATGATATTTGATGATAAGGCACACTATTCATAAATTAAATCGACTATTTGATATATGAGGAATGATTTGGACATTCAATGATGGGTGGTGCCTATAATTTATATATCCCCTCTGTTCATCGACATGTCTCATGATACAAACCATTTTTATAAATCTCATGGGTTTATACCTAGTAGTTCTAAACTATCTTGAGGATAGATATTGATGATAGAGGCATCATATGAGGCTTTACCTAGTAGTTTTAATATTTCATGGGGATAGATCTTGATAGTATAGGTTTTCATGTACCTTATATATTATGTCCAATAATTAATAATTTAATTCATAAATAATTCATTTGTTTAATTATCAATGATAATGTTTCCAATATATTAATTATGGATACCTTTGATTATCACTATATTGATAAAATAAAATGGTTGTTTCACTTATTAAACATTCTATATTGATTATTTCTTATCCATTTATTATTTTCATGTTATTGATTAAATGGTATGTGTTTTAATTTATTTACATTTACATACTTATTATGCTTTGTTAATTAATGATATCTTCTACTATACTTAACTATTACTGATCATTTGAGCTCTCCCTTATTTTTTTCCTTCCTCTGGAATCTATGAAGTGTACTAAGAATGTTATAGTAGGATATATTATATAAAATACATTTATTATCAAATAAAAAAAATATGTTGTAATTTTTATTTAAATATAATGTTATACTTAATTATGTATCTATTTTACCAAGACTACTATACTATTCGGTCCTTTGGGATACGATTCCTCGTATATTATGCTAATGTATTAAAAAAAACACTATTTCTAAGCTACTAGGGTCAAGGTTTTTATAGTTTCTATTGGAGTAAATTTAGTATAAATTTTTGGAGGTATATTTAAGAAAAAATTGATTAGGTAACATAACCCCATGATAGAATTTGACGATCAGTATAGAAAATCATCCTAATGTTTTTGTAATGGAGAGATTATATGGATTTTCCTAGAAATACATACCTATCTAGACATTATAAGTGCACATGGTTAAAGAATATTTTTACCTAGGGGTTATAACTATAAAATATGTGAATTGTTCTTGAACCATTAGTCACCTATTTCATGACAATGGGCCTTACAACGCACCTTATTTTACAGTTGTTGGGGATAAGCATAGGATAATTCATGTTTTCTTTACAAAACATTATGAAAGATTTAAAAAGATGATGATAATGAATGTCCTAGGTTAAATATAAGGTGTATTATAATGAAAAGAAGGTGTCTTAAAGGAATGGTAAAATTCTTTATTTGTGGAAAGAAAGGGAATAAAATAAATAATTAATGAGGAAAATGAAGGGAATTATGGATGGAAATAAATATCATCCTAGGGATCCATTTATAGTTCGTTGACTTAAATGTGGAGAACCAAGGAATTATCTTAGTAAATTCCCTCATTTAATGGTTAGGTATAATTCCATGGAAGGAATTATATGGAAATAAAATGGTTGGAGTATTAATTTGGATTCCATAAATTTATTATTGAAGTATTTTTACTAATTATATTTTTATATTAGAATCATGAAACATTTTAGGATTATATTAAATTTCATATGTGTATATGTATTAATTAAAATAATATTTATGTATATCATTATTGGTTAATGAGTTTAATATTGATAATAAGTTTAAATTCTTAAACAAATTTTTTTAGATTTATTGTGACGATCGACTGTCACCATTACAACGAAGTTGTTTTGGTGTATGATCTGAACAACCTCAAAATCATTGAAAAATAATAATAATTTGATTAATGAATTAATATTGATAATAAATTGATTATAATATATTAAATAAATATAAATAATTTTCTAAAACATGTAATTGATAAATATAACTTGACTATTTAAGAAATTAGAGAAGAGTTTAATGTGAATCAGGACTCAAGGTAAGGGTCCACTCACACTCTTTTCATTCTTGTAGGATTTCCCCCTATCACCCTCTATATATATCTAACATCCTCTTTAATAATTTTAGTTATATTTTTCTATATTCTTTGTAAATATTTTTTTTATTTATATTATTCCTTTCTCCCTTTATTTTTCTAAGTGTATGCATGCATCTATAATTCCATTTCTAATTTTTTCTTTAAATTAAACCCAATAAATGGAATGTTTCTAGTTATTATTCCTTTTCATGTCCCACATTGATAAAAAATATTTTATTTTTAATATTTACAAAACTCTCCTTATTTTAACCTAAAATATGTTTTTTTGGTTTGGGGAAACTCTATTCTCTTGTCACTCTTAAAGAATAATTTCTCCTTTTTTTAAATTTGATAGCGGAGTTGAATTTCATAACATTGTTTTTCATATTTTCTCATTATTTTTCCTTCACTTTGAGATCATTTGACATGAAACATGATAATTTTTTTATAATTAACATCCTAGATTCCTCAATCCCTTCTTTTCATTAGTTCCTACATGATTCCTTAGTGGTCAAATACTTAGGAATTTATTATGTTACATGTTTCTTTTTCATGGGTTTAATATTAAATTTATGCTTTATGTTTGTTTTTATCTTTATAGAATACATTTGAAAGAATATTACTTAAATATTTTACACATATGATGGATTTTATCCTATATCACATTGTATGATACAGTTATATCCTATGGTATGAAATATATAAAATAAATTCATTTTTTATAATTTGGTTTTGGCATTTAATTGGTTTTGATATAGTGATATTGTAATGAACAAGCCCAAGATGACCTAGAGCATCACCCAACTTGGATCACCACATGACATGAAGGGAATTATTGATCCCCACAGTTTGGAAATTAGTTCCCATGTATCAAGAATTATAAATTGGGAATTATTTCACCCTCATATAAATAAAAACATCAATAATGATCTCATCTAGAAATCCAACAAGTCCTATTCATGAACTAGATATCAATGGAATTAAATAAAAAAAATTAAATATAAAATAAACATCCAAATAGATAATAACACTATAAAAATAATGATAACAATTGAACATCAAAATGATAACAAACTTCAGGATCAATAAGTACATATACAATGAAATTGGGAAAAAATATATGGAAGGGGATACTGATACATAACTATATTTAAAGATAAAAGAAAATAAAGCAGGGCTAAAACACTGTTAATAGTCTCCTCATGGCACATGGTCACTCACCACTATCCAAAAATATCACCAATAGAACAACCAGAACAAAAATTAGAAGAGACCAAACTAAAACCAAATAAGACCACAAGTTGAGACCTTAAAAAAACATGAAGGTTTTACACGTCCCATGGGGTGTATAAAGGGAGAGATGATCAAGCCCAGTAGTAATTTACTAAAGAGTTAATTCCATTTCATTTCAAAACTAATTTAGTTAATGATATTTTTAAATATAAATATAAATTATGTTTTTCTCGTACAAGGTTTACAAAACCAAGTAAAATTACATAATTAATTTCATAAAACATTACCCTTTTTTAGAGTAAGAAAGGGAATAATCAAAACAATTTTTTTACAAAGTTTTTAAAACTTGAAAATATGATCATTTAGAAAATTCATAAATCAATTTTAAACAACTTTCTTCTTTCCTTAACATTATTCAAATACGTTTTCATAATTTGAAAAACATTTTACATTCCAAATCCCATTTTAAAAACCATTTAGAAAATATATTTTTACGTAAAATAAATCCATGGTTGAACTAAATATAAAAACATGGAGGAATAAGAAACATACACATGAAATGAAAAAAATAAACAATCACAAAATGGTTCTATACAATTAGTCAAGTCTAGGGTGGAGGTACAATAATACACAAGTGGCCACCTAAATAATTATCAATGGAAATAAGGAATCATTGGAAACACACTAGGTTCTAACATGAGTGATAATGATTGAAACTAGAACATACCACTAAAATCCATATTAGTTCTCCCAGTACAAAGTAAACCCCTATGTGGTGCTACTCTCCTTGGAAAATAGCTGGTGGGTGAACACCTGGATAGAGTAACATGCATATAAGCCATATAATTATCTACCTTGGATACCATGAAATAATACAATGTAGGTGAGAAACCAAATAATTCAAACGATCATAAATATATCAAAGTAAACTATGAATATTAAATATCACCTCACCTCCTACAACCTCACAAAAAAACCCAATCCCCATACAAGAATAAATATTTCTTAAAGGTGAATAAATATAAAACATTCCCCAAAAGGGGTCAGAATCCACAATTTTCACATAAATTATAAGGACTCAATCAAGGGTCTCAAATTTTGTAAAAACACTTCTTTCAATGATTGAAATTATCCTTCCATTAAAAAACCTCTCAGGATTCTAATCCCTTTTCCATTACCCAAAATTTCATATTAAACACCACCTGGAAATAATTTTAAAATTTCATTGAATTTAAATAGGCGATAGACACATATTTTTTAAAAAAAATTCCACTTTTATTTTAAAACCATTAAATAAGTCAAACCAATTCCTTTATTTAAAGGATTTTAATTTAAAATAATAACTCCCATTTAAACTTGACCCAAACAGGGTAAAATACCTTTAATAATTAAATTCAGTATGAAAAAATCATTTAGAAACTCTTTAAATTATTTTAAAATTAAATAATGATTTAAAAACCAAGAAAACCCATTTAACACTTTTTATACCATGTTATATATTCTTTAATGAATTTATAAAATCCACTATGACAAACATATATAGGCATAGATTAACAAAAAATAATTTAAAATCCTTAACCATTCTATGAGATTCCATTTAAAATAAACACATAAAAACTATCATAAACCAAGTAGAAACCACTAAAAATAGGCCACAATGTGTCCACTTCGATGGTAAATACTCAATTGGGTAAGACCACACCCTAAACAAGCCATAGTAATAAAACCCCCTAAGTTAAAACCAAAACCTACCCTAAATCTATCCATAACAGCCCATAGGGGCTGAGATAGGAAGGAAAAACAAGAGGAAATTGAATACTAGGGAGATGAAATGGAATAAAAAAGAGAAAATAGGTTTTACCTTCATGTTTATACTTGAAATTGATAAAGTAAATCCACAAAAAAATGAATATGGGAGGGAGGAGAGGCACCCCTTAGTGTGTCCTAGGACTGAATGAATAAGAAGGATAAAAGAGGGAGTTGAAAACATAAAAACCAAGTATAGTTAGATGAGTAATTTAAATTTTTAATGAAATATAGGTATCTCACTTAGTTTGGCCTAACATTTTTGGTAAACTGGGCACCAAACCAATTAAATCCACTAGGTAAAAAAAACCTGCATGGGTTCTCTACATAGTTTACAAACCATATCCAAATCATGAAAGCATATATGTTAAAGATCTATACAACCATTAAACATTGTTTAATTATTTCTATTAATCATTCACAAGATATAAATGAATACCATTGTGCATAAAATGATTTCATAGATTCCATTATATTTCACAAAGTCTGATCCAAACTGTATGCTACCTATGAACAATAAACTGTGATAACAAATTTGAATTAAAAAAATTCCATGTGTAATAATAATCACAAATTCTCCCCTAACTATATGGGATGATTGTGTGCAGAAGAAATTTATGTATAAGGTTAACCCAGAAACCCCAGGTACCAACATAAGTTTCACCTTCACTATTTATCAAACCATGTAGTGACCGTGTGAAATCCATACAGAGAGGAAAAATTCCAATACTTCCAAAATTTCAAAAAAAACTCTACAAAAAATTAAAAATCAAACCAAGTATTATAAAATATAACTGAATTGTGACATGAAGGTTTCATGGATATCATAACCACTTCCTAGTACATATCTTAAATTTATAGTTTTTATTTTACAAAAACACTAGAATATTACGATTAGCATGGAAATTGAATCTCCACAACATTGGATATAGTTATTATCAAATGATTCATAATATAAAATGCATAATAAAATTATATTAGATGAGGGTTACAAATGGTTTGTAACCACATTGACAATAATAAATTTTATAATGTATGAGTTAATGCATGTGAACTTGGGAATATCTTGAGGTCTATATAAGGGTCCATTTCCATTGAGATGGGAGTGCCCTTATACACTCTTGCTCCTACCAATCGTATGATACCCCAATATATCTTATACTTCATCCTTCACCATGAGAGATACTAAAATATCATGTAGAGATGGATAATTCTTCCAGAACATTTGATGATTATATTTAACGTGTGGATACACCTCACAAGGTAGAGTTTGATGGTTATCTCTCAGTGATATTTATCAAGAATTTGTATAGAATATTGTTACTACATACATCTATGGTGAATGGAGTTATATATTCCCTAAAATGAACAAATCCTATGACATGAATATGATTCATGTCATAGGATACAACATATTGGTATTGTAAAACAACATTGGATATTATTTATGTTGACCATATAATATGCATAGTATTAATAATTATTATACATATAAACTACATGTATATGATGTATTTAGAATATTCACATATAGTGTATATAAAAAATATGCATTTGATGCATAAAATTAATTCATATGATACCTATTGGATACAAGAATATGATGCATGTACACATGGGTATTGTTTCATGCATGAAACTTATGCTTTACTCATGTATTGGCCATACAACTTCCCTCAGCTAGCATGACTATAACCTTATTCCCATATTCAATTCTTCAGTTATGAATCAATCTAATGGATTACTAAATGTATGAATCTATCCAATAAAGTTTTATTGAAGATCTACACTAATGGGAAATAACGTATAACACTACTTCCAATTCTCAATTCTTCTCATGTATGGAGAGTATAGAGTGTCTCTTATAAGAACTAAATAACTTCTATTCATTTGTATAGATGGGTCAATCATGATCATTGGATGCTTCATAAAATCATAAATTTCATGTAAAGTTGTGGTACCTATCCTCCTTTCATTACATGATTTATCATGCAATGAAGGTGAAAGAACCCCTTTTGTGTGTGAGGATTCACATAAAATTTTCATGGATCTATTTAGATGATGGATCACCTATAGATACATTAATCCATTTCTTATTACTCTTATGATCATTGTCAAACAATATACCATCAAAGAAGGAATTTTAAGCCACCAAATACATGATTTCGTTATTCTATGTATTCTAATTTATTTATTTTTCAATCACATTGATTATGTTTGTTATAGTCTTTCTCTATGTTTGGGATTTCTTTCACTGACTATGATCATATGATGATCCCATGAATCCCATTAATGGTATTAGAGCCACCTCACCCATTACACCAATGTGTTTGTTTCATTTATTTTAAAATGAAATGAAATATGAAGTGCTACTAGTTAAACTTTTAACTATATGATAACATTGGGATGTATGAATTTAATCCATTAATGGATTCAAATTAAGGTGTTAATGTGATCGAGAAGAAAACTCAAAACATCATTATTGGTTAACAATGTTTGTGTGTCATGTTGTATAAAAATAGATCACCATTTTTTATCGATATTGAGATCAGGTTGAGTGTCAATACATTATCAGTAGTGGTAATGACATTACATTGTAATAAAATGTAATTTCAGGATCTATTTACAAGGTTTGAGTGTAGCTTTTAGATGTTTGAAAATGAAATCTAAATGATATGTACGTAGTGTAGTGGGGTTTCTTGAATATCACTATACAGATGTATAGTGTGGTTTTATGTGTTGATGATAATGTTTTGAATGTATATGTAGCATGCTCATTGAATTAATATCATATAGATTTTCAAATAGTGTTCCTTGTGTGGCTTGCAGTGTGCATTCAAGTGATGTATTAAGATGTTACACACATGTTGAGCACAACATGTAATGTGTAAACGAGTGAGGTAAGATGATTTAGTTCATGTGAAATGAGTTTTGCCTGTATATAATAAGTTTGTCATTCATGGAGAGTGTGGAATATATAATTCATGAAAAGTTGGGGTGGTATGCATGATATACAATGGGTGGAAAGAGGAGATGAACAATACCCCAATTTAATACATCCCACAATAGACTTCGCTCGAGGTGGGAGGGGGTCATTTATCATCCAATTAATGAGGTGGATAACTTGATTAAGTCATGTGTTTCCACATATAATGACACCACTATTTTCAATAGTGATTCCATGCCTCACTACCCTAAGGTTTCTTTAAATACCCCATGTCCCTTAACGCATGTGCAGAACCATGCAGGCTTATACCTCTCTCATCGCTCGTGGTTGGCCAATCCTCAATCCTAGGTGTGGTCCCTTATGTATGGTGGATACATGGATGGGCCATTTAAGGGTCGGAAAAAATTTTAGTAAATAAAAAATAAATTATTTATTTGTTTAAAAATAGATTTAGGCTTATTTTTAATAATTAATTAATTATTAATGATAAGTATAGGCTTAATAAAATTTGTTTCGCAAGAATATGTTAAATATGAGTTATTCATATTTATTTCTTAGGATAAATAATGTATTTATTTATCAAGGTGATTCAATTATTAATTGAATTATATTATTTTATAAATTCTTTATAAATAATGGGAATAGATATTTTGGAATCACTATAAAAGTGTTTTTTATGTAATTTAACTATAAAATGTTTATGCTTAGTTGATCACATGAAGAAATAGTATATATTCCATTAATATTAATGAATTAATATTAAAAATATCATTTTCAATTATATATGGTTTATAAAATATTAATAAATCAAAATAAAATGCATTTTAATTTTTAACAAATTACATGTCATGACTTATGATATTAAAATAACTTTTTTATTTATAATTCATAATGGAAATTTATAAATAATTTATAAATGACATAAATAAGGAAGAAATATAAATTAATTTATATGTAAAAATTTTAATTATTCATAAAAAATTAATTTGATTTGATCAAATTCAAGAGGATTTATTTAAAATAATCTTTTAGACTACATCAAAAGTGTTTTGATTATATTTTAGGACAAGGAAAATATAATGTTATGTATTTGATATTAAGATTTTTTAAAAGTTTTTATAATAGATATTTATTTATAAAAAGTTTATAATTCATAAAAATATATTATATTTAAATTAAAATGTCACAAAAGGAATAATATGAAATAGTTCATCTTGAAAGAGAATACAAAGTGTTCATACCCAAAATTATGGAATATTCAAAATATTTAGCTTATTTATAAGATGCTTATCATAATTTATTTTATGGATAATTCATAAAATTATATCTCATGATTTATTTATGAAATGTTCATTTATTTAGATGTAATTCCTTATTTTATAAATTTTTATTCTTTATTTATGGGAAGAATTTCTTCTAGGAGATATGCCCTATATTTCATGCATGGCAAGACTCCAGAAAAAGTTGTTTTTTATCTTCCTTGGACTAAATTTTTTATTTGATTTATGAAAATAAGAATAGTTTTTGAATATAATTTTTGTATATTATGTATTAAAGATATCATTAATTGAATTATCACCCGAGTAAATTTTCCCTGGGGAGAGGGACTTGGGGTTGGACTGCCCACTAGATTAGAGGCTTATGTATTATTCGACAAAGATGATGGATTGGATATCTATTCCTCCAGGATTACTCTTGTGAATATTATCAATCTAATATAATTATATTCCTTTACATGTAATTTTTATGTACCTTATTCATGTGATGCATTCCGATATATATATTAATATATTTGGATTTTATTTTTGGGTAAGTAATACAAACTTTTGGTTTGTGTAAAGAGGTTACACATTAATGTGGTGTGACCTCATTAATTTGGTGTGGAAGTAGCATTATTGAAGAATAAAGGTTGGTATTCATATTTTATTTTTATAAGGGAATATATTATTCCCTTATTTTATTATTTTTACTTATATTTTTATTCTATGTATTTGGGATGAACATTATCCAAAAAATTGGGTAGCCAAGTGAACCATTCAACCATGTTAACCAAGGAACATATGAGAGTCACCTTAACCATGCTCAGGATCTAGCACAAATATCCAGGTGGAATGGAATGGGAGAGAATATCAATCCCTATGAGTGTATGCACGTTCAGAATATGTGGGCTGCATAATGGAATTTCAAGGTCCCAATCCTAATGACCACAAAACGGTAGACAGATAGGTGGCTCAAATGGACTGAAGGGAACCTCCTCTTATTCCAGAGGCTACTGACTTGTAGCAGGGGTCTATGGTGGTGATAGCTGTGAGACCATACTCTCATGATCAGAGTAACATAGTAGTGTATTATAAAATAAATAACATACAACAACTGAAGTTGTGATAATATAAAAAAGAGTAACAAAAGAATAATAATATAAAATACATAAAATATTTCCAATACCAATATACCACAATGCATGAATGTCTAGACGATGATACATAGATAAAATATTAGGAAACAAGATACAAGGAAATACCTGAGTAAAGATAAAAAATAAAAATCCCAAAGTTAAAACTCTATGAGAATCCTGATCTCTTGCTAATTCATGTTCTCATAAATCCAAGGTATAAGCAATACAACATAATAAAACATCCATGTTCCTACAAACATGAGATATACTTTGGTACCTTAGTGCAATGGAAACCCGAGTAAGGTGTGACATATAATCCCAATAGGTTACCACCTATAGTGTTTACAACTGAATCAATCACATGAATATAAAGTAAATTAGATTTAAGGTAATATGCATAAATAAACAATGTTGATATAATAAATAAGTACCAGTCAGATCAAGACCCAATGGGACCCCTGGCCAACTCTACCTGCATCAGTTCATAGCCAAAATAAGTGTCTGATCAGTGACCACATGTATATAGTAATAATATTTACATAGAATATTTCTATATTGCATCCTCCTATTTGAACCAAGAATGTGTGGATGTAAGTGGATATATACCTAGAATACTAGGTGATAGATGGACGATGAAATAAATTATTCATCCATAACTAGTATGAAAAATCCTATAAGATCAAGTGAAAGAGTACATGTCATATATCTCATAATGAGTGGGAGACTTCATGCTTGTCACTCGAGATGGTGAGTGTTCCAACATGTCAAAACTCAAAGTTGTGAGTGTCCCATCATGAAAACACTCAATAAGGGATGTGGTGCATTATTTCCACCATCCACTAGTATTACTAGTGTGGAACGTCATGATGAAAACTTCATGTAAGGTAACCTAATACAGTAATGTTCAACAGAACCCTTTAAATCGTTCCATAGCCTATATCAATGTGTAATCATGTATATAATATTATTTGAATCCATGAGGCATTACCTATCATGATTTAAATTTTCTAATCCCATTATAGACAAGGGAATTCCATATATTACAAATCAAATTGATCATGTACTTAAGCATGTAATGATTGGAGTTGTCTTTCCACCCTTTAAAATTCATTTTAATTTAACCATTTCATATATTCAAGGAAATCAAGCCATCACAAATAAGTTATTCAAATTAATACATGCCACTTAATTTAATAAAACATGTAAATTAATTTATCAAGATTCAGAGAGGCACTTAAAAGGTACTATAATTAATTTGGGAAAATACCCACAATGGAATTTCCATTTATAAGGCAAGACAATCCCTTAGGGGGATCTTGGTTCATTGGTCATTTATATAGGATCATGTAAATCCGTTTAGTTTATAAAAATGGGAAAAAACATAGGAGGGTCTTTGGTTCATTAAAATTCTATATAAAAGGAGGGATAATATACTTAAGAACATCATGGAGGCCATGTACTAACTATTCCACATGTCTAACATTAACAAAATCATTAGAAAACATCAACACAATAAGGACAAGAAATATATAATCTACTAAACATAACTTTGTAATTTCAAAGACAGAGAACCTCATCTGAGGGGTTTTATTATAAAAAAATATAACTGTTTACCAAACAATACATTTAGAATGTCTATGTATCAAATACTAGATTAATAAATCAATTAGTCAAAATGAACATTTTAGAAATCCACCAAAATGGACATTTAATTGTATGTATCATCATGGCACTTAGCAGGTTCCATAATCAACAAAACAAAATGTTACAAGGAAAATTCAATTAGTATTCCAAGATGAACACTTATAAGGAATAATGATATTTTAATCATTTAATTTTAAAAGGGGAAATATAATACGGAACACCCAAGGGGTGTCTCATCTCATGGTTGAAATACTTTAAATACATAAAAAAAGATTAACATGAGTAATACATAGTGTGAAAACCAAATTAAAATGAAGAACAGAATTTTAGAGCAAGGTTTGGAAACAAATGGCATGTGGCATAATTAAAACATTTATATTTCGATGGAAATTTATGGACAAATCCATAGAACATCGACCTTATTCTTAAGAAATTTCAGTTTACCAATATTAAGGTTTGATTAGGTCTAGTCTGGAAAAAATATAAGAAGTATGCATCCTCCTTTGAAATAAGGAAAACGAGCTTACACCATGATAAATTCATTGAGATAAGATTCAACAAGGAAAGGTATAAAAGGAATAGAGAGATTTCAAATGTAGATCTATAGAGACCGACATCATTCCATTTGGATGAAGAATGAGGGATATATCACCATGCCTAGAATAGGTATGAGGAGGAACCCACAATTCAAGAAGTGAGGGCTCACATGGCTGGAATAAGAATAAATAATAGGAAAAGGAAACTTAAATAATGAAGTTAATTTTGGTCATTTCACCCTCAAAATTGGGTCACACGGTTTGGCCAAACCTTGTTCCAATCATTTGGCTACCACTAATTAAGAAACCAAAATCCCATGGTTATGCCACAAATTTTTCCTAACCATGTGATGAGTAGTGATTAGGTACATCATAAGGGGCCAAAATCATGTAGGCTAGGTACATGATTTGGGTAAACCATGAATAGCTCATGTGAAAACTTATGCTCTTTTGAGACATGACACACTATTTTCTATTGGGGGCCACACGGTTTCAGACAAACCATGTACCCTCTAAAGACCTTCCAAACATGGGATTTGTAGGGCTTGAAACTCCCAAAACTCAATGAGGCACCCAAGGAACCCCTCTGGCCTTTAACGAAGTATAAAAAAACTCATTGAAGTGTTCAAACTATTATAATTATGTTCTAAAGCATGGTTTAAAGAATGACCTATCCATTAAATGACAAATTTTTAATTCCCTCATAATTTCACCTTGGCTCAAATCATGGGTCATTACAACCTCCCCACCATTGAATTTCTCATCCCCAAGAATCCTTCAGGAACAAAGAAAACCACACCCAACCTACAAGGGTTTTTAAGTCTCATTCAAATGGTTAAATTGTGTTTCCAAACTCCCAACACACATGAAATCATTACTTATTTATACAATACTTTTGCCATCAAAATTCAAGACAACACTCATTTTCCCATCTGAAACATAGAAAAATTGATTACATGTGCCCATTTAGCTAGAGAAATGACCACATCATTGTCTCATTAATTTTCAATCAAATGGTTATCCCAATTATATGTTTTAACATCCTAAAGGGACAACTATAAGCCATAACATCTCCACCATTGGATTTATTTACAAAGAATTCCTATAAGTATTCTAGAGATTCTCCTAGAAGTATTTCGTTAACCGAGAGAACCCGATTACTTTAGAGTTTATATCGGAGACCTCGTTATAAGGAAATTGTTAGATACTGCTTGACCTATCAGAAACATGTCACACAAGCTTCCCTAGAAGTCACTTACCACCCTTACACCACATGTGCCTTAACCTGAAGACACGTTTAAACCAGTTCCTCTCAACCATACACATTTAACAAGAAGGACAACTAGTTGATCCAACTTTGGATGACTATCCCCCAAATGCTCGACTTATATAGCCAACGTATCACAAATTAAATTGAAATTCCTTCTTCCAAGGCATCCCATATTCACAAAAATCATGCTCATAGAAGCCTATACCTGAAATCCAATGATGTTCCTTGGACAAACTATCACATGAACATTTAATTAATCTTTCCACATTACAAAAAATGGTGTAACCCAGACCCAGACTTCCGAAATTGTTACCCTTAAACCATCACCTCCAAACCTAACAACTAGTCTGGGGTATCCTTGGATTCAATGAATTGTAGTCCAAGTAACTAAACCAAGGAAGTATATACTATATGTTTAAAAAATATACATTGTTATAAGGCCATTATATACACATTAGATCATTGAATGAGCCTATAGAGACATCTATCTAGTGGTCATGTCAATGAAAACGGCTGGTGTCCAAGAGTCTATGTCGGGCGTTCCTTCACAGGAACCCAAATATCACTTAGGACTAACCAATCCTTGAAGAAAACCATGAATATATTTTGAAACTATGATAGAGTTCACTTATCAATCCTAACATATTTTAAATCTTTAGTGTGGTGTAAGACCAATTCTCTCTTAGTGCACCAAGTACGTAGTCAAGAAAGGGGGCATGCTTGTCAATTAGAAAGAGTACACTAATTAGATATAGAAGATTGCCTAGAAGACTCAAGATAGTTCTATAATTTTAGAGATGAAGCACTCAGTCCAATTTTCAACCAACCATACCCAACTACTAAAAAGAACAATAGTCGAACCACTATTGGTTACCTTCTAAAAAAGAGCTTGGCTTCACCTGCAGACACATCTCCATGAACCAATCCCAAGAAATTACAATCGAGGCATCTAGTGACTACTCAAACCATAACTAATGATGTCCATCCAAGACCAATGGTGTTTCTAAAGGTTTGTATACACTACCGACCTCATAAATTTCATGATAATGAGAAAGAACTTACAAATACAATAGAAATTATGCGATAATCCCCACCTTAAGAGGTTTCAAGTCATTGAAAGAAGAGATAAAATACCTTCTCAAAAGCACGCTAGGTCAAAATAAAAACAACATCGATGTGAAACTCCTCTCGTTCACAATCACAACATCAAAGCATTAGGAATGAAAACTAAAACCAACCTAAATGACATTTCAGAACACCCGATCCTTTTGGATCCTCACCCAGAGCATTGGGATGATTTTATTATATTAGATTCCTAGGTCACTCTACTCTAGAGATGACCCTGAGACCGTACTCAACAACACAAGTCTCAACAATTCAACTGAACTCGACCGATTCATTGCACCATTTAACAACTCAATGGGTACTATATATATGAATTCACACTACCCTGATGATCTAAGTGAAAATAGAATATCCTCGATACTATCCATAGGCTGTCCTACCAATATATCCAAGTATCAATTGGCTTTCATAAGAGATTTAACCCAAAGTCTCATTACCTCAAGTGACCATTAACCAAGATGATGACATACCAAGTCATCCATCACTATGGAAGAAGATAGGTTCATGAGATATACCATGAAAATGACCATGAACTAGGTATGTATAAACTACTAACATCGAGCATTACCTGATTCTCACTCCCATAACAAGGGTCAAGGAAAAAATGACCACCCATCAAAACAAGTGAGTAATTTAATATCTAAGAGTAATTTTAGGGATAACGATACCCCAATGAAACCAACCTCATAAAAATCACAACATTTAGCAGGGAATTTAATCTCTAAGGGTGCTACTTACCATGACATATCCCTTTATAAAAGAAAAAGTTTCAACCATATCACTACATCACACTAAAAAGATTTCAATATGACCTATGCCTATCATTTAAGCCCTTTCTAACAAGAAAATTTCCTATGAAAAATTCTCATGTTTCCCTTCCAAGGAAACTCAAAGGGATGTTTAAACTACCCTTACACGAGGGTTTAAATGAAGGACCCCACACCAAGATCCATTTTAATGTATTTATATCGATTCACCTTCAATATTTAAAATTTTAATATATTTAAAACTGAGCATCATGTACCAATTATAGAATTAATGTTCTTGGTGACTGATAAGGTGACCTAAGATGGTCCCATTAAGAAAACATGGGTTCATTATAATGCAACACAATAGTATTTTCTTATTTATTACTATTTAAAAACATCTAAAGTAAGTTAATGCATAAGAAACATTCCCAAACTGGCATACATGGGCACGATTGTACATTTAAGAGGTTAATTACAAGCCGTTATAGAGGAAACCACTCATTTCCATTTAAAATTAAATAGATTTCACGTTTATAACCATTTAAAAATAAAAAAATTGTCATATAACAGGGTTTGATTATATGGGTTTCCATTCCCTGGCCTATAAAGCACCCATACACATTATAGACCATAGTCTAGTTAACATTTAACCAAAATCAACTCACTTTAACATTTAAAATTTTAAAATTTTACATTTTAAAAATAGAATCTAAACATTTATAAATCTAAAATACGTTTTGAGTATATGAGTTACCTTTTCCAAATTATAATGGTCCCATACACCTTAAAAATGAAAACTGGTTCTTATTTAATAGGAACCAATGAATTCAGTCTAGGAAATTACTTACATATTGACATTATAACTTTGCATGTCATTATAAGAAGTAAATAAAAATAAACATTCTATAAAAATAGAATAATGATACAATGTATGGATATTATAAATAAATCACCCAATCATGTTATATGAGTAGGGATGCTAAGAAAAGAAAAATCATGGCATACACGAAAGGAAACAAATCACTATCCATAGGTAACTAATAAATTCAACTACATGACATGGAATATTCATAAAATAGGAATATATTCATCCCTATAACAATTCATGTAATGATTTATCCATTCCATACTAGGCCTAGGGTAGAATCCCTTAAATTCCATAAATAAATAAGTATAAGAAAGTACACCATTCACTCAAGGTGAAATAATATCAACTGCAATATCAAACAACATGAACAAAAATATCATTGTTAGAAACTTGGGATTTTCCCCATGGGTGGGGTGATCAATCCCAAAAATTACTATATAACAAGAACTGACACATTCCTAGTTTTCTGTCTATCAACTCCAAATAGTAAGATATAGGAAAAATAGCTCTGATACCACTTTGTAACGTTATGAACTGACTGACCACTAAGATGGTATCCTAACTAGTGTGTAACATGGCCTCAATAATGAATCCTCATACATCAAAGGCTACTGACTAGTAGTAAGGGTCTATGAAGGTGATATCAAAAAGATTATACCATCACGATCAGAGTAGAACAACTGTGTATTCGAAAATAAATATCAAAAAACATCGGAATAAATAATAATATAAATATAGAGCATCAAATGATAATAGTAAATAAACATAAAATATTTCCAACACTAATATAACACAATTAATTCAGGTTCATATGATGGTACATAGCTAAAACATTAGGAAACATGATATAAGGAAGTACACAAATACATTAAAGAAATAAAAATCCTTGAGGGAGAACTCCTTGAGAATCATGAGCTCCAACTCTGTCTTGTGATCCTAACTCCCGAGTACAAGAAAGACAAAACAAGGACACATCCATGGTCCTATTAACAATATATCAACTCTAGCATCCCAGTGCAATGTCATCCCAATCAACTTGTGAGATATATAACCTAGTAGGTTACCACCCATAGTTTCTACAAATGAATCCAGTTCATGAATAAAACGTAAAATAGTGTGCATGTAATATGAATAAATAAAAAATTATGAAATAATTGATAAGTATTGATCATCTCATGTCCCAATGGGCCACCTTGATGAATCTACCTTCTTTGGTTCAGGGCCGTAATGAGGGTTTAAACAATAAACATATGCATATAGTCTTAATATATACATGAAATAGTTCTATATTGAATCCACCTATATGAACCATGTATGTACGAATGTAAGTGGAAATATACTTGGAATACATGGTGATATATGGTAAAGGGAATAACTAAATCATCCATAATTATTCTAAACAATCTTATAAGATCAGGGCAAAGGGTACATGACCTATATCTAATAATGAGAGGGAGAATTCATGCTCGTTACTCGAGAGACTGAGTGTGCTATCATATCAACACTCGAAGTCAAGAGATCATTGAAACACTCAGCAAGGGACATGTAGAATCATTACCACCATCCACTAATATTAGTTGAGTGATAAATCATGCTCAACACTTGCTTTAAGGGATCATGATATCTATATTCTCAACAGAACTATTACCATCATTCCACAACCTATATGAAGGTGTAATCAAGCATAAAATAATAATTTAATTCATGAAGGATTTCATCTCATGTTTTTCATTTTTCAATACCATTATAAACAAGGGAGTTCCATTTATTGAAAATAAAATATATCATTTACTTAAATAGGAAATGATTGGCTCGACCTTTCCACCCTTTACAATTCATTTCAATTTAACCATCTAATATATTGAAGAAAATTAATCCATCATAAACAAGATATTAAAATCAATACATTCCATTTAATTGAAAAAAACATAGATACTCGTTTATCAATGTTTAAGGAGGAACTTAGAAGGTACCATAGTCGATTTGGGAAAATACCTATATGGTAATTTTAATTTGTAATGCAATCTAATCCCTTAGGAGGATCTTGTTTCATTGGACATTTAGATAGGATCATGTTAATAAATTCAATTTATAAAAAAAGTCCTAGTATTTAAGAGGATCATTGGTTCCTTAAACATCTATATAAAAGCAGTTATAATCCACTTAATAACATCAAGGAGTCCTATAGAGACCCAAACTTGACAGACATGGAAATTACATTACTTTTGTGGAATACTTAATGCATAAAAAACAGACACCAAAGTACCGTAATAGTTTAGTGTATTTGGAAACTCAGAAAAATAATCTTCTAATCATGGTGAAAGATCCTCAACATCTCCCATAAAGTTCTTCCCATTTTGTTTTCTTACCTAAAACCTTTCTTTATATCCTGGGCAAAATAAAACATATAAAGGGTGAGAAAAAATGCTCGGTAAGGGTATGTATGGAGAAAATAAAACAAACCATATACATTTGGACTTCAAAACATGAACATAAAGTTTACACATCAAAATCTTGAGTTGTGAAATAAATATTGGTAGTACGTAAGGCATAGGTCATAAAGGAACATAAATCATGATAAAATATCTTGGTAATAAAACATTTAATTGTGGAAAACCATTAAGTACATGATATTATTTCCATAGTAGCCAAGGCGTTGCTGCCAAGACAATCATAGTGGACAAAGTCCCTTTTTGAATCGAGTTCACTCCTTGATCCAGTCCTGTATCACTGAACCGGATTAACATACTATTCCATCAATGTCTATCTAATTAGATATAAATCTTTAACAAATGAATTGGTGGGAGATATAGGTCCCACCCATCTCATAATGAAATCATTCTTACGTGTGCCACAACATAAACATAAATCATTCATCATAACCCAAAGAATAAAATGGGATTCATAAACATCATCCCACCATAAAATAATCCATATAAAACAAATGGATATCATTTCATCATAAGAAAATTGAGACCATTTAAATTATAAAGACATTATACTTGAAACATACACATATGAAATAATGTCATCTTAGATGGAAAATGGTTTTTATAAACCACTTGAAATGAATTCTTGAGGAAAATATCCTTTCTTCTTAAAAATCATTTTCTTTTCACAAAATGTCGTGAAATTTTAAAAGAAAAGGATTTTGTTGAAAATAGTCATGAAATTTTGTAGAGGAAACTTCATTGAAATAAGTCGTTATGAAACCATAAAAATCCATTCACATCGTATAAGTTAAAAAACATTCTTCTCATACTTTTACTGGAAAAGTCAAAAAGTACCTCGTATGGTAAACAAAAGAAAGATTCCTTACATACCATGTAGTAAAAGTCAAAAATGGGTAAAAAGTAATTTAGACATACATGAAACCATTTTTATAAAACAGGTACATGGATGATAAATATAACCCCAGTAAATACTTACGAATAAAAAATCTCGGATAAAAATGAGACTGGAAAAGTTATCCCTTACCTTAGGTCCGATATGCTTCGTACGTATCCAAACCTCCTGTATAATGATTTAAATAATGTCATTGAATTATTACAGAATCATATTTATTGTTATGATATCATATATGGTTCACTTATGACTTTATATTACCTGTTCTTTTGTAAATTCCATGATAAAGCAGGATTTTGGGTAAAATCGTTTTATTTATCGTACGTGTTTGGACTTGTTATTCTTGCTATTATTATAAATTATATCATGATTTACTTACTTCTAGAATATAAATTGTGATTTATATGTCATATATATTCAGTATATATATATATACATAATAGATAGATAAATGAAAAGAAATACACCGTTCATGGAGACGGTAGGCCGTACGTAAGCATAAACGTTGTTTTCCTTTCCTTATTGACTTGAATGGAAGTAAGTGGATGAAACACACACACACACACACACACACATATACAATAATACAGTTTCTTTATCATGTCATATATTTAATTATTATTCATTATATATACTTTATAATCATTCTTGAATGGTTAACATGGAGAATGAATCTCATCGCGTTGTGGAGACGGTAATCCGTACGTACGCACGAGCGATGATATCGTTACCATAATTATTTAATTGAATTGGAGTGGACGATATAATATCTCATAATTAGTATGATGTTATAATAACTATTTATAGTTATTATTTACACCATTATACCAATCCAAGTAAGGTGGTGGTGGAAAAACATATTACACCACAGTGTGGAGACGATATTCCATACGTACGCACGCGCAATTATTTCATTTTCCGTAGGATAGATAGAAGGTGAAATAGGGTTGTTTCATATTTATAATAACATATAATTATATGAGTTATACTGATGTTTTTAATTTAAGATTAAAAAAATAAATAAAAAGAAGTAGAAGAAGAAATAAATTGGAAATAATCGGTAAAGGATATTGCCTCTTCTTTGACACGCCTCTTCTTTACCTCATCTTAGGGCACTAAAGTTGGTCTTTTAAGAATACCAGGACTTATAGTATGTATCTAGGGAAGTGTAGAAGAGAAATTGGAAGGGGTTTTCTGAGCTTCAAGGCTCAAATTTGTGTAAAGAAGAGAGGGAGGAGGTTCCCTTTTATAAGGAAGGAGAGGGGCACCTTTGAAAATCTCAAACATATTAATTTATAATAAATCAAAACCCACTTAAAAACCTCAAAAAATGAATCATATTAGAATATTAGATGAGGATTGTAATCTCATCAATAAATAAAATTTAGGCATGTTGGAAATTTATTTTAAACCTTATCTGCTTGATTTATCCTTATTTAATCTATTTAATTTTATTTGTGGTAATAAGATGCTAAATTTTAAATTGTTATAAATAATTATTTATGTGTTGTGAATTTTCCATAATTAGATAATTTATAAAATTCTAGACCACCTAAATTTTAATTTATAATTTTTAAATACTTTTGTGATTTTTAAAAAATTTTATATTATGTTATTCTTATAAAATAACAATTGTGTCAATTTTGACACTATTCATTTATTTGAATTTAAATAAAATCCAAATAGAATATATGTTGGAGATAAAAGCTTTAATAGATTCATGAAATGTCATATTTATGTAGAAAATTAGTGGAGCACATTAAATATTTCATATAATATTTATTTTACTATTTTTAAAACCATTTATTTGATATTTCAATCAATAAAATAATTTCAACATCACTATTGTGTCACCGTTAATGATAATTATTAAATCCCTAAAAATTATAAATGAATTAAAATGTTGTATATAATTTTATTATATTTCTGTAGACTATTAATGTTCTATGTTTCATGAAGTTTATCACTAAATTAAAATTATTATACTTATAAGATTTAAGAGAGTGGCATATTGTCACTTTCATTGGTTTTAATAATAATTAAATAATATTCATGGTCAAAAGTCTATAAAATTATCTATTCTTACCCTTCGGTGATATGGGTCGCCTTTTAGTTGTCCAATAGAATTTTTGCAGGTGTTAGGGTAATTTTATAATCTTATTTGTACCCTTAATTACCCAATTTGCCTTTAACCGCAGTAAATACAAATTACCATAGTTACTATGTATAAAATCAAAAAAAAGTAACATATTAACATAATTTATACCCACTGAATTAAAATATGTAATCCATTATTCAAATTTCAAAACACAGAAGTTGCAGTAATTAGTTTAAAATTAATCTCGTTGTTAAGAAAACGAGTTTTAAAAGTTAAAACATTTCCAAAGATTGAAATGTTTTTACTTATGAATTCATTGTAAAATTAATGGTAATGACATACATTATATTAAATGGTAAAAATATATTATATTTATACTTTAAAACTATTAAATATTATAATTTAACCATATAAAGTATTACGATAAAAAAAGTTGTTTTTAATTAAAATATAGCGTGTTTTTACTATTCATTAAAACATAAAAGTTATTAGAATAATATGAAAATTTTATCCAAAGAAAATTTTTATATCTTGATTCCAAAGAAGAATTTTATTTTGTCAAATTTAACTTATAAACCTTTCAAAAACTATATTTAATATGGGGGCACCATCAAAAGGCGGCAAAACTGCATTTTTTGAAAAATACTTACTTTACCTGAAAAATTTATTTTGTTCACATACAATGTTTTTGAAAATTATTAGTTTGAATAATAATGTTCAAAATGTAGTTAATACTATTCATAAAGGCTATTCTATAATAATATTATAAAAATATATCATTGTTTAGTGAAACCCGATATTGCGTACTATACACGCTATCGAGGAAGGTCGTAATTGCATGTAACACAAGACAAGATAGTGTTGTGTGTAGTGAAAGATTTGTTTGGTGTTGTGTATAACAGAATCTAACCATATTTAATTTCTACATTGAATATATATAAATATATATATATATTTATATATATACACTCAATGTTGCATAGAATAACTTCTATCAAACGAACTTAAAATTGTGTGTAACACGATCCAAGAATAGTGTTTCATATACTGTAGGCTAATACAGTGTTTCGTATAGCGCAAGATAATCTTGGAGTAGCATAAAACATAAGACATCAAATAAATTAAAAGGAATACTTATTATAAAATCTCAGGGTGTTACATTCTACCCCCCTTAAAATTAATTTCACCCTCGAAATTCATCGGGGTTATAAATGGTTTTCTACATGAATGTTTTTTTAATAGAAACCCACATTGTAAAAAGGAATACCAAAACATCACTTTAAAAACTATAGTATAAAACTTAATGGTTACCCAAATTAACTAATCATTCGGTTTCACATAGGAGAACATAGGAGAAAATATGAATATAACCATCATGTTCCGATAGAGAGTGGTAGAGAACATGGCTATGAAAAATCCAAAAATCACAAAGCCATAAATTTGTGATGATCTAAGGCACCATCTGATTCATCAGATATAAGGGTACTAGGAAAACAATTTTATTTCTCAAGATCATTTCCCTAATGTTGAAAAATTGTTGAATTAAAAGAAATAATTACTTGATTTCGGTACAATCTCACTGTTGTTCGTGCCGTGAACAATTTCAACTTAATCTCATAAGGAAATGAAGTTGAATTTGTCATTCGTGAAGTGTTAGCAGATCATGCGATAGAATGATAGGTCATTCCATCTGTTTCTATCGTAAAAAGTTTAACACAATTTATTAAATATACATAAGTCCATCTATACTAAGATTAATCGTATATGGTTTCTAAAATGGACATATACTTCGTCTATCATAGTGCTTAATAAAATAAAACAAGTTTCTACCAACTAGGGACATCCTGTAGGCCAGTGGTAGGCGATAAAGGCCTGCCGCACTTCGGTTGTGGGTTCTATTCCCACATCTTCATCCGATGAGATGGGTTTTCTCCCTTTTTGCAGGTTGTCCCCTTTCTTAAACTACACTATTATAACATTCCATCAATAATATCGAAAAACGTTCTAGCCTTAAATAATACTAACTAATGTTCAACATAATCCATTTCAATCTTTAGGCTTTTCCAAAATACTTCTTTCTAAACTCATAGTATAAAGATAATGATTACAAAAAGGTCATATAACAAGCATGTGAATACCATCATTTATCCCTCATATATAACAAGATATATCTTGTTGGACACATTAAAAACTTTTGAATACCTTAATCATGTATTCTCTTGAAAAATGAATACCCATTGAACTTTAGTGAAAACATGAATGCTGTCAAAATTTAACTCTTTCCACAAACCAAAATCCAAAAATTCTATATACTCAAACCATGATATAACTTTGTCCTTATATCAGTCATGATCTCATTAATACTATCAAATATTTCATTATCTCTTTATACCTTCATTATCCGCATATCATCTTCTTTCCAAAAATATCTGAATAGCCTTTCATGGTTACCTGTACCATTCAACATATACTTTCAAATACTTTAGAAAAAACAATAGTGTAACAATCCTTATACATTTGAACTTCAAGACATGAACATAAAGTTTACACATCAAAATTTTGAGATGTGAAATAAATATTGGTTGTACGTAAGGCATTGGTCATAAAGGAACATCAAACATGATAAAATAGCATGGGAATAAAACATTTAATTGTGGAAAACCATTAAGCACGTGATATGATTTATATAGTAGCCAAGGCATTGCTTCCAAGACCATCTTAGTGGACAAAGTCCCTTTCTGAATTGAGTTCACTCCTCGTTCCAGTCCTGTATCACTGAACCAGATTAACTTACCATTTCAGCCATGTCTATCTCATGAGATATAAATCTTTACCCAATTCATTGGAGGGATATATAGGTCCCACCCATCTCATAATTAAAACATTCTTACGTGTGCCACAACATAAACATAAATCATTCATCATAACCCAAAGAATAAAATGGGTCTCATAAACATCATCCCATCATAACATAATCCATATAAAACAAATGGATATCATTTCATCATAAGAAAATTGAAACCATGTAAATCATAGAGACATTATACTTGAAACATACACATATGAAATAATGTCATCTTAGATGGAAAATGGTTTTTAAAAAACACTTGAAATGAATTCTTGAGGAAAATATCCTTTCTTCTTCAAAATCATTTTCTTTTCAAAAAATGCTATGAAATTTTCAAATAAAAGGATTTTTTTTGAAAATAGTCATGAAATTTTTTAGAGTAAACCTCATTTAAATAATTCATTATGAAACTATAAAAATCCATTCATGCAGTATAAGTTAAAAAAACATTCTTCTCATACTTTTTCCGGAAAAGTCAAAAAGTACATCGTATGGTAAAAAAAAGAAAGATTCCTTACCTACCATGTAGTAAAATTAAAAAATGGGTAAAAAGGACTTCAAACATACATGAAAACATTTTTAGAAAATAGGGACACACATGATAAATATAACCCCAGTAAATACTTACGAATAAACAATCTCGGATAAAAATGAGATTGGAAAAGTCATCCCTTACATTAGGTCCGATATGCTTAATACGTATCCGAACCTCCTGTATAATGATTTAAATAATGTCATTGACTTATTAAAGAATCATATTTATTGTTATGATATCATATATAGTTCAATTATGACTTTATATTACCTGTTCTTTTGTAAATTCCATGTTGAAGCAGTGTTTTGTGTAAAATCGTTTTATTTATCGTACGTGTTTAGACTTGTTGTTCTTGATATTATTATTAATTATATCATGATTTAATTACATACAGAATGTAAATCATTATTTATATATCATATACATTCAGTATATATATATACATAATATATAGATAAATGCAATGAAATACACCGTTCATGGAGGCGGTAGGCCGTACGTACGCATGAACGCTGTTTTCCTTTCCTTATTGACTTGAATGGAAGTAAGTAGATGACAGACACATATATATACATAAATCCAGTATCTTTATCATGTCATATATTTCCTTATTATTTATTATATATACTTTATAATCATTCTCGAATGGTTAACATGGAGAATGAATCAAATCGCATCGTGGAGACGGTAATCCATACGTACGCACGAGCAATGATATCATTCCCATAATTATTGAATTGAATTGGAGTGGATGATTTAATATCTCAAAATCATTATGATTTTATAATAACTATATATAGTTATTATTTACACAATTATACCCATCCAAGTAAGGTGGTGGTGGAAAAACATATTACACCACGGCGTGGAGACTGTATTCCGTACATACGCACACGCAGTGATTTCATTTTCCATAGGATGGATAGAAGGTGAAATAGAGTTGTTTAATATTTATAATAACATATCAGTATATGAGTGATACTGATTTTATTAATTTATGATTAAACAAATAAATAATAATAAGTAGAAGAAGAAATAAATTGGAAAGAATCAGTAAAGGATATTACCTCTTCTTTGACGCGCCACTTCTTAACCTCCTCTTAGGGCACTAAAGCTGGTCTTTGAAGGATACCAGGACCTCTAGTATGTTTCTAGGTATGTGGAGAAGGTAAATTGGTAGGGTTTTACCGAGGTTGAAGCCTCAAATTTGTGTAAATAAGAGAGGGAGTAGGTTCCCTTTTATAAGGGATGAGAGGGGCACCTTTGGAAATCTCAAAAATATTAATTTATAATAAATCAAAACCCACTTAAAAACCTCAAAAAATGACTAATATTCGATTATTAGATGAGATATGATTGTAATATCATCAACCAATAAAATTTAGGCATGTTGTAAATATATTTTAAACCTTATCATCTTGATTTATCCTTATTTAATATATTTAATATTTTTTGTGGTAATAAGATTCTAAATTTTAAATTTTTAAAATAATTACTTATATGTTGTTAATTTTCCATAATTGGATAATTTATGATAGTTTAAACCATATAAATTTTAATTTATAATTTTTAAATACTTTTGTGATTTTTAAACAATTTTATATTATGTTATTCTTATAAAATAAAAATTGTGTCAATTTTGACAGTATTCATTTATTTGAATTTAAATAAAATCCAGATAGAAAATATATTGGAAATACAAGCTTTAATAGATTCAAGAAATGTCATATTTATATATAAAATTAGTTTAGAACATTAAATATTTCATATAATATTTATTTTACTATTTTTAAACCATTTATTTGATATTTCAATCAATAAAATAATTTCAACATCACTATTGTGTCACCTTTAATGATAATTATTTAATCCCTAAAAATTCAAAATAAATTTAAATGTTGTATATACATTTATTATATTTCTGTATACTATTCATGTTTTATGTTTCATGAAGTTTATCACTAAAGTAAAATTATTATACTTATAAGATTTAAGAGAGTGACATGTTGTCACTTTCATTGGTTTTAATAATAATTAAATTATTTTCATGGTCAAAAGCCTATAAAATTATCTATTACAACCCTTTGGAGATATGGGTCGCCTTTTAGTCATCCAATAGAATTTTTTCAGGTGTTAGAGTAATTTTATAATCTTATTTGTACCCTTAATTACCAGATTTACCTTTAACTACAGTAAATAAAAATTACCGTAGTTACTATGCATAATATCAAAAAAATAAAAGTAATATATTAACATAATTTATACCCACTAAATTAAAATATGGAATCCATTATTAAAAATTCAAAACACATAATTTGCAGTAATTAATTTAAAATTAATCCTGTTGTTAAGAAAACGGGTTTTAAAAGTTAAAACATTGCCAAAGATTGAAATGTTTTTACTTATGAATTCAATGTAAAATTAACGGTAATGACATAAATTATATTAAATGGTAAAAATATATTATATTTATACTTTAAAACCATTCAATATTATAATTTACCCATATAAAGTATTGCGATAAAAAAAGTTGTTTTTAATTAAAATATAGCGTGTTTTTACTATTCATTAAAATATAAAAGTTATTAGAATAACATGAAAATTTTATCCAATGTAAATTTTTATATCCTGATTCCAAAGAAGAATTTTATTTTGTAAAATTTAACTTATAAACCTTTCAAAAAGTAGATTTAATGTGGGGGAACCATCAAAAGGTGGCAAAAATGCATTTTTTGAAAAATACTTATTTTACCCGAAAAATTTATTTTTTCACATACCATGTTTTAGAAAATGAGTAATATGAATAATAATGTTAAAAATGTAGTTAATAATATTTATAACGGCTAGTCTATAATAAAATTATAACAATATATCGTTGTTTAGTGAAACCCGGTATTGCGTACTACACACGCTATCGAGGAAGGTCGTGATTGCGTGTAACGCAAGCCAAGACAGTGTTGTGTGTAGTGAAAGATATGTTTGGTGTTGTATATAATAGAATCCAACAATATTTCATTTATAAATTGAATATATATATATATATATACACACACACACACTCAATTTTGCGTAGAAACTTCTATCAAACGAACTTAAAATTGTGTGTTACACAATCCAAGAATAGTGTTGCATATACTGCAAGATAATACGGTGCTGCGTATAGCATAAGATAATCTTGGTGAAGAATACAACACAAGACATCAAATAAATTAAAAATAATACTTATCATAAAATCTCAGGGTGTTACAAGGCCATTTAATAACCCTAAAACAAGTCCAACCTTTTAAAATCATAAGAAAACATCAATGCGATAAGGCCATGCAAGATACAATCTACTAAACAACACAGTATAATTTTGAATATATAACACCTTATCTAAGGTGTTATATTTTAAAAACATTTCATTTTTATCAAAAAATCCTTCTATAATATCAAATAATAAAATTCATTATTTATAAAACAATTAATAAAAAGGAATATTTTAGAAACCAACATACATAGACATTGAATTATATCGATCAACATGGCACTTAAAATGTTCCTTGATCAATTGAACAAAATACTACAATATAAATTCCTTTACTATTCCTAGACGAATTCTTAGAAGGAATTCTGAGCTATTAATAATTTAATTTAAAAATATGAAATATAAGCTTGAATACCTAAGTGGTGTCCATGTTAGAGGTTGAGATTGATTAAATACATAATAATGATCAAGAAGAGTAATACAATGTGTAGAAACCAAATTAAAATAAAGAACACAATTTTAAGAAAACATGTGGAAACTTCCAACATGAGGCAAAACAAAAAAATTTATATTTTATTGGAAATTTAGGGAAAAAGACATAGACCACCTACCTTATGCTTATGATTCATCACTCATCCAATATCAAGGTCTGATTTAGTTCAGTTTGGATGAAATATAGGAAACAGAAATTCACCCTAAAAATAATGAGAATTATCTTACACCATGATAACTTTTCTGAGAGAATATTAGACCAAAATAATTTAAAAGTAATTGAGAGCTTACTGATGTGGATCCATAGAGACCTATAACTATAAATTTGAATGATGGATGGAGGAGATATCGCCTTGGATATAATAAGGATGAGGAGGATCCCGCAACAAAAGAATGGAGGGATCACATAACTGGAGGAAGATGAAAGAAGAAGAAAAGGAAACATCAACTCATTAAGGTAATTTTTGTTATTTCACCCTCAAAACTGGGTTTCACAGTTTGGATGCATGATTTGGCCAAACCATGTGACAATCGTGTGTCTCCCACTTCTTAAGAAACCCACCTCACACTATTTTTCCACATAGTTTTCCTAACAATGCCCAAACTATGTGATTAATACTGATTATATACTGCCTAAGTGGAACTAACCATGTGGGATAGTCCCATAGTTTGGGTAATACATTAACAACCCGTGTGACACCTTATTCTCCTTTGAAATAGGCTACACAGTTTTAGAGAAACTATGAACCCTTTGAAGACCTTCCAAACATGGGATTTTTCAGACCCGACACTCTCGAAAATCAATGATACACCCAAGGAACGCCTCTGGACTTTACCCAATTATAAATATAACACATTTAAGTCTTCCACATCTCATAATTATGTTCCAAATCATGGTTTAAAGAATAACCCATCTACTAAATTCCAAAATTTAAATTTCATTGTAATTTTACATTAGCTCAAAACACAGGTCATTATAGACATGGCATGACCAGTGAGGGAATGGGGGTAGTGTGTTAGGTTCTGAACCCAAGTTCCAACTCGAACAACCATTGGATAACGAGATAATAATTAAGCCCCAAACATCCATATGAAATTCCAATGTGGGACTAAATCGCATGTGGTTTTGTTCACATGACTAAAAAATGACATACATAATCAAAACTATCCAATTATGTGAACAGAAGATGATTGAACACTCACCTGATCCATCTTTAACCTCCAATCATCCATCACTCTCCTCGAAACCATGGGTTCATTACTGAAACCACTCTTGCTGTCGATTCATTCATTCGACGTCTACCATGACTATCTTCATCACCCATTTAATCAAGGACACTCGATTATCCCTAAGTCATCAATGAAAGTAATTCAAAGAATAGAATCCATCATGAGGGTATCTATGACATGAATCTATCACATAAATTATTATGGATTCCAAAAAAATTGTATCCACTCAGTGTCTCATGACTATTAAATCAATCACAAGAAGTAGCCATGAGTTGTATGAATTATACTATGAATTACATGAATCCACCAAAAGATGCATAAAGGATCATGATATTATTTTGTAGATATTTATCGAGCCATCACGCAATCCAAAGGGCCATCATGTTCGACCTTTTTCCTTGGATGAGTTTTCTACAAAGTATATTGAGACACCATGCGATATTTTGAAGAACTTGATACATCCATGGGATGATCGGCTAAATATGATCACGTGATTTCCTGAATAAAGAATGAGTGTTTTTAAGAGGCATGAAATCAAGATACAAAACTCATATAAATGTTTAATGACATAACATGCTTGACATAAAAAATGTAACTTATCTTCGTGAGAACCCTCCATCTTTTTTAGTCAAATCTCTCTACGTCCCCAAGTGAGTGCACATAACGCCTTCACCATGAAATGAAAAACCATTTTCATCCAACCTATTCTTATATAAACCCTTCCCCCCTTGAAAAAAATGTATTATATCTGATGTAGAGGGAGAAAAATAAAATTCATAGTAACATTGAAAAGGATGAGTAAGATGCTACCTTCAAAGAATATCTCCAAGTAATATTGAGTCTCCCATCACGATAACACATCATGGGATGCCATTATGAGACACCATCTCATGATACCCTTAAGATAATAAAATTTCATGATTAAATGAAGATCATGAGATCCATATCTTATGAGACATGTGCATGCAACTTCGATATATGCCTCCTTATTATGAAATATTTTCATTAAAAACCCTCAGTCTCACTTGGTCTTCATGTGACCTTGGACATGTGTTCCTTGACAATTAATACCATTGTGATCCCTCATATATAGAATGTGAAAACCTGTATACATTCACCCCCTTTTCCATTAAAACCCTAGGAGGTGCGGCTTCAATATAAGCCTTTGTGAATGCACTCCTCCTAAGAAGAAAACTATTTACCATGTGTCCATAGAATGATCTCCTTAGACATGAAAATTCAACCTTTGGTTGTGTGCTCTTTGTATTTCGTGTGATCCTATAAATGTTCACGAGACCTTGTCACATGAGTCTCTTAAAGATAACACGATAAGGTCTCATGATGCCTTCAAGAAGTCCTAGACATGTCATCCTTGATCATGAAGAGGGCCTTGGACATGTCAGCCTTGATAGCATGAAAGGTTGTGGACATGTTCACCTTGATCATAAGAAATCCCCTTTTAATGTATTCTTTGATCATTTTAATCACTCTAGACATGTCCACCTTGATCAAGTGAAAGGACATGGAAATTTCTACTTTGATCATGTGAGGCACCGTAGATATGTCAGCCTTGATCATGTGGAAGGCACTATCCATGTATTCTTTGATCATACGAAACACCTTGGACATGCAGGCCCTAATAATACAAAAGGTATTGTACATGTCTTTTTTTTATCATGTGAAGAACCTTTTACATGTCAGCTTTTATCACATTAAGCAACTAGACATGTTAGGATGACACCCAAGAAATTTCAGGAAGATACCCAAGACATGCTTTGAAGACACCTAGGACATGTCAGGCTGACATGCTGGATATGTTAGAAAAAACACATGACATGTCAGTAATACACCATAGGACATCTAAACCATGTTTAGAAAACATGCACTGTCAAACAACATGTAAATACCTAGCCATGAACCTTTGTCCTAGTAACCCCTTTTACAAAGTGGGTATCCTCAATGGGTTAGGGTTTCACACTCATTCAACCCTTTTTGTGTCAATCACTTGAAATGGTCTCTACATCATACCAAATATATTTTAAAAACCTTTCATGGTCATAATATCTCATTATCCATTAGAGGATAGTGAATGAATATGTAAAATTGGTGCCCATCATGGTATAAGTATATAAACTTCATAATCCTTAGAGATAATAATAACCCCTTTGAGTGTAATAACCTATACTAACCCATAATTAGGTTAGAGATGAACTAAACCACAAGAAATATAATTCTTGTTTTTAACATGATATATAGGATGCATTCCTAAGGCCTGATCTATGATGGGAATCCACCTTGGTGTAATTTCCTCTATATCCCAAGAACTTTGACCCATGTTACTAGAATTATTCTATGAATCTATCATCCATATTTATCGAACAATATAATAGAAGTGGGATCATATATTTTCTTCCTCTTAAGTGTAATCCCAAAGGATACCCTCAAAAACCTTAAACCCATTAGTGGGTTAGGGATGATGCAGAACTATAAGGACTCTGATTCCTATTATAAATAAGATACATAGTAAATTGTCCCCACGACTGAGCTCCATACCATATTCTTCATGAGACACGTAGCCATACCTCTCAATGGGAAACCTTAATTCATAATCACCATAAATTTTTTTTCTCATGTGATGTGTCAAATCTCCAACTTTATTTTGTTTCTCACACCAAACATGACTCATAGGGGATTAGATTTCAATGATAATTATATAAATAACATGATGCATATGCCCCCAATATGGGCCATTATTTGGGATATAAGCCTGATTACATCTCATATTCACTCAAAGGGTCATATTTATGATGTGGTGGTTTATGCAAGCCTTACTTGCATGATCCCTTCTCAAGGCCTCTATTGTTGCATCCTTTTATGATGTAGACGCCTATTACATGAATGATGAGGAATATGATTATTGTCTTCATAAGATATATAAGATGCATCATCCAGGCTCGATCTCAATACACAGTATTCAAATTTCATCCCATAAATCCTCACCGAATGATGTTAAACTATATGGTATAGTCCTATCATACAACATTAATGTAACGCCCCGACCCCAGCTACCCGGAGTCGGTGCATTACTTCGTAACATTGGCATGATCACAAGAAAGATCAAATCTCGAAAGACCGATTGGTTTAGTAGCCTTGGAAACACTAGATATATTCATAAGTTTTACATTACATCATAAAATGAAAAACTACTACAACAACATAATGTCTCCATAATCCACACTACTATCCCCTCATAATATCCCTGCAGGTCATTCATAATTTACTTCTTCACATCCTGGGGAAAAATAAAACATAGAAAAGGGGTGAGCTCAAATGCCCAGTAAGGATAACAATATAGCGGAAACTTTCATAAATAAGAATAAACATTTAAGGCAATGCATTACTAAAACAAAAGCCTTTTAAAATTGAACTTCAACATGGTATGGCAAAAGTAAAATGAAATAATGCCATTTACTTATTCACATGGATATTCTACTAATCGAATAATCACATGCAAAAATCAATAACCACTTTCATAATGTTGGAATGCATAATGCCAGACTATCATAACCACATAGCCAAGGCCTCGTGCCAAGACTACAAATAAGTTTTTGTCAAGGCCTTGTGCCAAGACACTAGTTTGTCTCATGAGACCTACCGATGCAATTTTTTTAGAAGATACTTACGTTTAAAATTGCTAAAATACACTCCAGTGTTTTTCTGAAAACATTATGCAAGCTTCTGAAAACAAAATAACTAATTCTGAGACTTCTCGACTAATTACAGGCCATGATGGGTCCACTCCCAATCCCTTCCTGTCTACCAAACTCGAGAGTCAGGTTTTCTGAAAACATTTTTAAGCTTGCGTTAAATACGTATACATTTACACTGGATTTTCATGTTTTTGAGAGAAATATATCTTTTTTTTTGAAATCATTTAAAAGTCACATAATTATAAAATAAAACATTTACTTTGAAAATATTCTTATAATCTTGTAAGGAAATCTTTGAGGATTTTATAACGGTGTAAAATAACCGCACCCGCCGTATAAGTTAAAAAAAACATTCTTACCTCAATTCTGTCGAAAAGGTTAAAAAGGACCTTGTTTTGAAAACGACGGAAAGATTCCTTTATAAACCTCTTATAAAAAGTCAAAAAAGGGTATAAATGACTTTAACCCATATTCTTGTAAATAGTAAAAATGTTTTGAAATACATTTTTAAGAAACATGGATGTGGATGATAAAGATATCCCAGTAGATTATTACATATAAACAACCTCGGATAATGAAGAGATTGTGAAATAACCCTTACCTTGTACTTTTCCTTGGTTGGGGTAGGTTAACCTCCTGTATAATGGTGAAATAGTTGTTATTAAATTATACAAGAATCATATATATTAATATGATATCATATATGATCTTTTAACATTGATTTGTTAATAATATCTTAGTATTATCGTTGTTTCGGGTGTTAACTTACTTGTTTTCTTTCATATGTTTTGTTACGTAAGACATGTTTGTAAAGGATAGGTTGTATATTATTCATATCCAGAATGATATCAAGTCCTTAAACATCATTTTTAAATCATAAAATGATAATTATGCTTTAATGGTTACGATGGAGAATGAATCTCATCGCGTTCGTGGAGACAGTAGTCCGTACGTACGCACGAGCGACAATATCATTCTTTTGATATTAAAATAATATATAAATGGATGGTATATCATATATACAGAATCATTAACATGTTATATTTATTATTTACATGAGTTACACATCATTATTATACCCATCCAAATAATATTATATTGAATAACAATTACACCACGACGTGGAGACGGTAAGCCGTACGTACGCACGTATGGTGACATGTTATTCAAAGGGTGGATAGAATACTGAATATGATTGTACCATATTTATAATAACATCACAGTATATGTGAGATACTGGAGTTATTATTTCAGAATGGTAAGAACAAAGGAAGAAGAAGTGGAAGAAGAAATGAACTTAGAAAAGGGTGGTGAGACCATTACCTCTTCTTCGGGTTCTTCCTTTTGATTTGATCAAAAGGGCTCCTTAGGTTGGCTTTCTGATCAAACTAAGGCCTCTAGGTTGTATTGAGGGATGTTGGGAGAGTATTTGGGCAGAGTTTGGCCGAACCAAAAGGCTTTAGAGGTGTGAAGAAATGAGAAGGAGGAGTGCCCTTTTATAAGAGGGGTGAGGGGCACCTTTGGAAAAGCTAGAAATATTAATTTATAATAAATTCATATTCGGTTTCTAAAGGCTCCAAAGTTGACTATTCAAAGTATGAGGTGGGGATAGGTCGAAAACAACTCATCCAATAGAATTTAGACAGGTTTGGGTACTTATATTAACCTTATCTTTAAGTATTAACTCTAAGTTAATTAGTTTCACTTTTACAATGTCTCTTTGTATTTTTATATAATATGGTTAATAAACTTACTATATATATCCAAGAGACCCCCAAGTGGTCCATTAATGAGGAACCTATCATAATATAAGTCTCTTGGCCGAACCTTAGATTTTTAGGAATTTAATATCAATTAATAATATAATATTTGTTTTAAGAACTCTTTTATGTCAATTTTGACACTATTCAATAGTTGATTTTTGTGAAACTCCTAACAGATTGATTACTTCGAACAAAGTCAATTAAATCAATCCTAATATATCATATTATCATATAAAATTAGTTTAATTCATTAAAAGTTTCATATTATAATTATTTGGGTATTTATAAGATCAATTATTTTTATTTTTCACTATTTTAGTAATTACTGCATCATCATTGTGTCATAAATAAAATAAATTATATAATGTCTAAAAATTATAAATAAAATATCATTATGTAGGAAATCTTTTTCGCTTTCTAATGAATATTTATAATCGAAAATCCAACATGTATAACCCTATGTAAAAATTGTTCTTCTAAAAGATGTAAGCTTATGCCATTTTTATTTTTATTTTAACTTTATTAATATAAAGTGTCCCTACCACATACAAGTGGCTCCAAGGGGTCCCCAAATTGACCAAAGGATGACCATGGTCGGGTATGTGTCCACCAATAAGGTTAGGACACGTTTTAGGGTAATTTTTTATTATTATAATATTATTTTTTTAACCCTTATTTACCGGATTTACCCTTTAACCATGGTAAATAAAATATTTACCACAGTAACTATTCAAAATGTCTAAAAATAAAAGTTACCTATTTACACAATTTGAACATCCTGATTCCAAATATGGAATCCATTTTCCTAAATTCAAAACACAGAAGTGGCAGAAATTAATTTAAAATTAATTCCCGCTGTCAAAACAAAAAGCGTGTTTTTAAGAGATAATAACTATCAAAAGATTGACACTTGTTTATGTTCGGTTTAATTGTAAAATTATGTTCAATGATAAACATTAAATTGAATGGTAAAAATATATTCTAAATATACTTTAAAACCACTCAAATTCATAATTTATCACTATTAATTATTTTGATTAAAAAAGTTGTTTTTAATTAAAATTTAGAAATTTTCACTATTCATCAAAATATGAAAGTTATCCGAAATGTACCAAAATTTCACCCTAGGCTAATTTTGATATTCCGAATCCAAAAATGAAGTCCATTTTGAAATATAGAATATATATGATTTCAAAAAGTAGGTATTACTATTCACAACGGCTAGTTTAATTAGTTGTGGTGTGTGTTAGAACTCGAGGTTGCGTACAACACACGCTATCGCATTATTCGAAGGGAAACGTACCGTAGAAGCTTGGGGTGTTACATTATCCCCTCCTTCAAATAATTGCGTCCTCGCAATTTCTAGGGTATTACTGCATAAAAAGACTCGGGTGGTTTTTCATCATAAGTTCCTCGGGTTCCCACGTTGCCTCTTCCATTTTATGATTTCTCCACAAAACTTTTACCAGACGCGTCGTCCGGTTTCTCAGTACTTGTTCTCTTGTATCAAGAATCCTGACGGGCTCTTCGCAATAAGACAGATCGGGTTCCAGTTCTAATTCCTCATAGGTGAGTACATGCGTTGGGTCAGGCATGTATTTTCTCAACAGAGATATGTGGAACACATCGTGAACTTTGGAGAGACTTGGCGGCATTGCCAATCGGTAAGCTACAGCCCCAATTCGTTCTAGAATTTCGAAAGGTCCGATGTACCTGGGACTCAATTTACCTTTCTTACCAAAACGTATGACTCCCTTCCACGGAGATACCTTTAGGAAAACATGATCACCGACTTGAAATTCCAAATCCTTCCTTCGATTATCGGCATAGCTCTTCTGCCTACTTTGAGCTGCTTTGATGTGATTTTGGATTACCTTCACCTTTTCCACCGTTTCCTCCACCAGTTCTGGGCCTACAAGTTTTCTTTCACCAACGTCATCCCAACAGGTTGGTGTACGACATCTCTTTCCGTATAACGCTTCATATGGTGCCATTTGTATACTCGAATGGAAGCTATTGTTATAGGGAAAATTCTACCAGAGGTAAATATTGATCCCACATACCCTGAAAATCAAGTGAGCAAGATCTCAACATGTCTTCTAAGGTCTGAATAGTCCGTTCTGATTGTCCGTCTGTCTGAGGGTGGTAAGAAGTGCTCAAATGAAGTTCAGTATCCAGGGATTTCTGAAGACTTTTCCAAAATCTTGAAGTAAAACGGGGATCACGATCAGAAACAATCGATAGGGGAACTCCATGAAGTCTCACAACTTCATTAATGTATAGTCTTGCTAGACGTTCCAGGGGTAGATCTTCTCTTATAGCAAGAAAATGTGCTGACTTGGTAAGACGATCAACAATAACCCATATTGCATCGTTCCTTCTAGGAGTCTTTGGTAGCCCCATGACAAAGTCCATCGTAATATTGTCCCATTTCCACTCCGGTATGGGAAGAGGTTGCATGACTCCTCCAGGCTGTTGCCTTCCAGCTTTCACTTGTTGACAAACCATACACCTTGACACAAAATCAGCAATCTCCCTCTTCATGTTGTCCCACCAAAAATGTTCCTTCAAATCTCTATACATTTTGGTGCTCCCAGGGTGTATAGAGAAATTGGAACTATGAGCATCATCCAGCAATTCCCTTTTTAGATTAGGTATATTGGGAACACAAAGTCTCTTCCCGAATTTCAAAATTCCATCTTCATACACAAAGTCTCTCAATCTCCCATCATTCACAGCTTTAATCTTCTTTTGGAATTCGTCATCATCGGTCTGAGAACTCTTAATCCTTTCTAGTAAAGATGGTTTGGAAACCATTTGAAAAAGCATTGATGTTTCACCTTCCCTGGTTATTCCCATGTCCATTTTCACTAGATCCATGAAAATTGGATCCCTTTCAATTCTCATATTGTTCAAAACTCCATGGTCTTTTCTACTCAAAGCATCTGCCACCTTGTTTGCCTTCCCCGGGTGGTAGTGTATCGTACAATCATAATTCTTGAGTAATTCAAGCCATCTCCTTTGCCTCATGTTGAGTTCTTTTTGTGAGAAAATATACTTCAAACTCTTGTGATCAGTATAAATCTCACATTTTTCACCATAGAGGTAGTGCCTCCATATCTTCAAAGAAAAGATCACAGCTGCTAACTCAAGATCACGAGTAGGATAGTTTTGTTCATGAATTTTCAACTGTCGTGATGCATAGGCAATAACTCTATCATTCTGCATAAGGACACAGCCAAGTCCTTTCTTTGATGCATCACTATAAATAACGAACCCATCATTCCCCGATGGTAGAGTCAATATAGGAGCATTGACTAATCTTCTCTTCAGTTCTTCGAAACATTCTTCACACTCTTTTGTCCAAACAAATTTAACCCCTTTACGTGTGAGCTTCGTTAATGGGTTAGCCAATCGGGTAAAATTCTGGACGAAACGTCGATAATAACCTGCCAAGCCAATAAAACTACGTACCTCAGTTATACTCGTAGGTGCTGGACATTCTTGGATTGCCTTGGTCTTAGAAGGATCAACAGAGATTCCATCTTTAGAGACAATATGGCCAAGAAAAGAAATCTCCTGAAGCCAGAATTCACACTTGCTAAACTTTCCATATAATTCATGCCTCCTCAGAGTCTTCAAGATAATGCGCAAGTGATTTTCATGATCTTCGTAGGTTTTGGAGTATACCAAGATATCATCAATAAATACCACCACAAATTCATCGAGATACTCCTTGAAAACTCTATTCATCAGATCCATGAATACAGAGGGTGCATTAGTCAATCCAAACGGCATTACAGTAAACTCGTAATGCCCGTACCTGGTTCGAAATGCTGTCTTCGGAATGTCTTCCTTCTTTACACACAACTGATGGTATCCAGATCGAAGTTCAATCTTTGAAAAGTATTTAGCTCCATGCAGTTGGTCAAATAAATCATCAATACGAGGTAGGGGATACTTGTTCTTTATCGTTATAGCATTGATCTCCCTGTAGTCGATACATAACCTCATAGATCCATCTTTCTTTTTAACAAAAAGAACAGGGGCTCCCCATGGAGAAACACTAGGGCGAATAAATCCCTTATTACTCAATTCCTCTAGTTGTTTCTTTAGTTCGACTAACTCTACAGTGGCCATTCTATAAGGGGTCTTCGATATAGGCCTTGATCCAGGAATCAAATCAATAGAAAACTCAACTTCTCGTTCTGGAGGATGTCCAGGTAAATCTTCCGGAAATACATCTACAAATTCTTTCACAACAGGTACATCCTCTATTTGAACATTCCTTTCCTCACCGACAGTTATTTCATTCTCTTCCTCCCCAATAATTGAATTAAGTTGAGCTACTGGGGGTGGGTCTAAATAAGAATTAGGTGGTGACGATTCTGCTCTAAAAATAAGGTGTTCCTTATCATTATCATCAAGAATCGTAACCTCTTTCTTCTTACAATAAATCTTCGCATCATAGTCCGAAAGCCAGTCCATACCGAGGATTATATCAAACTCAATCATAGGTATGACGATGAAATCAGCAGATAAAGAAAATTTATGTGCTCTAATGGGGACTGATTCACAAAACTTTGTTGCAACGATACTTCCCTTAGGAGTTTTAACTGACAACTCCCTTATTAAATCAAATTGGAAATATCTAATTTTCTTAGCAAACTGGGAAGATATGAAACAATGCGATGATCCAGAATCAAATAATGCATTTGCTAAACTTGAGGAAACCATTAAATTACCTGCCACCACGTCTTTCGGAGTTTCTACCTCAGCAGTAGTGATAGCATAAGCCTGGCCTTGATCCCTTGGCCTTTTCTGAGGTAAGTTCTCCTGACGCTTAGGACATGCATTTGCATAATGCCCCATCTCCCTGCAATTGTAGCACTGAACGTTGGTAGCTTCCTTCTTCCCCTTGCAATCATGAGCTTGGTGGCCTTTTTCACCACACTTGTAACAGACTCCCATTCCCTTCAGGCAAGCACCGGGGTGTTTCTTCCCGCACTTACCACAAGATGGATATTCAACCTTTCCCTTCTTCCCCTTATTTCCATTCCCAGATTGATCAGCAGGTCTCTTCTTCTCTTGCTTTGCTTTAAAGTCATAAGACTTAGAGAATTCCTTTTCGGTCTTGATAGCACATGAGACAATGTCTTCGTACGATGAAAAGGATTGTGAGACTAATGCTCGACGGAGAAATGGTTTTAACCCATCAAAGAAACGATCAATCTTACTTCTTAGGTTGCGAATATAATCACCAGCGTACCTCGCTAACCTTGTAAAGTTAGCCTCATACTTTGTGACATTATCATCCTCCTTTTGTCTCAGACTCAGAAATTGCCTTTCCATATCTGCTCGATGGTCGCGAGGAAAGTATTTTTCTAAAAACAGATCTTTGAACTCCCTCCATTCCATGTTTGATACTTCATCATCTTCCTTCATGTTTTGAATCAATGACCACCATTGATCAGCATCTCCAGTGAGGCGGTAAACTGCCATGGTAACTTTTTCCCTTTCACTACTCCCCAAAGCCTGAAATATTTTCTCTAGGGAAAATATCCATTGCTCAGCTACTAAGGGATTTGTACTCCCATTGAACGTTGGTGGTTGTTGTCTCATGAATCGATCTAACATTGATCCTCCACGCTGCGGATCAGGGTGCTCCATACGGGTAAGGTTATTATTCATAACCTGAGTAAGTTGTCCCAGTACGGTGATTAGCTGATCGGCACCAGTTTCATCACCAGCCCAACTATAATTATCTTGAGCAGGAGGGCAATCCCTACATGGAGTGCGCGCATTGATACGGTTTCCATTTCTTCCACTAGGCGCCATTTCTAAACAATGGCATAAACTAGATCAGTTTATGCATCAAAATACATAATCCCATACTTATAAAACACTAAACATAAATTGAACTATCTAGGGATATAATCCATAATCATAAATATGTTTTCTTTGAGGAAGTATATACTCATAAACCCTTCATAATGATTTGTAAAGAAAGTGAGAGTTATCCTAAGCATATCCCCCGGGAGTGTCGTAACCAAGAGTGCAGCAAGGCCCGTTGTCGTGCACCAGTTCCCGTTCGAGTCTAGCTCAAAGCGGTGTTTTCGGGTTTTACCCCTAGGTACATCTGTGCCAGAGCCGCCTCTACCTGCTCGTATCCAGACATGGATGTATTGCTCGCAAAACTCACAAAGTCTCTACAATACCAAAATTCTAGGAAGTTCTTCTATACTAATCCTCAAAGTTCATCTTAGGTCTACGTGCTCTAATCAGAGTTTATCTAAATCTAGCTTCCAAGGTTTGTACTAAACTTCCTCTGATACCAACTGTAACGCCCCGACCCCAGCTACCCGGAGTCGGTGCATTACTTCGTAACATTGGCATGATCACAAGAAAGATCAAATCTCGAAAGACCGATTGGTTTAGTAGCCTTGGAAACACTAGATATATTCATAAGTTTTACATTACATCATAAAATGAAAAACTACTACAACAACATAATGTCTCCATAATCCACACTACTATCCCCTCATAATATCCCTGCAGGTCATTCATAATTTACTTCTTCACATCCTGGGGAAAAATAAAACATAGAAAAGGGGTGAGCTCAAATGCCCAGTAAGGATAACAATATAGCGGAAACTTTCATAAATAAGAATAAACATTTAAGGCAATGCATTACTAAAACAAAAGCCTTTTAAAATTGAACTTCAACATGGTATGGCAAAAGTAAAATGAAATAATGCCATTTACTTATTCACATGGATATTCTACTAATCGAATAATCACATGCAAAAATCAATAACCACTTTCATAATGTTGGAATGCATAATGCCAGACTATCATAACCACATAGCCAAGGCCTCGTGCCAAGACTACAAATAAGTTTTTGTCAAGGCCTTGTGCCAAGACACTAGTTTGTCTCATGAGACCTACCGATGCAATTTTTTTAGAAGATACTTACGTTTAAAATTGCTAAAATACACTCCAGTGTTTTTCTGAAAACATTATGCAAGCTTCTGAAAACAAAATAACTAATTCTGAGACTTCTCGACTAATTACAGGCCATGATGGGTCCACTCCCAATCCCTTCCTGTCTACCAAACTCGAGAGTCAGGTTTTCTGAAAACATTTTTAAGCTTGCGTTAAATACGTATACATTTACACTGGATTTTCATGTTTTTGAGAGAAATATATCTTTTTTTTTGAAATCATTTAAAAGTCACATAATTATAAAATAAAACATTTACTTTGAAAATATTCTTATAATCTTGTAAGGAAATCTTTGAGGATTTTATAACGGCGTAAAATAACCGCACCCGCCGTATAAGTTAAAAAAAACATTCTTACCTCAATTCTGTCGAAAAGGTTAAAAAGGACCTTGTTTTGAAAACGACGGAAAGATTCCTTTATAAACCTCTTATAAAAAGTCAAAAAAGGGTATAAATGACTTTAACCCATATTCTTGTAAAT
The DNA here is from genome assembly GCA_963277665.1 of Viscum album. NCBI lineage: Eukaryota > Viridiplantae > Streptophyta > Magnoliopsida > Santalales > Viscaceae > Viscum > Viscum album. The sequence goes on along the minus strand of OY728121.1, from coordinate 705,414,616 downwards.
AGTAAAAATGTTTTGAAATACATTTTTAAGAAACATGGATGTGGATGATAAAGATATCCCAGTAGATTATTACATATAAACAACCTCGGATAATGAAGAGATTGTGAAATAACCCTTACCTTGTACTTTTCCTTGGTTGGGGTAGGTTAACCTCCTGTATAATGGTGAAATAGTTGTTATTAAATTATACAAGAATCATATATATTAATATGATATCATATATGATCTTTTAACATTGATTTGTTAATAATATCTTAGTATTATCGTTGTTTCGGGTGTTAACTTACTTGTTTTCTTTCATATGTTTTGTTACGTAAGACATGTTTGTAAAGGATAGGATGTATATTATTCATATCCAGAATGATATCAAGTCCTTAAACATCATTTTTAAATCATAAAATGATAATTACGCTTTAATGGTTACGATGGAGAATGAATCTCATCGCGTTCGTGGAGACGGTAGTCCGTACGTACGCACGAGCGACAATATCATTCTTTTGATATTAAAATAATATATAAATGGATGGTATATCATATATACAGAATCATTAACATGTTATATTTATTATTTACATGAGTTACACATCATTATTATACCCATCCAAATAATATTATATTGAATAACAATTACACCACGACGTGGAGACGGTAAGCCGTACGTACGCACGTATGGTGACATGTTATTCAAAGGGTGGATAGAATACTGAATATGATTGTACCATATTTATAATAACATCACAGTATATGTGAGATACTGGAGTTATTATTTCAGAATGGTAAGAACAAAGGAAGAAGAAGTGGAAGAAGAAATGAACTTAGAAAAGGGTGGTGAGACCATTACCTCTTCTTCGAATTCTTCCTTTTGATTTGATCAAAAGGGCTCCTTAGGTTGGCTTTCTGATCAAACTAAGGCCTCTAGGTTGTATTGAGGGATGTTGGGAGAGTATTTGGGCAGAGTTTGGCCGAACCAAAAGGCTTTAGAGGTGTGAAGAAATGAGAAGGAGGAGTGCCCTTTTATAAGAGGGGTGAGGGGCACCTTTGGAAAAGCTAGAAATATTAATTTATAATAAATTCATATTCGGTTTCTAAAGGCTCCAAAATTGACTATTCAAAGGATGAGGTGGGGATAGGTCGAAAACAACTCATCCAATAGAATTTAGACAGGTTTGGGTACTTATATTAACCTTATCTTTAAGTATTAACTCTAAGTTAATTAGTTTCACTTTTACAATGTCTCTTTGTATTTTTATATAATATGGTTAATAAACTTACTATATATATCCAAGAGACCCCCAAGTGGTCCATTAATGAGGAAACTATCATAATATAAGTCTTTTGGCCGAACCTTAGATTTTTAGGAATTTAATATCAATTAATAATATAATATTTGTTTTAAGAACTCTTTTATGTCAATTTTGACACTATTCAATAGTTGATTTTTGTGAAACTCCTAACAGATTGATTACTTCGAACAAAGTCAATTAAATCAATCCTAATATATCATATTATCATAGAAAATTAGTTTAATTCATTAAAAGTTTCATATTATAATTATTTGGGTATTTATAAGATCAATTATTTTTATTTTTCACTATTTTAGTAATTACTGCATCATCATTGTGTCATAAATAAAATAAATTATATAATGTCTAAAAATTATAAATAAAATATCATTATGTAGGAAATCTTTTTAGCTTTATAATGAATATTTATAATCGAAAATCCAACATGTATAACCCTATGTAAAAATTGTTCTTCTAAAAGATGTAAGCTTATGCCATTTTTATTTTTATTTTAACTTTATTAATATAAAGTGTCCCTACCACATACAAGTGGCTCCAAGGGGTCCCCAAATTTACCAAAGGATGCCCATGGTCGGGTATGTGTCCACAAATAAGGTTAGGACACGTTTTAGGTTAATTTTTATTATTATAATATTATTTTTTTAACCCTTATTTACCGGATTTACCCTTTAACCATGGTAAATAAAATATTTACCACAGTAACTATTCAAAATGTCTAAAAATAAAAGTTACCTATTTACACAATTTGAACATCCTGATTCCAAATATGGAATCCATTTTCCTAAATTCAAAACACAGAAGTGGCAGAAATTAATTTAAAATTAATTCCCGCTGTCAAAACAAAAAGCGTGTTTTTAAGAGATAATAACTATCAAAAGATTGACACTTGTTTATGTTCGGTTTAATTGTAAAATTATGTTCAATGATAAACATTAAATTGAATGGTAAAAATATATTCTAAATATACTTTAAAACCACTCAAATTCATAATTTATCACTATTAATTATTTTGATTAAAAAAGTTGTTTTTAATTAAAATTTAGAAATTTTCACTATTCATCAAAATATGAAAGTTATCCGAAATGTACCAAAATTTCACCCTAGGCTAATTTTGATATTCCGAATCCAAAAATGAAGTCCATTTTGAAATATAGAATATATATGATTTCAAAAAGTAGGTATTACTATTCACAACGGCTAGTTTAATTAGTTGTGGTGTGTGTTAGAACTCGAGGTTGCGTACAACACACGCTATCGCATTATTCGAAGGGAAACGTACCGTAGAAGCTTGGGGTGTTACAATTAAACTATGTAAAATTAATTATGTGACTATTGATTTCTATTCTCATAGGTTACATAGGATGCATTATAGAGGTTCAATTCTATATCCAAGACACCAAAAACCTCCCTATATGATTATAAACTCCAATGATCTGAAATATGGATAGAAAGTAGAGAATCATAAATATATGAGCGAATAACAAAGAACTTATGGAACATATAGTCATTCCCATTAACACATTTTTTTGATCAAGTCATTGGAACTCACATAACCATTTCCATACTATGTCTTGAGAAGGATTCATAAAAATTTATTAAATCTATAAAAGATTACTAGAGTATAAATAATCCCCCTCCCAAAAGGGTGGAATGAGATCACCCTCCTATGATCTCGAACAATGTGAATTCATAAGGATCCTTGGGTTTTAAATTCCAAATGACCACCAGCCATTGGAAAGAATACCTATTTCATATTATGGATATGATAACCATTGGAAGATTATATTAATGATAAAATAGTAAAATTGGTGCATATTATTATACAACCGCACTCAAACCCCCACAATCAAGTGTTGGGAAAAACCATCCATGGGTTTTAGGAAACAAAAAATGGTGAACCTAATGTGACATAATTTAACTATGTCAATCATTTCATGAGTATAAAAGGATATGTTTTCAAGTTCATATCATTCCATTTTACTTTTTTTGTTCCACATGAAAAAATGGTAAATACTATGTCAAATCATTTAACCATTTCAACCCATTTATTAGTATAAAAGGATAGATTGTCCAGTTCCCATTAGGAAATTTTTCTTTCATGTTTCCTAGAAACAAAATGGTTAAACTAACATGAAAAATTTAAACCATAACACACAACTCACTAAGAAAGGAAATGGAACACCCTTTATATCCATTAACTGTGAATGTAATTGGCTTAACATGAAATTTTATATAAGTTTCTACAATGATACGGTGTGTTACTTCTACTAGGACATCTAAGATTACATAAAATCCAAATGGATTTTTCAAATGTTCCAATGGATTCCAAGATCTCTAGTCAAGCTAGAAATTCCTACAGAACACATCAAGCTGCTGTGATAAAATAGATGGCACACTAATCATATGCATTTTCCACCATGTAATCCTTGACCTTGAGGTCGCGACATATGCTATCACCAAATCAATACATCCATTTCTAGTTAGTGAACATATTAGTCTTGGAGTACCATATCAATGGATCTATCCCATATTTGGATACAATATAAAAAACCATCTAGTGGATGAGGCACCATAGGCTTCCTTTCTCATGACAAGACATAGAAGGGGAGGTGTCCCTTGTTTCTACTTCCAACCACTTTGGTATGTTATCCATTGATCAAAATAATAAATCAATTCCCCATATTAGGGAGATTGATGAGGAAAATCACTACGTCAACTCAACCACTTAGAAAATGACTAGGTGAGGTCCTATCCATTTTAGTCATCATCATCAATATATGACAACAATTATACAGAGATCTGTAATGAAATTTGTGCCTAAACAAACCATCCAAATAATTGCATCCAATAAGAGGGCCCACCTGGGGTGTCTAAACAGTGAAAATTAAAGGAATCACATTTTATTGCTACTACCAATGTTTATGAGACCCGCCATGATATCCCACCAGTAGCCCAGAAACAATCATAGATTATCAATAGCCAGAAACCTCAACTACATCATAGATAGCCTTGGGGACTATGGAATCCCAAGGAGAACCCCAAACCATAGATATGGGGGGAGTTGTTATCAATTTTAACCTTATGATCTTCTTCAAGATAGGATCTGACTCACCAAATGATACATTGTGAACCATCCCACTAAATAGTATATTGGGCATTGAACCATAAAATGAGATACTTCATTGAAGAAGAGACTACTCTGGTAATGTCTCCATCAATATGATATCAATTGAATTTGGGGAATTCTTGTCAGATCTGGATGGGAAAATTCCTGATGAGCATAATTTTACATCTTACTAATAAAATATTGGACTAAATTCCACCCCTGACATTGGAAAATAAGGGATCGACAATATATTTATTACATATATAGTATGATCTATAAACCTTATTAAAGCCTCAAAGTGTGATATTGATAAAACATATGGCCAATAGAAGAAACATATTCTATCTTTGAGGTACAATTCAAGACTCCCATCATCATCTAATCACCCTACCATTTATAGAGAAAAGTGAGTTTTCATGAATCCTTCCAGTCATACCCTTATGGATGATAAGGTATTTTTTATAGAGGAGTATATTTCACAAATAAAATGAGAGAATAAGGATATATGTAATGCCCAGACCCTAATTATGGGAGTCGGTGAATTATTTTAATACATTGACATGATTACATGGAATCAAGTCCTGAAAGACCGATCGGTTTATTAGTCTTGGAAAATAGATTACATACATGAACATTACATTACACTTTCCAAAATATAACACACAAAAAAACATTTGACAATGTCATTATTCCCTTTTCTTAACCCTGCATCTCAAACATAAAACAATTCTTGGGATCCTAGGAAAATAAAACATATGAAAGGGGTGAGCTCATATGCTCAGTAAGGGTAAATAATTTAGCAAAATCTATAAACTTTTATGGCAAGATGTGTCATAAAAAAAATAGCCTTTTAAACGAAAACTTGAACATAATATGGTAAAAAAATCAAACATTACCATATAAACATGCACATGGATATTCTACTAGTAGAATAATCACATGTAATAACTAACTTCATAATGAGAGGATTTATAGTACCGGACTTCAATTTTGTGTCTAGGCCTCGTGCCATGACCTATGGGATAACTGTAATCGGACCCCAACCCGGAGAGCCTCTGTAACCGGACTCCAACCCGGAGAGCCTCTGTAACCGGAATCCAACCCGGAGAGCCTCTATAACTGGACTCCAACCTGAAGAGTCTATTGTAACCAGACCCCAACCCAGAGGACTTTCTTTTACCGGTCCCCAACCTGGAACATACTAGTCCAGTATATTCATTTTAAGAAAAGGTTCAAATATAACATAAACATTCATATTAAAACTATCATATGAAATGTCAATACTTTAACTATAAAACATGAATGGAATTAAAATATACCATCCAGATTCAAACATATCACAAAACATTATATACAATATGGAAGATTTGTATCATAATAAATCATCATCTAACAAGTGTAAAATTTATCAAAGGATGTTGACATAGATGAAATCAAAACTATATGAGAGAAATATCTCTTTCTATTTTGAAATCATTTAAGAGACACATAATTATAAAGAAAACATTTATTTTGAAAAATATTCTTATAAGCTTGTAAGGGAATATTCGATGATGTCATAATAGCGGAAAATAGCCGCACCCGCCGGATAAGTTAAAGAAACATTCTAACCTTAATTTTGTCGAAAAGGTCATAAAGTACCTCGTTTGGAAAATGACAGAAATATTACTTTATTAAAATCTTATAAATAGTCAAACAAGGGTATAAATGACTTTATTACATAGTCTAGTAAATATTAAAAATGTTTTGAAATATATTTTTAAGAAAACATAGATGTGTATGATAAAGTGGTCCTAGTAGATACTTATGTATAAACAACCTCGGATAATAAAGAGATTGTGAAATTAACCCTTACCTTGTACTTTTACTTGGATGAGGGTACATTAAACTCTTTTATAATATTTAAAACAATGTTATTAAATTATAAAAGAACCATATACAAAATTATGATATGATATATGATCTTCTAATAATTCTTTGTCAATGATATTTTAGTATTTTCATCGTTTCAGGTGTTAACTGATTCATTTTCCATTATAGTATTTGTTAAGCGAGTCATGTTTTTTATGGATGGGATGTTTCTTACTCATATCCAGAAAGATATAAAGTCTTTAATCCTTATTTTTAATCATCAAATGAAAATTAGTCTTGAATGGTTACGAAGGAGAATGATTCTCATCGCGTTCATGGAGACGGTAATCCGTACGTATGAATGAGTGACAATATCATTATTTTGATATTAAAATAGTATATAATTGGATGGAATATCATATATAAAGAATAATTATCATGTTATATTTATTATTTACATCAATTATACATCTTTACTATACCCATCCAAATAATAATGTATTGAATAACAACTACACCACGACGTGGAGACGGTAAGCCGTACGTACACACGTATGGTGACATGTCATTCAGAGGATGGATAGAATAATGAATATAGTTGTACCATATTTATAATAACATAAAAGTATATAGAATATACTAGAGTTATTATTTTAGAATGGAAAAAACGAGGAAAGAAGAAGTGGAAGAAGAAAAGAACATGAAATAGGTGATGAAATATTTACCTCTTCTTCGAGGTCTTCCTTTTGATTTGATCAAAAGGGCTCCTTAGGTTGGCTTTATGACTAAAGGAATGACTATATAATGAAGAAAGTAATGTTGGGGGATATTTGGGCAGGATTTGGACGAGCCAAATGGATTTAGAGGTGTGAAAATAAGAGAAGGGGAGGTGCCCATTTATAAGAGAGGTGAGGGTCACTTTAGGAAAACCTTGAAATATTATTTTATAATAAAATAATTTTCGGTTTCTAATGGGTGAAAAATGATTTATTTCGAAAATAATGTGGGTATGGGTCTTAAACATCTCAACCAATAGGTTTAGATAGGTTTAGGTCATCATAGTAACCTTATCATTTAGATTTAACTCATAGTTAAATATTTTAACTTTTACAGTGTCTTCTTGTATTCTTATACTATATGGTTAATAAAATTACTCTAAACGTACAAGAGAACCAGAAGTGGTTCTTTAATGAAATATATACTATTATTTATGAACTTTGGAAGAACCTTATATTTTTAGGAATATTATATCAACCAATAATATTGTATTTTTTTAAAATATTAATTTCTGTCAATTTTGACATTATTTGGTATTTTTGTTTTGTGAAATTCATCACAACTTGATTACTTACAACAAGATAAATTGAATCTAACCTAAAATGTAATATTTACCTATAAATTTAGTGTATTTCATAGAAACATTGAAATTTTATTTATTTTAATATTTATAATACAATTTATTTGATTCTTTCATTAAAAAGTTAATTACTGCATCATCATTGTGTCATAAATAAATTAAATTATTTAATGACTAAAAATTATAAATAAAATAAAATTATGTAGGAAATATTTTTTTCTTTCTAATAAATATTTTTAGTCAAATTTATATTGTGTGTAACCCTATATTAAAAATTGTTTAGTTATTAAACTTTGAATTTAGCACTTTTAACTCTTCTTTAAATAAAATAATAATAACTATCATAATCTAATCCAAGTTGACCTGAAGGAACATATTTTATCCCTAAGTTTTTTTGGGTCTAAATACACTTATCCAATATAATTAGGACATTTTCCAAGGTAATTATGATATCATTTTTACCCTTAATTACCCTATTTACTTTTTACTGTGGCAAATAATAGTCAAAAGTTACTATTCACCAAGAATTATTTTCATCTTATTGAATCACATTTACTTACTGATATCAACCATATCTCTTGGATTTTTGAAATTTAACTCACAGAATCAGTAAAATCAAATTTTATGCAAATTTGCAGAGGCTCCTAGGAGGTGGGTAAAAGACCGTAAAAAGTTCAATAAACTTTTTATATATCTAAAATCTTTATAAAATGACTCTAATGAATTAAATTGAAATTATATATGTTTTATGTATATATTTCGACCAAAAATAAATTTTAATAAAATAAATAATTATTTAAATAAAAAGTCGGTTTTAAACAGCAACTCAGTGTTTTTCACTATTCATAAAAAATTGAATGTTTTAAAAAAAATACAAAAAATTTACCCTAAGATAATTTTGATATTCTAAATTAAAAAATGAAGTCCATTTTACCAAATTCAAAACATAATAGTTGCATTTATTAATTTAAAATTAATTCCCGTTGTCAAAACCAAAAAGCGGGTTTTTTAGAAAGTAAAAACAATCTAAAGATTCACATGTTTTTATGTCCAATTTCAATGTGAAATTACTTACAATGACCAAAATTGGATTATATGGTAAAAATATAATCTATTTATACTTACAAACAATTAAAATGTATAATTTAACACTATAAATTATTTTAATTAAAAAAGTTGTTTTCTGTTAAAATATAGTATTTTTCACTATTCACTCAAATATGAAAGTTATCAAAAAAACACTAAAAATTTATTAAAAATAAATTCTTATGTCATGATTCTAAATAGGAAGTTTATTTTGTCAAATTTAATATATAATAGTTTTAAATATTGGATTTAAAAAGCGTTCTCCATTAAAAGGCGGTAAAATTTCTTTTTTTGAAAAATACTTCTTTTATCTGAAAAATGATTTTGTTCTTATATTATGTCTAAGAAACTCATAATATGGATTCTAAAATTATTATGATTATATAAAATTAAAAATTCAGTTAATACAATTCATAAACTCTTTTGAACGGCTAGTTTCGTAAGTCGTGGTGCACTTAAACACGGTGTTGTGTGTAGTGAATGTTATTGAATTACTTTGAAGAAATAACGTACTATGAAATCTTGGGGTGTTAAATTATTCCCTCCTTCAATAAATTGCATCCTAGAAATTTGAAATTGTTCTTTAAAAATAAAAGTTTGAAAATAGAAAATAAATTTGTGGGAAAACCCACATCGGAAATTGGGTTAATAAAATTTAGTCTTAATAAGAGGAAAATGGAAATGAAATGGTCACCGCCAAATTATGATCTCGATTTGGAGATCATTGGTGGAAATTAGAGACACATAATTGGAGGAAAAATGTAACTATTTATAGGGTGTGATTGAGATCATCAATCACAAACAAGTGTAAAATTGAGGGCCTCAAATACATCAATCTATGGTGATTTAAAATACCACTGGTTCAACAAAACATAAGGTATTAGGATAAAACATTTTTGGTTTTATGATCAATTCCCTAATGTTTAATAATTAATTTAACCATAGAATAGGAGGTAAAAATATTATATATATATATATATACTTTACAAGTAGAGTTTCATTCTTCAACTAATTCCTACCACAAACTCATTTTTCACTCCAATAGATTTAAAAAAACATTCTATTTATCCTAATCGTATAGGGTTTCAAAAATAATGAATTTATAAATCACCTATCGGACCCTTTAAAAAAAGAAACTACATTATAAAATCTAGGGACTTCATGTAGTCCAGTGGTAGGCGATAAATCTCAACTGCACTATGGTTGTGGGTTCGATTCCCATAGCTTTGTCTGACACAACGGGTTGTCACATGGTCTGCATGTTGTCCTCTTTATAAAAATCCAAAAATAACCTTAACAATAGTATCAAATTTCAAACTTAATCCATTCCAACCATTAAACTTATCCAAAATACTTCTGTAGAGACTCACAGTCCAAAACTTATAATGACGTTAACACAATGAAGACCCTTTTTTCCACATAATAACATGTGAACACCTTCATCATGTATTATTTTAAAACATGGTAACACCATGAATTACCATGAAATCTTATTTATTACATTCATGCTTTTTTATCCTTTATATAACACTGGATATATTCCTTATATCCAAAATTTTTTAATATTCCAACAATGATGATATAAAAAAACTATTAATCAGTTCCAAGGAAGTCAAGAATATCCAATATATTTTATCCAAATCAGCCATCTCTTATTCCAAAATCACTACCTCATTATCAGGACCATATTAAGGATTACCTTTCCTTCAACCATGTATTTTACAAAAAGTGTTTCTTTCTATTAATCCACTTTTCTTATAACCATATAATCTCAAATCCTCAATAATATAGTACTGTAGTACAATCCTTATTTATCTACCTAATTCATATAACTAGTATATTGTTGATACAAAACTCTAATGAAATAATTCTATAATAACAACATAAGAACCGGAGCCATTCCTCTTCATCTGAGGTAGTATAATAACTTTATTATTATCCAATAGAATCATTTGCAACATACTATGATGACTGGGAAATTGATTCGCGTAGTGTACCAATGCCTTGCAGATGATTCATTTTATATTTGAAACCTTATTTTATCCTTTCAATCACGTACTTGGTGTTCTTTTTCTCAACAATTATAATAAACTCCCATTCTTTTCAATCATTTACCGAGGTGATTATTTACACATTTATCACATATGGGAAAATCCTTTTTCCCCTCTTCCCTTTATCCATCTTTCTCTCTACCATCCTTTTCTTCTCTTGCTTCCCTTTAAAGACATAGGACTCAGATATTTCTTTACATATCTTATTAACACTTGATATTATTTCTTCATATGTTGAGAATAGATGGGAGACTACTTCCCTTCAAAATGTAGGCTTAAATCCATGAATGATATGATCCTTCTTACTCTTTGGATCATACGTATTGCTGGAGTTCTCATTCCTTCTAATAAGAACCATTTCTATACAATGGCATACAATAATTCAGTTTATGAATCACAATGAATAATTCCAAACATGTAAAATACCTAACGTAAATTGAATATTTTATGGATATAATTCATTATCATAAAAATATTTTATTTGAGGAGGTATATAGTCATAAATACTTCTTAATGATTTGTAATGAAAATGATAACTATCCTAAGCATATCCCCCAGGATTATCGTAACCAAGAGTGCAGCATGGCCCATTGTCGTGCACCATTTCCCTTTCGAATCTAGCTTAAAGCAGTGTTTTTGGGTTTTACACCTAGGTACATCTATGCCAAAGCTGCCTCTACCTGCTCGTATCTAGACAGGGATGTATCTTCTTGGAAAACACAAAAAATTACTACATTAACAAAATTCTTGGATGTTATTCTGTACTAATCCTCAAAGTCTATCTTAGGGTAATGTTCTCTAATCAAAGTTTATCTAAATATAGTTTCAAAGGTTATTGATAAAATTCCTCCGATACCAACTGTAATGACCCAACCCCAATTATGGGAATCAATGCATTATTTTAATTCATTGGAAAGATTTCAAGGAATCAAGTCCCAAAAGACCGTTCAGTTGAGAAATCTTTAAAAATATATTACATACATGAACATTACATTACACTTTCCAACATACAACACAAAAAAATAATCCTTTTAGAATGTCATTGTTCCCTTAGCTTAACCCAACATCTCAAACATAAAACACTTCTTGGGATCTTGGGAAAATAAAACATAAGAAAGGGGTGAGCTCAGATGATCAGTAAGGGTAAATAATTTAGCATAAGCTATAAACATTTTAGGCAAGATGTGTCATAAAAATAATAGCATTTTAAAAATAAACTTGAACATAATATGTCAAAAACAAATCGAACATTACCACCTAAACATGCACATGGATATTATACTAGTATAATAGTCACATGTAATAACTAACTTCATAATGAGGGAATGTATAGTATGATACATTAATTTTTGTGTCTATGCCTCGTGCCATGACCTAGGGGATAACTATAACTAGACCCCAACCCGGAGAGCCTCTGTAACTGGACTCCAACCCGGAGAGCCTCTATAACCGCACTTCAACCCAGAGAGCCTCTGTAACCAGACTCCAAACTGGAGAGTCTTATATAATAGGACCCCAACCTAGAGGGCTTACTTTTACCGGTCCCCAACCCGGAACATACTCATCCAGTACATTTATCTTAAGAAAAGGTTGATATATAACATAAACATTCATATTAAAACTAGCATACGAAATTCCAATACTTTAACCATAAAATATGAATGGAATAAAAATAACTCATCCACAGTCAAAAATATCACCAAAACATAAATACAATATGGAATATTTGTATCATAATAAATCATCATCAAACAAGTCTAAAATTTATCAAAGGATGTTGACATAGATGAAATCAAAACTATTTGAGAGAAATATATCTTTATATTTTGAAATAATTTAAGAGTCACATAATTATAAAGAAAAAATTTATTTTGAAAATATTATTATAAGCTTTTAAGTAAATATTGGATGATTTTATAATGTCGGAAAATATCTGTACCCTCCGTATATGTTAAAAAACTTCCTTACCTTAATTTTGTCGAAAAGGTCATAAAGTACCTCGTTTGGAAAACGACAGAGATATTCCATTATAAACAACTTATAAAAAGTCAAAAAATGGTATAAATGACTTTATCCCATAGTATAGTAAATATTAAAAATGTTTTGAAATACATTTTTAAGAAAACACAGATACTGATGATAAAGAGGTCCTAGTAGATACTTACGTATAAACAACCTCAGATAATAGAGATTGTGAAATTAACCCTTACCTTGTACTTTTCCTTGGTCGATGGTACGTTAAACTCTTTTATAATAGTTAAAACATTTTTATTAAATTATAAAAGAACTATATACATAATTATGATATCATATATGATCCTCTAATAATGATTTGTTAATGATATTTTAGTATTATCGTCATTTCGGGTGTTAACTGATTCATTTTCCTTTATATTATTTATTACGTGAGTGATATTTGTTATGGATGAGATGTTTATTATTCATATCCAGAATGATATCAAGTATTTAAACATTATTTTTAATCATAAAATGAAAAATATTCTTTAATGGTTATGATGGGGAACGAATCATATCACGTTCATGGAGACGGTAATCCGTACGTATGCACAAGCGACAATATCATTCTTTTGATATTAAAATCATATATAATTGGATGTTATATCATATATACAGAATAATTATCATGTTATATTTATTATTTACATCAATTATACATCATTACTATACCCATCCAAATAATAATGCATTGAATAACAACTACACCACAATGTGGAGACGGTAAGTCGTACGTACGCACGTATAGTGACATGTCGTTCAGAGGATGGATAGAATAATGAATATGGATGTACCATATTTATAATAAAATCAAATTATATAGAATATACTGGAGTTATTATTTTATAATGGAAACAACAAGGAATGAAGAAGTGGAAGAAGAAAAGTACTTGAAAGAGGTGATGAAATATTTACCTCTTCTTCGGGTTCTTCCTTTTGATTTGATCAAAAGGGATTCTTAGGTTGGATTTCTGACTAAAGGAAGGCCTCTATAATGAAAAAATTAATTTTGGGGGATATTTGGCAGGCATTGGATGATCCAAATGGCTTTGGAGGTGTGAAATTAAGAGAAGGGGAGGTACCCTTTTATAAGAGAGGTGATGGTCACTTTAGGAAAACCTTGAAATATTATTTTATAATAAAATCATTTTCAGTTTCTAATTAAAACAAATGGTTTATTTCGAAGATATGGTGGATATTGGTCTCAAAACTCTCAACCAATAGGTTTTAGACAAGTTTAGGTCATCATATTAACCTTATCTTTTAGATTTAACTCTTAGGTAAATATTTTAACTTTAACCCTGTCTTCTTGTTTTCTTACACTATATGGTTAATAAACATAATATAAAATTACAATAGAACCTAAAGTGGTTAATTAATGACATATATAATATTATTTAAGCAATTTGGATAAACCTTAGATTTTTAGGAATATTATATCAACCAATAATATATTATTTGTTTTAAAAATTAATTTATGTCAATTTTGACATTATATGGTATTTAGATTTTGTGAAAGTCATCACAACTTGATTACATCCAAAAAGATACATTGAATCTAACCTAAAATTTAATATTCACCTAGAAATTTAGTGGATTTCATAAAAAAAATGAAATTATATTTATTTTAATATTTATAATACCATTTATTTGATTCCTTCATTAATAAGGTAATTTCTGCATCATCATTGTGTCATATATAAATTAAATTATTTAATGTCTAAAAATTATAAATAAAATACCATTATTTAGGAAATAGTTTTATCTTCATAATGAATATTTATAGTCATATTTATATTTTTATTAACCCTATATTAAAAATGGATTAGTTATTAAACTTTGAATTTAGCACTTTTAACTCTTCTTTCAATAAAATAATAATAAAGGTCCTAATCTAATCCAAGTGGACCTAAAGGATCATATTTTATTCATAATGTTATTTTTGGTCGAAATAAACTTATCCAATAGAATTATGGCATGTGTTAGGGTAATTATGATATCATTTTTACCCTTAATTACCTTATTTACTTTTAACCGTGGTAAATAAAAGTCAAAAGTTACTATTCACCAAAAAATATTTTCATCTTATTGAACCAAATTTTACTTACTAATATCAACCGTGTCTCTTTTATTTTTTAAATTCAACTCACAGAAGTAGTAAAATTAAATTTTGTGAAAATTAGCAAATGCTCCTAGGAGGTGGGTAAAAGATGGTAAAAAGTTCATTAAAAGTTTTATATATCTAAACTCATTATAAAATGACTTCAATGAATTACATTGAACTTATATAAGTTTTATATAAATATTTTCACCAATAATAAATTTTAATAAAATAAATAATAATTTAAATAAAAAGTCAGTTTTAAAAAGTAACTCAATTTTTTTACTATTCATCAAAAATTGAATGTTTTTAGAAAAATACCAAAAATTTACCCTAAGATAATTTTGATATTATGAATTCAAAAATAAAGTCCATTTTACCAAATTTAAAAAAAATAACTTTTGTTTATTAATTTAAAATTAATTTCCGTTGTTAAAATAAAAAACGGGTTTTAAAAAAATTAAAAACAATCAAAAGATTGACATGTTTTTATGTCCAATTTCAAAGTGAAATTACTTACAATGACCATAATTTGATTAAATTGTAAAAATATAATCTATTTATACTTCCAAACCATTAAAATGTATAATTTAACACTATAAATTATTTTGACTAAAAAATTTGATTTCAATTAAAATATAGTATTTTCACTATTCACCCAAATATGAAAGTTATCAGAAAAACACTAAAAATTTATTAAAACTAAATTATTGTGTACCTATTATTAAAAAGAATTGAATTTTGTCAAATTTATTATATAAAAGTTTCAAATATTGGATTTAAAAATGGTACGCCATTAAAAGGCGGCAAAATTACATTTTTTTAAAAATACTTCTTTTATCTGAAAAAATGATTTTGTTCTTACATTATGTCTAAGAAACTCATAATATGGATTATAAAATTATAAGAATTATATAAAATTAAAATTTCAGTTAATAAAATTCATAACCACTTTTTAATTGCTAGTTTGGTAAGTCGTGGTGCGCTTGAACATGGTGTTGTGTGTAGTGAATGTTATTGAATTACATTGAAGAAATAATGTACTATGAAATATTGGGATGTTAGAATATCCATGAATTAATTGTGGGAGTAATTATAAGATCACTTCCTCATAATGACGTATTTTCACCAACCCAAATGGACCCCCTATAGTGAAGTACCCCAACCCATATGGTTGGGGGAATATTTTTATTAATCATACCCTCAGTGGGTGAAATCCAAAAATTTTACCGCATCAGCCCAACTCATAAGGTTGGGGTAATATTCATATTTTCAAGACCCCCAACCCACATGAATGGGGTAATTTCCATATTTTCCACCCCTCACTAGGGTACTGCAGAAAGCATTAGACCTCAGTAGTTGCCACAACACCTCAAGTAGAGTCACATTCCACAAATCAATGGGAAGCACTTGTATCATCCCAATCCCCCAATTATTCAAGACTTTCCCTCAAATCGATAAGTACCAGGGTTGCACATCCTGAGAACTTAAATAAAACATGTTCCCATTCCAATAGAGATATATTTATCCCATATTAGGAAGAATTATTCTCACCAATCTCTTGATTAAAGATAGGGATATATTTATTCATTCTAGCCAAAAAATGTCCCTAGGTACTTTGACTATGAAATGGAGAATGATTTGATAGAACTACCAATAATTAATAAGGTGAGTGAGGTGGAGTTGATAGGATATGACAATCACTTCCCCCACTACAAATGTCTCAGGTATACAATATAGAGTTTCTTTAACTTTAGAAAAATGTAATTATAAGTAGTTAGGTGAGGGGATTTTGTAAGAACTGGCACTTAAATCCCCACTCTATTCATGTGAGAACTCTAAAAAGACACACAAGTTATGTATAAAAACATGGGCCACATATCTCCCAGTGATAGATGACTGTCTCTCAGTGATAAATGAAACAAATTATATTCCTTTAAGACAATAAATGTGCACATGTACTTTTACTATTCCATGGATTATGATTTGACAAAACTCCATATAAGGAAGAAGTTGAGTGATATAGAGTTGAAAATACCCTAAAATCACTTCCCCTACCACCCATGTCTCTAAAACATAATGGCGAGTTTCTTTATCTTAAAATATTGGATAGGAATGTTGGTAATTTAAGGACTTGTAGTGTTAGAGGATCCTGAAAATAATGAAAAATTTAATAATAGTTATCTAAGATCCATCAGAAAATCCTCCCTCTTGATTGATTGCAGAAGGATAAAATCCTTGTCGTGTGACATTAAAATAAATTACAATGGCCTATTTTCATGACATTAAACCACCTGAAAACACCCTAGTCTCATGAAATTAAACTACATGACAATGTACTAGTAACATAATATTATAATTTTTAAAAAATGTACTTATGAAATGATGTGAAACTCCATAGAACACATCCCAGTTATAGAATAGTAAACTATGTGATATCTTAGTCACTAGGAGATATCATCAGCATCAGGTGGAAAATGCAGTTTTCAAGAAAGTATCACCGATATAATACTATCTTGATACTTGGAACATCACAAAACTGCTTGTGCCCCTCATTCAACTTATGAGGGCTTTGCCTGATAGGTCACCTCCCTAGACACTCATATCTGGACCTTAAGGATACCTCATCTGATGTAAAAATTGATGGACCTGAGGGAGAGGACTCATATCCCCACCTCTACTAACAAATACCACCAACATATTCTAGTGTAAATCAATGATCCAGATGATATCCCTACTTGATCAAACAAAGACTGTTATCATATCTAGGATGCAAGAATAAGGTAGGTACATGTATTTTCCCCCATGCAATAAGGAAATATGAATATTTATGTGTCATGAAGAGGATAAGAGTTGGAATATATCCTCACTTAAATAAAAAACATCGACCATCATATCATGGTGACTGTGGGTGAGAATGCCTATATTCCTTGCATACCCTTCGGAAGTGACAATACCTTTTGATAATATTAGAGGTTCTCCATTCGTATATTATGGTGATGATATATGAACAAAAACAGATTCCTATCCCAACAACTTGATAATTATACCGACATGAATAGGTATCTACTATAGAGAAAGTTCTCATTCTTAATCTTCTTCAGGAGGATTATCAGTATATTCTTGTAAAGGGAGAGGCATAAGACCATGATCATATCCCATCTCCAATGGTGTCCATCGACATAGATTTACATTCACCTTATGACATACACACATTCTGATTATTGGAATATAGTGGTGTACTGTAAATTTATGGGACTAGGCTCATACTCCCACTCCAATCGAGGTCTGCCAACAAAGTATTGAAATTACCTCCGAACATGCTCACATCCTTTCCAATTAAGCTACTTGAAATATTATAGAAGTTTACAGGACCAGGCTCCAATGCATATTCTTACTGATGAAATACTAAAACAATATACTTAAGAGGCACAATATGATTCTCATTTCAATTCTATTATTATGGAGTTATGTTGGTATATTCCTATGGGGAATATATATTTGAATTGGGATCATACCCCCTTAACCTTGGATTGACCAGTGTATTTCAAAAACAACTCATAGGTAGGATCATATCCCCACTGTCAATATAGTGGTTCACTGGAATAATATAATCGATTCTCAGTATCGAGATCATGTCCCCAAAATACTATATCTTTATCAACATATTATTGTGACATTAATGTATACAACTCATATCCCTGCTCAACCCAAAAAGGTAGGTCCAAATATTTTGACCACAACATAGAATGAGGATCATATACTTGGTCAACTCAATTCCAATGTATTTGAGGCTATACGATGCACATATGAAACATATAAAGGGTATTTAGACTCTTCAACCAATGATAAAGGCAATCACTACCTCGATTATCCTCCTCACAGTAGTGTAGATATAGATCACATGGAATCTACTCTTGATATCTTCCATAGACAACCTCCCTCTGGAAATATATCTCACAGAAAAGAAAATACTTACCATTACTTGATACCTATATATATATGTTTTCAAAACACTGAGTTCAGCAGTATATAGTGCCTCGTCACCTATCAAAAACATCTCACCTCGATTTGAAGGTGACCTAGAGAAGAAATCTCTATGGTCCGACCAGTGGAGAAACATGACTCTAATAATAAAGAAGATGAAATGGATACATGGGGACAGTTATCCCAAAAAAACCTACCAACCATGTTCTGTCCCATCACCACTCTAGACTACAAGTTCCCAGATGGTTAATAAAAGGAGTTCATGCTTTAAATATTCTTTAATATGTGGGGAACTCATTAGTGATTAAATGACCTACACCTCCCTTATAAAGGATGTGAGGGTCACTTATATATCATAAATACTTTCCTTTTTTAGATAGATATGGATCAATTCTCTATGACCTGGGACCCATAATCAAAAGAGAATAACTAACACATATGACATGTAGAGGTAAATTTCCAAACCCATGTTAGATGTTCATATTGGAGGATGGGTAAGTATGGAGCATTGTAATTTACCCAATCCCTAGATTTAAAAATATCCCCAGATACAGTATCCTATAATGTCATATCCATAGGAGTGATCATGGGTATGGGTAACACATGTTCATATTGGACAATATAACAAAGCACATCCTCTTTGAGGATGTAAAGATACTATGGATAGAAAAAGAGGGACACTTAAAGATTCCTATGTTGGGACTCTCAAAAAATTGGAACACATATCAAACATGAAATATGATGTCACGGATTACCCAAAAACTCCCTATAGTAAGTGAAACCCATAATAAGTTTCCATTTCACTTGGACCATGTGTAAACATGATTATGGAAAATCAGGCGAGTTGCAATAATAGTCTTCATGGAATACATCTATGAGAAAACCCATCCCATAGGACTGGGAGGAATTTTTTCCACTACTTCCACCTGTAGGGTCATAAAACACCAAGGGGGACTCAAAGAAATTGATGGTGACACCAAAATAACCCCAACCTGCAGGGTTGGGGGAATTTTTTTATCTTAGTCACAATCCCAAGAATCATTATATCCTTAACTATGGGATCACAGGGTTCCAATGATGGATCAAAAATAACCCCAATCCATAGGGATGGGGGAATAATGGTTCCATTTGAGTCTAGCACTAGAGCCTCATTCATGATTGGTTTCCTCTTTCCAGATCAGTGATGTTAAAACATTGAAAATTCACTATACATGAGTTTGATCTATGAAGAAGGTTGAAATTCCCACATCCGTGCATATAGTTCAGACCTTCATATGGAATTTTCCATTTAATAACTATCTGTGGATTGATTCATGTTACCAAAATATATGTAGTGACACTCAGACCTCAAATCTTGGGCCTATCTGTTGTATAAAATGGTAAAATTCACCCCCATGCATATGGTTCAGACCTATAGAGGGAATTTTCCATTCAAGAACAACATGTTTCTTGATTAATGTTACCAAAAGATACATAGTGATGCTCATATCTCTTATATTTATCTCAGGAACAATATAAATAGAAACAGTACCCCCTCTATGTATGGGTTATACCTATGTAGATAACGTTACTTCTAAAAACTATTCGTGGATTGATTATTGTTACCACATGATATGTAGTGATTCCCAAATCCAAAATCTCAAGCCCAACATCAATATAATAAAAATTACATCTCCCCACATAGGAACTCGAGTAGTGTGGGGAATTTTACATATCATCACTATGTGTGGATTGATTCCAGCAATCATAGGAAACATAATGATACATGGATCTTCCATTCTATGCCCAACCATGAGTTTCCATCACTCCCAATTATATTCCTCCATGAGAGTTAGATCATTGTATAGGCTCCATTCCACAATAAATTGTGAAAACACCCCACATATTCCTTTTCAGATACTCTCGCACATATTAATCGACTACCCAATTATCCATTGTTTCTCATAATGAGAATGTATCATGTGAGATAAGGGAACATGGTAAGCTAGTCTAACTGGTGAAATTGAGACATTTTATGGATAAGGAATTTCATCATAGCCTCATGATTTTGATATTCATTATCACATCAAAGTGGCATGAAATTAAAATTCATGACCACATCTTAGTCACATGATGTTAAACTGCAAGACCACATCCTAGTAACATGATATTAAACTAGACAACCACATCCTATTTGGCTGATATTAAACATCAGGAAAATTTCCTAGTCTCATGATGCCAAACTGCATGAAAACAACCTAGTTACATGATTCTAAACTACATGAAAATAGTTCTTCATTCAAAATATATCACCCCTAATGATAGTGTATTCATGAATTTCATGTTTTATCCCTTATCCTAAAAAATATGTTCAATACACATTGGTGTAACTTTTAGGTTGATCAAACCCTTCTTGAATAATACATTCCCCATGAAATAACTTCATTTATTCGATATTTGAGTTAATACCAACCAATTCCATTAGTCAATATCTTTATCTTAGAACCCCATAGACCATGGGATTCGATGATCTTGGTTCAACCCTATAGAAAAATATTAACAGGGAATTTTTAATCCAAAGGGATACCACTAAAATTCTATGGTGAATAATGAAACACCTTAGATCTTGTGCCAAGTGGGTGTTTCAGTCTAATAGGAGAGACCCCCTTAATCTAGGATTTATTGACCAGAATTCATGGAATATGAGTTCTTACCATTACTAATTATTGACTCGTACCCATTAGTCCTCATCTTTAGATGAATTCCATATTCTTTTGGTTATGATTTACACTTCCCATAACTCAACTATTCAAGAAAATTTGTATACACTCAATGTAACTCATCTATTCATTGTATCCATTATTAAATAAATATTATAACTTCACATTCTTGTACCCTTTCATGTTGGGTAATTTATCCCCTATGAAGACCAAACTTCCTTGAGTTAATAAATCTATTTATACAACACCCTTTTTTCAACCATACAAACTTCATGCCCCCTAATTATACCTACATCTATAGACACGATGATAATTTATTCTCATGGAATTTATTGGTATATTGCTAATAGGGACTGACCAATCCTGAAGGGACCCTGGTAGGATTCTCTGGTGAATAACACAATTCCTAAGAGCTTGTTCCTAGGGGATGTTTTGGTTCCTAAAGGGATCCCACTAGGATTTGTTGGTGAATAACAAAATTCCTAAGATCTTGAGCTTGTTCCTAGGGGATGTTCTATTACTAGAGGAAATACCCCCTTAACCCAAAAGGAATTTCTCTAATAGTGTGGTGATAATCCCACAAATCATCAAACAATCATAATTGATATGAACACATAAAGACATGATTTCCTTTACACATTTTCTCCATGTCCAAGATGCTTTAAGAATGAATCGATGGTTTGTTCCTTCATATTAAAAGTCCTACAATAGATAATATAAAGTAAATTAAATTTATTTTTTATCTATGTGTGTCTTGATTTATACTACCACATGATATATAGTGACAACCATATCTCAAATATTGGGCCCAACAATATTATAAAAGGGAAATTCCCCTCCCTACATATGGGTCAATCCAACACAAGGGATTCCCTATAATGATCTATGTGTGGATAGATTCCCATATTATGGGATACATAGTGACACCTAGATCCCATATTTCATGTCCAGTTGTAAATTCTCAGCACTACCAACCATGTCCCTTGATGAAAACCAAATTTGTGTGGGGATTACTACTCATACAAATGTGTGAATACCACTACATATTCCCTATCATGAACTCTCATATGGATCAAAAAATTTGTTCATTTTTAACTTGATTCTCACATAGAGAATGACTCATGTGAGATTATGGAGCGTAGAAAGTCTCTATGACTAGTGTGATCAAGGTTTTCTTTTATGAAAAATAGGGAACAACATCATAGTCACATGTCATTAAACTGCACTACAATATCATAGTTGCATGATGTTAAACAACATGACAACATCCCTATCTCATGATGTCAAATAGAAGATAAGAGTTCTCCAAATTGAATAAATCAACCCCTCTAATGGAAGTGTATTGAAGAATCACATATTTTATCCCTTTCCCTCTCAATGTACTCAATACATAATGCCATAGACCATTGCGTTCTCAGAACCTTATTGAATCTTACATTATCATTGATCCAAATTCATATATTTGATATTCACAACAATAAAAACCAATTACATGGGTTGAAATCCTTCCCTTGGAACGCCATATACCTTGGGCTCCCTTTATCCTAGTTATACCCAATAGGAAACTAGAAACATGGGCTGGTAATCCAAAGTGGTACTACTGGGATTTTTTGGTGAGTAAAATATTTCCAAAGAGGTTTTTCCTATAGGATGATTAGTCCCGTAAGAGGGGAACCGCATAAATCCCACAGTTTTTATGCTCACAACATGAAATATGGGATTCCTATATTAACATTAGTTAACCTATACCCACCAATTTTCACTTCCAGTTAACTCAGATATTCTTGGGAACATATTTATACTTTCTATAATCCAACTATTCAAGGAGATTCAGATACCCTTGATGTTAAGAATATGTTAATTGTACCATTTTTCAAATATATATTATAATATCTTATCATTTTACCCATTCATCCCGGGGTATGCATCTTTTGTGCAGACACAATTACCATAAGTTAGTCATTTCTCTCGGTGATATGTCCTAGCCGCACAATGTTAAACTACATGAGAATGTCATAGCTACAGGAATTTAAATTTCATGAAAAAATTATAGTCACAAAACATTAAACGTCATGAAAACTTCCTAGTAAAAATTAGTTAAACTACCTGACAGTATCCTAGTAATGTGATGTTAAACTACAATACATATGATTTATCTCCATTCTAGAATGAAATATTGAAATCCCCTTTCCCAAAATATGAGCCTGGTCTACATAGTGGACCACTTAGTTGGCCATGATGTCAAGACTTACTAAGGGAAGAAAAAAATTCCACTCACCCCTACAAATGAGTCAGATATGCATAGGGTGATATCCTTAAAAGAGATAATTCTGTCATGATTCATTCCCTTATAATTTCAATAACGAAACCCAGAGAATTCCTACCATACAAGTTGAATATTATTCTAAGAACTATTATATCTCAATAGAACTTAAGCTACAAAAATATGGTTGAGTCATATAGACTCTCTTAACCTATGTATGAATCTGATCTGCGTATGGATATATTTCACATGAGATAGATCTATGTAACATGGGCTCCAATATAGGGATACCCTCTAATAAACATGTGAATGTATAAAATATGTCACTCATATCTAAATCCTCATGACTAGTGAAAAGTTTCCATAGGAACATCTAGCACAATTTAATGTCAGTACCAAAATCCTTACCGCATGACGTTAAAACTACAAGGAATTTATCCTTATCCCATGAAGTTTAACTACACGAAAGATTCATCCCCATTACAGGATTCAAAATTTTCAAAACCATCATCCATCATTAATAATTAATAAAGGACCAAAAGATCCTGAATCTGGTCAACCAATGTTTGGGGGTCTTCCATCATCTTTTAGATAATCTAAATCTATAAAACAAAAGTTGTTCCTTGAGTGTCTCGGGTTGATGTAAACCTTTCTTGGACCATAGAGAGAAGTGAGGTCCCATTTTCTTGATCATTCATGTAATCCATATCAGATCATACATATGTTCCATTGAACCATCAACTAGAGGCATCTCCTCCTTATGGGGAAGGACCTCCAATCCTTGTGAACTCTAACATCACCACAGTGGAGATCATCACCTTAGAGTGATTCATGAAGATCATTAGCATGATTTTACCACATCATTACTCATGTCTGAAGTACCTTGATCCATGATTTAAAGTATTCTCATATCCTATAAAAAATTATTTTAGAGTAGTCTCAAACCTAGGAATCCAAATTAGGCTACTGTGTAACAATCCCATAATACCATGGAAATATGCATCATGACCATAAACTACATGCACTTTGGTCAAAGTTGTACGAACGTAAACATTTATCCTTTATAAGTCCAAATAAAAAGACCCTAAAATACTAGTGAAAGAGATATAACACTTTTTAGGATGAAAACAAATAAAGAGATGTCTGAGATAAATTCAAGTCCCTTCTCATTAAAATCTACATATCTAGAGTTTAGGAAAAAGATAGAGCATAAATAATTAAGGAAAAAAACTTTTAAGGCCTATCTCGTGGACAGAGTAAAAGAATATCTTTTCTAACTAGATCCATTTATTCTAGGAAAATGTTATAATAATGATATATAATATCCCATAACTTGATAATGTTTTTATTTTGTGGTGAAATACCTTTTATAGTGCTCAAATACTTCTTGAGTATTATGTTTTCCTTAAACCACTTTCATGTCTTTGTTGTCTCAGATGACATAACCAATTCCTTGAGTTGATAAACTTCTCCTAGAACCCCATATCCTCGATCCATTTATCTTAGTTCACCCCTATAGTGTATCGGTAATAAGGACTTGATGATATAAAAAGACCATTCTAAGATTCAAGGGTGAATAACACAATTCCAAAGAGCTTGTTCCTAGAGTATATTTGGTCCCATGGGAAAGGTTCCTCTTAAATCCAAGAGTTATTACCTTGAATAAATATGATACTAGTTTAAACAATTACTAATGGTCAACCTATACCCACTATCCTCTCTCTTTTTTCGACAAAAATATTCCTAGATCATGATTTACAATCCCCATAACCGGACTATTTAAGTGAATTTGACATCATTAATGTTTCGCCACCATATATTGTACCCACTATCAGAGTAGGAATGTGATATTTTATTCTAGAACCTTTTTTATGGACCTTATCACATGACCTGAGACCACATTATATAGGGACTAAGATTTACATCCATAAAACATAACCATCCTCAAGGTGTCAACATCAAGTCCGAGCTAGAAAAAATTAATCTACAATAACAAAAAGATCGAGGTAGAAGACCCTAAACTATAGAAATATCTGGTCTGAGTTAGAAGACATTAAACTATAATAATAGTATCTCCAAGCTAGAAGAATCTAAACTATAACAATATATGTTCTGAACTAAAAGTCCCAAAAATATAGAAATAAGTAGTTAGAGTTAGAGGAACCTAAACTATAACAACTGTAACATATCAAACTAGATACTAATAATCCATTTCCCTAAGCTGGTTCACCATAAGGCTTCAAGTGCAACTCCATGTATACCACAGGCTACTAACTAGTAGAGAGGGTCTCGAGTGTGATAGTGGGGAGACTATGACCTCATATCAGAGTAAGAAAACAATAGAAATAAAAAGATAAAATCCTTACAAGTAATAATTAGAGTGAAAAAGAAATAAATAAACTGAAACATGAGAATTCTATAAAAATAAATTGGATGTAGAAAATTCTTGAATGACTATATCGTAAAAACAAAACTTATCTCTCATTGGTCCAACTATACCTAAACAAAAGTAAATAAAAGAAACAGAAATAAATACACAAAGATCGACTATATACACTGATCCATACCACATACCCAATCTCCACATACATATCGGATATATCATTATAGATTAGTTCTGGGCCTCATCCCATCTTGTGCATGTAACCAAGTAATCTTCTACTTGAGTACCCTAGTGTAATGATGACCCCAATAAAGAGTGACTACAAAATATATTAGGGAACCACCAACACGGTCCCATACATGGAAAATAAAATGAATTATACCTATATATTAGATAATCAATATAATAATAGTAATAAATAAAAATGAAACATTAAATACATATAAATATTTAATAAAATACACCACATCTTATCCCTGGGTATGTGATCCTGATAGACCATGCCCGCTTAGGACTAAGCCAGAATGTCTCTAAACATGGTGTCATCATATATATATATATATATGAAAGTGTATATATATCCCTCAAAATATGTATAAATATACATATATATATATATATGAGTAGTATGATAAATAACATTCATAAAATAAATCCATAGGCGATCATTTGGTCTAAAATCTTAATCAATAAATACTTGCTTCAGATAATATCAGAAAATTCTACGAGAAAGCTATGTCACCAAGGGGAATACATATCCTATCCTTGATATCACCTGTACTCACCACCAATCACTATAACAAAGGGTTCCTTGTACAATTGAACAGTCCTATAAACATTGAACTCCATCAACTGAAACCTAAAATGGATGTATCGAGTTTCAAAACTATGAGGGCCAGGACCCAAGGAAATTGGCCAAGGCATCCTCTTCATGTCCATAGCTCACATATATAGAAAAAAATATATTTCAGACCTACTTGGTTCAAGACTACTTCTATTGAATAAGTAATCCACTTTGAGTCCACAAAGCACATCCATAGAAAAACCAATATAATGTAGAGATACTAGGGAGAGGACCTAGGGCCATTGACCAAGGTGTCCTATTTTAGTCCATGGAGTGAATCCATAGAAATTTATGTTTAAAATTTCATACCTTGACATCTATATAAATAAATATGGTTAAGAAGATGAATCCTCAGAATTACCTCTGACAGTCATAGTTGCATCAATAATAACATAGTGAATGTTAAATAAATGAGTGAGGGTGGAAGAATGCCTAACCTAACACTACATACAAAACCTAATGGGATTAAAAGTTTACTATGAGTTCTATGAGAAACCTACTATCATATCTAGCCAACCCAAAACACAATAGCTCAGGGTTGTTCCAACATCAGGGCACCCACTGGGTCCCTCATGTGAACATACTTGAGTGGCATAATACTAGGGATCCTCTAAGAACACATGTAAGTAAAGATGTCTATATTTTATTCCTCACAAGAATTAAGTAAAAGGAGACACCCTTCTTGGGATCCACTAGGTCAGATCATATGCAGAGGCTTCCCATAGGGGAACCTCGACCACAGTTATAGGTCTAAGTATGAAGTTAGCACATGAGTGTTGTTAGTGACCTGAGGAGTTCATCCATTTAATTAACCAATTAAATAATTTAATTTAAAAACACATTGGGGTAAATATAATTATGGTTATAAAACCTTCGAGTAAGTACCATGCATACAATACTATCTAATGATGAATAATTACTATATGGAAGGTATAATAGACCACTAACCTTTAGGAAGCTTTAAGCATATATTTTTCAAGGGCCGACAGTGGTTGTTGTGGCCTGACCAAGACTATCCAAGCCAAAATAGATCCTATTTAACCACCAAACCATCAAAATTTATTAATTATAAGAACATCATAATTAAATAATTAATCCCAAAAATTAAATTTAAAGAGTCATATTATTAAAATAGACATAAGGCCCAAAATCTCATTGGCGAGTCTCATCGAACCAGAACAAAGACCTAGCCCTAACTAACATCCCATAACAGAAGATAAACCTCAATATAGGCATAAGAACAAATAAATAACATCAAAACAACCATTTAAAAAAAATTAATTATGGACTTAAATATTTTGAAATTAACTATGAGGACGTACCTTGATAAAACAACACACTGTGAAGTGCAGAAAACATCTCAGGTCACCCTCTCCATATGAAGAGTGAACGACCCATCCCTAGTATATAATTCCACCATACTCTGATGGAATTATAACTAAAAACCTAATTGGAGAAACAAATCTTTTGATGAAGCAGAATAAAACCACCATGTTGGATAATGGAGTCAAAGGATTGCCTCAAATTTTCCAATGCACCTGATGAAATCTAATTCTGGACAAGAACAAGGGAGATATCCCATGGAGGAATGGATAACAAGGGATGAACATGAAAGAGAGAAATAGGGAAGAAAATAGAAAAAATATATTTGAAGGGTTAAAATAGTAATTTATCCTTTTATTGAACCATAAGGTTTGTACACATAATTTTCTAAACCTTGTGCCAACCATGTGGTTGGAATTTTCTTGGCCCCTCTACCTAGCATAGTTATAGCGTTTTGTTAGTTAAAACATCTGAGAACCACACAATATGTAAATAGAAAAATATAGTTCCCCTGTATGGTTTCCTCTAGAATGAAAAATAGTTTCTCAAATCGTGCTTCTATACAAAAAATAACCTCCATGGTTAGGCCGCATGGTTTGAACTAACAGTGATCCAACTGTGTGATATGAGATGCACCTTTCGAAATCTTCAGTTTCGATCCCTAAACCCCTAAAATTCTCTCAAAATATTTTTTGTATAAACCAAGCCCTATTACACATCTAAAAATATTATTTAGAGGTATTTTAGTTAATTTTTATTCTTGTTTCAAATTTATGATCAAGATTTAACATATCCATAAATTAAAAATACAAAATCCTTCAGAAATTTACAACACATAAAACACATGACCTTACAACCTCTCCACCTTAAAACATATTATACCATATACTCCTTATTGGGAATTGAAATGAACAAACTAACCTACTTGGTTTATGAATTAAGTTCAAAAGGTCATGTTGTGTTTTAGAATTCCCAACACACCTCAAATCACTAATTTTAAGAAGAAGGAACTTATCCCAAAAAAACATGATCCAATACTCATAACATTTATCAATACCCTAAGATAACATTGACCAAAGCCCATCTAAGATAAACTATTATCACACCATAAATTGAATGATCAAATGGCCTATGAAACTCCCCACCATAGTTTATTTCTTTTCAAAAAATAATTTTGATCTATAATACTATAACCATTGGAATTTCATAAAGAGACACATCCCTAGCATCCCAACAATACTCCAAACATGTTTATCAACTTGAATAATCTGACCACACATGAGGATAATTCCCTCAAACCTCAATTAGATATAAAGATCAAACTCAAATTATAGTGACCTTGACCCTTGTAGCCCAAAGTCAGTGTCTAATTTGTTACACTGGTGTAAGATATGAGTAATCACATCCCAAAGGACAACATATTTTTAGTATTTTTGATAAAATAGATACACACTTGAAATCATTGTTACAATTGAAAAAATAAAACACACAAAGTATTTTATTTGAGGACTCCATTATTCCCTTACTATATCCATTGATATTAACCACAAAACACTTCCTGAAACCTTGGGAAAATAAACCATAAGAAATGGGTGATATCAGATGCTTAGTAATGGTAAGCATAAAATGAAATCTAAGAATAAATATGGTATAATCAATATGAAAAGTTAAATAACTGAAAACAATTCTATTTAATCAATAACTGGAGTATAATATTTTAGGAATAAAAGATTATTAAATAATTCCATATAAATAATCACATGATATTGAAACATTACCACATATATTCTAACTCTTTAGATAATCACATGGAATATCAAAAACTAAATTCATATTGATGTAATGCATAATGATCAACATCTAAAAGATACCATCGAGGCTTGTTATAAGACATTAAATAATATCTATACTTATTCCAAGACATATAATACCCTAGAGTATTGTGTTATGACATGTATATAAATTGGTAAAAACTCATAGAAAACCATATCTAGTTTGTCTCATGAGACCTACCGATGCATCAAGGGACAATATCATTCCTTTCTCATCATTTATAATTTCCAATGCATTCCGCAAATGAAAGGGGTGATACGTAATCAACATAAACATTTATATTTAAAATAGTATACAGAATGTTAATACTTTCCCCAATCAATAAATATAAGCATAAACCATCTAGATAATAATTAATGGTATCAACATGTTACATCCACAATCAAACTAATTATAAACCATCCTAATAAATAATAAGGATGATATCATTGTATTATATCCCCATTAAATAATAAGTAACATAAAAATGTATTATTATATGGAAAATGATTTTGAAAAATCATTTAGAACATTTCTTGTGGAAAATAAGCTTTCTTTGAAAATCACCCTTTTTATTTTAAACCACATAATTCATAAAATATTGTCAAAATAGTTTTATTTGAAAATAAACATTAAAAACAATGAATTTATAGAATATTAATAAAAAAAGTTTTCTTTAAAAGGAAAAATTTAAAATTTTAATTTAATCTTTAATTAAATGATGATCATGATAGAGGTTAATTGCATAAATTTTATATAGGTTAAAAATAACATTCTTTTTAAAATGAAAAATGGTTTGAAAAGTGTATCATTTAGAAAATAATAAGAATATTACCATTTTTTAATAAGTAAAAAATCGGTAAAAATGTGTATAATAAAACATATGGATAATTATAAAAAAAATTGAGAACATTTTTAGAAAACATGGTTTTAAAAGAAACATAATTTTTGACCGAAGAGATAAATAAAGTCAGATTTTATTAAAAACATTTCCTTAAACATTATATTTACTAATTAGATGAACAATTGTACTATTACTTGAAAAGGATCATGACTAACCAGAGGAGAATAATATAAATAAATTTTTAGATAAAAATATCATATAATTCTCCCAAGAGAGACTTAAACAAAATAATACCAAATAATGATGAGATTGTGAAAAATCCCTTACAACTTTGGTAACTTTTGAATCATAATCACCATCAAATAAATAAATTTAAATGAATATTTAAATAAAATAAAGATAAATTAATTAATTATATAAAATAAAAGGGTAGTCTACACCCCAAACAAAATAAATAAGTTGTGAATATGGTGTATGTCTCAAAGATGTAAAATTGAGATAAGAAACCCTTACCTCACGCTTCCTTTTTGTTGAGCATCATTTGACCTCCAGTATAGTCATTTTAAACTTCTTTTTAACTTATAAAAAACTATTAATATTTATAATATCATATATTAATATTTTATAACATATTATCAACCATTCATTAATAATCTTTCTTTAATTTTATTGTTTCGAGTGTTAATTGCTTTATTTTCCTATTTTCTCACTGTCGTGAAAGTTTCTGTTCTTGTGAATATTATATAGTTACATAATCCTGAGAATAATAATCATGAAATAATTATTATATTAATAAATAAATTATACTTTTATGACCAATACTATAATATGGTTTTGAAAAATAGAGTACGTTATGATCATAGAGACAATGAGCCATACATACGCAAGGGTAAAGTTTTAATTTTTCAATGATCATTATGAAAATGAGGTATGTAATATTTTATCCATCTAAAATTATCATAAAATATTAAATAAAATATTTTTTATTTAAATATACTTATATATTTATCATCAATTTGGGGTTTTTATGTAAAGAGAGTCACATCGCTGTGGAGGTGGTAGTCCAAACACACACAAACGATGTTATTATCTTTAAGTGAGTGATAAGGTAAGAAAGAAAATGATATATATTATGTTTTAAGAATTAAAAATATTTCATTAATATCATAATTATTTAATTTATACCACATATAATCATTAACTTTAACCTTATCACTTTCCATGATAAGTATTAGTGAAATATGAATCACATCGCTTCACAAGGTGGTAGTCCTCCATACACACGAGAAAAATTATCTTATCCACTATGGAATGTATTGTAAAAAAATTATATATTATATATTAAATAAAAATTTATATTTATTCTATAAATATAATATATATAATTTATATTCATCATAATACGCAACTGTGAGAGGTGGTAATGGAAAAATGATTAACATCGGTTGATGAGGCAATAATCCACCGTACACATGGATGATGATTTCATAACCCATTTCATGGAAGAATGGGTTGTTTTAGCACATTAGATTAATATAAATATATATCATAATATTAAAAATAATTAGGTTCTTATATAAATTTTTTAATAATAATTTATGGAGATTTAGAAATAAAAAAAATAAAAACACTAATTGAATATTGTTAAATATTTTTTGGGTATCCTTCTTAGGTTTTCACCAAACCATCCCTAGTATGGTTTCTTTACAAAAATAAATCTTTTTTTATTTTAGTAGGATAGTTTTTAATATATTTTAAATGGTAATTTATTAACAAAAAGGGTTTTATGGTGTGGATAGAAGTGGAGAGGGGCAAGATTTTCAAAGTGAGGCGAGTGGCACATTTATACTTTTTTATAAATGAAGAATGTGTAACCATGTGATTATCATAAAAAAGGATAAAAATGGATTATTATAAATAATTTAAGGTATAAGGTCAAAATAATTCCAATAAATAGGTTTTGGGAATGTTTTGGGTCATTGTTGACCCATATCATTTTAGTTTAACCCTAGGGTAAACCCATTGTTACCTTAACTGCAAAAATTAATTTTTATTATTTTCACTTATCATTTTTCTCAAAAAATGTAGTTAATGTTTTTAGAAAATATAAATTATTATTATTAAAAATATTAAATGTATTTTTAAAAATTCCATATATATATGTGGAAAATTTTAATTTAAAAGTAATCATGCATACGTGACAGGAAAGCTGGTTTTGAAACGGAAAATTTTCAAAAGTTTGAAAAGTTTTTTATAAATATTCAATATGAAAATTATTCCAATGACCTAAATAAGATTAATATATATATAAATTTTGACTAAATTTAAAAAATCAATATATAATATAAAATTATAAATAATTTAATCTAAAAGACAATTTTCAATTGAAATTTAGTATTTTCCAATATTCATCAAAAATGAAATTTTTCAGAACAATACAAAAAATTCCTCTTAATATTATTTTCATATTATGACTTCAAAAAATAATTTTAAGGTTTCAAGTAAATTTTATAAAATTGGTAAAAATTAATTGTAAATTATATGTCCAATGAGAAACTAAATCTTCTTTTTGAAAAAAATAGTTTTTAGAAAACATTTCTTTTTCTTTAAAATTGATCCAATTTTATAAATAATTATTAGATATAGATTTTATTTATGTTTAATCCATATAAGCTTACAAATATATATAGTACTATTCATACCCTATAATTTAATTGTTAGGTTATAGTGGAAATTTTTAAACAATACTATTTTAATAGAGTATTTTATTTTGTTCAAACCTTGTGTTGCATGAATTGCAAGCTATCAAAGTGGTTGATTCTATTTAAAAATAACTATATCATAAATATTAGGATATTATATTACCTTCCATTCTTGGTTTTTTGTTTGATACATGTTATTGAATATGATATTAATATTTTAAAATCTTTGGTTGTTACATTATACCCCTAAAATAAATTGTGCCCTCGCAATTTTATCTTGATCTAGATAATGATCGGTTTTTTCATATGAAAATAACCTTCTTGATATACCAAATAATTATAATTTTTATGAAAAATCCCCCTAATTATAGTGAAAGGTAGTTACAAATTTCATATGGTATAACAGAAAACTAGGTTTCTATGTAAGAGAACATTGGGTGTAGGTGAAGATATGGACATAAAAGAAAAGTGTAAATAATTATAGAGAATAATAAAGGTAATTGGCCACAAGAGAGTGAATGATCAATGTAATTTTAAGGACCTCAAAGCCATCAATATTTGATGAGTTAAAAGAGAATTAGTTTAATATAAATGAATGTATTAAGATAACATTTTGTTTCAATATGCATTTCCTAGAGTTGAGTAACTCATTTACAATCTATAATAAAGCTATATAAAAATATACTTACTTGATATCATTCTATTTTATAGGAATGATTTATTCTTTTAGTTAATCTTTGATCAATTTCCACTTAATTTATTACTTTAATAAATTTATATCCAAGATTATTTTGTATGCCAGAAGCATTGAAATTAACTTTTAACAGATCATAATATCCATAATAGAATTATAGGTCATTTTTTCAATATCTAGTTGTTGTTATGAAACAATTGTCAGCATAGGTTATCCAATATATGTAAATATCTTTATGGTGATGTAATAAATTAATCCTAAAAACATTATCCAAAGTTAAACTTAAACCATTTCATAAATGGTTAACCATATGAACCTTCCAAAAGATAATAATCCAAAACATTATAAAGAATGTCATTGAATTACCAAAATGAACATATCATTAATCCAAAAATCATAAAGTATCTCTTAATAATAATATATCATACATGTGAATAACTTCATCAGTTATTCTCTTAAAACATGGTAATAACCTAAATTACCCAAAAACATCATTGAAAAAAATGCATGCTTTCTTATTCCTTATGCAAAACATAGACTATTTGATATATTCCTTAAATCCAAAAAGGATATAAACTCTATCAATGATAGAATAAACTTTTTTAAATAAACCAATTGTCATTTACATGGTATTTAGTACTATCCAGTTTACTTTATCCATATCAATCATATTCTAATCCCAACATCATTATCTCAACATCAATAATATATTTAATGTTATGTTTCCATAAACCATGTGTTTTCCATTATGTTTATCTTTCCACAAAATCATTTTTCTTGGCCATCAGTACCATTAAAAATAATCTTTCAAATCGTTAATAAAAAATTATTGTTGTATAATACTTATACATTTAGATAATTTCATTAATAAAATATTTTTACAACATATTTCTTGGATCCAAATACACAAGAACAGTAATCATTACACCTTGTCTATAGTAACAGTATAATATTGATCTTGAAACCTTATCTTATTTTAAGTAATTTTTTCTTGAATCTTGAGGAATTCATTAGAATTGATAACCATTTCATTATTGTGTAATAACTACAAATTGGTATATTATTTCTTTCCTTTGAAATCACTAGTATGGTGGCCTTTTTCTCCATACTTGATGCAAAATCCTTTTCATTTTCAGTTTGTACCAATGTATCACACCCTTTTTCTAGTATGTAACACTTTAATGAAGCTTTTAATATTTTTAATGGTTATTTGGGAAGTTTGGGGTTACATTTTAGTACTTTTGTATGGTTTATGTTACAAAAAATGGGTGCATGGTCAGCACACGGTTTGGCCAAACCGTGCAAGGCCAAAACCAATTCCTTATCTTTGTGGATCTAATTCAGTTTGGTCATATGTTTGATCTATTTCGATCCAAATCAACCCTAATACGAATTTTATCTCTCCAAATTGATAAATGAGGTTCTACCATTGATCTCTAAGTGATCCAAACACGCTACTTAGTGAATCGAAGGTAGATTCATGTTGTAAGTGCTCGTTCTTCATCGTTTTCTTCATCGTTTTCTTCATAGTTTCTTATATCCACTCCTAATTTCATCTCTTTTTGTAAGATATATGAACCCTATGGATATATATAATATTTTGGAGGAAAAATATGGTTATATATGGTGTCTTCAATGATAGTGGAGGAGATCTTGTGAGGTTTCTTGGAATCTTGACCCGGATTCTTGAGCGTTCTTCATCTGTTGTTGGTTTTCGTCGAAACCAGTGTGGTAGGCTCCTTCACTCTCATATCCCCTCTCTATAATTTTTTTAATGTACTAAAATTTAGTTTTTTATTCCAATTAAATTTTTTTTCTATAAAATTTTTAAACCCTCTTTAGTAACGAGTGGTGGAAAACATTGAAAATTAGGGGTTTTAGTGAAAAACTCTTGTTTTTGATTTTAAATGTGGATTTTTAAATTATGGATCTCCTAAAATTTTTTAAAATTTATTTATTTAGAATATTTATAGTGTATATATAATATTTTTAAATTCATTAATGTTTTGAAATTGGATGGTTGGATGTTTTCCACAAATATTTGTTTTTATTGAAACATGTGAAATTGTTTGAAATTGGTATTTGTTTTTGACAAACTTGGTGTTTGTATCATATTATATTACTGATAATGGTTGAAATATTATAATTTTATTAGTGAAAAGTTTAAATGGAACATGGGGAATAATTACCTTATAATGGATTGGTAGATTGATGAGAAACCACTCATGAGTATGAAACTATCATAACGATGCGTGCATTTTTGGTAGCTGTAGTTGTGTGGAGTTTATTGGTTTTCCAAAAAAGTTTCTAGAAAGTGTATTAAAGGTTTATTTAAATTTTTACCTAGAGTATATATTTTTGGAAAATTGGTTCACAAGGTTTAAGTTTATATTTATTTATAAAGTATTTTGAGAAGTGTTTATATTTAGTTATAAACCATTTTTCAGAAATTGTTTTATATAAACTTTTTAATATAAATGTGGGTAACTCCTATATCCTAGTGGAGTGAGTATGGAATTAATTGGGGAAATCCTACTGTATTTTATACTCACCCATTATTTGGACCTTTTTTGATTTTCCTATGTCATATTCTGAGATGTGGGCAAAGGTAGGGTGCAGTAGGGTTTTAGTGAAACTTTTTGAGTTGTTGAGCTGTCTTGTGGTAGTGGATCACGAAGCTAGTAGATACTAGAGTATTTTGGTAATTTTGGTGTATTTTTTAGTTATCTTCCACTTTTAGTTTTATATCTACTTTTATTCCACTTTATCACTTTTTTTGGGTTCACATTCATATAAAATATTTTCTAAATTTTCATTATTTTGTTTTTGTATCATATAGCTACTACAGATTATGGCTGGTTAGTTTATAGTTTATATTTAATAGGATAAATTGTACCCCACTTATCTTTGAAACCATTTAGAATTTATTTCCATCCTTTTTAATCTTAGGTATGTCCCCTAAGGTCTACTAATGACTCATTATGTTCTGAAGACAATGAGAATGAGTGGGTCAGCTTGGTCCCTTCTCTATGGAACCAGTAGTCTTGGGTTTTCTTGGTATTGGAGTTGAAATACTTCTAATATATTCCTTTTGTGATCTTCTTAGAAAATAGTAGTATTGTTGGGGCTTGAAATGTAGTGAATAAAAAGACATATATAACCTTTTTATGCTAATATTCATGTTAACGGGGAGTTGGGTATGTAAGTGTTTTGGAAACAGTAGTTGGATAGTGGAGTCTCATTATCATGGGTTTGGCCAATGACACCAGCATCAAATGCATTTTAGATGACTGAACTCCCTCTCAGATTGGATTTTTCATTTTTAGTAAAGTCATATGATTTAGAACATGGTTTTAGTTTTGGGAAAAAAATGAAGAAAATTGTTCTCAAATTAAAGAGCAATGACCATAACTCTTTTAGGGTAGCAATTGCTTTCAACTTTCTGGGGACAGAAAGTACAATGGTGGGGAGAATTTAGCACCTCATATTTCTAGTATGTAACCCTTTCTTGATGATTTTAATATTTTTAAAGGTTATTTGTAAAGTTGGCGGATACTTTGGAGTAATGTTTGACAGTTTTTTGTAAAAAAGAGGTGCACGGTCAGCACACGGTTTGACCAAACTGTGTGGCCAAACTCTATAAGGCCAAAACCAATTACTTATCTTTGTGGGTCTAATTTGGGCTGTCCATATGTTTGATCTATTTCGACCCAAATAAACCATATCATGATTTTTTTCTCTCCCAAAGGCCAAATGAGGTTCTCCCATCAAATTGGAAGTGATCTGAATACATTCCTTAGCGAATTAAAGGCAGATTCTTACAGTAAGTGCCCATTATTTATCATTTTATTCATGGTTTCTTAGATATAATCCTTATTTAATCTCATTTTATTTTATCTACACCACCTATGGGATGATATAAGAGTTTTAAGGCCAAATAAAGTTAGATATGGTGTTTTCAGGATAGTGGAGGAGATATTGGGTGTTTCTTGGAATCTTGACCCATATTCTTGAGCGTTCTTCATCCATTGCCAGTTTTCACCGAAACAAGTGAGGTTGGTGGATTCACTCTCATATTCCATTTATGGAATTGATTGGATTTAATTAAAATTTAGTTTTTGAGGAAAATTAATTTTATTCTACTTTTCAATTGTTAATCCCTTTTTAGTGACGAGTGGTGGAAAACATGGAAAATTAGAAGTTTTTGTGAAATACCATTTTTTTTATTTTAAATGGGGATTTTTTAAATTAAGGATATTATTGAATTTTGTAAAATTTATTTATTTATAATTTTTAAAATATATATATGGGATTTTGAAATAATTTACTGTTTTGAAATTAGATGGTTGGAATTTTTCAATAAATGGGTTTTTTATTGAAACAAGTGAAATTGTTTGAAATCGGCTTTGGTTTTTGACAAACATGGGGTGAATGTCATATTGCATTACTAAGAATGGTTGAAGTATTATCATTTTACTCTTGAAAAAGGATAAATGGAACATGGGTAATAATTACCTTATGAAGACTTGGTAGATTGACGATAAACCGATCATGAGTATAGAACTATCATAACGATGCATGCATTTTTAGTAGTAGTTGTTATGTTGAGTTTATTAGTTTTAAAAAGTAGTTTATAGAATGTTTTTTAAAGATTTATTTACATTTTTACCTAGATAATAGATTTTTGGAAAAAAAATTCACATGGCTTTAGTTTATATTTAATTATAAACTATTTCGAGAAGTGTTTATATTTAGTTATTAACTGTTTTTAGAATTTTTTTATATAAACTATTTAATATAAATGTGGTTAACTATTATATAATAGTGGTTTTATTAGTTATGTAATTTGGGAATGCCTAATGAGTTTTATAATCACCCCTTATTTTTGACCTTGGTGCTTTTGCAGATGTCATCTTCCAGGATGTGGACCAAGGTAGGGTGCAACAAGTTTTTAGCACCATTTCTTGAGTTATTTAGCTATCTAGTGGTGGTGGAGCACAGAGCTAGATGATCCTAGAGTATTTTTGTTATTTTGGTGTCTTTTTTAGTTATCTTTCGCGGTTAGGTTGATGACTATCTATCTTCTAATATAGAACTTTTGTTTGGGTTCACTTTGGTTTAAAATATTTTATTAATTGCCACTATTTTGTTCATGCATCATATAACTGTCATGGATTGTGGTTGGTTGATTTATAATTTATCTTTAAAAGGGTAAATTGTCCCCCACTGGTCTTCAAAACCCTTTGTCATATATTTATAGCCTTTTGAATCTTTGTAATGTCGCCTAAGGCTTAGTAAAGA
The DNA here is from genome assembly GCA_963277665.1 of Viscum album. NCBI lineage: Eukaryota > Viridiplantae > Streptophyta > Magnoliopsida > Santalales > Viscaceae > Viscum > Viscum album. Next base: position 705,374,892 of record OY728121.1, on the reverse strand, counting down.
CTCACTGTGTTCTCAATAAAATGCGAATGAGTTGGAAATTACAACCAAAATTGTTGGACTCACCTGTTTTGATAATCCCAAATCATGTTTAAATATTGATCGTGATATATTAAGTCAGTTACTAATCTTTTTAATATACATTTATAATTATCTTATCCTCAAAAATGTATACTCTTAATTCTCATGACTTGGTTGCATTAGCATAAAGTTTATATTTATCTAAATATAAGTTCACTGTTAAAGGATACTAGTAAGAGACTTCTATTCAAAGTCACCATTATATCTCACTGTCACTCTAAGTCACTGATGATATAAGATCACCGTTGAAGATTTACAGTCACTTTTGGAAGCTACCGTTACAAGGTTACTGTCACAAGTCTACCGTTGATCTACTTATCAAAGATCATAGAAAAAGAGTTACTGTCATAAGGTCACTACTGTGACAAGGATTCTATTAGAAGTTCACTGTCAGACTCTTTCTCCAGTCTTCTATTGAGAACTTCACTGTTGAAGTCTATAGTTGGACAAGTCTACCGTCTATAGAAGGCTACCACTGGACAACTCCTACTGTCGAGATAGTCCACTGGTGTACATATTCCACTATTAATGAAACTATCTGTTGAGATAAGTCTACCGTTGGAAAGCTCACAGTTGAAGAGCCTACCGATGAAACTCATAGTTGAATAGCCTACCTATGAAGTCCACAGTTGGAAATACCACAATTGAATTCTACCATGTGACATGCATCTGCTAGAAGTCTAATGATATTCTATTCTTTTCTTTACCAATTTTATTAATACTATTATAACGGTCATGTGTAGATAAATTAATACATCTAACATTATTTAATTCTATTTTCATGCATATCTGGAAATAGTACGATGTACGAGGAAGACCACATGTGGTTGAAACATTTTTCCTATCGACCCCTACTGAACCAAATGAGAAAAGGATGAAATGGAAAAGAGTATATATATAAGAGAGGGACATTCAGAGCTACCAAGACAATATATAGAGAAACAAGAAAAGTGTCATGGATATATTAAATATACATAGAACACTCATAAGTGAGAACCATACACAATATCAAGAAGAACCCTCAAGCACTCATTCAGAAGAACACAGAGCTTCAGAATGATTAATTTAAATAATCTCATTCAAGTTGTCGTGGTGTTCTACAAAGAGATTAAAACCCAAGAAGCTGATCATCTCTACATCTGGAAGTCAGAACCTAAGAGTTGGGACAATCTGTTTTGGAGTCAACTTGTAGAGAAGGACCAAAACTTCATTTCATTCATTCCAACGAGTCCAGAGCTGATCTGCCAACACAACAGAGCATTCTAAACTCATTCCTACTATCTTTAGCTCTACTGTGTCTTAATACTTTACATTTGTGAGAAGTGTGTATGTGTTACACACACTGACTCTTGTGCTTGAGTTTAGGGATATTGAAAATCCCCAGACTAAACTATCTTTACTTTTGATTCCCACGTATAACTGTGGAAGAAGCCTAGTGTGTCTTGGTAGTTTATTTTTCCCATGTATAACTGTTGTAGAGGATGAAAAACCAGGACAGTTTATGAAAAGTGTTGTAAAGCCCGATATAGGTTGTGTATCACTTTTAATATAATTTTTTGGTGGAAAGTGATCACCAAGTGGAGAGGACTAAGTCTTGTCTTAAGACATAACCTCTTGTTTAAGTTTTTGTGTTCCTCTTTCATTACTCTATTTTAATTTTATCCGCTGTTCTTATATTAGCAAAGATAGAAAATCTATATTTACATACTCTGATAGTTAGTTCTGGTTAGTGTGTATATGTGATTCGTTTAGTAAACTTGTTTCAAAAGTGGAATTAGTTCTCATACTGATTCTAATGAGGAGTAATCAACCTTTGATAAACCTATTGAACAATAAGTCACTTATATCTCTACTGCCTTAATTGACTGGGTTGTTCTAATTTGGGGGATTTTAATCCTTAAAGTTTCTTACAGAAATTTTAATTGGAAATCAATTCACCCCCTCTTGAGTATCCACTCTGACCAACATTTGGTATCAAAGGATACATCTTTATATACAAAGTTTTAAAACCCTCTGTTTTTCAAACTGTGATTTTAGTTTTATCTTAAAGATCTTAATTTTCTGTTAGTTCTAAATTTTCTCTCTTTAATATATTTTCTAAAGTCTAGTTATGGACAATAGACTAGAAGGTACTGATACTAACATGCTACATTTATTTAATGGTGTGAATTATGCTCAATGGAAAATTAAAATGAAAATTGATTTAGAAAGTATTGGTTTTGATATTTGGTCTGCTATAGAATCAGAATATGAGATCCCCAAAACTTCTAGATCTACCTTGGATGATGCTACAATGTATGAATGTAACAATAACTTTAAAGCTATGAATGACCTTTACTGCTCTTTAGGAGATGAAGAATTTAATCAAATTTCTACATGTAAAACAGCTCATGAAATCTGGGACACCTTGGCTGTTTCTCATGAAGGAACAACCAACGTGAAGGAAATGAGATTAAATAATTATACTATTAAATATGATAATTTTATTATTAGACATGATGAACCCATTTCTAACATGTACCTTAGGTTTAATAAGATTTTCAACACCATGATTTCACTAGGAAAAGATGTTCCAGAGAAGGAGCAGATCATGAGAATATTGAGATGTTTGCCAGACAGATGGAGAGGCACTTCCGTATCTATCTGAGAGTCATGTGACATCAGAAAGCTACCTATTAAGGACTTTATTGGTAAACTAATGATGTATGAAGTATAACTAAAGGGGAACAATGAATAGTATTATGAACCTAAAAGACAATCTATGGCATTCAAGTCTACTGCTTCGAAGAGCAAAGACAAGGAGAAAATACATGTACCTACTGAAAGTTCAACTAGTAAAGATTAAGATTTAGATAGTGATGAAGAAATGGCTCAAATAGCCAAGATATTTAAGAATTTATATAAGAAGAAGATGTTTGTCATAAAACCAAACTACATGGGTAAGTATGATCAATAAGGTAAGTTGAATAAGGATTGGAAGAAATATGATAAAGAAGATGATATAGTCTGCTATGAATGTAAGAGGAAAGGACACATAAAGGCTGACTGTCCGAAGTTAAAATTCAAAAAGAAATATGATTATATGGACAATAAGTACAATAAATCCATGAAAGAAACCTGGAGTGCTTCAGAAGACATCACAAGTGAATCAGAAGCTACTAATTCTGAAAAGAATCATGCCAACATGTGCTTCATGACTAACATATCCGAGGTACCTATTTCCCCTATTCTAAATGATTATTATTCTAGAAATAACAGTGATTCAGATAATGATATGTATAAGGATGAACTGTTTGAATATTTCAATATACTGGAAGATACCTGCAATGAACTAAAAGATAAATATAAATCTTTAAATAAATATGATTCCTTTACTAGTAATGTTATAACAGATCTAAGTGTAGAAAAAGAAAATAAGGCTCAACTATTGAAAGAGAACACTCAAATTAAATTATCTAATGAACAATTAAGAAAGGATATTGAGAAGTTCACTACTGGTTGGGATACCTTGACACAGCTGCTAGGAAAAAATATTGCTACAAAATATACAACTGTTCTAGGATATCAGCCTGGACAGGGACAAATTAGCAAAACCAAATTTGTTCCAAAATCTGGACAGTTCACTGCTAGTTCTGGATCATCTTTTGAGAAAACATTTTCTAGAAGACCTAACAAAGTATTTATGTCTCAAAATATGTTTTTTGATTTTAGAAAAACTATAAATAAAATATGGGTTCCCAAAGTTTTATTGGCTAACCTTTCTAGACCCAAGAAGATCTAGGTACCAAAACTACCCCATGTTTAATCTGTTTTGCAGGGAAGTTGTTTAAAGAGTCCCTATAATAATTTATGGTACATGGACAATGGATATTCAAGACATATGACAGGAGACTATTCCTACTTCATGAGTCTAATTAAAGTTGATGGTGGGCATGTCACCTTTGGTGATAATGCAAAAGGAATAATCATCAGCTTAGGCCATATTGGTAACCCTGATACAATATTAATTTCTAAAGTAATTTATATTGATGGATTAAAGTATAATTTACTTAGAATATCTCAGTTATGTGATGATGGATTTAATGTTAAATTTGAAAATGATGCATGCCATGTTTTTAATTCAAAATATGATTTAGTTTTCACTGCATGTAGAAATGAGAATGTATATGCTGTTGAGTTAAATTCCTTATCCAAACAAAATGTTTCCTACTTAAATGCTTTTCATAAAGAGCCTTGGTTGTGGCATAGAGGATTAGGACACTGTAATGTGCACTCACTTTGGAAACTATATAATAAATGTTTAGTTAGAGACTTACCTAAATTAGAATTCCCAATTGATAAAGTGTGTAATCCCTTTCAAAAGGGAAAACAACACAAAGTTTCTTTCAAAACAAAGAAAGAATTTTCTACTTCTCAACCACATGAATTGGTTCAGATGGATTTGTTTGGACCATCAAGAGTTTCAAGTCTAAATAGGAAGTACTATGTTTATGTTCTTGTATATGACTTTTCTAGGTATACTTGGGTATACTTTCTAGCTCACAAAAGTGAAGCTTGTTCCTACTTTGTCAAATATTCCAAGTCTGTAGAAAACATTAGTGGACTTAAGATTAAAACCCTTAGGATTGATCATGGCCGCGAGTTTGATAATCACGAGTTTGAATCCTTCTGCTCACATAATGGATATAGTCACAATTTCTCTTCCCATAAGACACCTCTCAAAAATGGAGTTGTAGAAAGAAGAAATAGGACCCTTCAAGAAATTTCAGGGACTATGCTTAATGAGTATGACTTACCTGTTTATTTTTGGGCTGAAGCTGTAAATATAGACTGTTATGTTATCAAGAGAGTTTTAATTAGACCTATTCTAAAAAGGACCCCTTATGAACTTTGGAATAATAGGAAGCCTAAGGTTAATTACTTTAGAGTTTTTGGTTGCAAAGTCTTTATTATTAATACTAAATATAATCTTGACAAATGTTTCCCTAAAAGTGATGATGGAATTTTCCTGGGTTATTCTATCTCAAGTAAAGACTATAGAGTGGTAAATAAGAAAACCAAATCTGTGGAAGAATCAGTTCATATCAAATTCAATGAGACTGATCCGCATGAGCCTAAAACCTCTCTTGAAAACCTTGAGGAAGATTTGTCAAATCTGAAATTTAATGATAAGGATAGTGAATCCCCTGTAAAAGTATCCAGTTAAGGAAATTTTACAGAATCTACTCCTACTAATTCTGAACCAACAGACAACAATGAAGAATATAGTTCAACCCTTACTAGAAGTATTAAGAATCATCCTCTAGATGTTGTTGTATTTGATTTAAATAGAGGAACAAAAACTAGAGCTTATCTAAGAAACTAGGTGTAACATCAAGCTTTTCTTTCACAGATTGAACCCAAAAATATTAATGGTGCTATCAATGATGAATTTTGGGTAATGTCTATGCATGAAGAACTAAATCAGTTCAAAAGAAACAAAGTTTGGGAATTAGTGGAAAGACCTAAGGACACCTTGACCATAGGTACTAAATGGGTGTTTAGAAACAAAGTTGATGAGTCTAGGAATATTGTTAGAAATAAATCCAGGCTAGTTTCACAAGGATATAGTCAAGAGGAGGGAATAGAATATGAGGATACCTTTCCACCTATAGTTAGATTAGAATCCATTAGGATACTACTTGTATATGCAGCTCATCTGAATTTCAAACTTTATCAAATGGATGTTAAAAGTTCTTTTCTAAATGGGTATGTAGTTGAGGATGTATTTTTTGAACAACCACCCGGTTTTACAAATCCCCATTTTTTCAATCATGTTTTTAAACTATCTAATGATTTATATGGCTTAAAACAAGCTCCAAGAGCATGGTATGCTAGTCTCATCTCTTTTCTTATTTCAAAAGGTTTTACCAAAGGGATAATTGATCCTACTCTATTAATTAAATTGGTTTCTAAAGATGATTTTACAGTACAAATTTATGTGGAAGATATTATTTTTGGATCTTCTAAAAATTCATTATGTGTTGATTTTTAAAAAATGATGCAACATGAGTTTGAAATTAGTTTGATGGGAGAACTGAATATTTTCCTTGGATTTTAGATCTTTCAAAATAAAAATGGAATTGTTTTGAATCAAAGTAAATATATTAAGGATCTTTCAAAATGTTTTTCTTTGGATGGTAGTAAAGGTAGTGACACACCTATGAGTACCACTTGTAATTTGGATGCTGATGAAACTGGATAACCAGTGGATCAAACCAACTACAAAGATATGATAGGAAGTCTACTCTATCTTACAGCTAGTAGACCGGACATCATGTTTAGTGTATGCATGTGTGTTTGCTTTCAAGCCAATAAAAAAGAGTCTCATTTAACTACTGTTAAAAGGATTTTTAAATATCTCAAACATACTCCCAACCTAGGACTATTTTGTCCAAAAGGACAATCATTTGATTTGTTGAGTTATTCTGATGCTGATTTTTCCGGTTGCAAGTTAGAGAGAAAAAGTACCTCTGGTACATGTCACATTTTATGCAAGTCACTAGTATCTTGGTGTAGTAAGAAGAAGAACTCTGTTGCATTATCTACTGCCGAAGATGAGTACATAGCTGCTGGTAGTTGTTGTGCTCAAATTCTGTGGATGAAACATACTTTACTAGACTATGGATATCAGTTAAAACATGTCTCTATAAAATGTGACAATACAAGTGCTATTAACATTTCCAAAAATCCAGTATCTCATGCTAGGACAAATCATATTGATGTGAGACATCACTTTTTGAGGGATCATTATCAAAAGGTTGATTTCACTCTTGAATTCATTGGCACTGAACATCAATTGGCTGATATATTCACATATCCTTTGAATTATGAGCAGTTAAATTACATCAAACATGAGTTAGGTGTGATTAATTTTAGTATAGGATACCTCACAGCTGAACCTCACAGTTAAAACTCACAATTAGACCTCACTGTTAGACCTCACAGTAAGACCTCACAGTTAGACCTCACTATGAGACCTCACTGTTAGACCTCACAGTTGGACCTCATTGTTATACCTCACCATTGCACCTCACCATTGTACCTCACTGATAGATCTCCCTGTTGGATACTTCGCAGTTTTTTTATTTTTGTGGGAATTTGAACCGTTTTTATTCTTATTTTTTATTTCTATTTTATTTTGTTTTAATCCCTAAATGATAAAACCAAAGGCAACAGACATATCTCAATCCACCTTCCTCTCTCAATCTCGAACCTTGCTCTCAAAATTCCTAAACCCTAACCCTTCACATGAGCCCTCGAACCTCTCTCAGCATCTATGGCCAGAACAAAGCGACCATTGACTATCAATGAGGATGTGCCAAGGCCAAAGAGGACTCGAGCTGAATCCAGTCGCACCAGTAATACTCTGACGAGACCTTTCAACCCGCATCTAACCAAGAGAAAAATATTTTTTGAGAAGGAGTTAAGTGAAGAATGACTACTGATGAGCAAGTCATTAGTACTAGAAGTAGTAGATACCAAAGGATGGACCGATTTTTTTTCCAATAACAATGGACCATACTACCCGAATCTTGGGAAAGAATTATATGAATATTTGAAGTTCGAAGAGGAAGATGATGTGCATAAGCTAATATCCAGAGTCAATGGAAATGAAGTTAGTTTCTCATCTTCTGAGTGGGATGCCTGTTTAAGAGTTTCTCATGAAGGAATATATGATTACTACTCTGGAGTGGATCCTCCATAAAGTGATGTTTTTGAATATGAAAATGCTCTGGAAGAACTGGCAGGGGATGGAAAATCAAGAAGGATCATTGCAGCTGAGATTAATGGAGAAGACATGCTTCTATTCAAATTCATTCAGCATGTACTTAGTCCGAGGAGAGGAGACTTTGCAGTGCTGAAGTGCCAGGACATATTCCTGATGTACTTACTGAAGCATGGAAAGAAGATTAACCTATGTAGGTTACTGATGGCACAATTGGAGGATATGACAAAGGCAATCTCAAAATCTAATGCCCTATTCCATACGAAGCTTATTTCGGTTATGATAATGGTAAAGGGTGTGGCCAGAAATCAAGAAGAGATAATAGTGGCTAAGAACAGTGTTTGTATCTCCAATGTGATTTGAAAATTCATGAAAAATAGCTGGAATCCCTGGAAGAGGACATGGGTCAATGATGAAAGAAAGGTGTATGAAAAATTTGACATTACTACTACTCGACCAACTAGACCAAAAGACAAGAGAGATCCAGGCCTGAAGCCTGATGAGCTAGAACCGACTTATTCAGATGAGGAGGAGGCTGAAGGAGATGTGGACCCTCAAAAAGAAAACACCCCCATTAATGATGGGAGTGATCCTGATTTTCCTCACAGTCCTGTAAGGACAGTAGCTTTCGGAGCAGCTAGCCCTCCAAAATAACTTCCAAGAAGAGATACTATTCTGAAGGACAGTGATACTAAGACCACTGAAGAAGAAGAAGAAGAAGCATATTAGAATATTGTCAAGGACACCTCTGAAGAGGAAGAGGCTACCTAGTCAGATCATTTTTCTCATGAGGCAAAGGAGGCTATTGGTGAAGCTGATAATGAGGAAAATGAAGAAGAAGAGCTCAGTTTGAGCCCTCTGATAGATAATACATACAAGATAATGTCTGGTTAGGAAGTAGGAGTGGCATCTACATCCATTTATATTGGAGTCATTGATGACTCAGAGACTAATAAGACTCACCCTACTGTTGAAATAATAGTGAAAACGGTTGTTTAATCTGCTGGAGTTGCAGAGGAGGTTGTGGAATTACCTAGAACAAAACAGATAGAGGAGATTCCTCAAGAGAGAGATCTAAGTGAGAGGGAGCATCTTGGTTCAGTTTCTGTGCTGTATGACATAGAAAGTTGGTCATCAGATCCAGGATACATGGCACTTGGACTCAATTATGGAGATTCTGATGAGGAAGACCATCTTAAAAGGGATTATGTTATCATACTTGAAAGTGTTCCAGTAGTTATGGCTAACAATTTGGCAACTAAGGAGGACCTTGATTCTTTGAAATGTGAAATGAAAGAGGCAGTGATAAAATCAGTAGAAGATTTGAAGAATAGTATTGGTGAAGAGCTGAGGAGTGTGGAGCAACCCCGGGAGCTGTATCTGGGATGTGATGTTTCTAGTCTATTGAAAGGAATGATGGATGAAGTTAAAGTCTTCCATACTCAAATTGAAAGTTGGACAGGATCTGTGGTTTCTCTAAGACAATCAGTTGCTTCATTGACTACCATGAGCAGTTCTCAAAACCAATTGAATACTGAGATTCAATATATCAAAGAAGTAGTCAAGAAGTTTGTGGAAGTTTTTAGGCCTATAAGAAATCATTCAAAGAACATATGAACAGTCAAGATGCACTTGTTTAGAAGGTGATTAGTAACTTGACTCAGTCTTTCAAAGAGACAGTAGCTTTCTCGGTCAAACCCCTTCCCTCATCTAGCTCCATTGTGAACATTGACCGGATCAAAATTGTGATCCAGGAAGAGCTTTCTAAGGCTAGTCCCAGTGGCACCTCTAATTCTCAGATCCTTGCTACCACTAGGGAAGTCAGCAGTTTTGTTCGTAAACACTTGAGGGCAGCTACTGCTTCTCAGGAGGCCATTAAGAATAAGGTAGATTCTTACTTTGAGAAAGTCTATACCAAGCATCAAATGACCAACCACTTCAAGCTCTTTATAGAGAATATGAAGCTGCCTCTACTGTCTCAGGCATTCAAGGAGAAGGTTAGCAAGCTGAGAGAATTGACCCCTGCTTTGGATAAGTTTTTGGAGAATAAAGATTTTTATCTGCTATGGAAAGAGGATGAAGCATTATTATGGATTTCAGAAACCTTCTTCTACCCTTCCTCCATGTGGACTGCACCCCTGTCATCATACCTCATGACTTACCTACATCTCAACCCAGTGGTTCTTCCACCATGTCTCCTACTGAAGCTATCAGAAGGCTTACTCCACTGATCCCTCAACGAACTACCCACTATAGACCAACAAGAGCTTCTGTTGCTGCCCCCCAGTCATTCCTGCAGCAATTCCTAAACCTGCTGATCCACTAGCTCATCCTCTATCTTCATATTCCAAAGGGAAAGATCACTTGCCTGAGGCTGATGTGGATTGAGTCTGTTTATGTCTTTTGATAGGGACTATGTCTTCTTTTTTGGGTCATGTAATGTACTTTTATTAATACAACTTTTCTCTGTTCTCTCTATTTGGTTTTCTTTTTGCTAATCACAAAGGGGGAGAAATACTGCAAAACTATGCTAATTTTATGTTGAATATTACTAATTATGTGATTGGGGAGAAAAGTGATAATATACTACTATAATTATTTGTTGAATCGTATCAGCCTTTCTCTCTGATACCATGTACCAATATTTTCAGGTTTTACATTCTTATTAATATCTGATACTTGAGACATTTTTGATCTATGTTTAGTAACTGTATTATAGATGATATCTATTTTTAATACATACTTGCATAATTTGTGATTATCAAAAACGGGGAGATTGTTGGACTCACCTGTTTTGATAATCCCAAATCATGTTTAAATATTGATCATGATATATTAAGTCAGTTACTAATATTTTTAATCTACATTTATAATTATCTTATCCTCAACAATGTATACCCTTAAGTATCAGGACTTTCCTGCATTAGCTTACAGTTTATATTTATCTAAATACAAGTTTACTGTTAGAGGCTACTGGTGAGAGCCTTCTATTCAAAGTCACCATTATAGCTCACTGTCACTCTAAGTCACTGATGCTAGAAGATCACCGTTGAAGATTTACAGTCATTGTGGGAAGCTACCGGTACAAAGTTACTATCACAAGTCTACCATTGATCTTATTATCAAAGCTCACAGACAAAGAGTTATTGTCATAAGGTTACTACTGTGATGAGGCTTTTGTTAGAAGTTCACTGTCAGACTCTTTCTCCAGTCTTCTGTTGAGAACATCACTGTTCAAGTCTACAGTTGGACAAGTCTACCGTCTGTAGAAGGCTACCGCTGGACAACTCCTGCTGTCGAGATAGTCCACTGATGTACATATTCCACTGTTAATGAAACTATCTGTTGAGATAAGTCTACCATTGGGAAGCTCACAATTGAAGAGCCTACCGATGAAGCTCACAATTGAATAGCCTACCGATGAAGTCTGTAGTTGGAAATACCATAGTTGATGTCTACCGTGTGACATGTATCTGCTAACAGTCTAATGATATTCTATTCTTTTCTTTACCAATTTTATTAATACAATTATAATGTTCATGTATGGACAAATTAATACACCTGAAATTATTTAATGCTATTTTCAGGCATATCAGGAAACAGTACGATGTACGAGGAAGACCACACGTGGTTGAAACATTTTTCCCGTCGGCCCCTGCTGAACCAAATGAGAAAAAGATGAACTAGAAAAGAGTATATATATAAGAGAGAGATATTTAGAGCTTCCAAGCCAATACATACAGGAACAAGAAAATTGGCATAGATATATTAAATTAACATAGAACACTCATAAGTGAGAACCATACACAATCTCAAGAAGAACCACCAAGCACTCATTCAGAAGAACACATAGCTTCAAAAGGATCAATTGAAAGAATCTCTATCAAGCTGTCATGGTGTGCTGAAAATAGCTTAAATCCCAAGAATCTTATCATCTCTACACTGGAAGTCAGAACCTGAAAGTTGCGACACTCTGTTTTGGAGTCAACATGCAGATAAGGACCAAAACTTAATTTCATTCATTCCAACGAGTATAGAGCTGATCTGCCAACACAACAGAGCATTATAAACTCATTCCTACTATATTTATCTATACTATGTCTAAATACTTTACATTTGTGAGCAGTGTGTATGTGTTACACACATTGACTCTTGTTCTTGAACTGATGGATACTGAAAATCCCCATACCAAACTATCTTTACATTTGTTTCCCATGCATAACTATTGAAGAAGGCTGGTGTGGCTTGGTAGTTTATTTTTCCCACATATAACTGTGGTAGAGGTTGAAAAGCCTGGACAGTTTGTGAAAACTATTGTAAATCCCAATACAGGCTGTGCATCACTTTAAATATAATTTCTTGGTGGCAGGTGATCACCAAGTGGAGAGGACTAAGTCTTGTCTTAAGACTGAATCTCTTGTTTAATTTGTTGTGTTCTTCTTTCATTACTCTATTTTACATTTATCCTCTATGATTATATTAGCAAAGACAGAAAGTCTGTTTTTACGTACTCTAATATTTAGTTCTTGTTAGTGTGTATATGTGATTCATTTAGTAAACTTGTTTCAAAATTGGAATTAGTTCTCATACGGATTCTACAGAGGAGTAATCAAGCTTTGAGAAACCTGTTGAACAATAAGACACTTATATCTCTAATGCCTTAATTGACTGGGCTATTCTAATTTGGGGGATTTTGATCCTAAAAGTTTTTAATAGAAATTTTAATTGGAACTCAATTCACCCCCCTCTTGAGTATCCACTCCAACCAACAAATTTTTTCAATCCATATGTATAACATGTTGTAAAATACATCTTACCTTCTTATATTTATCTATTTTTTTCTCTACCATCATATTCCTATATTTCTTCCAATAAAATACATAATAGTTGGACAATTGTTTCCTTATCATGGTATCAAATGATACTATGTCCTCGTATGATGAGAATATTTGGGAGACTGGTTTCATTTGGAGGATTATCTTAATCCATTCAGTGAAATTTTCAATATTTATCTTTATATTACATATGTGTTCTATAACATGAGTTTTTAAACTTATATAGTTGGATTCATACTTAGGAAAATTTTCTTCTTCATTTTATGTTAGAATCAAGGTCTATCTTTCCATATCTACTCATTTCTCATGAGGAAAATATTTTTCCAAGATTATTAATTTGAAATCCTTCCACTTAATGTTTTTTATTTCCTCCTCATCCATAGTGTTTTTAATTAACAAACACCCTTGATCTGTATCTATAGAGAGGCAATAAACTATCATAAAAACTTTCTCTATTTCACTTCTTCCCAGAGTGTGAAATATATTCTCTAAGGGACTTATCCATTACTAAGATAAAACTGGATTTGTAGTCCTATTTAATGATGGTGGTTTCTGAATCATGAAGCGATATAACATTATTACACCACATGGTTGTTCATAAAGATTATCCAAAAGGGAATGGTTATTACACATTACCAGAGTCATCTACATCAATATAGTTATAATTTTATTTGTTCCAGCTATATCTCTAGCTCCAACTTCATTATATTTCCCAGGAGGTAAATCACTACATGGAGTATATGAATTAATATGGTTCCCATTCCTTCCATTATGAACCATTTATAAACAATTTAATACACCTGATTAGATTATAACATTTTGTAATATATTTTATATTCCCAAAACTAGTGAAACCCAGAATATAAATTTAAAAATTTAGGCATATCTATTCTCATAATTATAAACATGGTTTTTTTCAGTATATCTTTTTTTTCAAATCCTTCATAATGGTTTGTAAGGAATATGTGAATTATCATAAGTATATATGTAACAACCCAATTTTTTAAAAATAAATTGAAATGCATGAAACTATGTTATTTATATATTTATAACTATCCATTAAACATATGTTTTCCACTTCTTTGCTTTTAATTTCAAAAAATGGTCATCAACAGTTGTGATCAGTAAGTTATTTGGAGTCTGATAGAACCAACTTGATTTTTCAGTTAATAGTAACATACCATTATGAATATTAATATGAATATTAATATGAACCTAATGAATATTAAATTGTATTATTCTCCTATTTTCTTATGTATTTAAGATAACGACATCTGTGTAAACTTTTCAATTTGATATAAAAGTAGTTATAGTTTTAAAATTGTTAATTTTTGAATAAAGTATGATTTTATTTAAAAATTAAATTAATCATTAATAAAAAAATATTTTCAAAAATGGAGTTCATCTTCTAATTTTACATGTCAATAAATGGCCAGGGTGAATTTTTGGGATTTTTTTGAAATTCTTGTATTTCTGATGAATAATGAAATATGGTAAAATACCATATATTCCAATTATCAGTTAAATACCATAATCATGACATCATGGTTGATTTAAGACCACTTGGTTTGAACTCAAATTTACTTATTACTATTTGGGTTTACATGAATCAGGACTATTCATAGGATTGAGAAAAAAAATTAAAATAATGATTAAAATAATGTAAAATCCCTCTTATCCTCCACTATAAATACCACCCTCATTCCCCTCTTCCTTTCACACTTCAAAATACTTGAGAATTATCTAATTTCTACCAATTAAACTCCCCAAATCTCTCACCCAATTCTTAGAGATGCTGGTATCACCAAAAAGGCCAAAACTAAAGGCCATATGGAGGATCTCAAGGAGAAAAGATCAGGAGGTAAGAATCCTCTTCATTTTTGAAGTGTTTTCTTTCCAATTCCTTTATTTTTATATACTATATTTCCCTCCACTTATCTAGGAGGTATTAAATCTCAAGAATATTATATATTTTCTATGTTACCATTTTCATGTAAAATATTCACCATCTTACTTCCTCTCCTCTCCCTCTTTTTGAAAAAATAAAAACACCGTCCACGATGTGCCGATTTACCAAAATCGCGGAAGATGTGTTTGAAATATCCGTTAAATACTTGAAATATGATCATAAAACCCTTTTAATGGTTGAGAAAAAATTTAAAGTTTATTTTTAAACCCATTTTATGTTCTATAATGATCTTTTATGAAAGAAAATAAATTATACAGTGAAATAATTTCATGATTATCAAGGAACCAGAAAAAATGATCTAACCAAATATCATTAATGTTTCATCTAATTATACATCATAATATATGAAAAAAAATTATTTATGGTATAATTATATATTATGGAAACATATGAATACCATTTCATTCCACTTCTGGAATTTCTTTTCCATACAAAAATAAAATAAAATATAAACCGACCATGGAAATCATGTAAAGAACACGCCCTAAATAATGGTAGGAACAAAATAGTAATAACTAAAGTGTGAAGTGTTGTCATAAAATGATAATAAAAGGTGTTATAAACATGAATATTTTTCTTTATTATTTTTAAAAACTATTTTAACTATTATTTTTTAGGTTTAATCAAATTTTTATTAAGATGAACTAAAGTTAAGGGAATTCATAATCTGATTTCCATTCTTTGGGTTAACACTCTACCTCATTATTTATTTTGTATTAATTATTTTTGAGATTAATTTTGTTTATATTATGTTTAATTATATGTATTTACAGTGTATATACATATTCCATCCACTTTATGCAGTCTCACTTTAATTATATGATATTTTTAAGGGGCATTTCTTTTAAAATCCTCTTTTAAAAATTTGTTCTAAAAAATTCTAAAGATTTTTTTTGTGAAAATTTTCATGTTGAAGGATTATGTTGTGGTTATTGTGAATTGTTTATGATAAATCATGGGACCTAATTTTTTTTCCAATTTATTGGGTATGTTTAAGTTGTAGGTCGGTCGTATGGTTACTGCAAGTGTAACTACGATGGTTACACAATAAGGTAGTCGTGAGGGTTACATTTTAAGGTAGTCATGGGGGTTAAAAATTATAAGGTTGTTGAGAGGGTTACAATATTATGAAATTAATTATAAAATATACCTTTATGGTTCTATTTATGTTATATATGTTTTGTTTAAATCTCATGGAAATCTCAAGTCTCATAAAGTAAGTTTATATGGATGACAAGTATGTATTTTTGAAAATGATTTCTTAGGTTACATGTATTAATGGACTATTGTGTTCTTTCCTTATTTTTTATATCCCTTACAAAGATTTTTGTTCTCATCCTAAGTTTTTTAATGATTTTCACAGGTTATAAGGATGTGTAAGATAAAGAAGGAATCTACTGTAAATGTTATGATGATTAGTCAAAGAAATCATGTTTTATTTGAAAAGTATTATATTTTGGAAAACATTAATACTATTTTTGTGGTATATTATCTATATGAATGTGGAATGTTATGTATGTATTATATACCAATTATCTAAAAATCTAAACTTTAAATGATCCTCAATATGAAAGGAAGTGTGTTCTTGACTAAAATTCCAGATTATGAAATGTAATAAGGCTAGGTCTTTATAGTTGGTATTAGAGGATGGTTTATATAACTTTAAAGGTTAGGATGATGTTAATATAATTCCATTAATGATTTTTAATTTATAGTTAATTTCTAAATGATATAGAATTTAAATATTACCATGTCTCTTCATCTAATATATGTTTGTTCAGAATGGTTTTCCACAGAAGAAATTGGGATGATGAAGAGGAGAGGAACCGACAGAATGATATCCTTCCAAATCTACAGCCCAGAATGGTAGGTATTGGAACCAAGTAGTTTCTGATAGTAATAGATCAGATAAAATATGAAATAAATGGTGGTGGAATCAATGCAAGAGAACAACCATAGGTACCAGAATGGAACATGATGATAGTGGAACATTTTATGAGACAACACCATCTTGCTTTCAATGTATATTTTGACCTAGTGAAAGCTAAAGGATGGATTAATGACCATGAAATGATATTCGATGTTATGGGATATTTAGATAATCAAAAGTTGCATCTTTCCATTTATCATTTTGAAGGTGAATCTGATCAGTGGTGGTCAATGGTCAAGAATATTAGGGATAAAGAGGATATTGACTCCTTAGAGTTGGATGAATTTAAAAGTCTTTTCATTGAAAAATATTTTCCAAAGTTAGTTTAACATAGGATGGAGAATAAATTCATTGAATTTATGAAGAATGAATAAGATTTAGTGGATGTGTATGAAGATAACTTCACCAGACTTGCGAGGTATGCTCCAAATATTATTCTGGATCATGGTATAAAAATAAATTGCTTTTACTCAGGAATAAAGACAAGGTATTGAAGGGAATTGGATTTCTGTGAATTTAAATGTTTGGGAAACCTGTCTGATGTGCTGATAGGGTAGAGATGGAGTTTTATGATGATCACATGCACTTTGAAAATGAGGAGGAGAAGAGGTCTAGATGGCAAGTGATGGGTACGAATCAACCAAAGAGATCTGAGGGTAAAAAAATTCCAATTTCCAGTTTGTGAAAAGTGTTGAAAAAAGCACCCTCGGGAATGCCTTACTAAAACTGGGAAGTGTTTTCAATGTGGTAAGTTTGTGCATATGGCCCGATATTGTAATGAAAATGATCCCAATAATAATATTGATAAGAAAATTCTAAAGTGTTTTAAATGTGGTGAGATGGATCATTATGTAAATTCCAACTCAAAGAAAGATCCAAATGATGAAAAGAAGCTAGAATAAAAGCAGAAAAGTGTGGTGAGATATTTTGCGACTATGTCACCAGACATAGGGCCATCTAACGAAGTTGTATCAGGTACCTTGTTTTTTTACTCCTATGTTTCTAAAGTTTTGTTCGATATGGGGTCTACAAATTCCTTTATTCTGAAGAATTTTTGGTAAATTAAAAATATCACCTCAACAAATGAGACAATAACTTATTATTAAAACACTATAGGGAAATATTTTATCAAAGAGGAATTATAAGAATATTTCTATTATGGTATGTGGTAAGACATTACCTGCAAACCTTGTTATTTTTCTTTTACTAGAGTTTGATGTCATTATGGGAATGGATTAGATTTTTTTTTCATGCTTAGATTGACTGTAGAGCTAAAGAAGTTGTATTTTAGACGGAGTTTTAGTTTTTATATAAGAATGAACCCATTCAATTGATAAAATATAAGGAAGCTAAGAAACTGTTGAATTATGGAAATGAATTTTATCTTTCTTATACTGTTGAAAATAAGGGAACTACTCAGATTAATGATGTTCCGATGACAAATAAATACCTTGATGTTTTTCCTAATTATTTTCCTAGTGTCATAACTGATCGAGAAGTTGAATTCACATTTTATATAGTTCCTAAAGATAATATAATTTCAAAACCATGATATCAAAAGGATCAAATGGAACTTATTGAATTGAAAAATATGTTGCAGTATTTTTTTTAAAAAAGGATTAATTTGTCCAAGAATACCACCATGGGGTGCTCGTATTTTTTTCATTAAAAATAAATATGGTTCAATGAGACTTTTCATTGATTATAGATCCTTGAATAACATCACTATTAAAAACAAGTATCCTTTTCCTTATATTGAGGACTTGTTTGATCTACTCTTAGGAGCTCAATACTTCTCCAAGATTTAATTAATAACCAAATACCATCGGCTAAAGTTGAAGGTGGATGACATCCCGAAAAAACATCTCATACTAGATATATGCATTCTGAATTTTTTTTACGCCATATGTTTGAAGTAATGAACCTTATATATTCGTGGATCTTATGAGTAAAATATTACACGAGTTCTTGGATAAATTTGTGGTTATGTTTATTGATGACATTTTGGTATTTACTAAGAGTAAAGTGGAGCATGAAAAAAATTTAAGGGTTGTTTTGAAAACCATAAAGGAAACATAATTGTATGGAAAATTCAGATTGTGTGATTTTTTTTCACCATAGATTTCTTTTCATGGGAAAATTGTAAATAAGGATGGAATAACAGGTGATCCTGCCAAAAAAAAGTGGTTGATGAATGTCTAAATCCTACAAATGATACCAAGATTCATAGTTTTATTGGATTTGAAGGTTATTACCGATGGTTTATATAAAAATATTACACAGTTATCTATCCCACTAATTATGTTAACATGAAAAGGGGTTAAATTTATTTGGATATAATAATGTGATGTTTTATTTTAGGAATTAAAGACGAGATTGGTGAATGCTCCAGTTTGGGCCTTGCCTTCTAGAAATGGTGAGTTTTTTATACATAGGGATGAATCATTAAAGGGAATTGGTTGTATTTTGATGCAGAATGATTAGGTAATTGCTTATTTTTTACGACATCTATAACCTCATGAGTTAAATTATCCCAAACATGATTTGGAATTGTAGGATGTGGTTTTTGCTTTTAAAATTTTGAGACATCATTTGTACGAAACCAAATGTCAAATATATACTGACCATAAATTTTTTAAGTATATATTCAATCATAAGGAATTAAACATGAGGTATAGAAGATATATTTATCTGATAAGGGATTATTATTGCACGATCAATTACCATCTAGTAAAATTAAACAATGTGGTGGATGACCTGAGTCGAAATCATCATGCATCATTAACCATGTTATATTTGGAACATGATACCTTGTTTAATGATTTTATAAATTTTGGATTAGAAGTTATTGGTGAAGGAAATATCTATGTTTTGTTTTAGTATTTAATGCAGTCATCGTTATCAAATAGAATTAAGAAAGCACAGAAGGAAGAGAGTGAGCTATAGAAAAAGGTAGATTGGTTAAAAAAGGTATGCTTTCAGAATTTAACCTTGATAAATATTGTGTTTTAAGATTTTTTAAAAGGTTTTGTGTGCCTTGAGATTCCTAGATGAAGAAATAATTGTTGTGTAAAGCTCATAGTTATCCTTTTTTAGTTCATCCTGACAGTACAAAGATGTACAGTGACCTTTGGGATTATTATTGGTGGCATGGAATGAAAAGAGATATTGAAGATTTTACTGTGAATTGTTTTACATGTAAATAGGTTAAATAAGAGTGGCAGTTACTAAAGGGGATGCTCGATCCAATTCCAGTTCTAGAGTGGAAATGGGAGAAAATATCTATGGACTTTATGGTGGGACTAGCTATGAATTATCAAGGTAACAATGCAATTTGTGTTATTGTTGATTGACTGAAAAAATATTCACATTTTCTTTCAATCTTAGATACAATGTCTTTGGATCCTCTTTCTTGACTGTAACTCAAAAAGATTGTCAGGTTACATGGAGTTCCTATTTCCATTGTATCTTATTGAGATCCTAGGTTCACTTTTAACTTTTTGAAGGGCCTTCACATGTCATTGGGAAAAAAATTATATTTCAGTACAAATTTTCATCCTTAATCAGATGGGCAGTCAGAATAAACAATTTTGACTTTAGAGGATATGATTCGATCTTGTTCAATGCACTACCAGGGAAGTTGGTATCAACATATTTATTTAGTTGAGTTTTTTTATAATAAAAGTTTTCATTCCAGTATATATCTGGAAACGTTTGAAGAATTTTAAGGGAAACTGTGTCAAACTCCATCTTTTTGAGATGAAGTAAGGGAAAGGAAGTTGATGGAACCAAAATTAGTAGAGGAAGTGGCTAAGAAAGTGAAGATGATTTAAAAACACATGAGGATAACTCAGAGTAGGGTTAAAAGTAATGTAGACAATAGGAGGAAATACTTTTCTTTGGAGGAACGTGATCATGTTTTTATTAGAATCTCACCATGGAAAAGTGTTATGCATTTTGGTAAGAAAGGAAATCTAAGACCACAGTTCATTTGACCTTATAAAATCTTAGAGAAATTTGGAATAGTTTCTTAACAAGTAGCTTTACCTTTAAGTTTGTCTTAGGTACATAATATTTTTCATGTTTCGAGGTTGAGGAAGTATGTGCCAGATTCATCTCATGTCTTGAGCCCAGAAGTAGTTCAGTTGGAAGAGAACCTTTCTTATGAAGAGAAACCAGTTCAAATTATTGATCGAAGGGAACAGGTATTTCAGAATAAGGCATTTCACCAGGTAAAGGTTTTTTAAAAAATCCAGATGGTTGAAGAAGCAACATGGGAGTCTAAAAATTCCATGAGAGATTGGTACCCTCATTTTTTTAATAAATAAAATGGTGAGGATGCAATTTTCAGAAGGTGGGGATAATGTAACACAACAAAGGTTTTAAAAATAAATTCAAATACATGAAACTTTTTTATGTAGATATTTATATCTAGACTTTAAACACAATTTTTCCTCTTCCGTGTTTTGAATTTAAAAAAAAATAGTCATCTACAGTTGTGATCAATAAGTTATTTGGAGTATGAAAGAACCAACTTGATTTTTGGTGAATAGTAACATACCCTTAAAAATAGTAATATTAATAGTA
Organism: Viscum album; assembly: GCA_963277665.1. Lineage (NCBI taxonomy): Eukaryota > Viridiplantae > Streptophyta > Magnoliopsida > Santalales > Viscaceae > Viscum > Viscum album. The sequence continues at coordinate 705,353,725 of OY728121.1, read as the reverse complement.
ATATGACCCTAGTGAATAGTAAATTATATTATTATTTTATTTTCATAAGGATTTAAGATAATGACATCTAGGTTAATTTTTCAATGTGATATAAAAGCAATTATATTTTTAAAATTATTAATTTTTGAATAAAGTATGAATTTATTTAAAAATTAATTTAACCATATTTAAAAAATTATTTTCAAAAATGGAGTTCATTCTTGAAATTTATACAATGAAAAATGGGTAGGGTGAATTTTTGGTATTTTTTTGAAATTATTGTATTTTTGATGAATAGTAAAATATGGTAAAATACCGTATATTCAAATTTTCTGTAAAATTCACTATTTATGACATCATGGTAGATGTAATACAACTTGTTTCGAACTAAAATGCACGTATTACTATTTGGGTTCACATGAATCAAGACTATTCACAGTTTTGATAAAAAATATTAAAATAATGTTTAAAATAATGTAAAATCCCTCCTCTCATCCGCTATAAATATCACCCTCATTCCCCTCTTCCTATGACACCTAAAAAGATTTCAGCATAGTGTATATTCTATAAAAGAAAATCCAAAATGATCCTCACCACTTCCTATAGCTTCTAGTCTCACAAAAAGGCTAAAACCAAAGTCATTAAGGAGGATATCAAGGAGAAGAGATCAAGAGGTAAGAATCCTCTTCATTTTTTGTGTGTTTTGTTTCCAATTACTTTATTTTCTTATACTCTCTTTCCCTACCATTGTCCAAGAGGTATGAAATCTCCAGAATATTATATATTCAGTATGTTACCTTGTTCGGGTAAAAGATTCATCATCTTCCTTCCTCTCCTCTCCCTCTTGTTCTAAAAATAAAAACATCGTCCACGATGTGCTGATATACCAAAATTGTAGATGATGTGTTTGCAATATCCATTAAATCATTAAAATATGATCATAAATCCCTTTTAATTCTTTAAATATAATTTAATGTTTATTTTCGACCTATTTTATGTCCTAGAATGAAATTCTATGCATAAAATTAAATTATATAACGAAACAAGTTCATGATTATTGAGGAACCGTAAACAATGATCTAAAAAAATATCATTTATGTTCCATCTAATGATCCATAAAAATATATGATAAAAAAGAATATATGGTATCATTATATATTCAAAGAACATATTAATACCATTTCATTCCACTTATGGAATTTATTTTCCATATGATAAGAAAATCAAATAAAAATCGGTCATCGAAAACATGTAAAGAACGCACCCAAAACAATGGAAGGAACAAAATACTAATAAATAAAGGGTGAAATGAGGTTTTGAAGTGATCGTATAAGGTTTTATAAACCTGAATTGTTTCTTTAATATATTAATAAATCTCTTTTAACCATTATACCATAGGTTTAAACACATTTTAAGTAAGACGAACCCAAGGTAAGGGAATTAATAACCCAGTTTCCTTTCTTTGTGTTAACAATGTACCTCATTATTTATGTGGTATTAAAATTGTTTTTGAGATGAATTTGGTTTTTATTATGTTTTATTATGTTTTATTATGTGTATTTATAGAGTATATACATATTCCATCTAACCTATTAAGTTTCACTTCAATTATATGATATTTTTAAGGGGAATTTCTTTTAAAATCCTCTTTTAAAATTTTGTTTTACAAAATTCAAAAGAATTGTTTTTGTGAAATTTGTCATTTTGAATGCTAATGTTCTGGTTTATGGGAATTTTTTATGATGAAGGGTGAGACCTAAATTTCCCTCCAATTCATTGGGTATGTGTATGTTTTAGGTCGGCCGTATGGTTACTCCAAGTGTAATTGTGATGGTTACACAATTTGGTATCCATGGGGGTTACATTGTAAGGTAGCTATGAGGGTTACAAATTATATAGTATCCAAGAGGGTTAGAAGAATATGTAAGTAATTCCCTGAGATAAATTTATGGTTCTATTTATGTTCTATATTTTTTGTGTAAATATCATGTTTATCTCAAGTTTCACAAAGTTTATTTGGGTGGCAAGTATGTGTTTTTGAATATGATTTAATACATTACAAGAATTCATGGACTAATTTGTTTTCTCCATCTTTCTTATATCCCTTTCTAATATTTTTGTCCTCATCCCTTATTTTTAAATGGTATTCATAGTTTGTAAGTATTTTTAAGACAAATAAGGAATCCATGTTAAATGTTATGAAGATTTGTCAAAGAAATCGTGCTTTATTTGAAAATTATTAAATTTTGGAAGAAATGGATACTATTTATGTGGTATATTCTCTATATGAATATGGAATGCTATGTATGTATTATATCCCAATTCTCTAAAATTATAAACTTTAAAATATCATCAATATGAAAGGAAGTGTGTTCTAGACTAAAATTTAAGATTATGTAATGTAATATGTCCAGGTCATTATAGTATACCGTGAGAGAGATAAACTAGGTGTGCAGTAAAACCCATTTAAGTGCACTAGGTGATGATTGGATCAATCCTATGAACCCTTTTTAGAGTTATAATCCCTAAATACCTCTATTTTAGAACCAAATCCACTTATAGTATCTAGAAAAGGAAGTATTTCTAGGAAAAACATATAATATCTTCCTTAAAAAAACTTTAATTTATTATTATATACTTATCCTCAAAGGTTATCATATGGTTATGTTACCTAATATATATTTTCCTAAGTCTAGTTCCCATGGTATCCACTAAATTTACACTGATGACAACTGTAGTGACCCCAACCCCAATAGCCCAGAGGCAGTGTCTACTTTGTTACATTGAGATAAGATAAAAGGAATCACATCCCAATGGACCAAATAGTTTAGAAGTATTGGAATAATAGATACATACTTTGAAATTTTTATTAAAATTGAAAAAAATAAAATATAAAAATTAATTTATTTGAGAACTCTATTATTCCCCTTAGATTATCCCTATATATTAATCAAAAAACACTTCCTGGTATCCCAAGGAAAATAAATAACAACAAAGGGGTGAGATCATATGCTCAAAAAGGGTATGAATTCCATAAAATCCATTAATAAATAATGAATAGTCAATATAGAAAAGAAAATAAATAAAAAAATCCAATTTAATAAATAACTTGAGAATATTATGGCAGGAATAAAATATGATCAAATAATTAATATAAATAACCACTTGAGCTTGAAACTTGACCATAGATATTCTAACTAATCAAATAATCCCATTGATATCAACAACTAAATTTGTAACGATGGAATTACTATTGAGAGACATCTAAAACATATCGTTGATGCGTGTTCTAATACATCCAATACCATTATGTCTTGTGTCGAGATATCTAACATCATCGAGTCTTATTCCAAGATATTTATATAAATGGGAAATTCCTTAACCAAAAAGATATATAGTTTGTCTCATGAGACCTACCAATTCACTGAGGGGATATAGCTATCCCCATACATCAATTAAAAATCCTAATACATTCCTCATATGAATGTGATGAAATATAATCAGAAAAAACATTCATATTTAAACTAAAATATTAAATTTAAATAAATTCCCCAATAAATAAAAATTTATAAACCATACAGAGAAAAATGAATGGTATTAATAGAGTATATCCCTAGTCAAACTGATCATAAACCATTAAAATAAACAATAAGGATGGTATCATTGTAGTATATCCCTTTTAAATCATAAATAACATCATACAATGTCTTATTAGATGGAAAATGAATTTGGAATACATCATGTAACATTTCCTATGGAAAATATCATTTCTTTGGAAATCACCCTTTTATTTTAAAAATAGAAAATTCCTAAAATATTGTCAAAATCCCTTTATTTAAAAATCACCATTAAAAACTAATAACTTAAATAATTTTTTTTAAAAAAAAATTCCCTTAAAAATAACATTGTAAATAGGTTTAAAAATATTTAATGAAATAATTTTCATGATTATGGGTAATTCGGTATATTCCATATAAGTTAAAAATATATTCCTTTTGTAATGTAAAAATATTTAAAAAGTGACTTCTTCAGAAATTGATAAGAATATTTATTTAGAACTATTTTTTAAAATTAATACATGGGTAAAAATATATTTAATAAATCAATTTTCAAATGATAAGAATTTTTGAAAACATTTTTACAGATATTTTTTTTGAAGAAAAATATTTTTGATCAAAGAGTGAAATAATGTTAGATATTATTAAAAAAAATTTATTAATGATTCTTAGTACCAAATAGAATAAAAATGGTAATATTACTTGAAAAATTTCACGAATGACCATTTTATAAGAAAATATATTGATTTTAAGATCGAAATATCAAATAATTCCCCCAAGAGATACTTAACCAAAATAATCCTGATTAATGTCATGATTTGAAATAATCCCTTACCAATTTGATAGCTTTTGAATCATAATCCTCATGAAAGAAATAACATTAAATTAAAATTTAAATAAAATGAAGATAAATTAATTAATGATATAACATTATAAAAATTTATTATATACACCATACAAAATAAATAAGTGGTGAATATGGAATATGTACGATGGAAGTAAAATTGAGACGAGAAACCCTTAAATCACACTTACTTTTGGTTAAACATGATTTAACCTCATGTATAGAGGTTTTAAAATTTTTATTAAATAATAAAAGAACCAAATTAATATTTATAATATCTTATATGATCTATTTATAACATATTATCACCTGGCCATTAATAATCTTTCTTTATTTTCGTTTTTCTAGTTTTTAATTTCATGTTCTATCATTTTTTCTTTGTCATGAAAGATCTAGTTATTTAAATATTATAATTTTAAATCATTTCCAGAATAATAATCATGAAATATATTTTCATATTTATACATAATTTATAATTTTAAGACTAACCATGGAATATGGTTTTGAAAAATGGAGTATGTTACAATCATGGACATGATAGGCCGTACATAAGCTTGGGTAACATTTTAATTTTTCAAAGATAAATATAAAAAGAAGGTAAGTAATATTATATATTTACATAATGATAATAAAATCATAAATACCATATTATTTCTTAAAACATAATTATATATATCTTCCATTTTTCTTGGAGATGAAAATAGAGTCACATCACTTTGTGAAGGTCGTAGTCCACACATACACAAATGTTGTTATCATTTTTATGTTAGTAAAAACATAAGAAAATAATTATATATATTATATTTTAATAGTTAAAAATATTTCATTAATATCATAATTATCTCATAAAATTCACATACAATCATTAGCTTTACACTCATCAATTTCCATGAAAAGCCTGAGTGAAAGACGAATCTCACCGCTTCGTGGGGTGGTAGTCTACCGTACACACAATCATATCTCCCAAGCAATGAAATGTAAAAATGTATATATGATATATTGAATCCATATGAATATTTATGTTATAAATATAATATATATACTTTATATTCATCATAATATCCAATCGTGAGAGGTGGTAATGGAAAAACGATTGACAACGGTTCGCAAGGCGAGAGTCCGCCTTACACAAGAATGATGTTTTTATAGCCAATTTGATGGAAGTGAGGGTGTTTCTAGGTCATAAAATTAACATAAAAACATATCAGTATACATAATATACTGAGATTATTATATCATTATTTTTTAATAATAATTTGATGAGGTGGATAATGAAATAATATAAAAACACTAGTTGAAAAATGTTACCTCTTCTTCGAGTATCCTTCTTCGGTTTGCACCAAAGCCTTCCTAGGATGAATTTATTCCCAAGTAAAGGCTTATAGGATTATAAGAGGTGATTTTGGAAGTTATTTTGGTAGTTATTGTCCGAAAAAGGGTTCTAAGGTCTTAAAAATAGAGTGGAGTGGGTTGCCTTTTATTAGTGATGTGAGTGGCACATATGTAATTTTCTTGAAAAGAAAAGGAGTACCCAAATTTTTCTCATGAAAAAAGGTTAAAAATGGATAATTTCAGATAATTTAAGGTATTAGGTATAAATATGTCCAAACAATGAGTTTTGTAAAAAATTTGGGTAACTTTTTGACTATTATCGTTTAAGTTTAACCACCGATAAACGCATTTTTACATTAACTCTAGTAATTAATTTTTATTGTTTTTACAACTCATTTTTTTAAAAAAATCAGATTGAAATATTATAAAATATAAATTATTATGATTCTAAATATGTAATCAATTTATAAAACTCCCATCTATATAAGTGTAATATTTTAATTTAAAATTTACCTGACAGACTGTTGATGCTCCTTTTCGTCACACAATCTAAATGACTGAAAAATGGGATACCTTGGAAAAACGTGATTCATCCTTTGATGAAACATCAAAAATTGACAAAGGAATGAACAAGGATTTTCTCCAGCATGGTCCGTGCATGTTCTAAGATGGTCGTACATGGTACCTGTGCGCCACATTTGGGAGCGCAGGTGACCTGCGCGCCCTATTTGATTTTAGCCCAGGGTCTTCACCAGCCTATAAATACCCCTTGTGGGCCCCCTATTTTGGGGAAACAAATTCCAAAAGCCAGATTTAAGCTACCAGTGCCCTAGTATCATCTAGAATTATTCCGAACACTTCTATGGTAATTTCTTACCTAGAATGGAAGATCGAAACAGGGGAAACAAGTCCTAAGTGTTGAAATTCACCAACACCTACGCGCCAAGGTGTTTAACCCTTAAGGGAAATGGACACACATGCATGCCGCCTTATCCCTTCACCAGAACTTGCGCGCCACTCTTTTGGAAGCCCCTAGGGATAATAATAAGGGCTTAATCTAGGCCTAGCTCAAGTATTACCCTATGGGTTGACCGTCGCGTAGGTACCTTTGTGTCGCACAGGTATACCTGAGCGACCAGTACCTGCACACCCACGCAGGACCTGCACGCCTACTTCTTTTTGGGTGCCCCTCCTGCCTATTCACCTCTCTTATTCAACTCCACCTCTCCTCTTCAAGATTTAGCCTTCAAAACCCTCTTCAAAGCCATTTATGGAATGATTTCTTGGTTGGCTTCCTTATATAAAAGGAATTCTGTGGAACAACTCTCAAAACCTAGTGATTTACATATCTTTATGTCACTAAGTTTAGATATTTCATTCATTAAACCTCATCCTTGAAGATGATAGGATCTTTAACATGGGCCTCCTTTTTAGGAGTAATCCCCAGTCCAAGTTCTCTTAACCTGGGAATCCACTTTAGGAGTAATCCCCAAGTCCCCAATTCATAGGCCTCCTTTTCAAATGTAAACACCAATCTCAAATTCCCAAATATGGGAATCCTCCTTAGTAATAAGCCCCATGTTCCCTATTTTTAAATCCCTTTAACCTGGGTCTCCTCCTTAGGAGTAAGCCCAAATCATTATTCCCCTTAACCTGAGCCTCCTTCTTAGGAATAAGCCCTAGTTATTAAGTCCTTTAACCTGGGCCTCCTTCTCAAGAATAATCCCCAGTTATTAAGTCCTTTAACCTAGGCCTCCTCCTTAGGAGTAAGGCCCAGTCATAATTCCCCTTAACATGGGCCTCCTTCTCATAAATAATCCCCAGTTCTTAAGTCCCTTAAACTGGGCCTCCTCCTTTGGAGTAATCCCCTATAATAATTCCCCTTAACCTGGGCCTCCTTCTTAGGAATAATCCCCAATTCTCAAGTCCCTTTAACCTGGGCCTCCTTCTCAGGAATAATCCCCAGTTCTCAAGTCCCTTTAACCGGGACCTCCTTCTCAAGAATAATCCCCAGTCATAATTTTTCTTAACTAGTTTTAATTTACATTCGATTTGGGCTTCCTTCTCAGGAGTAAAACCACATCATAAGTCCCCTCTAATTTGGGAATCCTTTTCAGGAGTAAGCTCTAAATTAAGTATCCAAATCTCCATAAAGTACATATACCTTTATGGACTTTGTTCTCGGGTTTCTTCCCTGATGTAAATCCCAATCTTCATCTATCTGGACAGTCAGACATACATAAGCCCCACATTATATCTTTTTATTGCATCTTTCATGGAACAATTGTCTGGTTTTACCAATACCTCTTGTTTATCACACCGAGCATAACTCACGTGAGATTAGAGCGTAAAAGTAATTATGAAATATTTCTTTGAGCCATAAATAGTGCATAAACATCATATTCCATTAATTGAACTACGTGGGTTCTGATTCCTTTTCTAAATAAGGATACATAGGTAGCCCATCTTCGGGTACGGTCCCAACTATGAAATAATCTATGTCCTTCTGAATGACAATAAACATCAAGTTCCCCACTGGGTGGCTTTAAAACCAGTATGGTTATCATAATGACTAATATATTTCTATATAATCTATCAAAGGGTACCATTCACTAAGAATATCTAAACAAATACAGATGATTCTCTATTTATGAAGAACCTCGAATACATATAGAAGATTATCTAAATCTCTTACATACTAATCATTGATTGTCAGATCTAAAGGAAAGATCATTTTCATACTTGGTAACTAAATATTTATTCACGAACATAACTCAAATCTATAAAGAGAGTCCTGATGTAGACAATAATTCCCCCCAAAAAGGTGTGATGAGTCCGACCTCCCATCCTCTCGACCAATGAAAATTCTTAAACCTCATCGGTCCATAACTAATGAGCACCTACCTTTGGAAAGTAGGTCCAAGTGGATATAGAATCATTGGATGTTTTCAGTTCTACGAACAAACCCATTAGAAACCGATTGGAATGTTTGAACCTTAAACCAATGAGGTCATCCCCAATTCCAGAGGAAACAAAAAATTGTGAACCCGACGTGAATACTTAACCAAGTTAAAATGATGTTTTACTTATTTTTTAGGCCCCTATTTAAACTCAATGACAGGGCCAACAAAACAATCAATAACATATGTGCTCATACAAAATATGTAGTGGCCAAACATATCTTGATTATGTATGTTATGTCAAACATGCACTCTTTTCCAAGATCTTCTCCATTACAGAAATGGCTTCTCTTAAGTTCACACCTGTGCATACCTATGATGTGAATGCCTCTACTGCTACTCATGCTGGATCATCGTCCGCTCGGAGGATGACATCACCTACTCAGAATCTTCAACGCTGGGTATCAAATGTGTTGGTTAATTAATACCATCAAAATAGTACTATTCTGACTCTGGAGGCCACTCGACAAGCCCTCCAAGTCAATAATTCACCCTGGTCGTCCGGAACCGCAATGACCAGCGATCAAGAAGCAGGTGGTTCCAACCATTGTCTCCAACCATTTTGGGTCATTATCCCCGAAACACAATCACCATTTCCTCCCATATTCTATGGAGGTGAATGAGAAGTTAACTGAAGGCCTTAATTCAATGAAACAAAAGTCTGCCCTGAGGGCTCTCATCAACAGTCACCACCAGACTCGTACGGCAGTGCGCCCTCGACATGATGAGGGTTTCGTCTACATGGATTAGGCTTAGGTCCCTCAAACCCGACTAGGAAAGACGAACCACCAGAGGCGACGACCAATCAAGAGTGAGATGGTTCTTATCTCTGCCATTTCCGGAGAAGTCCACAAACCTTACTTGGTGGAAAGCAACGAGCGGGCACACACACCCATCCGTTTTAATTCTGCTATCCAACAAACTCGTTTGGAAACAACACGCCAATCCCACCAGGAAATTCCAGAGGAGTACTATAGACAGGATCATACTCCTGTTTATAAATCATTAGCTAGTCAGCAAGCTTAGCTGACTACATACTACGAAGCCCTCCAACCCAATGTGTTAACAACTGGTAAACAAGCACATACATCTGCTTACACTCAACAATTCTGTCAGCAGCCCTGTATACCAGTATTAAAGGAAGTTCATCAACCACGTTTAGTGGAGTGCAATCAGTAGGCACATACACCTGCTAGTATATATCAATCCTACCAACAGTATCATTTGGTAGAACTCTGAGAAGTCGATTGGAAATCCCCAATGACAAACAAGAGGCAGACTCAACTCTTTTCCCCTACACTTGAGTACTGTTAGAATTCACTAACAATGAAAGGAAGATAAGAGCAGGAATATACACCTACTCCAAGAACGGAATGGATGTATATCCCAGTTCTGGAAGCTGAAGTCACCAAGAATATTCTGTCAATGGTGAAAGAGCAGAAGCAAATTCCTGCTCATATTCTGGATGCCTGTCAGAATATTATTATAGCTTCACCAGAATCATAGGGAAAGAAATGCAATTCTGTCCCTACCAGTGGAGTGACACATCAACAAATCACTTTGGAACAGACACACACCTCTGTTCTAGTCCAAGAGGGTTGTGGGGCATACTCTCCCATATCATACGGACAACCAATTTAGGCACATACACCTGATTTAGGTGGAGATAATCAGCCTAACCTGATCATTTCTCCTGAACAGGCACATACACCTACCCATAATGACAACTTTCATCAACAAGTGGTTCCTAAATTGAGTAAGAAGTCATCTAAGAAGAAGTTCCACCCAGCACATTCAAGAAATCAAGAGACAATTTGTTATAAGGCCTTTCTCAATGCTGGAATTCTTGATTCACTTAGATAATTACCTATTGTAATTCAAGATTCTACTCTCTCATTTTCCAATAGTGGGAACATTAATTCTGAAGGTCTTCATCAGACACTTCCTCATGAAGGCTTGCTTCATGACAGTTCGATCGATCTCAAAGTTTCATCTTCAGATGAGAGCCACTCAAACCCTCTGTGTGGCCATAAGATCAAGGAGAAAAATGTTTCATCTTTTGTTGTAACACATCCGGGAGGTCCTCCTCATGATGATGAATTTAGCTGCGAAAGTCCTCTTCATAGTAGTAATTCACATTGACTGGAAAATGCTCCAATGGACAATGTTGTGATGAGAAAGCCCTCTTATCTTGAGGCACATGAAAATGTGAAGCCACTCATGTCTGATGCTTTACCATTATTAGGTGAAATACTTTCTCAATCAGAAGATAGCCCAGGGTGTAGGTCATTCTCCGAACTACCCCTGGGTCGTTCATTTTCTAGTTTGATCAGTGAATTCTCTACCAATCTTATTGAATCCTATTAAGCAACAAGGAGGCACCAAATCTGGTCTAATTAGGTAAAAGAATCTCCATCATATGATAAGAATAAAGTACTGAATATGATAAAACAACTAGAAAAAGGTGAAATACCATTCATGTTTTGGCCTTTAGCTGACTCTCAGTATGACATTCCAGAGATGTTGACGGAAGATGGAATTCATGATATTCGCCTCAACATATGGAAAACTCTTTTTCAATTGAAAAAGAAAATATTATATTATGATGAATATTAAAATCATGTCAAGATAATAGAAGGGTAACAACACCCAATTTACTTGGCATCTCTCTCAGTTTCTCGATATTCGAAGGCTGAAAAGTAGCAGAGATCCCTTCAACATTCATTCCTTGGCTCACTAAGAATATTGTATCGGTTAATTGCCAATTCCCCATATGGTATTAATATCAGGGGATGGGGTGTTCATGCAGCACTACATTTCACTGTACTCTCTAGTCAGCAAAGCCCGCCGAAAATGGTCTCATGCAATGTTATTGCCCATGGCCGGCCACAACCAATTGGTTTTGTTTGTAATCAAAGGCTTGCTCAAGAACATGCCTCAATTAGTTATTCTCAAAGTAAGGCATACAACGAACGAGTTGTTGAATTACTCCTGCATCAAGAAAATGAGAATATTGAATAGACCTCTCGTTTAGAGCAAGCACATCAACAAGTGATAAAAGTGTTAGAAATCAACCAGCATTCATTTGAGCCAGGTCATTTGAGTGGATGTCGTTTGATGCATCCTAGAAATTTCCGGACTAAAGTTCGCAAGATCAAGAGTAATTTTAAGAAATTCTCAGATATAGCATCTCAAGAACCACCCCAGCTTACCAGACTGGGGACTCTTTTATCCCAACCCTCGAAATCAACAAATAGGATTCGAGGAGTTGAGCAGAAACAGTAGGAACATTCCCAGTCTTCTGGACTAGGGACTTTTTCAAATCCTCAATATCTTACTCAGATTAATTCAGTCCTCTATCGATTAGGGAAGAATCCGCAAGAGGAAAGAAGATCCAAATTATCAGGAGATTCCCTCCAAATTACGGTTCGTCACGAATTTACTGGGGGATCAAATCGACAAAAGGCAATGTATCATCAGGGACATGGAAGAAGACAATATCGCAGAAATGCCGATAGAAGAGATGAAATGCGTTATACATCAATTAATGTCATCAATGCCATTGTTGCTGATCCACCAGATGAGGCTCACTCAGAGGGATTAGATGAAGAGATTTCTGCTCAAGAAATTGTATGCACAGACACAAATGAAGAGGGTGTGCATAAACAAAATCAAAGGCCTACCTAGAATCTAGGTGTTCCTTCAAATAACCAACTCCCCCATCTCTGAGAGGTGTCCAACAAGGGGAAAGGAAAGAATCAGGTTACATACCCTTCCTCTAGAGAAGGCCAATCACTCTCACTAGTGCAAAGATTTTCACAACAAGAGGATGAAATGAAGGAATTGAGGAGGTTGAATGCAGAACTACTTCGGGGTAGTCTTCCTCCTAAGAGTGTTGGAGTCAGTCACCCAAGAGAATTTGTTACGGCTACTAAGATGGATCAAGAATATCCTCCTCTACCAGTACACCCTCATAGGTCTAATCCTATGGGTCAGGTGAAACAACAATCGACAGTGCTACCATCAGTTGCAGTACCAGCCACCACACCTATCCATGTTCCAGTCAGTGCACCTGCTCAGGACCAAGCTCAAATGGATGTTTCTCAAAATTTAATAACTACTATTGAGTCATTAACATCTCGTTTGAAAGATATGGAGGAAAATCATGCTCAAATTCAACCAGCAAAGAGAGCTTACCCTGAATGGGTTGATGCAATTCCTCCCCCATCAAATTTTTTAAGTACCACATTCCCAATATTTAATAGTTCAGGAGACCCAGAGCAACACTTAACACATTTTTTTTCCTGTTTTGATCCTATTATGAGAACCCCTCAGCAAAAAGAAGTAGTTAAGATCATGTGTTTTTTACAGTCATTACAAGGGCCTTCATTTTTCTGGTATACAAGCTTGAAATCCCGGTCAATTACCGAATGGGAAGATCTCCGTCAACGATTTCTTCTTCAATTCAGCTCGACATTTCCAAAGACAATAGTTTTTTATCTTAAAAATTGTAAGAAAAAGTAGAATGAAAGAGATTCAGATTTAATTACTTGTTGGAAGGGATTAACATATTCCCTAATCTTAGCACTCCTTCAAGAAGAATTGTTGCTAACATGTGAGGCAAATTTTTGTGATGAGTTATTCATGCCATTGATCCCTGAGAAATACATAGGAGGTTTTCAAGACCATACTTCAATCACTCAACAGATTGAAGATTATCTTATGAAGACTAAGGATAAAACTCGTGAAATTATATCAGCTCCAGGAAGGAGATTGGTAGACCAGATACTGCTATAGTTATGCTTAAACAAGCACCTATACCTGCTTTTACTTCAAAACCATTATCTTTTTGAAAGGGCTCCACCTCTTGAGCATCAGCGACATAGGCTGTTTCGTCAAGATGACCAAAGAGATCAAAGATGGAAACAATTTGAGGATTTGAAGAGAAAAGTTTACTCTTTCCGAAATTAACAAGTTCATGGTTACTTCATTTCGGCTTTGGAGAATAATTTGGTTCAGTTTACGAGGCCCAAAAGTCCGAACAAGGAAAGAGATGAAGACCGTCCCAACTATTTCCCATTTCATCGGATGTTGGGGTTTCCCATTCCGTAGTGTTTTTTCCTCAAGGACCTTCTGAAAAAAATGGTTGACTCGGGACAAGTCAAATTGAAAGGTTCTTCAGCTCAGGTAGCATGTGTTACTGCTATAGGTCCAGAGGAATAATGCGAGTGTCAAGAAGTTAAAAGCAAAAATGTGCAGAAATATGATTATTGGATGGTCAGAAAAATGATCAACCAAACTAATGCCATTTTGCGAACTCAATTGAAGAAACCAATTGTGTATTCTGCTATGAATGCCACAACAAAAAATTCTTCATAAGAGGGAAAATCCTTGAAGAAACAACAAAATTCAAAGAAAGAAGAGCAATAAGAAGAATATGAAATCATGTCGAATCCCTAGTTGTCTTGGACTTTGGGCGATTTTATTCCATCTACTTTGAAGCCACGGGCACTGTCCCACCAAACAGCACAACCTAAATTGGCTAGTCGGGCAGAGTCTTCATCAGAAAAAGAGTTGATCGTCAGTTCTGTTAATATGATTCACTTAACAGATCCTTATGCCAGTCGCAGTTTTGATTTCGATGAGCCTGAGGTCCCTGTATCAAACAAGAGAATTAGAGGGAGTTCCAGAGGTCTGGGATACCGAGGAAGTCGTGGATATCCCAGAAGCCACTATTCCAATTCTACTCCTGCTAGAACTGTGTATGCAGCAGAAACTCGTAGCAGAGCCTTTCAGTGAGCTCAACAAGAACAAGAAAGTTCTTCCACACAAGGCATATTCAGTCCTGGAACAGTCATTATAGAGAATCGGTTGGAGGCTACACCTTCTTCCTCTCAGCAAGTAAATAGATTTAGTCGGTCCAATCTTCCAAATCCAGGAGTATTCTCAACTCCTATCCCGATACAAGATGCATCAACTTTCAAAGCATCAACTTCCAAGGAACCTGGTAAACCACATGTTCCTGTTGGGAAACATAGACCTTTAAATCAAAAGTATGATGTATTGAAACACCTAGCCCAAGTACCAGCCTAGTTATCAATTCTGGATTCCTTGAATTTATCAAAGGATCTTCGAGAGGCACTCATCGAGGCTTTTTCAAGTCCTCAGGAGTTTGAAACTAAAATTACTATAGCTGAAGTCTACCATGTAGGGAATAATCTTGCAGAATGACATGCAATGATATCTTTTACTGATGAAGATGAAGATGATGTTGTGCGTGGTAATATTAGATGTTTGTATTTATCTGGAAAGATCAATAATGTAGACATCCGATGAGATTTCATTGATAATGGTTCAAGAGTCAACCTCATCCCCATTCGTACACTTTGTCGATTGGGACTCACCGAATCTGATTTATCTCTTTCTACTTTGATGTTGCAAGGGTATGATAAAAATGAACAAGAACCTCTGGGTGAGATCACACTCAAAACCCAGTTTGGAGACCTTGTATCCAATTCATATTTCATGGTTGTTTATCATGACACAATTTTCAACATCTTGATTTGAAGACCCTGGCTACATCAACATGCAGTTATCCCTTCATTATACCATCAATGTCTTAAATATTGTTTCAATGGTCAAATTGGGACATTGTATGGTGATAAATCCCCATTCAATACATGTAAATCTCAGTACATTGAGGCGGAATTCTATCACATAGAGGGAAAAGAGAAATCCGCAGCAAGGGAGATTACCAAGGTTAATGGTCTATATGGTTTGGAAAAGATTCCAGTAAACTCATCCGCACATGTGAGTATAGATTATGTGTTTCCTATCAGTAAAATTGACAAGATAGGCCCAAATCAAAATACTTTTATGGAAACATCCATAATGACAATTATGGAAATCAAACCAGACAGCATGGGAGAAATTGGTGACTCACCAAGCGATGATTAAAGCTCAAATTGAGATGTCTTCATTTCATCCGCTGAAATCTAGCAAGTATATACTTCTCCAACTAGGCCAGAAAAAGTTATAGAAATGTCATAGGTGAACGATGATGTCAATTCTCAATCCATAAACTCCTCTTTATTACCCAAGGAAGACCCTTCATCATCAAAGGGTTCAGAAATGGAAGCTTCTTCTTTAAGATGCTCAAATTTTAACATCTCTTCTGATCATGGAAATTCTGCATCATCATCTACGATGCAAGTAGAAACAGAAGAAATAACACATGTTGAAGAAGAAGATGAAGATCTCAGGGATGCTCCTCCAGTATTTGAAGAGGGTATCTCTACCATTGTGGATGAAATCAGATAAATAAATCTAGGTACCAAAGAAGATCCATGCCCCACTTTAATTAGGGCGGCCATGACTCATGAAGAGAAAGATATGTATATTTCATTTTTAAAGAAAAATAAATAAATATTTTCTTGGAAATCTACATAGATTCCAGGGCTTGATCATGATGTTGCTACTCATCGTTTGGGTTTTCCAGAAGAACGTCATGGATTTAAGCAAGCCACAAGAAGGACACACCTAACTTATGCTTCCAAAATTGAAGCTGAAGTGGATAAGCATATCAAATCTAAATTCATCAGAGAAGTTAAATATCCCAAGTGGTTGGCTAATATTATCCCTTTGAAAAATAAGAATGGACAAATTAGAGTTTGCATTGATTTAAAAGATCTTAATTAGCATTGTCCTAACGATGATTTTCCGGTTCCGATTATAGAACTCTTAATTGATGCAACAACTGGCTATGAAGCACCTTACTTTATGGATGGATATTCTGGGTATAATTAAATCTGAATGTCTCCAGAAGATGAATAATCTACAGCCTTCAGAGCCCCTCATGGTGTGTTTTTCTATCGTTTAATTCCCTTTGGCCTAAAGAATGCGGGTGCAAAATATCAGCATGCCATGAACCATATCTTCAAACCATTTTTTGGGAAATTTGTTGAATGTTATGTTGACAATTTGGTGGTCAAATCCAAACAACGTTCTAATCACTTGGTTTATTTGGAAGTAATATTCCACAAACTTCGACAATATAATTTGAAGATGAACCCTTTAAAATGTTCTTTTGGGGTAACCTCAGGAAAATTTCTCGGGTTTGTTGTATGTCACTGTGGTATCAAAGTCAATCCTGAGAAGAAAAAGTGAATATTTGGTATGGAACCTCCTCGAAATTTGAAATAATTGAAAGGACTTCAAGGACACTTCGCCTATATTCGGCGTTTCATCGCCAATTTGGAAAGCAGAAGTTTACCCTTCACCAAGTTGATGAAGAAGGGAGTTACTTACCAGTGGACTGAAAAATGTCAAGAAGCATTTGATATTCTCAAGAAATATCTCTTGATTCCACCAGTATTAATGCCAACTGTTGAAGGAAGACCACTTATAATTTATTTGATAACTTTAGAGCGATCATTTGGTTCCTTTCTTACTCAGAAGAATGATGCTTGGAATGAGAACAACCTTCACTATCTCAGTCGGACTATGCTTGAAGCAGAAACCTGATATTCAAGTATTGAGAAGTGATGCCTAGCATTAATCTTTGTAGTTCAGAAATTGAGACACTACCTGCAACATCACGAGGTCCAATTGGTTTCTCACAATAACCCGCTCAAATTCATCATTAGTCATCCAATGATTACAACACGTCTAGCAAGGTGGGCAGTTATTTTACAGCAATTTGATATCCAGTATGTGTCTCAAAAGGCAATAAAGGTCCAAGATCTAGTTGATTTCCTTGCTGAACATCCTTCAATTGAAGATACATATTTAGATATTTAACTCCCTGGCGAGGAAGTATTCTCTATTCAAGATAGTCCACAAGTATGGGAAATGTACTTTGATGGTGCTTCCAGAAGTCCAACAGGGAAGAAAATGGAAGATCCTAAATTCAAAAATGTTGGGTTGGTAATTTTACTAATTTCCCCCGAAAAGGCAGTGCTACCTTATTCCTTATTATTGTGGGAAGGTGGTAGCAATAATGAAGCAGAATACCAAGCTCTCATCGTAGGCTTGGAGTTGGCGCTTCAAGCACAATTCAATCACTTAAACGTGAAAGGTGATTCAGACCTGGTAATCAAACAAGTCAATGGGGATTATGCCATCAGAAAAGAAGAGTTAATCCCTTTGTATGATTACGTTAGAGAGTTAATGGCAGAATTTCCTACGGAACTGAGATTTTCTTATGTCCTACGATCACAAAATGCCGAAGCTAATGCACTGTCCAATATTTCCACGGCTCTGGCAGATCAAAACCAGGACGAGACAATCATAAGTATTTCCCACCATCGTACAATTTCACCTTATGTTCAAACCAGAACAGAGGAAATCAATAAAATTAGTCCCATTTCTGAACCATATGGTCATGCAACAGAATGGATGCCACTTATTAGAAAATACCTTCAAAATGGAACAATTCCACCAGATAGAGCTGGGAAAGAACAAATCCAACGACGTGTGGTCAATTTTACTCTTTATGATAGCCCAGATCACCTAGAGAAAATTCTCTACAAGCATGGTTTTGATGGAATTCTCTTCAGATGTATTGATAGTGAAGAGACAATGGCTGTCATGAAAGAAGTACATACAGGAGTCTATGGTGCCCACTAGTTTGGACAAAGACTGTCTGATCAAATTCGAAGGATTGAATACTTTTGGACTTCAATGATACATGATTGTGTTTATTTCCCGAAGAAGTGTCATTCATTAAAAGTACATGAAAACTTCATTTATCAGCCCCCAGATTTGCTTAATATAGCTAAATACTCATGGCCATTTTCCACACGGGGAATGGATGTGGCAGGACCATACCCTTCGGCTACAACCAAGCAGTTTAAGTATATTATTACTGTTACTGCCTTCTTTTCCAAATGGGAAGAGGAAATACCTCTCAAAGAAGTTAGTTCTAAAAGCATTTTTAGCTTCATCAAGTGTAACATCATCACCAGATTTGGTGTCCCTTATACTATATTGACGGAAAATGGCACCAACTTCTGTTCATCCGAGGTAAGGAAGTTGTATCAAGAATACAACATCAAATCCAACCATTCATCTCAGTATCATGCAGCAGCCAATAGCCAGATAAAACCCTTCAAAAAGACTATTTCAAATATACTGTAAAAGATGGTGGATAAAGATAAGGAATCATGTCCTGACAAACTCTTTCTTGCTTTGTGGGATTATCGAACCACTACCTGCACTGCAACGCGGCCAACTCCATATTCATTGGTATATGGAACGGAAGCAGTCTTGCCCATTGAGATTCAATTACCCTCACTCAGAGTATCCATTTATGATCAATCATCTACATATGAACAATCTCAAAAGCAATTGGATGAATTGGAACGATTAGATGAGAAAATATTTTGCACTCTACATCACTTGGAAGTCTATCAGAATCGAATAGCACAAACTTTCAACAAAAAATTTCATCTTCGTTCATTCATTCAGGGAGAATTGGTATTGGTTCTCAGAACTCCAATGATACCAGGATACAAACCTCCCAATCTTGAACCAAAATTGAAAGGACCTTACTCAATACATAAGGTCTACCACAATGGAGCTTATTCTTTAATCTCAATGGATGGAGAACTCATCACGACTCCAACCAATTCCAGATTTCCGAAGAAGTATTTTGTATAAACACAAAATACATCAGTCACAGTCCATGCATATGACCCTAAAATATTTGCATTTATCTTGTCCAACATGACGTTAAACTATAAAAAAGTCCCTAATAAGTCCAACATGACGTTAAATTGTATGTTCCATGCATATGAAATTGAACTATTTTCATTTATCTTGTCCAACATGATGTTAAACTATGAAAGAGTCCCTAATACGTCCAACATGACATTAAATATTACGATCCATGCATATGACCTTAAACTATTCACACTTTCATCCAACATGATGTTAAACTGTGTAATCGTCCAACATGATGTTAAACTGTGTCCTCTAATACGTCCTAGCCACATGACGCTAAACTGTACAACACTCCATTATCTAACATGAAATTAAACTGTATTGTTCCCCTTTTATCTAGCATGATGTTAAACTGTGTTTTCCTTACTACATGACATTAAACTACACAGTCCCCAAAGTCCTTACTACAAGACTTTAAACTGCATAGTCCCCCATTTTCCAATATGACGTTAAACTGTGCTCAGTCCCTTATATGTCCAACATGACATTAAACTGTTTATCGTTAGGTTTGTTTCTACCTCTTGTTTCTCACACAGAGTATGACTCACATGAGCTTAGGTTAAACTTCAACCATAACACCCTCTCTGGGCCGCTAACCATGCGTAAGTCCCAATACCATTTTTAGGTCATTGTCCCCAAGAACAACTTGATGACTAATTAATTCATTAATTGAACTATGAAAACATTGATCCTTGCCTTCTAGGCTGGGTACGTAGGCAACCACCCGAGGTTCGAGCCCAAAAACAATCTATTCACATCGGTTCACCTCCATCTCATACAACGTTGATTCGTGAAGCCACCCCCAGAATCAATATATTTACATTGGTTCACCTTTGTCCATGCTATATGACGTTAAAATATACCGCACTTTTTTCATGTATGAAAATAAACTACAACATTCTTTGACACCCTCACCTGAGAGGGAATCATTATTTACATTGATTTCCAATCACATTATATTCCAAAGACTACGTTCAGACATGGAAACGCCTGAACCTTTTATCTTGGGTCAAACCATCATTGCACTAAAGTCCCCTTTCACCCTTCACTTGTACGAACCAAATCTGTATAGAGTGTATTTCTAGAACTACGTGGGCTTGATTTCCATCCTTATGGGATACGTAGGAACGTTCGAGCATCCCTTGAATCCATCCCCAAGTCTTTTGGCCTAACCCCAAATTCCACTTTCAGTCCCTTGGCTGAAAAACTCCCCTGTGAAAACATGAATCTGGTATGAAAACCGAAGTTTTCATTCACATTAGGTTTATAAAGCACACATTGTGTATTTCTTATAATGGTCCAAGCTCTATGACCCTAAACTAAGATCTCTTGTACTCTCGTCCCACATGACGTTAAACTATATTTCAAGAACTACGTATGGATTGATTCCCATCCTTACGGGATACGTAGTAATGTCTAGCATCTCAATTTAGGACCCAACCACAACATGATTATGGTTAACATTAGTCTGTGTATCTCTACATGTATTAGAAAATACCCATATTTATGTGTCATAATTCTAACCTTAAATATTTTCAGATCCTCATAACCCTTTTCTTGAATTCCGATAACAAAATGTCCAATTTCTAAGAGTTATTTTTCCTGACTATGCAGCATGTGCCATTAGGCAGCCCTGTATAATTCAATCCCCTAATGGGTTTGTTAAATAATGTAAACTTCATTATTGGGAAGAAAACCTCTTTTGTCCTTAGTTGTCTTAACGACAATATGTAGGGATCCACAAAAATAGCCATCCTTAACATATTTTTCCCATACGCTTTTTCATGATTTGAAAGTATTCAAGTCTATGGCTTATATTTCCCTTCCCTATGTTTGGGTCAGACCTTCATAGAAGTAACATTCATCTAGTTCTTAGAAAATATTTTTTGGAGATATCTTCTCCATATTCAAGTACTTCTCTCCATACAGAAAACTCTATCATTTGGAAGAATTGAATCTCCATAAACATTCACTATCTTTTTAGCAGTAGAAAAGTAAATTTCTGAGAGTTCTTTTGCCTGACTATGTAGCACGTGCCCTTAGGCGGCCTTGCATAAGTAGTCTACATAACAGACCTATCAGCCAAAAGATGCTATTATTTGACTATGCAGCCAATTCCCTAAAGCGGACCTATATAATTCAACCCCCTAATGGGTTTGTTAAAAAGTGGTAACTTTATTGTTGGGAAATACTTCTTCTAATGCCTTTTATCCCTTTTCCATATCATTCCTCAGATTCAAAATTTCTTAAGTCATAGTTTACATATTTTCCCTCATACTTGAGTGTGGTAATATGTTTTCAGAAAAATTATCAAGGAATTGAGTCAATTTTAATCAATTTGGTCAAAGCTCTTTCGACCTTTAACATTAGCCTTTTTATGTACGACGTGCATGACTTTAAACTGCACACAAAAGAAAAGGTAACTCTAAATAAAAGTCATGTCCCAGCTCACTAAACATACATTTTTTATGATTTAGGTAATATTGAGAAATGAAAAGATTTAAAGTTTTTAGGGTTATTTATAATAATCACAGTAAAAGTCAAACAATGATTACTAGGCCCATTGGTTTAGGTAAAATATAAAGCAGGTAGCAAAAGAATATAGGCACAAATGATTGAAGATGAAAGTGTTTTTCATTTGATGCACAAGAGTTAGAAGGACATCCACAGACTGGAGTCTCTTATCTTTTTCAGGGATTACAAGATACATTCAATATAAATCTTTATTTGATTTACGCCGTCCCGAGCTTCATCAGCAGCCACTTGAAGCTCATGCACTCGACCGACTTCACTCTTTTCAGATTGAAAGAATGATTTATTCTCATCTGAAATGGATTTCATACCATTTGTTTGTGCTCCTTCCAGTGAATTATTAAGTTGTTCAAGTTCCCCATTAACAGCATCTAACTATTGCAGAAGATGAATCTGCTGGACGACTTTCTATTTGATCTTATGCTTCAGCTCCATTAACTTGGCAGCATAATCAGCCTCAGCTCTGGATATTGCAGCCCCAAATTCGCTGACATTGGCCAGCAACCATGATTTGGTTAAGTCTTGATGGTATCTCTGCTCATACTCCCTCCTTAATATGACTTGTTTCTCTGCGGCATGGATCTTTCGATATCCAAAACCGCCAAGTCCCAACATGACAAACAGGGATGACTGTCGCGAGATCTTTGAAGATAGCTCTTCTAGAGGAACTTCAGATATGATCTTCCATATGTCCTGCCATGAATTGCGTCGTGAAAATTGGAGGGCCTTTTGTATCTCTGGGTCTGACTCAACATCACTGTCACAGGGGGGAATATAATCCGGGATTAATGAACTTAGGGAAGTGCCCTATTCTGCTCCTCCCCTTGACCCGTGTTACTTCACTCTCTATTCCCACTGGGGCGGCGGAGGCTGAGGCTTCACCTACAGATCTAGACACTAAAATTGATGGCCCTCCAAAATCAATTGAAAGATTTTGTTAGTTTCAAAGGACAAAAAAAGTTGATTGGAAGTCTTAAAAATTAAGTACAATCGTAAATATTTTTATCCCTTACCCAATGGTAGATCCGAAACTTGAGAAGGCTCCTCCCCGTATTTCCTAGCATTGACATGATTTTTAGGATGAGTTTCAGGAATCTATGCCAGGTTAAGCTCCACTTGAGCTAATGTATCTGCAATAGTAGGGTTTTTTGTACCCCATTTAGGCATTGGCAGTTCAGGAGCTTGCTCAGATGGAACTACACATTTCAACCAATCGTGACCAGAGATGTAATAAGAAGTTATTTTTAATAGGACGAAGGAAAACACTCATGTCCATAATCTTCTAAATTACATGGTAATTTAACATGATCTAAAAAATCTCCAAAATATGTGCCAAGTTCCATCATTTCATCCAATGTTATCTCAGAATCCTGGTTAATCTCACCTGTGGGAGAATTCGATATGTCTTATTGGCG
The DNA here is from genome assembly GCA_963277665.1 of Viscum album. Lineage (NCBI taxonomy): Eukaryota > Viridiplantae > Streptophyta > Magnoliopsida > Santalales > Viscaceae > Viscum > Viscum album. The sequence continues at coordinate 705,330,384 of OY728121.1, read as the reverse complement.
ACCTTCATTCTATGACCTCTAACCCTGGACAACTTCTTCAGATAAAATAGTGGCATTAGTTGCAATGGCTTCAAAATCACTAGTGCAGGGGTTGAACCTAAAGTATCACAGAATCAAATTCATTTGATGTTTCATTCAACATCTTATGAAGCATTGTTAATTTACTAGAAACAAGCTCTTCTCTTCTTGCAGCAGTAGTAGGAGCGGTACAAGGAATAGATGTTGGTTCCTCTTCAGGATCAGCCGAGTTAGAATGAACTTGTGATTGTTCACCAGCACCCTCTTTTGTTCTTAGAGGAGGGTCAGTCCTCTCCCTCAAAGGGGAAATTTAATAACCCCTTACAATCCCAAGAAGTATGAGCAACCTTTTCATGGGTTAAGACTCATGATTATTCAAAGGAATTATTGCTACTGATGAAATTTTTAGCTATGGAATTCCTCCTCCGATGCTTTTGATTCTTTGGATTTTTGGGAGTGTTGATAGTCACATCTCCAAGTACAGGTATTGGAGAGTGAAAAGACCTTTCTAACTCCTCGTCCATGGCTTGACGGCCTGGAGATACCTCGCCCGACTCACGAGGAGATTCATTAGCCCCGATGGCATTACCACCAGGGCTATACTATGGTGAAGGAACCTCACCAGTTCCTTTCTTTGCAAGCTGCAGGATGAAGAAAATAATTTCCTTGAGTAAAAAACCTTTGACTGAAATCAAATTACAATCAAATAAGGAAAGAGACTTACATCTTCAGGATCCACGTAATCGTTCCACTCCACATCTTCGGAATCACAAGTCCCCTCAGTGGCGCCACAATCTATCATTCCCTTCAATCACTTGGTGATAGGAATGGAATCTTCGGTGGAATATACGAGCACCTCCAGCTCTCTGACGTAAGCCCGCACTTCAGAGGGATTATCCTTGAAACAGATATCAGTAGAAGCCCAAAGATTCCCTATTCTAGGGATGTGTAGCCCTTCGCATAAATCCATCCAGGCAGTTTCAATATCGTAATATAAAATCCACCATGTCTCTATAGCCTCTAGTCATAAATATTCAACATGTGTACCAGAAGACTAAAATGAGGGTCCTACAATCTTAGACGTCAGATTCATCCCGGATCCTGCAACTACAGATAAAGAATAAGAAAATGAAACTTTTTTCTCTATAAAGTATTGATGATTAAAGTTCCCCAATGAAGTAACTCACTAGAAGTTGATGGAGTTGGTCTTTTGATTCTGAAAGGAGAATTATATCTGGAACGAGGCCGCTTTTCCACTTGTTGTGCCTCATCATCCCCATCTTGGGAATCCGGCGAGTCATCCCTAGGTGAGGAACCTGGTGAATCAGCTCCAGGTGGGGAAGCGTCACCTTCATGAGGAAGGGTTTATTTCTCTACAGTTCTTTTCTATTTCCCCACCCGATAAACCGAACAATTCAACACCCATCCAGGGTATGATTCTATCTAGTTCTCGGCAAACCATGTAGTTAAGTTACTCGCTGCTTTATCAACTGGTAGATCAAACACTACCCCGGTCCTCTCCATAGATGTCAGCAACCATAGTTTTCGGGCAACCATCGGATGCTGCTCTGACCTGACATGAATAGGAGGGGATACAACAGTTTTTTGCAGACACTTGAATTGGCGTGCAAATATGTATGGAGGATAGGCCTCACATATAATATCTCTTTCAATCCTGGTGGTCAGTACACCATCTATGCAGGCCAACATGTATGACCTTAATTATAGACCAGTGGTTCCATCATCAACAAACCACCCAATTGGCGGGTTTCCATAAGGAAAAAAATTGAATTCCTTGTACATTCTCAGCCTCACCTTCATATCATAGATGTTGAGAGCTAACAGAGCAATTCCAGAGTATGCCTACAATGATGGCCTGAATGAACTTCCAGAAATCTATACTCTGTTCTGTACATTATATTTCCTAAAATGATTGGCGATCCATCCCCACAAAACATGGAATGGTCCCACTATTCTCAAATGAGACTTACCCATAAAGACATGGAGTAAGCTCCTGTGATTTTTTGCCAAAATGGGGGTGGCCAACCCAACTATTTTCTTCCCAGCCAACTAGGCCGCCACAATGAAGGTCCCTAGACTAACGCCTCCCTTTGAATCCCCGACTGGCAGAAGATAAACACTGAGCCACAAGAATAAGAAGCCCACCAGACGAGTCTTTTTTGGGATTCTCTGATTCACTATGTACCCCCACTTCTCTAATTCTCCTGCTTATAGAGTCACCCAGAATGTGCCATAAGCACCCCTCTTCTCTATTTGGGGCAAATAGTAGGACAAGTACAGTTGGGCCATTCCCCCTCCTTCCTGGTAAGAAACCTATCCATCCAATCCTCTGGATGAATATCCTTTCTGGAATGAGTTTTGGAGGTCTGGGAATTCTTGATCTTGTAGATGATTTTCAATAATTTCTGAGCAAAAGCCAGAGTCTTCTCTGAATCATTCCAAGTCACCTTGGGGGGAATGGATTCATCATACATGTCACCTAGAATTGGAGCCCCTGAGATCTTTTAGACATCCCACAAATTAATTCCTACTTCTCCATGATTCAAATGGAATGAATTGGTTTTTGGACTGCAGCGGATGATTATCTCCATCACAAACTCATCATTCCTGTAGACATATGTCTGGCCAGCACAGACGGCTTCATATATCACAACTCCTTTCAAATCCTCGACAAACTCTGCATAGTTTTGTCACACCCAGTATACCCACATCCAAGTTGGCTTCACACCTCCTCCAGGACGAAATTCCCAACTCTTCTTCTACCCTTTGGATTGATCCATATGATAATGTCGGAAGATTGAAGGATAATAATGTGGTTGTAACTCAGGCTTGTGAGGTTTTATATCTCGTGCACAAGGGTTGTGATGCGTCATATAGGCCTTCTCCACTGTTCCAGTATTTGCAAATGCTCCCCCACTTGAGATATTTTCTGAAGCAAAATTGGTGTAATTCTGAAACCATGAATGTTGGAGATAGTTCTTTGCATCCAGAATGTAGACATATTGTAGATGACCATACCCATACAGAGGCACGTAGATTCTCTCTGGAAAATTAAGATGATACTTCTTCAAGTACTTGTACAATTATGAAAGATTTTTGTCACAAATAGTGTAGTAATCATGACCAAAAACATTCATCATGTCATAAATCTGCTTGTTAGACAGTTCATCAACCGTTATGATTCTTCTAGGAGCCATTGAATCTGGAAAAAGGTCGAATAATTAACTCTTAAGTGGGTTTATTTTTCATAAAATTTGTAAATAAATTAGCAAAAATGGCTATGGAATTAAGGTGAGAAAGTCCAATTTTGGCGAGCAGGTGTTACTGTGTCGCGCAGGTTTTTGGTGCACAGGTATCACCACGCTGGTCAAAATACCTCTGCAGCAGCGCGACATAGAAAAAAGCAATATGCTGTGGAAATCAGCCACCTTTGCAATGAAAGCAACCTGTGCAGCGAGAGTAGAAATGCTTGAGAGCCGAGTGCTTTGCACGAGAATGGCCACATATTTATTGGCCAGGCCGCACCCCTGTGCACCGAAGCCTGCGCGCCTCTCACCTACGCGCCAATATCCGCACGCTCAGATCCTACGTGCCACCTTTTCTTGGTTTTATTCTTTACCTCAGAGTCACATCCTCCTTACTTTCGGATCCAACTCTTAGGGGGGACTTTTTTTTATGCTCCTTTTCATCACAGTGTCTAAACGAATGAAAAAGGGGAATAACTTAGCATAAAGTGATTCATCCTTTGAAGAATCATCAAAAATTGACAAAGGCATGAAAATTTATTTTCTCCATCATGGGCTGCGTAGGTTCCAAGACGGTCTCTCAGGGCACCTGCATGCCACATTTGGGAGCGCAGGTGACCTGCGCGCCCTATTTGATTTTCTCCCAGGGTCTTCACCAGCCTATAAATACCCCTTGTGGCCCCCCCATTTCGGGGATGAAAAATTCCAAAATCCAGATTCAAGCTCCCAGCGCCCTAGTCTCTTCTAGAAGTCTTCTGAACACTTCTAATGTAATTTCTTCCCTAGAATGGAAGATATAAATTGGGGAAACAAGGCCTAAGTGTTGAAATTCACCAACACCTATGCGCCTAGGTGTTTAAACCTTAAGGTAAATGGAAACACCTGTGTGCCACCTTATCCCTTCACCAGAACCTACGCGCCACTCTTTTGGAAGCCCCTAGGGATAATACTAAGGGCTTGAGCCATGACTCACCCAATTATTACCCTATGGGTTGACCATCATGCAGGTACCTATGTGTCACGCTGGTATACCTGCGCGACCAGTACCTGCGCGCCCACGCAGGTACCTATTCACCTCTCTTATTCAACTCCACCTCTCCTCTTCAATATTTAGCCATTAGAACCCTATTCAAATCCATTTATGGCATGATTTCTTGGTTGGATTCCTTATCTGAAAGGAGTTCTCTGGAACATATCTCAAAACCTAGTGATTTACATATCTTTATGTAACTAAGGTTAGAGATTTCATTCATTCAACCCCATCCTTTAAGATGAGAAAATATTTAAATTGGGCCTCCTTTTTAGGAGTAACCCCAGTCCATGTTCTCTTAACTTGGGCATCCTCCTTAGGAGTAAGCCCCAAGTTCCCTATTCATGGGCCTCCTTTTCAGGAGTAAGACCCAGTCTGAAATTCCCAAATATGGGCATCCTCCTTAGGAATAATCCCCAAGATCCCAGTTTTTAAATCCCTTTAACCTGGGCCTCCTCCTTAGGAGTAAGCCCCAGTCATAATTACCTTTAACCTGGGCCTCCTTTTCAAGAATAATCCCCAGTTCTTAAGTCCTTTTACCTGGGCCTCCTTCTTAGGAATAATCCCCAGTTCTTAAGTCCTTTAACCTGGGCCTCCTCTTTTGGAGTAATCCCTAGTCATAATTCCCCTTAACCTGGGCCTCCTTACCATGAATAATCCATAGTTCTTAAGTCCTTTAACCTGGGCCTCCTCCTTAGGAGTAAGCCCAAATCATAATTCCCCTTAACTTGGGCCTCCTTCTCAGGAATAATCCCCAATTATCAAGTCCCTTTCACCAGGGCCTTCTTCTCAGGAATAAGCCCCAATTCTCAAGTCCCTTTAACCTGGGCCTCCTTCTCAGGAATAATCCCCAGTCATAATTTCTCTTAACCAGTTTTAATTTACTTTTTATTTGGGATTCCTTCCCAGGAGTAAAACACAATCATAATTCCCCTCAAATTTGGGCATCCTTTTCAGGATTAAGCCCTAAATTAAGTATCCAAATCTACATAAATCACATATAGCTTTATGTAATTTGTTCTCGGGTTTCTTCCCTGAAGTAAATACCAATATTCATCTATCTGGACAGTCATAAATACATATTCCCTGCATTATATCCAATGATTTCATCTTTCGTGGCACAATCATCTAGTTTTACCAATACCTATTGTTTCTCACACCGTGCACGACACACGTGATCTTAGAGAGTGAAAGTAATTATTACATATTTATCTGAGCCATCAATCATGTATAAACATCATACTCCCTTAATTGAACTACGTGGGTTCTGACTCCTTTTCTAAACAAGGATACATAGGCAGCCCATCCACGAGTATGATCCCAACTCTGAAATAATTCATGTCCTTCTGAATGACAATAAACCTCAAGTGCCCCACTGAGTGTCTTTAAAACCAGTATGGTTATCATAATGTCCAAGATATTTCTATATAATGTGTCGAAGGATACCAATGACTAAGAATATATAATCAAATATAGATGATTCTCTATTTATGAATAACCTCGAATAGATATAAAATATTCTCTAAATATCCTACACACTAATCATTGATTGTCATATCTAAAGGAAAGATAATTTTCATACTTAGTAACTTAATAAGGATTCACGAACATAACTCAAATCTATAAAAAGTGTCCCGGAGTAGACAATAATTCCCCCCAAAAAGGTGTGATGAGTCCGACCTCCCATCCTCTCGAACAATGAAAATTCTTAAGCCTCACCAGTCCATAACTAATGAGCACCTACCTTTAGAAAGTAGGTCCAAATGGATATAGAATCATTGGATGTTTCCGGTTCTACGAACAAACCCATTAGAAGCCGATTGAAATGTTTTAACCTTAAACCAAAGAGTTCATCCCCAATTCCAGAGGAATAAGTATTTTAACTAAAGAGGTAGTTTTCAATGAAAATTCAATATTTTCTTCTATTTATCAGAAAATGAAAATTTTCAGAAGAATCCAAAAAAAAATCAACCTAAGTTATTTCTCGTATGATGAATTAAAAAATAAATTTTATTTATTGAAATAAATTTTCTAAAATTGGTAAAAATTTATTATAAATTATGTGCAAAGAGTGTGACTAAACCACCTCTTTGAAAAAATATAGTGTTTTAGAAAGAAATTTTTCTTATTTCAAATGGTTATAATTTTATTCGTAATCAGTAGATATCCATTTTATTAATGTTTAATGAAAAACTAAGAGATTTTTTGAAATATAGTTTTTTTAATTAATTTAATATTTTTGATATTTTTCATTTCACGCAAAACTGTATATAGTTTTTTATATTAATGCACTATGTTTGGCATATGTTATATGAAACACCAAGTTAATTATACACTACAAGCAATGAATATATTATCATTTGGTACATGAATTTTTTTTCTTTTATTCTGCACTATACCAAGTATCTTTTATAGCTTGAATTACATGAATGGTCGAGTTTTTACCAAACTAAAATATACTATTAGTATGATTATTCATGTATTATTATAGCGACCACCTATCCATAGGAATAGAAGTTAGGAATAACATTAAATAAATTGTGAAAATACGATTTACACATCTATATAAAATTAATCACTTGGTTATCAATTACTAAAAGTGAATGTAATAACTATTTGAAAATAAAAAAATAACATTTCTAAAAAAACTATTTTTCAATGAACAAATACAATTTTTTCCCCATAAATTAGTCAAAAAACTTTTGATTAATTTTTTCAATAAAATTTATATATTATATATTAAATATTTTTTTATACTCCTACAATAGATTTGATAGGTATAATATGAGAATAAATTCATCTTTATAAATAAAAAGACTTATTCTTCTAAAAAATAATTTTACCACCTTTTAATGGAGAACCCATTTTAAATTTGAATTGAGACACTTTTATAATTTTTAATTGTAAAAATAGACTTTATTTTTTACTGTATGAAATAAAAATGTACTTTGGTCAAATTTTTGGTATTTTTTGAGAAGTTTCATTTTTGATAAATAATGATGAATACTAAATTTAAATTCCAAACTACTTTTGGATCTATTTTATTTTTTGTATAAATTATATTTTTGAGGGATTGAATGTTTAATTATATAAATAATGAATAAATTAACCAAATTTAGTTCATTTGATTCCATTCCACTTTGAAATTGGATATAAAAACATAAAAAACGTTTGAAATGTTTACATTAAAAACCTACATTGTCACGCCATCTACGTGATTAAATTTTAATTAATTTATAACAATTATGTGATTTGAATTTGGACAAATTGATTCAATATTTTTAATCATCCAAATTTATAATTTCAAATGAGGTCAAATTAGTTTTTTAAAAAAAATGTTAGTGTATTTAATTATAGTTAATTACAACTATTAAGGTTAAATTAAGCTTAATTATGGACCGAACCATAATCTTAAGAGATAAGATGACCTAGAAACTTGTTCAAAATCTATTTTATGGCCATATTTAGACCAAATTTTTCATTTTATTGAATTGGGTCTATTATTGTTTCCACTTTTCATGGGACTAACATGGGTGATATACCCTTTTCAAAAATTTATAAGAACGCCACTCCTCCTCCACTATAAAAATCCACTTACCCCTCAAACTTATTCGCACCTCTCAAGAAATTTCTATCACCAAAAATACATTAAAATAATCTCCCAAAATAACTCCCTTAATTATGTAAATATTTCTTTGAAAAGAAATCCATCCAAGGAATCTATTTGGTGTAAACCAAAAGGAGTTACCCAAAGAAGAGGTAACATCCTTCCTCAACATCTTTTATTTTATTTTCATTATCCACACCCTAAAATATTATTATTATATAATTATATAATATAATAAGTATCCTAAATATATGGATATTTTTTTCTTATAATTTTTTTATTTTCACTTACACACACTTCCATTTAATGGGTAATAAACATACCATTTTTATGTACGGTGAACCACAACCTAACAAAACGATGTTGTTCATTTTTTTACTTTAACACATCTAATGGTTGGGAACTATAATGAAGAATATATTTTTATATGATATATATGATATTTATGATTTATTTATACTTCAGTAGTTATTATATAAATTCTACCTTCATGTTTTCCATTTTGTATTAATGCGATATCTTTATTTGTGGAATTGTGGACTACTCCCTCCTCAAAACGATGTGATTCGTTCAAAATTTACATGTAAATTTTTTAGGATGTGTTTAGTAAATATATATGACATATATGATATAATAATTATAATGTAATTATATGTATTATATATATATACATATATGACATTCAATTTATTTCTTTTAATATGAAAATAAAACAAAAGCATCGTTCATGCATATGTACAACCTACCATCTCCATGAATGGTGTATTTATTTTAATATTTATATAATGAATATATGTGATATATAAATCATGTTTTATATTCTATAAATAATTAAATCCTGATCTATGTAATATGATTAATAATAACATGTCAAAAAATGTATGATAAACAAAGAAGTTGTCATCGGAAACAATACTTTAGCATGGAATTATTAATAAATGGGTAATATCTAGTAAAAAGTGAATAATATATGGTTTTAGATATTATAATATTGTTTTGTGTTAGATTTATAATGAAATTATATTTATTATATAGGAGGTTTTAACGTGTAAAAAAATTTTAAGACTTAAGGTACGAGAATCTCAACTCACTTTTTATTTCTGTGAGATACATGTCTTATTCACCACTCATTTCTTTTGTGTGGTGTGTATACTTCCCATGGATGTATTATATTATTCTTATAATTATTTTTATTATAATTTACATATCCATTTTATTATATTTCTTTCATGGGGTTTATTTGTCAAAAGTTACCAAATCAGTAAAGTAATTTTGTCTCAATTTTTCCTCTTTGAGACACATGCCATGTTATGAAACTATATTTTTATATGAGGTTTATATATTGATGTTGAGATTTTATATCATGAATATAGATATTTTAATGTTATATTAATATTCATTTAATGTTACTCTCTCCATTGTATTGTGATTAAAATTTTCCAAAGTGGTAATAGTTTATATCTACAATCTCATCATTTATCAAGATTTTTTATTATTTTTTTCCATTGGTGAAATATTATGATCCATATCTCAAGAACTATAATTAATATTATTACCCTATTGTTATTCATGTTATATCAATGTATTGGTATCATTTTTCCACTATTTTTTACTTAAGATAATTGTTTCCGACGCTTTCTTCGGGGCACACACGTGTCCGTCTGCTCGAGGACGAAGGGCATGGTTTTGTTTCCCCGCATTACCACTTTACAAAGGTGAGAGGAATCTGCCTCTTATTCAGGGAAATTTTTTTCTTGATTGAAACAGGATAATGGGATGTCATCTCCTCCTTATATAGATTCTTCCTCAGAACTCGTTACCTATTCTGGGTCTCCCTCATAGATTTGATACGATGTTCGTGAAACTCTTCCCGGTGCAATATCTTCATGGACACCAGTTAATTATGCTTCTTTTGTCAGAACATTCTAAGGGTTCAAGTTAGGGGAGTATGTTTCGGTTGAGGGAGTAGTCACTTTAGGAATCTCTGGCATGTCTGGGCACTAGAACACTGGCGTGTTTGTCTTCTTTTTTCTTTTTATAGGGCTTATTGAGGGCGTGGAAGCCTAAGGAACCCTATATCTAATGTGAGGAATTATATTCCATAGGAATGTCTCAGAGGATTTCCTCAGCTTCCTATGTTTAACACATGGTATGCCTCAAGTTTAACATCCAACGAAGATGGACCAGACTGATCAGAACACTTACTAGTGTGGATCAGATGAGTGTAACCCCTGGAGGATACACTGATATAGGTGGGTTGAAATGACCTCCCAGGGATGTGGTGGCTAGAGTAAGAAATAAGATGGATGATGGGGTGCTGAGTGAAATGGGTGGTGAATGGGATTGAACCACTGTGAGGATGAAAATAATGTTGGGCTTGAGTCTCTGGGAGGCTTCCTATGTATCCCCGTGGTAGGGAATCAAAGTCTTCGTAGTTTAGGAGGGCAATGGGATGCCTAAGGAGGCGACCCATGAGAATGGATGCATGGATGGGACCCGGAGGAAGTGGAATCTCTAGGTTGGGGCATGACCTTCTGAAGACACATAGGCTCGAGGTAAATTTCAGGAAATGAACATGAATTGAGGTGTACACATAGGACACCAACCCGATGATGTGTATGGGGATTATGCTTGGTTAGTATCCCAGGTTGGTCTGACGCCACTAGGACAGAACAAAGATGTGGGTCCCAGTGAAGGGGATTACAATGGATTGCGGCGGAATAGGGGACCTAGCGACTTACCGTTGATTAGGATACAATGGGTTACCGCTGAATGGGGGACACAATGGCTTACGGCTGCATGGGGTTTACAGTTTAACGTCATGCGAGATGAAGGCAAACCGACATGAATAAGGACCCGAGGTCTAGATGGATGGTGTGGGTGAACCGACATGAAGGGGGGTCGTAACGACTGGGTGTTGGGCTTGAACCTTAGGGAGGATTCCTACGTACCTTGCCTTGACAAGGATCAAAGTCCACATAGTTCGGAATGGGGTCTTGGTGCACTGACATGAAGATGGTTGGGACCAATGGTTGTTGGGCATGAACCTCATGGAGGCTACCTACGTACCTTGCCTTGGAAAGGATCAAAGTCCACATAGTTTGGAAGTGGAGCTTGGCGACCCAATGTGAGAATGGTTGGGGCCAATATATGGTGGTGGGCTTGAACCTCAGGGAGGCTTCCTGCGTACCTTTCCTTGGAAAGGATCGAAGACCATGTAGTTCAGGTTGGGTTGGGGCTTACACTATAGGATTCTCAGTGAGGATTTCATGGTCGATGCTTACTCTAAGCCCACATGAGTTATGCTCTATGTGAGAAACAAGAGGCAGTAGAGACTTGATGATCACATCGTGAAAGGAGCATCCGTGGGAAGTGGAGTGGGGCTTACACGTGTTGAGTGCCCCAAGGAGGAAACATGGCCTTATGCATGGTTAGTATCCCAGGGATATGGAGATTGGTACTTACTCTAGGGTGGAGGCCCAATGGTAACAAAGCCCAATGAAAGAGGGATTTGGCACCGAAGAAAGGAGGGGTAGGGTTGCTACCTCCTACAAGAAACAAAAGGGGCTTACACTGAGACATTTTCCCTTTCTCCATGTAGGATGCATGGAGGGAAGTCACAGTTTAATGTTATGTGCTAAGGATGTTGATTCTTGGATGTTTAATGTCATGCAGCTCGGACAAAGTGGGTTCACTCTACACCCGTATGACTTACATAACTGGTACCCTCTGCACCTTGGTGAAGGGAATGCACTGACAATGTCATGGTGGGGGTGTCGTGAGGTGATCCCATTGGGGGTCCATGTTAACATGGATCTACGAAGACGCAATAGCCCTTAGCATGCCTATGCAAAGAAGCATGAGGTGAAGCAACACAATGTGGAATACCACCCAAGGGACTCTGAATTTACCTCGTACATTCCTAGAAGGTCGTACGAAAAAATTATGTGTGACGTAGATGTTTATGCTGTAAGAGGGGCCCAAAAATGATGTCTAAAAGAGGGACATTGAACAAATGTGAAAGAGAATGCCCGGGGAGGATGGGTTGTGTGTTGGGAAAAAGGCTGGGATGAGGGGTCCCAGAGGATTGCACACAATCGTGGAGGTTTATACACAATTGACATGATTTAGTGGAAAAGAAAGGAATGGTGTGAAATTGCAGGATTGGTGCATACAAGTGGAGCCGAGGTTTTGCAAGAAACTGGATGGAATTGCGCCCAAGGATTGGGGGTTTCATGCAATGGGAAGGGCATGCGCACAATTGGAGGGGATTATGCACAAGGAGTGGGGTGTGTGCGAGGAAGTTATTGCGCGCAAAGAGTGGGATTGCACAAAATTGGACGGGCTATGCGCAAATGGACGAGATTGCGCGCAAGGGATGGGACGTGAAGGGATTTGGATGCGGGTTAAGCCAAAGGGGTCCCGCGCGATGGAGGATCCCTGGGCAACCTCGCGCAAAAAATCTAGTACCTGAGAGCCTTCTTTTTCACATAGGAGAGTTGAATTTCGCGTCAGAGAGACAGTTCAGATTATTTAGCTATCTGAATTTGAAAGGGAAACCTTCTATTTATTTTTTCCTGGGTTTGGAGGATCCGCACGGAAAATGGGTCCGCATGAAATTTTGCACACTGATGTCGGCGGTGTTCAAATTCAACCGCATGGGGTGGCTGTGTGCAAATTGCCACTCCAGTGGTCAGGGCTCTGAAAATTTCCGCTCCCACATGGAAATCTATCACAGATCCCGTGGTTTTCTGCCCGATAGACATTTTTTTACGCAACTCTGAATTTTTTTCGCGCAGCCCCTCCGGGCCCCACATAATGGATCACCGGGTCCAAATATGGCCTCTCTATGTCACTCCAAAACCACCTTCAGCCCTTGAGAGAAAATTTTGGGGTCTACAAATTCCGCCCCTTGGAATCATAGCGGTGTGGGGACACAAAGGTCAGATTCCAAGGGAAACACCGAGATGTTTAACTCCTTGGGACCCGCACACCCTAAAACACGAGCATCGTGTAAAAGAGATGAGTGAGCGTAATACACTTTTTATGTGCGCGCAAAAATCCAGCTCCACACCTATAAAATCCCTCATGGGTCCCTCAGATGTACTGATTTTTCTCATGCGACAAGTCCTAAGCTCTTGCGCTCAAAAAATTTCCAATGGATTGGCGAAAAATCTTCTCGGCTGCGCGTAATTCTCAAATTCATCTATTGTTTAATGCGCATAACCGTGGTTTTTTTCTCCGACTTCTATTTTTCGTGTCGAGCCCTGATTTTTCATGCCAAACCCTGATATTTCGTGCGGACTCACTGAGACTGTATAAGAAGAAGATGGATGCTAATCGGGCTAACGCTGAGAGAGAGGCTGCTTTCGCCGCTTGAAAGGCTGAGATGGTTTCCAAACCTATCATACATGGAACCCGAAGGATCATATCTGGTAACCATACTCTCTTTAACATGATTAACCCAACCCAAAAGTAATACGCACTGTCTGACAATTTTCCCTTATGGGACTTCGGTATGTTGGAGGAGGTACCCGTGCCATGATTTGACGTCGACACACCATGATCATGGGTGACCCACAAGGATGATCTACCTTGGTATAATATCACCTATAATGGCCATCCTGTAAGACAAACTAGACATATAGATGTTTACGACCTGAATCCCAGGACCAGGACCATTTTGAAGAGCTACCCAGTTGCGGAGGATTCTCCGGCCCTTTATGAAAGTACCTTCCATTTGAGTGTTACTAATGAGACTAAAGGCTAGTTGTAGGATTGGGACATGTGGTCTGGAGGAAATTTCATGAGTGAGTGGGCCTAGGTGTATTTGGTTCGCCAGACATGTGACCAGTTTGGGGTTGAACTGCGACACATCGGTTTGTTCAAGGCAGTGTGGACGTCATAGTTTCATTTCTACCATTAGCATGAGCTCGGTCCAGAGATGTTTACTCGATGGTCCCCCAATACCAATACCTTCCATCTTCACTATGGGGAAGTTGGTATCAGCCTTTGGGACATTCATTGCATTGGGGGTATCCCTTTGTATGGGAACTAGTATGATGAATTCCTCCTGCCGAGGAACATCTGGGGAGACAAATCATGAACTCCTATACTAACATGGAACCTATTGGAGCTGGCTAAGGAGAAGCTGGGGTTCAATGATTTTTTTATGGACATCACTTATAAGAAATGGTTTAGCTTGTTCCTGAAAAGAGATCTGGAATTCAAGATGTCGCGGCGAGGGAGATGGTGTCTGACCACGACATAGAGGGGAAAAATCAGATCGTACTGGAGGATCCCGTAGGTGGGGGAATATCAGTCATGGGGCTTCAGCATAAATGAGAGTTGGGACTTGAATGTTCGGTACGCCAGATTTATTGAAACATTCCTGAGTGGGTGGCTCTTATTGGTGAGAAATGTAATGATGGGTGTTTGTCCAATGACAATGGTGATGGCTGGAATCATGGCTGTGAACCAGAGGTTCAACTTGGGGGTCCTCATGTTAGCCCATCTGTATGCCATTTTGGGCTGAATTTTGTGAGGGGGCTCACTGAGGAGGATCTGCATTCCTTTCTAGATCTTTCATGACTAGATTACAGCTCATTGTGGTGGATATACCTTTCCAAATGCCATTTGTCCTCCGGGTAATGTCCTGTGAACTTCCATGATAAATATTTCCAGGGTTTTTCCATTGACTCTCAACGAGGAGGGTGTAAGGGTCCGAATTGGAAATCATGTCAATTTCACTTTGATCCTATTCCCCACTCCGACTAGACAAATAATAGTCAATGAGTATGGATCATTGGAGCAAAGGGAATACTTACAGGGCATCAGAGGTGGGGTACTTTCGGCCCAGATTGATGGGAAGATCCTTTGTGAGCCCTAAGTGCTTTCAAGATTCGCTAGGAAGTTCAGATTCCTCCAGTGGATGCCAAAGAAAGTGTACACATATGTCCAAGTGGAAAGGCACCCCTAAATTGTCCGTCAAATGTGGATTATGTTTACAACCCATGGCTTTAGCGACGTCATTACCTTCCCCCCACTGGAGTTGATGCTAGCCTCTCAACCGAATATGCCGAACATTGGTCCATAGCATACCCTGAGGGACTTTTGTTGAAGCGAGTTCTGCAACTCAAGGTAGCCAGTGTAGAACCTGGGTGACAAGAGAGTATATAGGGTGCGGGTGGGGAGGAATGGTCGGAAGCATGCCGGGAAACTGGGGCCGCACAGGTCGGGGCTTCAGTAGTAGGGACGTTGCATGGCGTGGTTGTGCCCTCATCACCTTGGGGGAGAGGGGCTGACGGAGCGGCTAGGGAACTCCCATGGAAGCAGATAAGGTATCTGCTTCAACCTTCTGATGACACAATCTTTCTGGATCTGTGGTCAGCCTGGATGACCCTATGATTGTCGATGGGTACTGAAGCCCTCGGGAAAAAGATAGTACGAGATGGACTCCAGCTGCCAGAGGACATGCTCATTCGTATTGACGATAAGGTGAGATTCCACATCGACATGCGTACTTAATGACCATGGACGCGTATGCATGCTAGTGAGGTCGGCGTGAAGATCCATACCTCTTGGTTAAGGTAATTCTTGGCCAGGGTCATGATCCACACTAGCTGTCGTCTGAGGATAGAGACAGTGATGAGGATCCGGACGGAAGTGACAAAGAAGAGGATGTGGTAGAAGGTGAAGGTGAAGGAGGGGGTGAAGGAGAAGAAGAGCTTGAAGTTGGAGGGTCTCACGGGGCGTTACACCAATGGAGTCTCCAATTGAGTGGTGAGATTATTCGCTCTGATATAGATATAATAGAGCTACTTGAGGTATGTCTCGGCCCTTATCTATCCTTTTCCCATTTTTTTTGTTTTTTATAACCCTCAATCAGATCTCCTAATACTGTTCAGGGGAATATGGGCACCGACTAGGAGTCTCCATCCGAAGGGGGGGAGGAGGTTCCTATAGAACAAGGTGGGGAGTCGATGCCAATTATTGAGATGATGAGTGCTGAGGCATCCACTACAATGATAGCTCCTATAGCAGCTAGAACATCAGAGGATAATGCTTTGGGCTCTTGTAAGTTCATTACTTCAACGCCAGTATTTATCATCAGAGAGCTCAGTTGATCAGGGTGTTCATTATTTGTGCGGTAATCATAGAATTGGAGGCTCATCGGGCTGCCGAATCCTAGTCATCTGCGATTGATTCAATGGAAAATGTGCCATCCCATTCAGGACACACTTATCAAGCCGAGCTGGCCCCAACACTTGGTGGGCAAAGAGCGGTGGACCTCAGCGGTACTAATGTTAGGACTGGGCCGAAAGATGGAGAGGGGGATATCAAGACTGAGGTGAGAGAGGAAGGTTGCCTAGGAGTTGAAGAGCCTAACCCCTTGAGAGGAGTACCTGAAAAAGACCCTACTGCTGGTCTCCTAGATTTCCTCCTCAACTACCTCTTTGTAGATCCCAAGGAGATAGATGATTCTGACTCAGAGGTAGCTGAGGAGAGCCGGATGGAACAACACAAAGGGTGGGAGTGCATCAAGAGATTTCTCAGTCAGCCCTAGGAAAAATAGATAAAATGGATGGGATCACTCCAATCCTAGCTTTGATTTATCTATGCTTGATGGGTGGATGCTCATCATCTCCATTTGACAGTTCATGACTACATGGCCGAGAAGCTGCGCGAGATCTACTGATGCTCTAATGTTTCCCGGTTTCAGAAAGAGTTGGGGAGTGCCCAAGGGTTCCAAAAGGCAGAACAAGAGGCCCAACGCCTTGAAAAAAAGATGAATGAAAAGAAAGTATTCATTACAAACTATTCCAACCCTATGGAGCAGTTGAGGGCCTAGCTGGCAGACACCCAAAAGCAGCTCATGGAAGCGGATCACCAAATGACTAATCTTCAAACTGAATAGGTGCATGCACATGCTAGGGAAAGTGCACTATGCTCTGTGGCCACTGATGAAGATATGGTTATTAGTGGGTGGGAAGCAATCCTGGAGGTCACAAGACAAAAATTAGCGGCACTGGAATGATCCATCCAAGATGTTGACCCTTAAGGGCCCTATTTCTGTCGAACTTATCAATTCATTTCTTCTTACTACCTCTAGTTCTGAACTGCATGCATGGATAGATTTATTTACTTGTTCGTTTGGTTTAATTCATTCAAACACAGTCCTAAAATAAATAACAATCCATTCCTAAGCTCGCGTGGGTCGTACCCGATGTGAGAAACAAGGGATGTTCGTACTATTACTTCATTTGATCGTGGGAGTGCCAATCAAGATTCGGGAATCCGAGATTCGAATAACCAAGACGGATTTCTAAGAAGAGAAGAGGGAGGCCCAAATAGAGGAAGAGGACTTTAGAAAAATCGATGTATCATCTTCCCAACATGCTTTAGTGCACAAGTGGGGTAACACCAGGGGCGTTTGAAGTCAATCCAAACTTAAGGGATTGGAAAATGTGAATCAAAATACCCTATATTCAGAACACCGTAGGGGAGGAGTGACAATAAAGGATAACTATTAACCATGTTTGAAACATAGTATCCATATTGCCTTAGATTGAAATGGGGATGAAAAACATGGGACGACTGCTGACCATGTTTAAAACACGGGGCCTGACTCAGAATGTCATCGATTAGTCTTCGAGAACATTGACCTAGGATAGTAGGCAATCCATAGGCCAGACATCCATACTGTTAAGGGGTCCATTTAGACGTGAAAGAGGGTGAGGGTTCGAATAAAGGGCACACAAAGCATGGAAGGTGGAGTGGTGGTTTGTTAGAACAAAATCTAACACACTTGAAATTACACCACCATGGTATAAATATGTTAGGTGGACTCATCGGTCTGATCATTGATCATTCTTACTTTAAGATAGGACCCCTCTGGTAAGGAAACTGTTTCTTTCCAAAATTATTGCGGGGGCATCCTTGACTTGTTTAGGGTCAAGGTGTAGGGTTCCCCAAAAGAGCTCGTGCCAGGGGGGCGAAATGGGGGGGGGGACTGGATTTGTAATTCATGGGGCTGCACCCAAAGGCAAGATGCTTGTGCAATTATAAGTATCCCATGAAGATGGAAATCAAGCTATACGTAGTTCCGGAAGATGTCATGCTGTTTAATGTCATACGGAAATGACACAGAGTGGTCTTAGTTTATAGTCATAGAGATTGGACCAGGTATTGGTTAGGAATGAGGGGGACACATGGGGAGGTAATTATGAAACCCGATGTGAATTAGGACCTGGAGTCCAGATCGCCATGTGTTCCATGGGAAGTCTTTAGGTCAAGGGACCAAACATTAATGTTAAGCTGGGCCCATGGAGAAGTTCTTGGGAACTCCTACATATCTCATTAGAATGATAATCAAGCCAAACATAGTTCTAAGGGGTGGCACGGTAAGGTACCAGTTCCAGGGATAAAAGGGGCGTGCGGGTCTACCCCTCACACAAAAAGAAGTGGCATTTGATAGGTATTGTTTGTCCTTTAGGGTGAATGGATGTGTTTTTTTGTGAAGTGATTGTCCTTGAATAGAGAATCCAGGCATGACAACAATAATCAATCCAAATGAAGGCATTGGAAAATTTTATGGTGTTTGACTGATACCAAACATGATGTCCCTTGTGGGAGGGAACCACAATGCAGTGCCGTTTTTCGTTGAGCGGCCAGGATGATATTTTCATAGTTTATGGTCATGTGATGGGACCAAACATGCACTTTAACATCGTTCACCATAGACGTAACATTTTAATGTCACATGGGACTAGGTAGCGTAGTTTAATTTCATATGGTCCGGACATAGAGATGAGGTTCAAGAGGTAATTTGAACGGTGTAATAAACCATACCCGACATGAATGAGGACTTAATCCCATACCACACCATGCGTGATTATGATAAAGAAACCTTGGGTAGAGGGGCCAGCAATGGTTAAAATGAAGAAATTAGGAGAGACTAGCTCTCAATTAAGCTGGACCCGAATATGAGATGCCCAGATATTCTTATGTATCCCACGAGGATGGGAATCAAGCTACACGTAGTTCTTGAAGGTGCCTTTTAATGTCATGAAGGAAAAAATACAGTTTAATTTCATGCAGGATAGTAGGTAGGAGGGACTATCTCCTTGGAGGGGGCATATGTGGCATGTTTATTTCAAACCTGATGTGAATGAGGGAAGAAGCCCATACACACCACACCACGTGGCCCTATAATGGTGGGGACTTAAGAGGTAGTTTAGAAGAGATAAATTAGTGGAACTGAGCTGGGCCCAAATACAATATGTCTAGGCATTTGTATGTATCCCATAATAATGGGAATCAAGCTATACATAGTTCTCACAAATGGGAAATACGAAAATATCTTACTTTAAGGTCCTAGAACTCGGACCATGGAGAAGCAGGACTATCCCAAGTAAAGGAAGAACATAACCCAATCCCTAAGTCTACGTGAGTCAAACATGGTATAGGGAACAAGGGTGGACAAGGTATTTAAAATATGTGAAATAAAATCAAAGTGGAAACTGGTGTGGAGCCCCGAATGATGCCTTATCGCGGCTTTCTCCTCCTAACATGCGGATGCGCACTGAGGAATAATACCAAGAGTTTCGAGGTTATACATGGTCATGATGAGGTGGAGAAGGATGTGAATCTTGTAACTGAAATTTTGGGCTTAATTGGGACTGTGTGACAATGGAAGATAATTTTTTTACCATGTTCGAAACACAGCATCCACACCGTGTGACCTGAGGTGGGAACAATAAATGAGCGTCGACTGCTGACCAAATTCCCAATGTGGGACTTGTATCAATTTCTTGTTCGAAAACTTGGAGGCCATTGGACCGTGATGGTTGGAGGGCCCTTGGTCTGATAATCCATGCCATTCAGGGGTCCCTTTGGATGTGAAAGGTGATGTAATCCCTAATGAAGGGGAACACGAAGCCTGAGAAATGGGTGAAAGCATGTCCGGGTAGAATCTGACATTCCAGGTTCTAAACCAGAGTGCCTTTGGGCACACTAATGAATCACTGAAGAGGATCGAGGGGCTCATCTTGAGAGTGGCCTATTTGAAAATATGAGTATAGAACAAGGGGATGGAGAACTTTTAGGGGAATGAGGTAAATGACATGGTTGTTACAAGACCCGATGTGAATGAGTACATAATCCCGCACCACACTGTACAACCCTATATGAGAACTTGGGTCGAGGGATCCAAAAGGCTAAGGGGCCTGAGGTTGGGCTTTAGACAGAAAGTCCTGGCCAGCTTACAATTTAACTTCTTGCAATGAGGATGAAGAAAGGGGTAAGTTACCCCAAACAATGGAGGTGTACAATGCGGTGAGTAACCCAACGTGAATGGGGACATAATCCCATACCACACCGTACAATCCTGTAAGAGTTAAGACTTGGTCCATGGCCTGGGATTGGGCCATCGATAGAATGTTGTGGCCAGATTATAGTTTAACATCTTGCAATGGGGATGAAGGTGATCTTAGTTTAGGGTCATAGATCTCAGATCGTATATGCCTAGTTTAATGTCATATGTGTGGGATATAAAGGGAGAAACATCGTTCTTATGGAAGGCCACCAAGAAATAACAATTATTTAAGAAAACTATTGACTAGGTTTGCAACATAGTATCCGCCCTCACGTGACCAGAGTTTAGGGCAAGCAATTGAGTGTCAACGGTTGACCATATTCTCAACACGGGACTCGTATCAGTTTTCCTCCTGCAATCCTCAAGTGAGTTAGACCATAATGGTAGAAAATCCCCTAGGCTATGCTTCCATGCCATTCGGGGGACCTTCTGGATATGGAGGTTGACGGGAACCCAAATGATGGGGCACACGAAGCATGGTAGGGCCTGTCCTCATGGGATGAATAATAAATGCAGGGAGGGATGTCTCAAGGGAATATGTGTGGCATGGAGAAATAGCCCGATGTGAATAAGGACATGATTCCACACCACACCACACAATCCTAAATGAAAACTTTGGCCAGGGGCCTAAGGATGGGCGTCCCAGACAACTGTAGCCATATGACCTCTTGTGTGGTTACCACCTCATCATAACACCTAATCCCTTGTGTTCAGTGCTCGGTGTGGCAAAAAAGGAGCCAGACTCGACCTTTTCCCCATAAGGGTCTGATAACTAGCATCATCCGAACGGAATTCACCTCTTGGAGATACAATAGGGCATAATTAACCACTACACTCAATGTTTCGGACATCTTGGGGTGGCTCTAATGACAATGTATAGCTCTTCACCGTATTCGAAACACATCGTCGTTGTAGTGACCTAAAATGGGAATAACAAATGAGCATTGTTCGCTTACCAAAATCACAACGAGGGACTTCTATCATTTTTTTCTCAACATCCTTGAGGGCATTGGCCCGAAGTGGTCGGAGAGACCTTTGGTCTAGCGTCCCTACCTTTTGGGGGCCCTTTTGGATGAGAAAGATGATGGAGTCCCAATCAAAGGATTGTATAATGCATAGATGTGCCCATATGTGAAAGAGGAAGACATCTCTAGGGAGTGGGATGTATGGCGGGATCGAGATAAGCTCGACGTGAAGGGGGAAATACTTGCACCATACCATTTGTCTTCATCCGAGGGGAGATTCTAGCATTTGGGCTGGGCTAAAAAGCAAAATTTCCAAGTGTTCCTACATATCCCATGCAGATGGGAACCAATCCACATGTAGTTCTAAAGGACAATGAATTTTAACATCGTGCGGTGAGGATGATGAACAATTTAACATCATGCGGGATGAAGAAGTTTAGGGTTGTGTAGGAACTGACAGTTTAAGGTCATGTAGGACCAAACAGTTTAGGGTTATGCAAGACCGTATATAGTTTAAGGTCATGTAGGACCATATTTTTTGGGGTCATGTGGGACCCCTCAACTCAAGAAAAATATTTCCTGAGTAACTTGGCATTGGTGGGAGGCATTATACACTCACTATCCATGGTCACCAGTGAGTATGCACAATTGGGGTAAACCTTGTGAACAACAAAAGGTCCCTCCCATTTGGGCTCCAACTTTGGCGGTTTCCTACCAGGTATCATTGGTATCCTGAGGGCCAATACTAGATCACCTAATAGGAAAGAGAGGTGGTGGGCTCTCTTGTTGAAGGCTATGGCCAACTTGTTATGGTGTCTTTCCAAGTTGTTCTGGGCATGAAGCCTATTCTCATCAAGTGCTTCCAATTGAGTAAAATGAATTTCAGCTACCTTATCTGGTGACTACTAGTCATAGATCACTGTGTAGAATTACGAGTCATCATCCGATAAGCCCAGAGGGCATTGGGGAGCTTGTCCAGCCAACTCTTCTTGTTTGGACCAACCATTTTCTGCAAAATGTTAGAGAGGGTCTTGTAGAACACCTCGATCTACCCATTTTCATGCATGTGGTAGTGGGAGGTATGGTTAGAATGGATGTTGTAATTGGCATACAACTTCTTCAACTTGGCCACCCAGAATTTGGTGCCACTATCAGTGAGGATTTCATGAGGGACTCCAAATCAATAGATGATATTGGATCTCATGAAGTCAACAATGGAATAGGTCTTGACCTCCTTGAGTTGAACTACCTCGGCCCACTTGGAAAAGAAATCCGTAGTGGTCAGGATGAACCAACACTGGAAAGATATTACCGGTGGATATGGTCCCACAACATCTAGTCCCTAGACAACAAAGGGACAAGAGTACTTGGTAGTGTGGAGAGGCTCTGGTGACCGATGCATGAAGTTGGAATGAACTTGGAATGCCTGAAATCTCTTGGAAAACTCGTTGTAATCATGGATAATGGTGGGCCAATAGTACCCCAGTCTCTGGATCTGGTGAGATAGCTTTTTCCTAGTCTGATGAGCCCTACAGGAATCGGCGTGATCCTCTTGCATGATCTAAGAAATCTAAACACCTTGGATGCAACCAAGGAGAACACCATAAAACCTACACTTGTAGAGGATTTGCTCAAGACTAGGACCACTCTGAAGGGTAAACTGTAGCACACGACGTTGGATTTTCTAACGCTCGGCCTGATTAGCTGGGAGGTAACCCTTTTGGAGATTCTCGACAAAGGGGGCTCTCTAGTCTGGAGTCACTTCAACCACTGCATCTGAGGGACCTGGGGGTCATGACGTGGAGGCTCCGGTGGTAATATGGATCACCTGTAGACCATAGTCACCACCTTGGTTGACAAGAGCAATGAATATTCTATGCACCATGTGGATAATCAGATCATCTTATCCGGGTTCTACAAGTGATACAGCCAGTCAGCCAGGGAATCAACTTAACCGTTCTGAGATCGAGGGACATGAGTAACATCTTGCTGAGATGGGAACTGGGCCATTAGTTGGATAGTGCACTCCAACAATGGTACGAGCCTTGGCTTTCTGAAGACATAGTCAACGTTGATATGCTTGATGACTAGTTCAAAATTCCCTTTCCCATGAAAATGGGGCACATTAATCCCAAGGGCCAGCTTGAGGCTGGTGATAAGAGCCTGATACTCTGCCTCATTATTGGTACAACCTTCTAACAATAGGAATGAGTATGGCAGAATGGCTAGTGCTGTGGTAATAAAGACAACACCCAAGCCTACCCTATTGAATCTGGGATCATTGAGCCTCATGCCGGTGGGGCTTCGGGAAGCACCATCGAAGTTCATCTACCAGCAATACACGACTTGGTCTACTGATAGTATCGCCTCATTGGGGAAATCAAGATCCATGGGACAGTTAGTAAGAGCAGGATGGGTAGCAAGGAAGTCTTCCAATGCTTGCCCCTTAATTTATTTCTGAGGGACAAACCTGATGTCGAACTTCTAGAGGATTACCGCCCACTATGCTAGACGTCCTGTTAACATGGGGTGGTTCAAAATGTACTTTAGCGGGTCTATCCGAGACACCATCTATACCTCATGGTGCTGTAAGTAGTGTCACAATTTTTTCACTACGAATACCAGCGCATGGTAGCTATTTTCGATGGGGGAGTATCTGATCATCGTATCGAGGAGCATGTGGATGAGGCAGTAAAGGCTATTTTCTATCCCCTCATTTTTATTATGGGTTAGAAGGGAACCAAGAAATTATTACAGGGTAGTCACATAAAGGATCAGTGGTTTTCTAGAGACGGGTGGCATCAATACCAGAGGTTGGAGTAGATACTACTTGATTTCCTCAAATGTGGTCTGGCACTCTTTGTCCCATTCAAAGGCAATGCCTTTCTTCATGATCCAGGAAAAGGGATTACACTTTACGGACAGATTCTCAATGAATCAGAATACCTAGGATAAGTGGCCTTGAAATACTCAAAGATCCTGAATATTTCCCAAGGGAGGCATCTGGCTGATGGCCTTGATCTTCTATGGGTCGATCTCGATGCCCTGGTACCTGACAACAAAGACGAGGAACTTTACAGAGGTGACCCCGAAGGCACATTTCAATGGGTTCATCTTCAGGGGGAGAGAACGGAGGAATCCAAACACTTTCTAAATGTATTTGAGAAGGTCCTAATGCTGGTGATATTTTACCAGCAGATCATCCACATAACATTCCACCAATGTCCCATGTATCAGCTTGAATATGAGATTCGTGGCCCGCTGATAGGTGGAACCTGCATTCTTCAGGCTGAAGGTCATGACTTGGTAACAAAAATTACCTTTTGGTTCCCTGAAAGTTGTTGAATCCTCATCCTCAGGGGCCATTCAGATCTGGTTATATCTAGAGTAACCATCCATGAAGGAGAGGGCATGGAACCTAGCCATAACATCAATAAAAAATTATGTCATAGGAAGGGGAAAATCATCATTCATATTGCGATGGTTATGATCTCGGAATTCGATGCAGTTTCTGATATTCCCATTCGTTTTCATGACTGGAACTATGTTGGATATCAACTTGGGGATACTCGACCTCCTTGATGAAGTTAGCTCTGATGAGCATATCAACTTCAGCCGTGAACATGGTACCGTGAGAAGGGTGCATATTTCTAGCAGGCTGCTTGAACCCATGATGATTTTTCAAGAGACTAAGGCGGTAGACGACTACCTAAGGATCTAGCCCTGGAATATCATCATATCTCTAGGAGAATACATCAAGATGTTTCATTAAGAAGTCTATGTACTGATGTTGCTCCTCGAGGGACATGGAAAAACTGATCAACATGGGTCTCAGATCTTCCTTGCTACTGAGGTTTAGCTGTACCAGTTCTTCGACCGTGGTAGAGACGCCCACTTCAATGGAGGGGGGAGCATACTCCAAATACACTTCTTCAATTGCAGAGGAGGGATCTATAGCGGGAGGAGCTTCCTCTGGGTTAACACCCTCTTGTGAGAGGTTGGTACTAGCCTGGGTGGTAGTGGATAGTACATCATGAGATTAACGTGCTGCCGAAACCATAGGAATTAAGACTATCGATCTGATATCGTCTGGTCTTTGGCCCAAGATGCCATGCTTGATGATGTCTAAGCAGTAGTTTCACATTGTCTTGAGCCTTTTGATTCCAACTCGAAGAAACAGGCAATTATGACGTATCACCTTTTCAATGGGACAGACATCTCAATACATTATGGGAGTAGGGGGCTCAGGGATCATCGAGGCTTGATTCGTATAAGAATATGAAGTGATCTCACAAAATTGCTGGGACCTAATAATATGATTCCCCATGTGACAAAGACAACAAAACATTAACCCATATTGGGGGTCCTGTCCTCCAATCGATAGATCAGGAAGACATAGGCATCATCTAGACCTTCCCTAGGGTCAGTTGCAACCGCAACATGCTCGACCTCACTGGCCTGAATCTTCTTATATTTTCTCTTGTAATAGTCTACATCT
Source organism: Viscum album (assembly GCA_963277665.1). Classification (NCBI taxonomy): domain Eukaryota; kingdom Viridiplantae; phylum Streptophyta; class Magnoliopsida; order Santalales; family Viscaceae; genus Viscum; species Viscum album. The sequence continues at coordinate 705,304,624 of OY728121.1, read as the reverse complement.
AGGTAGCAGGATTCAAAAGAGGCAAAGGGAGGCTCATCACCATGGAGCATTCCCACTCGACCATTGAGAGAGTACTTGAGGAACTGGTGATATGATGAGGGAACCGCTGTGTGTAGGTGGAGCCATAGTCTGCCCATCAATGAATTGTACGCAGTGACCTCGGAGACAACCATAAACTCGGTACTAAAAACTAGGACACCGAAATGGGTAATCAAATGAATCTTGCAGACCAGGTTCTACTCTGTCCTATCTTATCCATGGATCTTTAGGTTAGACGGTGTTAAGTCATCCTCGGATAACCCCAGCTTCCGCAGTGTCCGTTTTTGGATAAGGTTAATCCCGGAGACGGTGTCAACAAGATAGCGGCGAAACTCCACACCATTAAATTGGTCGGTGATGTACAGTGGGTGAATGTTCCCCTGTATGGGAGAACCTTCATCTTTTATGGAGAATGAGATAATGTCCTGGAAGTCAGTATTCTCTATCGCTTCCGCATGAAAGGCCTCGACAACTTCCACCTCCATCTCAAACTGGAAGGGGATTCTTAAAGCCTCAGTGAGATCATAACTCATATATGATGAGAGAAGATGGGCCTAGAGGATAGAAAGCCTTTATGGGATGCTGGTAAGGTGCTTGAGAACATCATATTTCCACACCAAGCGTGAACTACTGCTTGCAGGAGGTCGCTCTATGACAGGAGGCATGTCTGGCCTTTCCAAATGGACCGATGGCTGATTGGTGGGGGGAATGTCCCTCTGTTCAGTAGTCGAAGCTTGCAGAGTTACTAATAAATGGGGGCCAGCTGGCTGAGACTGGTGCACAGTGGGGAGTGGCTGATCACGACAAGTTTTGAGTGGCTTTTCCTGACCCAGTAGCACAAACGGTGGTGGAGGCGAGCCTGATGACACCAGAAAAGGAGGCTGCGCATTCTGAGATCTATGATGAGTCTACTATCTGGTCTTAGTAGTTTGCACGACCTGGCTAGAGGTTCTAAATTATTTTCCTCTACAACCCATCTAACCATGGATCCGCCGATGCTTACGTTGGGTAGGGACGTTAGGGAGATTCGCCTGGCGCTCCCCGTCGTCGGGAGTCAGGAAGTGGTTTACTTGCTCCAAGATGTTAACCGAAGCACAAATTTTACTGTCACTAGAAGAGTCATCCACTACTGGGTGGATTATAGGAGGAATCACCATTTCTATGGGCATGAAGTCACCGAGAGTATGAGACAACGATGACATTGGTGGGGCGTTTTGCTTTCCCTTGCGTCGTCGATGCTTGCTCTTCTAAGAAGCGGCTGGCTGAGATGATGATGCAGAAGTGGTGGATGCAGCTTCTGAAGGCTCTGGATGATTTACGCATGCACATATGATACCATGGGAATGAGAGACCATTTTGAGAGCCATCCAGTAGTCATACTTCTGAGACTCTTGGTTAGAAACCTACTGCCACTCACCCTCACTGTCGTTGCTATTGTATGGCCTTGCGACGATGCATGCCACTTATGCCGGGGCCAGGTTCCACATGACTATGTTGTTATTGATCTAGTCATGATGCTAGATTTCGAACACATAGCACTACATGAGAGTGTTTTCTAGGATCTAGAGATAGGGGTAGTAGTTGAGGGCGATCAGTGAGGTGTGCCTCTTCTGGACTTATTCACTCAGGCAAAGGGACAATCCCCTATTCAAAGGCACTTAGAAAATAGTCGGGGACCGGATTCTCATTGAACGAGTAGGTTCAGTTCCTTCTATCCAGAAAGGGGGCCCTAAGAGACTGATTTGGATGAGGATCTAGAGGATCCTATCAAGGAGGGGGAGCTTGATTGTCCCACCTAGGTGGTGGAAGTGCATTACGTTAGGGAAACTACCAGTTTCGAGGAGGCCACTACTGGGCTAGATCTAGTACCTGTGGTGGAGTTCCTCTACGAGGTTGCATAGGAGTCTCCACTGGTAAAAAATATAGCAATCTGGGGGCCTCTATTTGGTCCACCATGGCGGTCTCGAATCTAGAAGCCCTCCTTGCGGGAATTACAGGGGGAAACGGATGTGCCTGACCGACCTATTGCAGGGCTTATTCCAGCTATTAGGTCTTATCAAAGAAGTCTCAGAATCCTCCAGGGTATTTCTGGGTGATCAGAAAGGGAATCAGTTATGTCTTACCATTTCCCACACACATCACCAGTAATTTCTCCCGAGTCAGTGGCATGTCAAAGGAGTATGTAAGTCATTTCCACTGGGAAATAAGGTCAGTGACACACTCATCAGGCATCTATTTGCACTTGAAGAGTTCTGTGATTCTTTTCTTCCATGTGGTGGAGCTGAACTGGTAAAGGAATTGCCTCCGGAGGTCCCCCCAGCTGGTTACCAATCTGATGGGGAGTTGGTTGTACCAGAAAAACGCAGGCCCCTCCAATGTCTGCATAAAACATCGGAGCTTGGTGGCCTCTTGTTGCACTGTAGTCCCTAACATGGGCCCACACTTTGAGGCGAAGTGGGCTAGATGATGTGGTGGGTCCCTTGTCCTATTGAAGGGGGAAAAGGTGGGATTCCTGAATCCAAGAGGTGCCAGCATATCATCCACCCATGCTGGATATGTCATGCCATCAGGTGAGATTTTCACCCATCACGTCTATAATGCCTCTAGGCGAGCAGTGAGTGCCTCCATTGGATCATCTGGGATGGGGTCTCTTTCTTGATAAGGATCACTAGCCATGAGTGCATTGGCGGGTTCATCAACATGGTATGTAGGCCCATTGGCTCGTGGAGTAGCTGGTGGCATGACCCGCATGGTGGCTGGGGGAGCCCGATCCGGGTCCCTTGGATTGTCGCGTCGTTTGGGAGGGTTTGGTGAGACATACCGCACCTTCTTGCCTTAAGTATCGACTTCAACCCTATTCGCAGGAGCAGCATTTTCAGGGTTACCTGGTGGCAGATCACCAAGGGGATGTTATTCCTACCCTTGTTGTACTGGTCTAGGATTGCCGAAGTCTCGTCGTCGCTCTCCAACACATTCATCTAGGAGGTCATCGACCAACTTCTTCTTCTCGTCATGTTGTTGGCACAATGTGTCCTTCCTAGGGTCCTCATCTATCTTCTGCACTGAGGTGGATGGGTTGGAGTGTTTGGCAGCTCCGACATGCTCTTTACCATTAAAGGAATTCTGGCGGAGTACTAATTCCTCGGTCAGCACAGGGAGACCCAGTAAATTCCTATGCTAGAAATTAACTCTTCCCTATGGGTCCAGTAGTTGTGGAATTCCCTCAGGGGTTAAGTCCCCATCAAGAAGCTCTAGCTCATCCTCCTCATTCACTTTGTCAATCATGTTGACCATGGCCCTTCCTGGGGGCATATCCTCGATATCGCCTAGCGATTCGGGCTTTCGCCAGATAGGATTGAACTGGAGGGAAGAATACTTCCCCAGCCACAAATTTGTGCATGGGGGGAATCCTCCTTGATAACCTTGTGGAATACCTTGAAACTCTGAAAGAATTGTTTTTGGAGGGCCTTACAGCGGCCTGGCGACTCGGGGAACTGGGCCACCAGGAGTACAGCCAGATCAACTAGATGACATTGCACGCCGATGTCTTCAAAATGAACTTGGCTCCTGGGATAAACCACTCACTAATGATGAAGTAGGAAGTGCGTCTCCCAGAGGGTTTTGTGGAAACACTCAACTTCCTCGGGGGGGGGGGATTCCAATGTGTGAAAATTCAGTGGTACCACGAGCCAGAACATCTCGGGGAAGTGGTCCGCTATGAGGATATTCTATAAGATTCTCATATTGGATTCATGGTTTAGACCTTAATTACCCCACTCATAAACCATAGGCTTCTGAGGAATTGGCAGCGGCACTGAGGCAGACTGCTGGGGCGGCAGGATGGCTAGTGGAGAGTATGGTGAACAATCTGACTGGCTGCCGAATCTCGAGCTATCCTCCAAAGAGTGTAGAGGCCTGGCCGCTACATCACGATAAGACAAGATATAGTTCATGGCTCAGGGACTAGGGCTACTGGTGATAGTCCACAATGCTACTCACCTGCCATTAGTCCCCAAAATAGCACTCTATGATCTCTTGTCGAGGTAGAGGGTGATTTTGTTGAAAATGGTGGTGATTACACGAAAGTAACTTGTGGGGTTTCTATATTTTCATCCTCATAGATATACATGTGGTGGGATGAGGGAATCCGAAGGACCTCACATTTCGAGAGTACAAGGATGATGTGCCTTGTTCCTGCCCCGACCCTTGACTCAGATGAGCAGGGGAAGGGTTCCTGTGCGGAGTCATATTCAGCTTCAGAGTATGAGAAGTGGACTTGTTTGATCTCTCTCTGAACCTTCCCTGAATCCTTTTTATGGTGGCGATGACCCACCTTCCTTCCCCTGGATGGCTCTTCAGGACATTGCATATTTCTACATGAGGTCCATTGGCCGCACTGGTGTTGCGGCGGAGAGGGTTTCCTCCTGAGTAAGCCAGGGTGCGAGGAGCACCTGGATAGATGTCAAAGTAGATATGGGGAGGACCTATGTGGGAAGTGATGGAGCGGGTAGGACCTTAACTCGAGCATGTAGGAGCACATGTGGGACCCCCATGCTTGCTTCTTTCTTATGACATCTATATGAGGAGGGGCCTTGTACTGGTTGATCTGAAAATGGGTAGGAACTCCATGCTGTGGGTTGATAAAGTGAGGTTTTTCTTCACTTCTCTAGTCAATGAGGGGGGGGGGACCTTCTCCAGTAGTTGTGAAGACATGGGGAGGGCCCCCACATTGAAGAGTGACCGGATGCGCAATGTCACCATACCAATGGTCTGTGTCGGGAGGAATGACCCCATATCTAGTGTATTGGGAACAAGAGATACTTCTGTGCTGAGCGTCACTGTTGCGGGGAGGACCCTCATTTAGACCAAAGGTGGAACAGGGTAGACCTCCATGATGATCTTTGAAGTGGTGAAGATCCGCACTCTCTGTTGGAGAAGTACGGGGAGGACCTCCATACTGGGTGGCATCGCTGCGGGTTAGTCCGCGGTGGCCACTATCTGTGGTGACGATCAAGATAGTCAACCCAGCCTGCTTTTGGGGTAGTTGGGGCCTCGATATAGGTTGGGAGTATAAGTTCCCCTACTCAAATTATACAGGGAGTTGGTGGTATGCGTTAGCAGTGGATTAGGCCACAGTAGCTGCTGATGTTGATACCCCTTGGCGGGCGTCCTCTTCGGCTTGCGCCCAACACCAGCGTCGGGTTAGACGGACTAGAGTCAGTAGTGTAGGTGCATGGCTTACCTACTCCTCGTCCAGTAAGACTGGGCGGTGGTGCAGGCGCGGTCGGGTCAAAGCCCTCGCTAGGATCCCCTGGAATGGGACTTTGACCAGGCTGGCCCGGACATCACCTACCTCATCGACGTAGGGTAGGGAGTCATCGAAGCATTCCATGGAGAGGCTCCCGAAATGGTTATATGTCAGTGTGGGGAGCAGCGGATCCCTGCACGACCCTCATGGGTGATGTTGACAATGAGGCGCAGACACCTCCAAATCTAGGTGGGCCATATCCCTCGTAAGGATGATCCCCTCATCCTCATTACAACGCACGAGGTCATTGATTACCCTCCACTGAATAACCTTTTATAGGGAGATGGGGCATGGGATACACATGGACATGGGTGTAGAGGCCGTTGCGGAAGAGGAGGAGCCGCGCGGGACTGCCGCATTGGCACTGCCCCTACCCCTGCAATGGTGGGCACGCGGTGATTGCATTCTGAGTGCAGTAACAAGATTCTTGAAGAGCAGGGAGACTAACTTATCACTGCTGAAAGAAAAAGGAACTTATGACCAATGCCCCAGAGCCATCCCATATTCCATGACCAGTAAGAGGGGTCCATGCTAACAACATCACAGAACGAGATGTCCAAGATTTTACTACCCCAACTTCTGGTGAGTTTCACACTAGACCTGCTATTTTCATGACAAGACACGGTGCTGGATACCTAGATCTGGTGACATTCTAGTCCATTTATTCCTTGAATGCTACTAATCTCCATATCGAGGAGAAGACTGTCATGTCGGGTTCACTATTTATACTTCTGATGGTTTTTCCATGGTGTGTGCGTGTCCGTCAGCTTGTGGATGAATGGTGCAGTTTTGGTTCCCCGATTTCCCACATTCCAAATCCGGGAGACATCTGTCGCTTGTTTAGGGACATTAGCTCCTTGATCGAAATTGGATGATGGGATTTCGGATCCCCCTTCTATGGATTATTCTTCAGAACTCGTTACCTAGTCCGAATCTCCCTCAATGATTTAATATGTTGTTCATTAAACTCTTCTCAGTGCCATTTCTTCCTAGATGCCGGTTAGTTACGCTGCTTTTTTCAGGAAATTACAAGGGTTCAAGTCAGGGCCACAACCTTTGGTCATGATAGTTGTCACATTGGGAATCTATGGAATGTATGGGAATTGGAACACTGGTGTGTTTGTCTTTTTTCCCTTATTATAGGGCTTCTCGAGGGCGCGGAAGCCCGAGGCAGCCCGCGCCGAATGCAAGGAATTATATTCCATAGGCATGCCTCTGATGTTTTCATCTGCTTCTCATGTTTACCATAGGGAATGCTGCATGTTTAACATCTAGAAGAGATGGACTGGACTGATCAGAACACTGACTAGAGTGGATCAGATGAGTGTAACCCCTGGGGGATACACTGATATAGGTGGGTTGACATAACCGCACCAGGACGTGGTGGACCGGGTAATAATCAAGATGGATGATTGGGTGCTGAGTGAAATGGGTGGTGAATAGGATAGAACCACGGTGAGGACCACAATAATGTTGGGATTGAGTCTCTGGTAGGCTTCCTACATATCCTCATGGAAGGGAATCAAAGTCTATGTAGTAAAGGAGGGCGATGAGACACCTAAGGAGGCAGCCCATGAGAATGGATGCGTGGATGGGAACGAGAGGAAGTTGAATCTCTGTTTTGGTCCATGACCTTCCCAAGACACATAGGCTCGAGGGAAAGGTCAGGAAATGAGCTCGAATTGGGGTGTACACATAGGAAAATAACCCGATGATGTGTATGGGGCTTATGTGTGGTTAGCAGCCCAGGTTGGTCTGAAGCCACTAGGATGGACCAAACATGTGGGTCCCATTGAAGGGGATTACAACATATTTCCGCGGAATAGGGGATGCATTAGCTTACTGCTAATCGGGATACAATGGATTACTACTGATTGGGGGACACAATGTCTTACCGCTGCATGGGGTTTACAGTTTAATGCCATGAGGGACGAAGGTGAACCGATTTGAATAAGGACCTGGGGTCCATATTGAAGGTGTCGGAGAACCAACGTGAAGGGGGGGGGGGGGGGGGTGTTGGAATGATCAGGTGTTGGGCTTGAACCTCAGGGAGTCTTCATACGTACCTTGCCTTATCAAGGATCAAAGTCCACGTAGTTCAGAATGCGGTCTTGGTGCACCGACGTGAAGATGGTCGGGATGAACGGTTTTTGGGATTGAACCTCATGGAGGCTTCCTACGTACCTTTCATTGGGAGGATCAAAGTCCACATAGTTCGAAAGTAGAGCTTGGAGACCTGATGTGAGAATGGTCAGGGCCAATATATGGTGGTGGGCTTGAACCTCAAGGAGGCCTCCTGCGTACCTTTCCTTGGCAAGGATCAAAGACCATGTAGAATAGGTTGTGTTGGGGCTTATACTCTAGGATACCCAAAGAGGATGTCATGGCTGATTCGTACTATAATCCCACATGAGTCTTGTTCGGTGTGAGAAACAAGAGGTAGCAGAGACCTGCCGATCACATTGTGAAAGGTGCATCTGTGGGAAGTGGAGTAAGGCTTTTGTGTATTTAGCGGCCAAATAGGAAACAAGGAATTATGAATGGTTATCAGCCTAGGAATATAGGGATTAGTACTTACTTCAGGGTGGAGTCCCAATGGTGACAAAGCCCAATGGGAGAGGGATTTGGAACTGAAGAAAGGAGGGGTAGGGTTGCTACCTCCTGCAAGAAAAGATAAGGGATTACACCGAGATGGTTTACCTTTACCTACATATGATGAATGGGGGGAAGTCATGAATTGACGTCATGTGCTGAGGATGATAATGCTTGAATGTTTAACGTTCTGCAGCTTGGACGAAGTGGGTTTACTCTGCACCCCTAGGACTTACATAACTGGTACCCTCTACACCTTGGTAAAGGGAATGCACTAGCAATGCCATGGTGGGGGGGGGGGGTGTCATTGGGTGATCCTATTGGGGGTCCACGTTAGCGTGGATATGCGGAGAAGAAATAGTTGTTAGCGTGCCTATGCAAAGAAGGATGAGGCGAAGCAACACAATGTGGAATACTTCCAAAGGGACTCTGAAGTTACCTCATACAAGCCTAGAAGGTCGTACGGGAAAACAGTGTGTGACGTAGATGTTTAGGGAATAAGAGGTGCTAGAAAATGATGTCTGGGATAGGGACATCAAACTCATGTGGAATAGCACACCCGGGGAGGATGGGTTGTGCACCAGGAAAAAGACCGGGATGAGGGGTCCCAGAGGATTGCACGCAATTGAGGAGGTTTACGCACAATTGAAGCGATTGCATGGAAACGACTGGGATGACACCAAATTGGAGGGTTGGCACATAAAAGTGGAGTCTAGTTTTTTACTGCAACTAGATGGAATTGCACGCAAGGATTGGGGGTTGCATGCAATGGGAAGGTATTTCACGAAATTGGAAGGGATTACGTGCAAGGAGTGGGGTGCGCGCAATTGGACGGGCTGTGAAAAAATGGAAGGGATTGCACACAAGGGGCGGGAGTCAATGATATTTGGATTTGGGTTAAGAAAAAGGGGTCCTATGTGAAGGGAGAACCTTGGTAGACCTAGCATGAAAAATCCAGTACCTGAGAGCCATGTTTTGCATGGACGAGAGGTGAATTTCGCACTAGAGAGGTAGTTCAGATTCTTCATCTGTTCAAAGTCAAAAGGGATACCTTCTATTTATAGGCACCCGAGGTAGGTGGATCCGTGAAAAAAAATGGGTCCGCATGAAATTTTGCGCGCTGATGTCAGCAGCGTGAAAATTCAACTGTATGGGGCGGTTGTGTGAAAATTTCCACTCCCACGGTCGGGGCACAGAATATTTCCGCCCTCACGCAGAAAACATTCATGGATCTTGTGGTTTTTTGTCTGATAGAATTTTTTTTCGTGAAACTTTGAATTTTTTTCACACGCCCCTTTGGGCCCCCCAGAATGGATCACCCGGTCCAAATATGGATTCTCTTTGTCGCGATGATACCTCCTTTATCCCTTTGAGTGTTTTAGACGTCTACAATAATTAAGAAAATGATATTATGAAAATAAAACTTTATTTTTCATTTTGGTAAGAAATATGTGTTCTTTAAAAACCATGTTTTATAAAAAGGTTTTCAAAAATATTTTACTTTTATCCTAGGATGTTTAGAGGAAATTTTTACCCCTGTGTTACCCTTTATTAAAATAATTTATAAAAGGAATTATCTTTTTGTTTTCTAAACAAGAAACATTTAAAAACATTTACGGTGTAAAAGGAATGTTCGAAACATATAGACTTACCCACATAATGACCATAATATCCTTGAAAATTTATCAGTAAGTTGAAAATGTTTTATTAATTAATTTTTTTTCCAAAATTCATAATTTTTTTTCACTTTAAAAATATTTTCAAGGAAAAAGGGTTTTCAAAAAAAAAATTGTTTCAAAAGTGTTTTAAATTATTTTCAAATATTCATTTCTATGTTTTAAAAAGTCTGTTTTCATAGAAAATGATTTCAATTATTCAAAATATTATTTTATGTATTTTCATTTTACTTTAAAGGAATAAGGTTTTAAAAATGTTTTCATGATTTCTTTATAAGTTTTAAAAGTGTTATAAATGAAGTGGTTTTCAAAACATTTTAAAGGATTATTTATTAGTATAAAATGTGTTTTCAATGAAATGGGTTTTAAAACATTCTAATGATTTTGGTTTATTTTTTCAAATTTTTTTCAAAGAATATTATTTTTGAAGGGTAATTTGTTTTAAAAAGAATTTTTTCAAAGAATAAAGGATATTTTTTTAAAGAAAGGTTTTTAAATGTTATTTCCAAATTAGTTTTTATCTAAGATGAAATCTGTTGGTATTACTCATGCCTTTCTAGGGAAATGATACAAGGGTTCCATTCATATGATTTCAATGAATGGTCTATGTATTGATTGAATTATTAATATGAAACCCATCTCTTTTTAATGGGTTATATTATTATAAAACCCACTTCATTTCATGGGTTATTATTCTTATGGAATGATTATGAAACCAATCCATTTTACACAAGTTATGTTATGATTACATTTTTATGAAACCCATTTAATTTCATGGGTTAGGATTTAACTATTTTTGATCATAGGGAACATGTATGTTTTATCAAAATATGAGATGTATAGGACCTATATCTCCCTCCAATGCATTGGGTAATTATAAATTATTTATTAGCTCAAAGGTTACACATGTTGTAGCCGAAACTCGAAAACAAGAAGGTACAGAAGTTATGGACCAGTCCAAAAAAATAAGTTGGTACATGGGTTATAGCACAAGATTTATAGTAATAGGGTAAACAGGTTGTACCCCAATCCCAAAAATATGAGGGTACACAAATTGTTAGCCCAATACCAAAAGAGTTCCATGGGTGATTATCCCAATACTAACAAGATACGAAGGTATTGGTAGGTTTCCTTGACCTAATATTTTCTATGATTATGTATATACCACAAATTCCTTATCTTACTCCTATGTTATCCTTTCATGTATTATTCTCTTGATTCCCTTATGATTCAAGACTTATCAACTTTTAATATTTATGCCTTGATTCATGTTTATGATTGTTGATATGCATGGTATGATATTTTAATGTTGTGATCTCGTTCTCATAACTTTATGCTCATATTTATGCTTACATATCTCTGTTGTTTACCCTTATTGAGAATATGAGATCACCCTTTCTTTTTTTTCCATCCCACATTTATGAAGGTATATTTTATGTATGAGGTTCCAGAGAGGGGTTCTAGTCGTGGATAACATAGTGGGAGAAAATGTATTTCATTCATGTACTAGAGTTTACATTTCCATGTTTGCAACATCGTAGAAATTTCTAAGTAATTAATAAATTAATTGTAATAAATAATTCTATGAAAAAACATTTATAAATCTAAGTGATATTATTTAATTAGAATATATATTTTTTTTTGATTTTAATTACTTTTAAAAAAAATCACCATTATTATACATGATAAAATATTAAATTACGCTTTTATAAAAAAATAGTTTCAAAACTTCTATTATAATATTGTTATATTAATTATTAATAAAAAAGAATTTATTTTAATTCTATATTCAAAATTATAAACAAATACCAATTTTATAAACATGATATTATTTTAAATAATTAATTTACTTATTTTAATATAATAAATCAATTTAATTACTAAACTGTTTTCTTGGTTAATAAATAATTTTATAATATATATATATATATTATTTTATCTTTTAACCATGAAATAATACTTTTTTGAAAAATATATTATATTAATTATAATATAATATTAGAAATTGGTTTATAACTTATAAATACTAAAATTTATATAAATTAATTATAATAAGTAATTTTAAACAAAACTTATATTAAATTGTAACTAAATATATTTTTTAATTTAATGATTGTTTGTTTTTTTAAATATATATATATATATATGATTTATAAATAATAATAATTAATATTAAAGATTATTCATATTATTAAAAATAAAATACGAATACATTAGGTATTTAAATATATTATTTCTATTAATTATTATTTTATTATAAAATATAGAATAACAATAAAGCAAAAAAAAATGAATTAAACAAATGGATTTTCTAGGGTGTCATATTCATCCAATGACCCAGTACCAACTATTCACTGTCATCCACCAGAGAACCTCCCCAATAGTCACCAACAACTATCACTCTCGCATGCAGTCACACAAATATCTTCATTAGTTGCCTTCATCTACCACTGCCTCACCACTTTCTGAGCTGCATCTCTAGGGGACCACGATGTCACCCGACCAGCATCGATCGACTAGACAAGCACTAAATAACACCGTAGACCCTGACATCAAGGTCAATTTCAATGCCTGGAAATGGAGGATCATGTAAGTCAAGACTTTCTCTTAGTGTTTACTCGAACCCTATTCGTTATCTACAACTTTGGAAGTTATTTTTTCCATACATGGAAAGAAATATAAAATGAGAATAAAAATGAATATCCATATATGTGGTTGTATCTCTTTTATGGGTATTTGTTTTATTTAATTTATTTATTATTTTAAAAAACTTAGATTCTCTTAGAAGATCAATCCAAATAGAGTTTTTATAAATAAATGCGCCAGATGGAGGGAGAACCCCTCCACCCTCATTAGAAGACTCTAACCAAACCTTTACCTTGGTCAAAGTTCACTAGTTTGGTAGAAGATTCCCTCCCCACTTCAGTTTTCAGAACAAGTAATGAGTTTAATTTATTTTTATCAGTTGACATTTAAATTAAATATATATATATGCATATATTTATATATATGGATATATTAAACAATATATCTATCTTTGTTTATTGGTTTTAAGAATTATTAGGTGTTTAATCATTTATTTTCAAATCTATATGCAAGGGATTAATTTTTTTAATCTAACATTTTGTGTTTGATATATATATATATATAAAAATTTATATTTATAATATATTGTATTGATATAAATTTTATTTTCAAAATCATCATTTTATGGTCTGTAAGGAATTAATTTATAAATCTTTCATGTTTATGGTTTAAATAAGGGTTTTATGTTGATTTTATAAATTTATTTATTTATATAAATGTATGTTTATGTATAATTATACAATCAATCATTATGATGAAAACATGTTAGAATTTTCATGTCAACTAAATAAAACAGAATCTTTATTTTATTTCTAGACATTAATTTAAACCCTTATAAGAATAATAGAACATAATCAAATGAATTAATATTTTAAAGAATCATATCATTACCTATTTATATATTCTGAAAAATATAAAAACATTATTTTGATATTTTTTCTTCAAATTAATTACTTCAAATTGTTTAATTAAAATGGTTTATTTTAAATCTCTTTTTGAAAAGTGTTTAGTTTAATTTGTTTCATTCATAAATGAAATATACATGGGAGAAGATAAAAATTTTATAGTAATAATTTTATGTTTATTATATATATATTATTGATAAATGTTATCATTTTATCTGTTAATTCAAAATAAAACCTATTATTTCATTTTTAAAAATGACTATGAACATCCATGTATGACATTAATAAATTAGATATATCCATCATATAAGTTATCATTGATAGTTCATGAATTCTTTTAAGTATTCATCCATTTTATAATTCATTTATATTTATGATTTTTAAATAAGAAAATTTGTTTGAAAGCATGGATTTATCCTAAATATATTTTTTGAAATTCTCAAAAAATGTTAATGGTATGTTATGAAGTATGCATGATTATTTTCTTTTGAAGATAATAATTTATGTATGCATCATTTTTAATCGTTTTTTCTTTATTATTGAGAAAGGAAGGACCATTAAAATGTTTTCTTATAATTGGCACTAGAGTATCGAATGTGAAGTTATGGTTTGGGAGTGAACACATAAACTTAAGTGGACATTATCCCATATGAAATATAGCTTAGTGGATTTGTAATTTTTATCATGCCCTGCTAAGTATCATAATTAATCCTTAAAAAATTATTGTTTTAAAATGATTATATTCATGTAATTATTTCCAAATATTATTATTTTTTAAATTTACGGATTTCAAAATTATATTAACTTATTATTAATATTTTTCAATGTTTTGAAAATCTATTTCTATGTATTATTTATAACAAAAGTAATATTTTTAAATTATTTATAAAATATTTTAAAACCCCTTACTAGGGAAAATAAATGCTCACGCTATGTTTTAAATTTATTTTTTCATAGGTTTAGTGGATTTACTTTGTGATGCGTGTTTTCCTTATGGAGGGAGAGAACTTAAAGAATTTTTTTATTTTAGTTTATTTTGTATAGTTTTGTTACGATGTAAGACATGTATCTAATACTCCAAATGCTAGACCAAAAAAGTTCACCGTATGTATTAAATATTTTTTTTTCAGTTTCATTATATATATATATATATAAATACACATCATTTTATTTATTGAACCCAGAATCATGGGTTCGGATCATTATAATTGGTATTAAAGAAAGAATCTAGAAAAATTTGGAGGATGGATGTTTTCTAAAGTGGTAGAGTTTAAAAGTTGTGTAGTTTTAGTATTTCTTAGTTCTATAGAAGGAAATTCAGAATTTTATTAAGTCTGACAAATGAATTGTGATTGTGCAATTATTTTAAGTGCGAAATAATGTAACAACACAAAACTACTAAGTAATTAATAAATTTATTATAGAAAATAGTTATATGAAATAAATTTAATAAAATTAAGTGATTTTTTAATCAAAAGAAAATTTGTTTGTTTTTATTTTTATTATTTTCAAAAAAATATCACATTTATTATACATGATAAAATATTAAATTATTATTTTATAAAAAAATATTGTTTTCAAAACAACCGTTATAATATTGTTATGTAAATTATTAAGACAAACTATTTGAATTTAATTAAATATTCCAAATTATAAACAAATATCATTTTTATAGACATGATATTATTTTTAATAATTGAATAATTGTTTTAATATAATAATTTTATTTAATAACAAATTTTTTTGGTTAAAAAATAATTTTATAATATATATATATTATTATTTAATCATTTAACCATGAAATAATATTTTTAAAAATATATATTATACTAATTATAATCTAACACTTAAAATTGGGTTATAACTTATAAATACTTAAATTTATTTAAATTAATTATAATAAGTAATTTTAAACAGAACTTATATTAAATTATAACTAAATAAATATGTTTTTATTTAATGTTTATTTGTTTTTCAATATATATATATAGGCTTCATAATTAATAATAATTATTTTTAAATATTAATCATATTATTATAAATAAAATATGAAAACTTTTGGGTATTTGAATATATTATTTTGTTTAATTAATAATTTATTCTAAAAAATAAATGAATAATAAAAAAATAAATATATGAAAAAATGGATTTTCTGGGGTGTCTTCTTCCTCTAGTGACCCTATACTGATGCCTCTCTATTAACCACATGAGAAGCTACTCACTAGTCATTGGTGACCATCACCCTCACCTATAGTCACACAAACAACTTCATGAACAACCGTCATTAACCACTACCTCACCACCGTGAGAGGTGCATCTCTAGGAGACAAAAACATTGATAAACCAACAGTAGTCAACCACACACGCACTCTCTGATGCCGTAGAACATGACAACAAGGTAAATTTCAATTCTTAGAAATGAAGGATCAATTAAGTCAAGACCGGATCTAAGAGGTGACTCAAACCCTTTTCCTCATCTACAACATTGAAAATTATTTATTCCTTACCTGGAAACCAATATAAAATAGGAATAAAATTGAATATCCATATATGTGGTCATATCTATTCTATAGTCCTCTATTTATTTATTTATTTATTATTAAAATAAAGATAGATTATCTTGGAATCTCAATCCACATAGAATTTTTATATATAAATGTGTCAGACAGAGGGAGAACCCCTTCTCCCTCATTAGAAGACTTATACCAAACCTCTACATCCATCCAAGTTCACCAAGTAGGAAGAATATTTCTTCTCCACATCTGTTTTGAGAAAGAAGTAAGGGTTTAATTTATTTTTATCATTTTATGTTTAAGTTAAAGAGATATATATATGCGCATATATTTATATATGTATTCATATATTAAAAAAACCTATCTATCTATATTTATTTTTTTAATAATTAAAAGATGATTAATAGTTTATTTTCAAATCAATATGTAAGGGTATGAATTATTTTAATATAATATTTTATGTTTTATTTAATATATATATATATATATAACTATCTATTTATAATATATTGGATTAATGTAAATTTTATTTTCAAAGTCATCATTTTATAGTTCATAAGTAATTTTTTTTAATATTTCAAGTTTATAATTTTAAAAAGGGTTTTATATAGATTTAATAATTTTATATATTTATATAAATGCATGTTTAAAAATAATTATACACTGACACTTTATGATGAAAACATGTTAGGATTTTCAACTATGCTCAAAATATAGAATCATAATCTTATTTTAAACATTAATTTATACCCTTGTAAGAATAATTAGACATAATGAAAGGAATTAATGTCTTAATGAATCATCCCATAAGATATTTATTTATGATAAACACCAAAAAATGTTGTTTTTTTATTATTGCATCAAATTAATTACTTATTTTTTTACTTCAAATTGTTTACATTAAATTGCTTTCATAAAATTATTTATTTTAATTTGTTTCATTCATAAATGAAATCTCCATGGGAGAAGATAATAATTTTATGGGAATTATTTAAGTGTATTATATATATAAATGATAAATGTTATCATTTTATGTCCTAATTATAAATAAAACCTATTATTTCAGGTGTAAAAATAATTCTTCACATCCATGTATGTCATTCGTAAATTAGATATGGAAATTTCCTATGTCGTCATCAACATTTCATGCATTTTATTTAATATTCAAGCATTTTATTATGAATTTATATTTACTATTTTTAAATAATATGGGTTTTTTATAGACATGAATCTGTCCAAAATATGATATTCGAAATTGTCAAAAAATGTTAATGCCATGTTTTGATGTATGTTGGTTTATTTTATTTTAAATAAAATAGTTTATGTATGTTTCATTTTTATAAAATGTTGGGTTATTATTGAGAAATACAGGACCACTAAAATGTTTTATTAAAATTTTCACTAGAGTATCAATTGTTAAGTTATGGTATGGGAGTGAACCCATAAACTTATGAGGAAATTGTCCCATAAGAGATACAACTTAGTGGACTTACATTTTTTCTGATGGCCTACTAAGTATTGTAATTAATACTTAAAAAATTATGATTTTCAAATCGATAAATACAGAGAATTATTTAAAAATATTATTATTTTGGAAATTTATGTTTTTCACAATTATATTAACATATTATTCATATGTTTCAATGTTTTTAAAACCAATTTATAAGTATAATTTTTTAGAAAATAAATATTTTAAAAGTATTTTCAAAAAAATTTAAAAACCCTTACTGGGAAAAATAATTTCTCACCATATGTTTTAAAATTATTTTTTTCAAAATTTTAGGGGATTTAAATTGTGATGTGTATTTTCCTTATAGAGGTAGAGTACTATAGGAATTTTTTTATTTTAGTGTATTTTTTATAGTTTTGTTAAGTTGTTAGACATTTATCTAATTCTATAAAACCTAGAGAAGAAATTTTTTTGGTATGTAATAAATGTTGTGTATTTGTTCAGTTTCATTATATATATAAAAAAACATGAATTTTACGTACTGAACATGAAATAATGGGTTCTGGGTAATATAATTTTTGCAAAGGCACTAAACTAGTATGGTCTTTGGGCGTATGTTTGTGTAATATTTTAAGTACTCCAAGAAATGATGTAACTTCTATATATATTAAGACTAGGTTGTAATAGTTGGTATCCAAATGAATGTTTAGTAGACTTATGGAGACTAGGATGAGAGAACTTTAGTGAAATACCTAGGGATATTTCTAAGGACATGTCTAGGCATATCTCTAAGGATAAGTATGTAGATACCCAAAGCTTGACGTACATGGACATTACATTACTTTAGCGGAATACTTAATACATAACAAAAACAGACACACAAGGATCGTATTAGTTTAGTGTCTTTGGAAACTTGGAACGTAATATTCTAATCGTGGTGAAAGAACTTCAACATCTCCCATAATGATCTTCCCCTTTTTTTTCTTACCTAAAACCTTTATTTATATCCTCGGGAAAAGAAAACATAAAAATGGTGAGCTCAAATGATCAGTAAGGGTAAGCATGGATAAAATAAAACATACCATCTACATTTGAACTTAAAAACATGAACATAATGTTTAAAAATCAAAAGCTTGAGAAATGACATAAAACATGGAAGTACGTAAGGCATAGATCATAAAGAAACATTAAGAATGATAAAATAGAATGGGAATAAAACATGTAATTGTGGCAACCATTAAGCACATGATATGATTTCCATAGTAGCCAAGGCATTGCTGCCAAGACCATCTTAGTGGACAATGTCCCTTTCTGAATTGAGTTCACTCCTCATTCCAGTCCTGTATTACTGAACCGGTTTAACTTTCCATGCTAGCCATGTCTATCTCATGAGATATAAATCTTTACCCAATGCATTGGAGGGAGATATAGGTCCCACCCATCTCATAATGAAATCATTCTTACTTGTGCAACAACATAATCATAAATCATTCATCCTAACCCAAAGAATAAAATGGGTATCATAAACATCATCCCATCATAACATAATCCATATAAAAAATGGATATAATTTTATAATATGAAAAGTGAAACCATGTAAATTATACTTTAAGCATACACATAGGAAATAAAGTCATCTTAGATGGAAAATTGGTTTTGATAAAACACTTGAAATGAATTCTTGAGGGACATATCCTTTCTTCTTCAAAATTAAATTCTTTTCACAAAACATCATGAAATTTTAAAAGAATGAGATTTTTTTGAAAATATTCATGAAATATTTTTGAGGAAGCTTCATGAAAATATTTGTTTATAAAACCGTAAAAATTTGTTCGTGCCATATAAGTTAAAAAAACATTCTTCTCGTACTTTTTTCGGAAAAGTCAAAAAAGTACCTCATAACGTAAACAAAAGAATGATTCCTTACGTACCATGTAGTAAAAGTCAAAAATGGGTAAAAAGGACATTAAACATACATGAACCCATTTTTAGGAAACATGGACATGTATGAGAACAATAACCCCAATAAATACTTACGAATAAACAATCTCGGATAAGAATGAGATTGGAATAATTATCCCTTACCTTAGGTCCGATTTTCTTCATAAGTGTCCGAAACTACTGTATAATGATTTAAATAATGTTATTGACTTATTACAGAATCATATTCATTGTTATGATATCATATATGGTTCACTTATGACTTTATATTACCCGTTCTTTAGTAAATTCCATGTTAAAGAGCGTTTTGGGTAAAATCGTTTCATTTGTCATCCGTGTTTTGACTTGTAATTATTCATATGATTACTTAGATCATGATTAATTACATCCAAAATGTAAAAAATGATTTATATATAATATATATTCAGAATATACATATATATAATAGATCGATAAATGGAAAGAAATACACTGTTCATGGAGACGGTAGGCCGTACGTACGCATGAACGTTGTTTTCGTTTCCTCATTGAGTTGAATGGAATTAATTGGATGACATACATATATATATATACATAAATCCGGTATCATTATTAGGTCATATATTTCATGATTACTTATTATATATACTTTATAATCATTTATGAATGGTTAATCATTGAGAATGAATCTCATCGCGTTGTGGAGACGGTATTCCGTACATACGCACGAGCGATGATATCGTTCCCATGATCGTGGAATTTTATTGGAGTGTATATATACTATTAAATAATCAATATAACTTTACAATAATAATATATAGTTATTATTTACACCATTATATCCATCCAAGTAAGGTGGTGGTGGAAAATAGATTACACCACGGCGTGGAGACGGTATTCCGTACGTACGCACGCGAGGTGATTTCGTTTTCCATAAGATGGATAGATAGTGAACTAGGGTTGTTTCATACTTATAATAAAATATCCGTATATGAGTGATACTGATGTTATTACTTCATTATGAAACAAACTAAGAAGAAGAAGTGGAAGAAGAAATAATGGTGAATGAATCGGTAACGGAAATTACCTCTTCTTTGAAGCGCCTCTTTGAGACCTCCTCTTAGGGCACTAAAATTGGTCTTTTAAGAAGACCAGGACCTCTAGGATTTTTCTAGGGAAGCGGAGAAGAGAATTGGGCAGGGGTTGGCCGAGCTTGAAGGCACAAAGTGGTGTGTGGAAGAGAGGGAGGAGGTGCCTTTTTATAAAGGAAGAGAGGGGCACCTTTGGAATTCTTAAAAATATTAATTTATAATAAATCTAACCCCACTTAAAAACCTTAAAAAATGACTCATATACAAATATTAGACGGGATAGGGTTGTAATATGATCAACCAATCAAATTTAGACATGTTAGGGATTTATTTTAAACATTATCAACTTGATTTATCCTTATTTAATCAATTTAAATTTATTTATGGTAATAACATTCTAAATTTTAAATTATAACAAAAAACTAATTATTTGTTGTGAAATTTCCATAATTAGATACTTTATTACATTTTATACCATATAAATTTAAATTTATAATTTTAAAATATTTTTGTGATTTTTAAACATTTTTATAATATGTTAATTTTATAAAATAACAATAGTGTCAATTTTGAAACTATTCATTTATTTGAATTTAAATAAACTATATACAGAAGATATGTTCGAAATAAAAGCGTTAATAGATTCATAAAAGGTAATATGTATATATAAAATTAGTGGAGAACATTAAATAGTTCATATAATAGTTATTTTATTATTTTTAAAAACCATTTATTTGGTTTATCTCTTTATAAAATAATTATTACAACATTTTTGTATAATTATTTAATATACTTATTTGTTGCATAAAAATTAAAAATAAAATCCTATTATGAAGATAAATCTATTACCTTTCACAATAATACTTTTACTCTAATTTATCATCTTAAAATCACAATATTTAAATTGTTATATTTATTCAATTATGAAGGTGACAACTTTGGCATCATTTAAAATAAAATAATATAACTGTCATAATTGCCTTAATAAGGATCCAAATGGACCACAATTTTGCACTTGGATGATTAGGGTTTATATATACACTAATAATGAATTTTGTGCAGATTTTTGGTCCTTTTGACATGTATTACTATTTCAATAAAAACCATATTATTGATTTTTTACTAAATAAATAATTTCTGCATCATTAATGTATCACTATTAATGACAATTATTTAATCCCAATAAATTCTAAATAAATTATCATGACGTATAGAATTTTATTAGATTTCTTGAGACTATTCATGTTCGATGTTTTATGATGTTGATAAATAAATTAAAATTATTATACTTATAAGGTTTAAGAGAGTGACATGTTATCACTTTCTTTGGTTTTAATAATAATTAAATTATTTTCCTTGTCAAAAGTCCATAAAATGAATCTAATCCGACCCTTAGGTCATATGGGTCTACCATTAGCCATCCAATAGAATTTTTTCATGTGTTAGGGTAATTTTATAATATTATATTTACCCTTAATTACCCGATTTACCTTTAACTATGGTAAATAAAATTTACCGTAGTTACTATTCATAATTTCCAAAAATAAAAAGTAGCTTATTAACATAATTTGGACCCACTGATTCCAAATGTGAATCCATTTTTCCAAATTCATTAAACAAAAGTTGCAGAAATTAAATCAAAATTAATCCCGTTGTCGAAAGAAAACGAGTTTTTCTTTAAAACATTGCAAAAGATTGAATTGATTTAACCTACAAATTTAATGTCAAATCAATGCTAATGACATAAATTATATTAAATGGTAAAAATATATTCTATTTATACATTAAAACCATTCAATATTATAATTTATCCATATAAATTGTTGCGATGAAAAAAGTTGTTTTTAATTAAATATAGCGTGTTTTTACTATTCATTAAAATATGAAAGTTATCAGAAAAATATCAAAACTTTATCCAATGTAAATTTTTATATCCTGATTAAAAATAAGAATTTTATTTTGTTAATTTAAACTTATAAACATGTCAACAACTAAATTTAAAGTGGGTGCGCCATCAAAAGTTGGCAAAACTGCATTTTTTGAAAAATACATATTTTACCTGAAAAATTTATTTTGTTCTTATAAAATGTTCTATAAAATATTTAAGATGAATAATAATGTTATAAAATTAAAAATTTATTTAATACTATTCATAACGTCTAGTTCATAATAATATTATAATAATATATCATTATTTAGTAAAACCTGGTATTGCGTACAACACACACTATCGAGGAATGTCGCAATTGCGTGTAATGCAAGACAAGTCATGGTTGCGTGTTGTGCAAGAATCCTTTATTATTTAGTATAACAGAATCTAACCATATTTAATTTATACATTTAATATATATATATATACCCTCAATGTTGCGTAGAATGACTGTTATAAAATGAACTTGAAATTATGTGTAACACAATCTAAGAATAGTGTTGTGTATACTTCAAGCTAATACAGTGTGGCGTATAGGACAAGATAATATTGTTGTAGCATAAAACACATGACATCAAATAAATTAAAGAGAATATTTATAAAAAAATATCAGGTTGTTACAAAGTATATGGATGAGTTAATGTTTTGAAAATATTCAAGAATTATGGTGAAGGATAGGGAGAGCAGTTTCATAGAAATACATCCCTATCTGGATACTAAATTTTGGCATGGTTCTTCCATATATATGTCTTGGAGTAAGAGATCTGACAAGGTGTATTAGGCCTAACTTGAGCATAACCTAGTACACGACAATATTCCTTATTGCGCACCTCTTTTTACACCCATGGAGGATATGATTTGAAAATTCATAAACTATTCTCAAACAATCATGAAGTTTTTCAATAA
Organism: Viscum album; assembly: GCA_963277665.1. NCBI lineage: Eukaryota > Viridiplantae > Streptophyta > Magnoliopsida > Santalales > Viscaceae > Viscum > Viscum album. The sequence goes on along the minus strand of OY728121.1, from coordinate 705,281,708 downwards.
AACATGACTTTGAATAACCTAGGATAAACCTAGGGTTTCAAAAATTATAGAATTTGGTGTCATTATTTAGGCATCACATAAGTAATTTCTCAGTATTATGTGGTTTAATCATATGATAAGTGTTTCTCACTCTATGCTTTCTGGTATTAGAAAATAGTAGGAAATAGAAGGAACTAACTTAAAAATTAATTTTTCAATTGTGAAAATTAAGGGCATTATAAAAATCTATGTCATAAGTGGAAACATAATGAATAGAATCAGGAAGGTGGTATGAGTATTGGATATACATCTGAAGACAAGGAGACTAAAAAAGACATGTGAAAGGTATGGAACAGACTTATAATATTATATACATTAAAAATAAAAAGAATGGTTAGATTAAGGTTGATGAACCTTAAGACATGATTCATTTTTTATATTGTACGAAACAAGTATTAATGAATATGTTGATGAAGCATGAGTAATAGTTTAAGAATAAAGTTGGTTGATTAATGGTTATCTATTTAGGAATTAAAATATTATTTTATATGAATCATGATGTATATAAGGACTATTTTAAGTAGTATTTTTTGAATAATTTTGAATAATTTGTTAAATAATACCAGTGAACTAGAAAATTAATTTAATGGAAAGGTTACATTAAGGGAAGATGACCCTTAGCATGCTCTTGAGGATGAGAAAATTATATTTTATATAAATAAAGAGGTGATGTTATGGATAAAGTAAATAGGATAATGTTTATGACATCCTAAATGATAAATGATTTGTTAAAAAAGTGGTCTATATTATCATGAATGAATTTTACAACATCTTGGATTCATGGAATATATCCAGTATTCATTGGAATAAGGAATCATGCATGTTTTTGAAAAGGATTTATTGTAATTCAGGTTATTACCATGTTTCAAGAGAATATATGATAAGGGTATTCACATGTTTCAAATGTGACAACTAAGATCTAATTTGTGATATATGGGGTGTCAATATAAAGATGATTTCATGACCTTATTTCTATTTTCTTTTTGATTTTTTCACTTTTGGAAGAGTTATAAGGTTAACCATTTATGGAAGGTTTATATTAAACATTAGATGAAGTTTTTGAGAATAATGTATTGACTCAAAACATGAGGTTTTAGGCGTACTGGATATCCTCTTCTAAAATATTTGTATTGATGGTAACTGATGACATGTGGGATAGATTATCATGGATCTCAAGATCTTTTAGTTCTTTAGGAATAAAAAAATTCAACTTCCTTTTTAGAGAAAGTGGGGATGTGGAAATTGATCAGGGAACAACAAATGATGAAATTGTGCAGAATTAGGTAAGGGTATCTTCTAATGAAATTTATTCAAATATATGGAAATTCAATTGAAACCAAAAAGGTTATCCTAGTACCTTCTTTTCAGATGAATCAAATAGCCCTTTAGACAATGGTACATTTTGGGCTTCGTGATTTTTAACTTTCTCATGAACTTGTTCTCTATCACTGTCCATCAAAACTTTATGGTCAGATTTCTCTTCAATGTCCATGTTTTCACTTACCACCCACGATCTCATATGTGGAAAACTAGTTATGAGTTACCTTGGTTAAACATTATGGTTCCAAATTTCCTTTTTAAAGGATGTTTTGATATTAATTTTTATGATGTGGGTTATAATTAATGGAACATTCATATATTAATAATTTCATAAAACAAAATATTTAGAAAGTAAAAACACATTTTAAGGGGGTTAGAAATAACACCACAAGATTTTTTGAAATATATATTTTTTGAATTAATTTAATATTTTTGTTATTTTTCATTTCATGTAACACTGGGTATAGTTTTTTTATATTAAAGCACTATATTTGGATTGTGTTATATGCAATAACATGTTAGTAATTAACTACATGAAACACATAGATTATATTTTGGTTCATGAAACACTATGTTTTTCTTGTATCTCATAAAGTCTTAGGTCCCTTAAATATCTTATGTTACACGCAAGGTCCAGTTTTTACCAAACTACAATATAATATTAATAGAATTCTTAAAATGTTATTTTAGCTACCACCTAATAATTGGAATGGAATTCATGAATAATATTAACTAAATTATTAAAATATTATTAAAAAATGTATATAAAATTATTCCATGGGTTATAAATTACTTGAAGTGATTTTAATAACTATTTGAAATGAAAGAAAATACTTTTCTAAGAAAAATATTTTTCTATAGACAAACACAATTTTATATCAATAAATTTAACAAACAACTTTTGATTAATGTTGTAAATAAAATTTATATATTATATATTCAATAAATATTTTTGATACATATCCAATAGAATTGTTAGGTATAAGATAAGAATAAATCAAATTTTGTGAATAGAAATATATATTCTTCTAAAAAGTTTATTTAACACCTTTTAATTGGGAACCCATTTTAAATATGACTTTTTACACTTTTATTATTGTTTTTCGATAAAATAAACTTCTTTTTTTAAATCATAATATCAAAAGTTACTTCGATTAATTTTTTAGTATTTTTGAGATGTTTCAGTTTTTGATGAATAGTTAAGAACATTGAATTTTAATTCAAAACTGGTTTTTCAACTAATTTATTGATAAGGTGAAATTATATTTTTTCATTAGTTTTAATGTTTAATTAGTTAAATTATTAAAAAATTAACCTCATTTAGGCCATTATAATCAATTCAACCTTCAAATTGAATATAAAAACATAGTAAACTTTTGAATGTTTTTACATTAAAAAACCCACATTGCCGTCTCATCTGCGAGATTAAATTTAAATTTTTTTTTCCACTTATGTGTTTAGAATTTGGAAAAATTACATCCAAATTTTTAATCAGAATAATTTTTATTTTATAATTAGTTCTAATTAGTATTTGACCAAAATGTTTACTGAATGTAATTAAAATTAATTATAGCGATTAAGACTGAATTAATCTAAACAAGGGATTAAACCAAACCTTAAAATTAAGGGACAAAATTAACTAGAAACTTTTCCAAAATAATTTTTCTGGCCATTTTTTATAATATCGTTTAATTCCTCTAATTAGGTCCATTATTGGAGCCACATGACCTGTAAAAAAATGGGTGAAATCCCTTTTTCAAAAATTCACTAGAATGCCCCTCCTCTACTATACAAAGGAACTCAACCCTCCTATTTATTCACACATATAAATCCATTTGGCTCTCCAAAAATCTACTCAAATAATATACCAAAATCCCTACCTTGATATTATAATCTTCCCTTTGTGAATAAATCCATCCAAGTAAGCCCTTTGGTGGAAACCAAATGGGGCTACCCAAAGAAGAGGTAGCATCTTTCCTCGAGCTCTTTTATTTTATTATCATTATTCACCCCCTGAAATATTCTTATATAATAATTATACAATAACATAAGTATTATAAATATACTTATATTTTTTTAATTCTAAGGTTTCTACCTTCACTTACACAAATTTCCATCTAATGGGTAACTAACTTATGGTTTTTTGTGTACAGTGAACTACTACCTCACAAAATGATGTTGTTCATTTTTTCCTTTAACACCTATCATGGATGGGAATTATAATGGAAAATATGTTTTTATATGATATATATGATATTTAGGATGTATTTATACTTCTTTTTTTATTACATAAATCCAAAATTCTTGCTTTCTATTTTGTGTTAATATGATAACTTCGTTTTTGGGAGTATGGACTACCAACTCCCCAAAGCGATGTGATTCGTTCACATTTAAATGCAATGTCTTAAGGATGGGTTTAGTAAAATTAGTTGGTATATATAAAATAATAATTCAATTTAAATGATATTATATATATATACATATATTTCATTTACTTTCTTTAAATATGACAATAAAAATGGAAGCAACATTCATGCGTACGTCCAACCTATCATCTCCATGAACAGTGTATTTAATTTTATATTTATATCTTTTATAGATTACTATAAATATTTATATACTGAATATATGTGATATATAATCCATTTTTTTACTTTCTGGAAGTAATTAAATAATTATCTATGTAAGAGGATCAAGAATAACAAGTCAAAACATGTATGATAAACAATGCAATTATTACCCAAAACAATACATTAACATGTAACTATTAATAAAAGGTAACATAAATTCATACGTGAATAATATATGGTATTCTATTAAAAAATATATTTTATGTGGTATATGTGTAATAAACTTATATTTATTATAAAGTAGGTTTGAATGTGTAAAAATAAAGTCAATACTTAAGGTAAGTGAATTTTATCTCACTTTTTATTTTCATGAGACAAGTATCTTAGTCACAACTCATTTCTTTTGTGTGGTGTGTATACTACCCATGGATGTATTCTATAATTCTTATAATTAAATTTATGGGTATTTTAATATCCATTTTATGATATTTATTTCATGGGGCCTATGTTTCAAAAGTTACCAAATCAGTTTAGTAATTTTTTTTAATTATCCCTCTTTTAGACACATGCCATATTATGCAGCTAGATTTTTCTATGAGGTGTATATAATTCTTTTGAATTGTTATATCATGGATTTAATAATTTTCATGACATATAAATCTTCATTTAATTTTGTTATTTCCACTATTATGATTCAAAGTTACCAATGTTGTAAGGGTTTATAGATAAAATATCATTATTTATCGAGATTATTTATGATTATTATTCCATTGATGAAATATTATGATCCATATATCAATAAATCTCATGATGTTCCATTACCCACATTTTATTTATATTATATACATGTAACTTTACCATTTTCTACTATTTGGTACTTAATATACTTAAGAAAATGTTTTTATGAAAATCTGACATTATTTTTCATTTCGGTCAGAAATCTATGTTATTTCAAAATTGTGTTTTCTTAAGAGGATTTTAAAAATGTTTTAATATTATCGTATTATTTTTAAACGAATTTTTACCAAGTTATTACCTTTTATTCCAAATGGTTTTAAAAGTAATCTTATTTTCATTTTCCAATGAAGGCACCTTTCATAATTTTTAATGTGAAAAAGGAATGTTCGACATGTATGATCTTACCCATGGTCATGTATGTTATTTACTTGATAACTCCTTTGTAACCTTACTAGGTTATTTTTTAATGATTTTTTTCATGATATTCTTTAAATTTGTTTATTTTAAAATGGTTTTCAAAATATTTTATTAATTTTTGAAAAGTATTTCAAATGATTTTCAAATATTCCATTATATGTTTTCAAAAGGTTATTTTCATAGAAAAGGATTTCAATGATTTCAAAGATTGCTTTATGATTTTTCAAATTATTCTCAATGAAAAAGGCTTTAAAAAAGTTGTCAAGATTTCATTATAATTTTTAAAATTGTTTTCAAATAAATCTCTTTTGAAACATTTTCAATATTTCTTAATATGTTTTAAAACTGTATTGAAATTAATGATTTTCAAAACATTTAAAAGATTTATTTATATGTTTTCAAAGTGTTTTCCGAGAAAATGGTTTTAAAATGTTTTTAGGTTTGAAAATAAATTTTTTATATAATAAATGATATTTTCTTCAATATTTTTTATAAGATATTTCAAAATTATTTTACATCTAAGATGGAATCCATTAGTATTAATCATGCATTTATGGGGAAATTATCCCAAGGTTCCATTAATATTATTTTTATGAATGGATTATTATTTGATGACATGATGTTTATGAAGATCACTTCTTATCATGGGTTATTAGTTTTATTAAATGATTATGAAACCTATATCATTTCTATAAATTAAGTTATGATTACATGTTTATGAAACCCATTTCATTTAAAGGGTTATGATATGAATATTTATAATATTGATGAAAATATATGTATGATTAAATTATGAGTTGTGTGGGACCTATATATCCCTCCAATGCATTGGGTAATGAAAAATATTATATGATATCAAAGGGTACATGGGTTGTAGCCCAATCCCGAAAATAATAAGGTACACAAGTTATAGCCCAAGACAGAAAATTTTGCAAGTACATAGGTTATAGCCCAAGCCTGAATGTTTTTTGGTACATGGGTTATATCCAAAGACCAAAAATAATAGGTTATATGAGTTGTTAGACCAATCCTGAAATAGTTCTATGGTTGATTAGTCAAATCCTAACGTGTTATGAAGTTCTTGGAAGGTAGTCGTGCAATATGATTATATATACATAGGTGTATGCCAAAAATTCCATGTCTTACTCCTATATTATGATTTCAAGGATTATTCTATTGATACTATTATGATTCATGACTTATGAACACGTAATCATTTTCCATGATTCATGTTTATGGTATTTTATTTTCATGGTATGATCTTCTAATGTTATGATCATGTTCTCATACCCTTATAATCATGTTTATGCTTATATATCTTCCTTGTTTACCCTTAATAATAATATAAGCACACACTTTTTATGTTTCCTTCCCTAGGTTATGAAGGTATATTTTATGTATGATGTGCGTAAGAGGGGTTATAGTCTTGGAGAACCTAGTGGGAGATAATTTATATCATTCATGTACTAGTTCTTATACTTCTATGTTTCAAAGGCACTAAACTAATACGATCATTGAGTGTTTGTTTGTGTAATGTTTTAAGTTTTCCACAAAAAGGATGTAGTGTATATGTATGTTAAGACAAGATTGTTATATGTAAACCATATATTTTTTATAATTTAGTAAGAATTATTCATATCCTCCAATTTTACTACTTGGTTATAATGGTAATGTTTAAATAATAAATTTTTAACAGAATGTCGCATTTCTTTCAATCTGAGTGTTGTGTGCATTGTAAGCTATCAATGAGATTGAATATATTTAGAAAAAAATTTATCATAATGTCTTAGGATTTTATATTCTATCCTATATGAGGATTTTCATGTCATACACTCTATTGAATTTGATATTCATATTTTCATATCTTAGTGTGTTACACTAATCCAACAAGCACACTAAGCCAACAAGCTCAACCTAGTCACACCGACTTTTCTTTGAAAATCTATAGTCGAATGTTTCACTTTTCCCATCTCATCCCAATGGTATGACCCTATTGGTTCTTCAATGACTTCATCCAACTATAATAAGGAATGAAAATCAAACCTCCTTTGAACAACTATTCTAAAAAAAGATCAGCTCCAACAGCTAACAGGTCACCAAAAACTTGTATGATGCATTTATCCTATGGAATACTGATATTGTTTGAACATGATCACTGAAGTCCATAACTAACAACCAATGAAACCTCTTACATGAGCCATCCCCAATTCAAAACTATTGTTGTGTTATAATATAACCACCGACATAATACTCAATCCAAAACCACTAGGTCATCACAACCTACTCTGGGATAAATGGCCACACTCCAAAATCACCCAAGTCCATAATAAAATTTGCACCTAGAATTTAATAAGAACTATAGATTTACATTGATCCATTTATTTAATGTAATAAAAGATCCAAAACGACTATCTAATGAGTGATATCAGTGTCCAACAACCCTTCTAACATGTGGGTCTCCCACCAGCAACTAATGTCCCGCTCCTAAACTTAGGTGAATCCTTGTTGTATCTCTAATTAAAAGACAACCTGATCACTACATCCTATGCATTTTCCCTCCTAGACATAACAACTGACATGGATTAGAAACCACTTTTTCTGATCATTAATGTAAAAATCACCCCGAATCATTCCCACTTCCCAGGAATATTTTAAACTAAACTTTTCAAAATTCAAAACAAAATGATGGTCAACATCTTTAAACGGAAAATGGTGTACTACACACCATGTAGATTACTTTTAAATATATCCTTTAGAAAACTTCTAAGAAGTCTTTCACGCAAATAGAAAAGACACATTGGTATCCAAATGTGAATCCAACACACTATCAGCACACATAAGAAGATTTTATAATATTGGGAATGATAAACTCTATCTAGGAGTACACTAATATTCCATCAATATTCATGTATCTCCACTGTAATTCACACTCTATTATAAATAGGTTTCACTTACTTTATCCAAATCCTCCATCCACTTCACCCCACAATGCATGACTAGGTCAAACTGTGGGTCGACTCCATCCCAACACCAAATTTATTATTGATGTATAATCTAAAATGAATATATATTCCTTATTTAATCCAAAATTTATAGGAAACTAAGACCATAATGTTTCTTTTAAACCCATCAGCCGTCAGCTAGCACACGAACACACACTGCATTATGATTTAAATAGAACAATGTTTGTCCTAAATGTACAAATATTTCCAACATAGAGGGAGTACCATCCCAAACCACCTAATCATAATAACATGAACCATGCTCCCATTATTCCTTCATTTACAAGTCCAAGACAACTAGGATACATGACACATCAATATTATTATTTCAAAAGCTCCATTGAAACTCCTCTTGAAAATGGAGAACCTCTCTTGGGAAAAAATTTATTCAACGACTATCTATAACATGATATCATTATATTCTAAAGTCTCTACCCACAGTATAACAAGTTTCTAACCATAGAATCACTAGTCAAGATGTACAATCACATGATATCCAATCACCCTAGGTGCTTCATTAGAACCAAAAGACCTCATCCTACAAATATCATAAAACCTAATAACACATCAAGCGTCAGTCTCAAAATGTGTTTACAACCAAGATAATTTCCTAAAAGGAATCAATAAAACCAGGCCAACCTCTTTCTTAGGATTCCCATGATCATATTGAAACATCAACATATAAGGGTCTGAGTCAAAACTAAGGGTCTATAGGTTTGTGACATATCCCTATTGATCATGTCTCATAAGAGGGTCACTAGGTATCACCATTTATACCAAATTTACAACCTCTAAATGAGGTCACTTTTCATTGGGCATCATCTAAACCCCCGCCTCAGTATAAGTAATATAACGTGCATGTATACTCTCTCCCTGTAAAATAGTTCAGTAAAATATCTAACTACAAGCGTCAAAACTGTTAATAATCAGCCTACCTAGGCCATGATCCTCTCTGAATATCCTATTTAGGGACTTCCCCCTAGTGTATCGTTATATAACATAGATAAGTATGATGAAATGGTAATCACTAGGCATCTGTATAAGATAATACCCCTCGAGGTTCTAGTTCACTATAAAAAGTTTGGTTTCTATCAGTATTGTACATGGAGACCCAACTAGATCACTATAATGATAGTATCAACTACCACCATTGACTTATGAGGGTCCACAATACTCACATTGTCAGGTTATGTATAATTTCATTCCATGATATTCTATAGAACACCGTATACGTTGTTACAGACAAGTTAAATAATTGAACCTAAAAAAACACCACACAAGGGGTCCAACACATGGGAATCATGTTACCTATTGGCTTACATAGGTCACTACACCTCCCGTGCATGAGTAATGAGTCATCAACATCACCATCAAGATTCTCACCATAAATCCACAAAGCCTATCATCATAAGTACATATATATATAATTCAGCTCAATTGAGTAGAATGCCACCAAGAACCTATATGGGAAAACACCATTTAGGTTGTTCTTGACACTTTAAAAAATTTACATATAAGGTTATAAAAATATCAAAAAGGAAGGCATATAAAATGTAAATCTTATTTTCTAAATTTGATGCATGATTCACCCCTTTCCTTTTCGGAACAAGAGTCAAAATCATTCACTAGCCTTTTTCCATGGGCCAAGAGCTAAAAATCCATCAGCTTCCTCTCACCTATGGACCAAGATCCATAAAACCATACTAAATAAAAAAATATACAAAATATGTGTGTTTATTGAAAATAAAATAATATAAAACTATAACCTCACATATCATGAATAGAAACCGCATATCCCTATCAACTAGAACCTCTTACTAGAACACGTGTTCTTGACTCACCAATCTGATATCCATCACTAGTTCTGACGCATTCCTAATACTACTATATAACATATACCAAATAGTAATATAGTAGAAAAGGAAAAACATTGATAAAAATTTATAACATCCCATCCTAGAATCCATGAATCCAGTTCCCTGATTTGGTTCCATACAAGGCCAACAGTGAACATCCCTATATTCTTGAGGTTGGTGACTAGTAGCGAGGGCCCATAGTGTAATCACGGGGAGACTATGACCTCATATACAAGTAAGAATAACTATAATATAACCATATAACATCCATAATAGTAATTATTAGAGTGTGAAAGAAATAAATAAACTAGAGCATGATCATGAGATAAAACTAAATGGAACGCAGAAAAGGCCAAAATGGCCATGTCATACAAACAACACATATCACCCACAAGTCCGACCAAACCTACAGAAGAATAAATAAAAGAAACCTAAGTAAAATTTAAAGGATATACTATGAAAATTAATCCATAATATATAAATTATGTCCACATAAATTTATGATCCATCCATCTTGATCAGTCTTTCCCTCAGTCCATCCTATACCTCTAATCAAGTAAACGTTAGCTCGGCTACCCCACTGTAATGGCGGCATTAGTAGGGAATGAGTTGAAAAATCAATAGGGTACCACCAACATGATTACATGCATAGAAATTAATACACAGTGTATGTATTTTTGAGAAACTCATCGAGATATCATTAATAAATAAAACTAAAACAATAAATAAAAATAAAAGACATAATAGAATAAACCACAACTGATTCTTGGGTTTGTGATCCTGATTGATCATACCAGCTTTGGGTTAAACCAGAATGACACAAAACAAGGTGTCATCATCATCACCATGATCACACACACACATATATGAATATGTATATATATCCTCATAAATACATACACAAAAATAGACACACACACACACACCGATATATATATATATATATGAAATAAAATAAATTACAAAAATAAAATCAAAATAAAGTTGTTCAATGGGTTTGTAATCCCAATTGATAGATATCTAATTTAATTAGTGTTAGAAAAGTATCTGAGAAAGATATGTCACCAAGATAGATTCATTTATTAGCCTTGGGATCACCCGCACTCTCCTCCAATCACTATAATGAAGGATTCCATGTATTGATAGACAATCATATAAAGATGGAATTGTATCAACTATGGTATATTCTAGATGTATCAGGTATTAGAACTTCGAGATCTAGGACCTAGGGACATTATCCATGTCATCCTCTTTGATTCCATGGAGCCCATCCATATTAAACTCAAATAATGTATACCTAATAGGGCCAAGACCTAGGGCAATTATCCAATGCTTCCTCTTCGAGTATATAAAGTGCATCCATAAAAAACTCATATTATGTAGAACTAATAGGGCTAGGACCTAGGAACATTGACTAAGGAATAATATTTGAGTCCATGGATAACATCCACAGAAAACATAGTAAAAAATGTCATACTGTGATATCCTTTATATCAATACGGCTCAAAATCTAGATCCCATAAAGTACCACTAGCAATCAAAGCTACATAGATAATAAATAAGTGAAAGAATAAAGAAAATAGTGAGGGTGAATGAATTAATAAACCACCACAACTACCATAGCCTCATAACTATATAAGCTCAGTATGGTTTCTAGGTGACATACACTACTATATCTACCCAACCCCAACTTACTAGCTCAATGTTGGTCCAAGGTTGGGAAACCATGTTGGTACCTTATGTGAAAATACTAGAGTCATTATACTATGGATCCTATAAGCCAACACATAAGTAACAATATCCCTTTTGGTGTAATAAAAAAAAGTAAGTAAAAGAAGGAATACCAAAAGCAATCCATTAGAACATATCATACATAGTGGCATCCCACATGGGAACCTCGACCATAGTGACTGGTTTAAGTTTAATGCTGGTGAATATGGTTTTTTAGTGACCACTAGAGTTTATTCATTATATTACCAAATTTAAATAATTTAATTTAATAATTCATTGGGGGTTAAATATAAATAGGGGAAACACCGTTAGGTGAAATACAAAGAATACATATACTATATAACCAATAATAATTAATATAGGATAGGTACTATAGACCACCTACCTTTAAGAAGATTTAACCATTTATTTAATGAGGGTTGACTGTAGTTTACAAGTCTTTTCTAAGACTATCTAAGCCACACAAGATCCCATCTCACAACTAAAACAATAGAATTTATTAATTATAATAACATTAGAATTAATTACTTAAATCCAAAAATTTAATTTAAAGAACCATTTTATTAAAATAGTAAGAACACAAAAAAAATTCACAGACTGATCTCATCATACAAGAATGAAAACCTTGTGCTCGCTAATATCCTACAACAAAATCCCAACCTCAATTTGAGCGTATGTCCTAAGTAATGGAATAAAGAAATAAAAAAATTTATTAAGGACATAATACTTTAGAAATTCACCATGAAAATTTACTTAGATGAATCAAAATGTAGTTAAGTGAATATTGAATCCCAGGTCACCCTCTCCCAAGGAAGATTGAAATACCCACCACTAGTATCCTTTTCCATCATGATTCAGGGGAATCAGAACTAAAAAACCTAACTAGAGAACCCATGAGTAAGAGGAAACTAAAGAAAAATACCATGATGGATAACAAAGTTGAAGGATTGCTTCAAAGTGTCCAATGTAATGGATGAAATTCGATTCCATTCAATAATGTGGGATAAATATTATGGATTGAAAGAAAAAAGGGCTACACTGACGAGGAAGAAAGTGGGGATAAAAAGGGTGTAAAACACTTTTAAGTGTTAGAGGAAAAAATGATAATTTTCCCCTCTTTAATGATCCACATTGTTTGGAAACATTATTTTCTAAACCGTACAAAAAACATGATGTTGGAACTATCAAGGAACCTCCACCTCACATAATAAAAACATGTGGTTAGTCATATTATACACTAATCATGTGCCATGTATTTAACAAATTATAGACCCCCTCCATGGTTTCTTCAAGACTAAAACTTTATTTCTCAAATACTGATACTGTACCAAATGTATGGAATGGTTATGCCACACGATTAGCCGTAACCATGTTCTAACCATTCTCAATGGGATTCTCCTTTCCAAAAATTCTATTTCAAGCACTAAACCCACCATGATGATCCCAAAACCTCCAAGCTACAAACAAGTCATCATTCCACATCTAAAAATTTAATTAGAGTATTTATAACATTTTAATTTTCATTAAATATATACTTTCAATATTTGATCCATCATATAATTGAAAATTCAAAATCCTTTAAAAATTTACAACTCAGAAAAACATGTGACGTTACAGTAATAGTCTGGCTAGAAAGACCTTAAACAACCAACTGAAAGAGTCATAATGCTACTTGGTTAAAAAACTAAAAAAAACGGAATACTAAAAAAAAGTTGAGTCTCTACTCACTGGACACACACCTGACGTGGTCTAGGAAACATTGAACATTTATGAAGAAAAAAGGCATAAAACATGTCAGGTTAAAGTCCCACAATGTAATCCTAGGAAAAAGATAAGTGCATGACTGTAATTCCTGCCCTTTGATGTATTATGAAAATTTTTAGGCTAAAAGTAATAGATACAGAGCTTGTAGGTACAATTATATATCTCTAGTAGAAATCATTATATTCTTTCTAGGTGCACTGATCTAGAAAAAATTTAGTGCATATCTCTATTTCATGGGACCTAGATGATGGTACATAGTTCAATCATATCTTAAAAATACACGATGCTTGGTCCATCCTATAAGACCATAAACTGTTGAGTGTGGCCTACTCTATTCATCCATGAATGCAGCCTGAGTGACAAATACATTAAATAAACCCACTGGAACATGGGTCCCTACCCATGATTTTTTCATAAAGTGATGACATCTGCTTCCCTATATATGAGATAGATCTACATAAGATCTTCCATCATAGAGTTCTTCATCCTTGAACCTATACCCCTATGCATGAGTTTTATTTACATAGGATTCTTACATATAAGAAATTTGTACATCTTGATTCCCATTATTTTGGGACACATAGAGACATCCATGATACTTTTTTGGATCTACCCACAAATTCTTTTTCATACCAGTCCCTTTTCCATCATGGAATTTATGAACATTCCAATTTCCGGATATCAATACCCAAAGAAAGGGCTACTCCTTATATTATATTCATCCAAGCACTGAAGTTCAATAGTTTCCTCTTGATAGAACCTAAAATCCCTTAGTTAACACACTCATAACAAATCCTCTAATTGGATTTAATATCAAATCTAGTTATATTTTTATGTAGATGAAAAAGTGATCCTTGTTTACCTTAGAATCTAATTAATTTCATTCAAAACGAGTCTAATTCTACCGGGGCATTTTTTTGTCACCAAATATGATGTACTAAGAACATTTTCGTTAGATATTTTGGAAGTTATAAGCCTATGTAAATACAATTAATATTTTCTTGAAGGACTTCTAATGTGGTTTGGAAGAAATATTCTTGAGGAATAAAGTCTAGGATTGGGATTTTATTTTTATAAGGGAACATATTAATCACTCATTTTTTTCCTTTGAATTATTTTTTATTCTAAGTATTAGGGATATCACATAGCCAAAAAATTGGTTAGACAAGATAAATATCCATCCAGCTCAACCATTTTACCTATAGAAGTCACCTCAATTGTATCCTAGATCGAGCATAGCTATCTGACTAGGTGAAAGGTATGGAAAATCATAGATCTCTCTATGAGAGTTTGTAGGTGAGGCCTAATTGGGCTGCACAATCGCATGTAATCGTCATTGAGGGTGTGGGTGCACTGTGTCAGGTGTCGAATCCCAATAATATCTCAAACAGGTGATGTACTGAGAGACACTTATTAAATTATATACACTGTATGGATGTATATTGTGGTACCTCATCACATGAATACTATTTACATGATTAAAAAAAGACATACATAATTTCAGTAATCTGATCTTTTGAACCTCAACTATCCAATTACTCTCTCAAGCCATCTTCAACCTCCAATTTTCAATTTCTCTCCTCGATGCCACTAGTTTTAGTATGAATCCACTCCTATTTTAACATAATTATTTGACATAAAATGTGGATGTAATCTGTACCAATGAAAGACAAGTCACTCAATCATCCTGAAGGAATTAATGAAGCATTATTTTTCAAACATGTAGTGCTTCGAAGAATAGAATCCATCATGAGGGAATCCATCACATGAAGACCTCACATTAAGCATTATGGATTTTGAAAACTATTTATCCACCAAGTGTTTCATGACCATTGAAGCCACCATATGAAGAAATTGCGAGATGTTTGGAGTATCAGAAAAACTGCACAAATCCACCACAAGATATATGGATGATCACATTACTGTTTGGAAGACAATAAATGATCCATCACTTGATGTAAGGGGCCATCAACTTTGATATTTATCCTTAAATGATTTTACACAAAGGATATTGAGACAACATGTGATATTTGGAAGAACGTGATACACTAAAGGGTTGATCGGCTGAATCCAATCATGCATTCACATGGATATATCATGGGATTTTATAAGAGTCATAATATTAATAAATGACATTTATATGAATATTTATTAACATCATGCACTTTTAAAAAAAATAACATAACATACCTTCATGAGAATTTTTTATCATTTTATGTAAAAGAACTCCACCACCTCAAGCTAGTGAATTTGATGAATTCACCATGAAAAGAGACACCATATTTAAAAAAAATTACCTATATAAATCCATTCTCCCCTTAAAAGTGCATGAAAGCGATGAGAGAGATAGGGAGAAAAGAAGACTCATGGGATTGGAGTAGAGGAGCAGTGGGATGCTGAATTTGGAGAATATATCCATGTAAATTAAAGACTCTCATTGTGAGAACCCATCATGAGGTTCTATCATGTTATCCACTTAGGATCAATCTGTTTCTTGATGAAATTAAGATCATGATTTTCCTATGTTATGAGACACATGCACATGCCTTGGACATACGCCTCATAGTCATGCAATATTATCTTGAAAAACAATTGGTATTGAGATGTCTTGATGTGACCTTGGACTTGTTTGTCTTGACCTGAAGTTACTCCATGACCCCTAAAACATACAAGGTGAATGTGCATGGACATGAACTCCCTTTTCCATTTAAAACCTAGGAGTTGCATCCTTGACATGAACCTATGGGAAAGAACTCCTCAAGAAATGATAATTGTTTCCTAGGGGGACATGGAATGATCCCCTTGGACATGAATATTCAACCATTTGGTATGTGATATTTATCATAAACATAACCCTAGACATGTTTCTGAGACCCCATCTTTGTGAATCTATTAAAGTTCATGTGTTATTAGGACTCCTCACCGATCTTATGATTCAGTAATATAGCCTTAGACATGTTGACAATGATTAGATGAAAGGACCTAGACATGTAAGCATTGATCATGTGAAAGGTTGTGGACATGCCATCCCTGATCATGAAGATGGACTAAGAGATGATTACTTGGATAATTAATATCACCCTAGAGAAGTCATCTTTGGCCACACGAATGGCCCAAGACATGTGTTCTTTAATCATGTGAAGCACCCTGGACTTTTCGGCATTGATAATGATAAATTCCTTAGAAATATATTCTTTGATAGTGCAAAACACCATGGAAATGTCAGCCTTGAAAATGAAAAATTAATTGGGCATGTCTGATTTGATCATGTGAAGAACCTTAGATATATCATCTTTGATCACACGAAGCACCGAGATATATTAAGAAGATACCCATAACAAGTCTACCAGACACCTATTAATTCCAAGTAAAAAACCAAGACATATTCGATAGAAACCTAATACCTGTATGGCCACATCCATGAAATGTCCGGAAGACACCCCATAATATATCAATCTTTACTGAAAAACACATCTAGACACACACCATATAATTCCCTGACCATAAAATTTAAGCCGATTACCACCTTTTACAAAGGGTGTGTATTTGTTGGGTTATATTAAAACACCCATGGAACCCTATTCATGTTAATGTCTTAATAGGGTCTCTATATTATAATAAACATATTTTGTAGACCTTTCCTGGTCACCATCTCCCTTTATATATTATAGGATAGATAATGAATTTGAAACATGGGAATCTATCCTCATATAAGTCCCCAAATTTCTTAAACCGTAGAGATAATAATCATCCCTTCGAGTTTAGTCACCTATCCAAAAACATCATTGGTTTATGGATGAATTTATCTAATAGAACTATGATTCTTTTATAAACATGATACATAAGCTGCATTTCCAAGGCCTGAGCTCTGATTGGATCCAACTTGGCCTAAGTCCCTATATATCCTTTGAACTCTGACTCATGGGACTCAAATTATTATATGATTATATCATCCTTTCTTGTACCTTTGGGGATGAGAATTAGGCTCATATAAGGGATTCTAATTAATTTAAATCTCAATACATACACTCAAAATCCTTAAACCCATCAACAGGTCAGGGATGATACTGAACTATGAGGACTCTGATTATTATAATAAATAGGATACACAAGATTATTTTTTGATGCCCATGATACATAACATATTCTTCATGATACTAGTAATAATACCTCTCTAAGTTAAACAATAAAGAGTAATCATATACAATTTTCTCCCATGCTATGTGTCCAATATCTTGTTATATATTATTTCTCACACTGAGCATGAATCACATGGTCTGAGCGATCAGTAATGATTTTACCAATAACATGATATATATTCCCCCAATGTGGGACCTTATTTGGGAAGTTATAATGATTACATATCATATTCACTCAAAGTTTCATATTCCTAGTGAGGTAGTTTAGGGCAGCCTTTTATGCATGAGTACCTCTCAATGCCATAATTATAGCATCCATTTATGATGCATACACCAATTACACAAACATTGTGTAATTTGATTCCAATTTTCATAGGATATGTAGGATTCATGAAAAATTCTTGAGACTAATCCCAAATATTCAAATCCCCTCACAAACTTCCTTAATTCATGATGTTATATTTGAATTAACAGTCCTATCATTGAACCTTAATTTTTTTGAAACAAACTATGTGTGTTTTTATTCTTGTTATCATGGGATATGTATGATTACTAGTTATAGAGAAATACCATATTTAAGACACCAAACACATCCCCAGATTTAAATGAACTCCCAATAATATTAAATTGGCTATAAATTAAATCATCATAAATAGATGACGAAATAATGGTGAACAAGTGGCACAGATGGTCATTCCTATCAACACATGGTCTTGATCATGTCATTAGAACAAGGGTAACCAATAACATACCTAGTCTTAGGAAGGATTAATACAAATATTTTTAATCTATAATATAGTCCTAATTATTGAAATAATTCCACCCAAAATGGTGTGAGGAGACCGATCTCTCATCCTATCAACCAATGTGAGTTCCTAAGGAACATTGGCTTTGAAACCCCAAATGACTTATTTCTTTTGTAGAGTATACATGATCCACATTAAAAATGTTGGAACCATTGGGAGTTTCTTTTAGAGACAAAATGTTAAACTAAATAGAAATGATCATGCAACCACACTCAACCCTCGCAATTGAGCAGCATGTGAAACAATCCATTTTTTATGAAAAAACCACTAAATAAATAAAAATTATTAGGAATAAGATTTTTAAAAACTAGAAAAAATAATTTTTATTAAAAATGATATTTCCCTCAAGATATCGCTCCCCTAGATCCCTCCCTATTCCCCAATCCCCCAATCCCCATTTCACTACGAGCACCCCTTTCTCCCAGTATTGTGTGACCTCTCTTATGAGGTTTATGAAATTTTATCACACGTGAGATCTTCAATAAGATGAGACCATCTCAATATTAATCACTCCTTTAACCCTTAACCTTTTTCCATTCTATCCCTTACCACTTACCTTGATCCCCCCCCTTCCCCAGTGACATGAAAACACTTTGGTGATGTGGGAACTATTTGACAATGCAAAAGACATCCAATAATGTGTGATCATTCCAGTGGTAAGTGAGGTACCCAAAGACAGACTATCCATTTATAGGCGGATGGTATAATACATTTTAGTGATAGTTACCCAATTATCTTATTTTTCCTTTGATAATTCCAAAATTATAATCCATTTACTTAGATATAACTTTCAAAAGTTATTCCAACTTAAAATGTTTTGTCCAAATATTCAATAATGTTTAATATTTTGGTAACTAATATGTGATAATCCATAAACAATATCAATATAGACTGACACTAGCCTCAATGACTCCATTTATAGACTAATAATGGGTAAATAAATAGTTTGGATAGATTACTAAATAATTTTGATCAATAGATTTTAGGTAGATTTAAATAACATGAGGGATCCTCTCCCCGCTACTGTGTAAACAAAGTGTGGCCCCCCCATTTTCCTCTACCATGACCGTTGTTCCATCATAGAAAATTTACAATTAGAGGTTCACCAACCTATTCCTCCCCTCATTTTCAAATATCTAATATTTAATGATTTTGACTGTTTATATCATATGAGTGATTATTTATAATGAGATGTATGTCAACTAAAATAGAGAAAACTGATGATTTTAATATATTTTGGTTATATATCATAATTTACTCATTCATTGAGAATGTTTTGTTTTATTTTATCATCATAAATTATTATTTAGTTATATTTTGTTTCTGATAGTGTAGGAAGTTGGTGATACATGGATAAAAAATAAATCACATTACCTAGGAAAAAAACCTCGGTATGCTATGTATTTGGATGAGTTTTATATTTATCAATTTATAGTATATCTATTGATGGGAAAATAAAATGTTCATGTCCAAAATTTAAATTTAGTAGATGGTTCAAGAGACATGAAGTTTAATAATACTTGATATTGAAATAATACTCTGATGAATATGTACGTTGTATTTGGTGTGGATAATAGAAGAGTATAAAAAGTTTGAGAACTAACATTAATCTATAGAATGAAAACATTACTTCCTCGATAGTGGAAAATGAAATACATATCCTAATAAATAATTATTTCATTATTTCATGTTAACATCATCAATATCAAAATATATCAGTATAAATAGTCATGTTTTATATAGATATTAACTTAACATATGATGCTTTAGTACCCCTGGACAACCAAATCCAGATTGTATCATATCAGTGGATATTATTCCTAATTCTATTGAGTCTAATGAAAAATAATAATTTACTATGTAGAATAATGTGTTTCATGTATTAGTTGAATTTGGAAATCATGATTTTTTTGGAGGATGATCCACGTTTCCCAAACATTCATTTATACTGATGTTTTACCATATCAAGTGATTGTGAAAAATTAAAAATAATGTAATGTAAATTATATTGTAATTATTGTTTCATACATTTCCAAAATCTTAGATCCATATGTATTCTTATTACCTGAATAATTCTGATAAAAATCATGGGATGAATTATACAAAAATACATTTTTTTCATAATGATTGTATGCAATGTTGGGGATATGATTCATATAGACAAGAGTAAAAAAATGTTTGAATTCTTGAGGGAATTTTATGAGTAATGTTGAAAGGCAACATAAAAATACTACTATAAATAAGAATAAAAATATTAATCATAAAAATACTTTAAATTAATTCTCATTAAAACCTTGAGTAAATTATTTTTATTTCATCCAAAACCACAGAGCACATAAAGTGGCGTGCTATATAAAATAATAATGATGGGTAAATGCAACATCTTAGATTTTCAAAATCATGGAAAACATTTTATTCATTATATATAGATTTCTCATCCAAAATTTTGAATATATAATTAGGATTTGTTATCGAGGGATTCAACCTATTAAAGACTTTGAGTATCAGTTATAACATTTGGATGGTTGTTCTGATCTATTATTATCTACCTATATGGATGTGTATAAAAGAAATAATTTCATTTTATCAATGATTATTCATAGGAAAAAATTATTCGAAATGAAAAGGATGTATACTTTGAAACTATCATCAAATAATTATAAGAGTTATGGAAAAATGGTGTTGAGACATAAGATGTATATACTGTGAAAATGTAAAAAATGAATGATACTCTAATGTTGACCATCAGTGACTACCATATAATAAAAAATACAGCTTCTGGTGAAATCAGATATTTTTTAATGAATCTCATAGATTTTGGTTGATCAACTCAAAATTTAATGAAATGATTGATCAATGACAACCTATAAAGTTATTGAAAAATTCGATTTTTTTAACAAAAATAGTAAATGTTGAAGGAGAATTTAGGAAGTTCTATCATTTGGATAATAGTGGGAAATGATATTGAACTACATCATCAGTTAAAATTAGAAAACAATAATGGAATGAAAAATTTTATTTTTCAAGATTCAATATTGGGAATTTAATTTTTTACAACATAGTATTGTTTTATACAATTTGAGAGTAATGTTTCTGATAATTTTTTCTTTATATTACATAATGACCATGGAAAATAGAATGACCATATTAATGCTCATAAATAAATAAGATAAATAAATATAAAAAATTATCTATTTCCAGATGAGAACTCAAAGTATATTATAGTAAATTTTCAATGAAAATTAAGGAGAAAAATATATTCCTTAGAATATTAAAACATGTGAAAGTACTAGATGGGTATTAATGTAATATATATAGATGTGTTGTTTTAAATAATCATAGGTTACATGGATTCAAAATTCATGATTCATATATTTTGATAAAGTAGTAACTACCTTTTGAATTATTTACATTGTTACCTAAAAAGGTAAATGTATTTTTACTAGATCTAGAAACATTATTCATATTTATGTATGAGAAATTTATTTAACTAATTGTGTGGGAAAATATTAAAAAAATATTTTTACTCACACATTTTTCAGTGGAGTTGATCTTTCCCCCATCATTTTTACCATCATAATTCATTTAACTACACATTTTTTGAGGAAAATAAATTTGGATGTTCTATAGATTATTTATGGATATATATTATTAAGTAATACTTAATTAATATGATTTTCATATTAAGGGAACCATTCTCTATAATTAATTAGATATACAGTTTATTATGTTTCATTCATTTTGTTTTATAGATTCTATGATCATGTGAAATCATATTTTAAAGATAATTCCCAACTAGAAGGATCAATTTCTAAAGGTTACCAGTTAGAGGAGCATCTTAACTTTTTTTTTTCTAGAAACATGGATGATATTGAAGAAATATTAAATAGATGTTAACATTTTGGAGACATATTTATTCAATCTCTAATGGTCAAGAAATTAATAATCTTACCTAATACAGAATAACAATTTGGGAGGGACACAAATATTATACTAAAATAGTTGGAATTACTACAAAAAACAGATATATGATACTAAATAGTCAAATTATAGATCCATTAATTAAATATATATGGATGAACACAAAAATATGTATGACTAGTTGAACATGGAATGAGACAAATATTAAATAATATATTAATAAAGAGTTTGTATAATGGATTACACATTATGTAAGTTTGTAAATACTAAAATACATATTCACACACACACATATATATTATGTTGATATTTATATTATGTAATTGAAATAATATATATTATCTTTTTTAGATGAGTAATATCATTATTAAAGTTGGATTATCAGAATATTTGATGTTTTTGACTTGGGAACCTCTAAAGAACGAATGTAAATTCTATGATTACATTGTTAATGGCATTAAATTTTGTACAATCAGTCAAAAAGAAGGTTTACAAACCCAAAATAGTGGTACATTTATTGTTTCTAAACTGGGGTACTATGGAATGTTGATTGATATTGATGAATTGAATTATAATGGTTATTTTTTAATTGTTTTTTTAAAATTCACATGGGTTAATATTACCAGGGGTATTTCTAGAGATTACTTATAATTTAATTATATGAAATTATATCTCTTGTTGGATGATAGAGAATATGAAAAACACAATTCTTTTTCTTTGTATCATAAGTGACAATGGAACAATATGTGAAAGATGTAGTGGATTAAGGGTGGTGTGTAATTGTTCACATGAAACAAATAGACTTGTATGATATGGGTGATAAAGTGGGTGAATTAACATGTGACATTCCATCCAAAAAAAAGAGAAGATATTAACTTATTTATCCATTATGATATTAATAATATTGAAATTTTAAGGGTGAATGTAGTAGAAAAATTAATGATCAATCATGATAATGATTTGATTCAAAGAGAAAATGATTTTATGTGCAATAATTAATTAATTTATCAACAATCTATTTATTATATTATTTTTTTTATATACCATGTATATGCTATCATATTTAATTTTATTTTTTATAAATGAAGTGTTTAATTTTAAAAACAAGATGTTATAGCATTTTTAAAATATATTTTGTGAAACCATTTTTACTTTTCTAATTGATAGGAATTTTGTGAGAACAATGATTTAGTGACATGAGTCAATTAAAACTAGATGTTTTCCTTCCATATAAAAATTACTAACTTTACCAAATCAACCTCACATATTATATCCAGAATTCCCTATGGGTCCCTCTTGATGGCATCTGGTATGAATTTTGGATATCTCATGAATACATTTGGCATACTATTTATCTCCCGCTCGATAGTATTTAGAACACATACTAAAAATTCATCAGGTTCTACTGGTGATGTTCATGCATTGATGGTGTAGGTTTTAACTCTAGTTACCTCACAAGGATATTATAGTTAGAAAAATTAACATGAAATAACTTATTTAATTTTTTTATACTAATAATTAATTTTTTTCAAAATATATTCAAAAAGTAATGTTAGATAGTGAAAAATGGATATTTCAAATGTGTTGAATTTGAATAACTTGAAGATAGTTAAACCATTTGATAGTTTAGGGGTCCATAAAGGGGATGCTGTGTTATTATTCAGAAAAATCTTTAGTTTATGGATGGACATAGTCTCAATAAAAATTAAACCATTTCATAATAATTTAGAAACCAAATATTTATTAATTTTAAGTTGAAATTTAAATAAAATTCGTAGATTAATTTTCAAATAAATTATAAAAAAGGTGTTGTAAGAAGAGAGTTGATATGGAGAGGACGATAGGGATCTAAATGATTTTCTCTCATCAGGAGGTAGTCGTGGGGAATGATTCTTTATGCCATTAATTATATATAAATATATAATTATAACTTATTGTGTTAATTAATAAAAATCAACACATCACTCCGTATTATGATATCAAATAAACCGTTTTATACTACATGTATGAGGTTTATGAGGTGTATAGAATTTCATGGGTGAATGTTCATTTGCAAAATGTAAATTTTCAGGGAACTTTTATTTTATCCATTTCACTAGTTCAAACAGTTATATTGATTATTATATTTTTAACTATTATAAAGAAAAGTTTGGGGGTGATTTAAATATTTTGAAATATATATGAAATATGAAAATGCTTCCCAATTTTTATAATATAGAATTAAAATTAAAATGTATTTGAATTAATAGAGTGATATTGGAAATTTTTTTCATGTTTTTTTGAGGATAGGTTGGTTTGAGTTTCATATGGATTGAAAAATTGCAATTTGGTCTTGAACCACATGTAATATGACTAAATAGTCATATCGGGATGTCATTTAATTTATTATAATGATTTTTTGTTATTGATAATTGAATTATTCAATATCCATTTGTTATTATGATTAATTGTTTAATTAATTTCTTATGTTTCTATAATTTATAAAAAAATTCTTTCCACATTTCATATAATCATTCTATCATAATTTAATTGATAATTGTTATTATTTTCTAGTTGATTTGATATTTTTTGATGTTTTCTTCACTATAACATTTTTTCTTAATGATTCAAGGCTACAATATGATTTTTAAATTGAAATAACTTGTAGTGGTATAAACCACTTCTAAATAAGGTTAATAACATATTGGTGTTTCAAGCTACTGCTAAATGTTTTTTATTTAGCGATAGCTTAAAATTTCTATTATTTGATGAAAAAAATCCAAACACAAAACCCCCAAAAAAATATAAAAATCACTATGAATAGAATAGATCATGAAATTTCAATAAAACTACCACAGAATTAAAAAATCTCTAAAAAAATATATCTCGACACCCCTTCTAAAGATTGTTTCTTGAAACTTAAATGAAACGATTTGGAAGTGGTTTATACCACCTCCAAACAAAAACATACCACCCCTATCAGCCAATTATCATGTATTAAAATTACAATTATTACTATACTAGAGGAATAATGTTGATTATTATCTATATGATGGATATGAACCAATATTTATCCACTTATATACCTATTAATCACAATAGTTATGATTGGTATGATTCTCTACCTAGAAAACTAATTGGTGCGATGAATGTTAAAGTGGAATAATTACATCATGAAATATAGATCTGGACTCACTAAATGTATATTATGTATGGGTTAATCATTTTAGTGGGATTATATTAACTAAAAATACATGATGAAATGGTATAATACATTACACACTTTTGATAAAATATTCTATCATAGATAAATAACATCATCATCACTAAACATTGATATTAACCCTTATGAAGGAGTATCTTAATGTAAGAAACTCGTGATACTAATAACATAAGAGAAGTTCTTATGTAAGTGTTATTAAGTGGTTTAAAGTAATATCTTTATGTATAAACAAACTATTGAATTGTTTTCAACATGTGATTCTCTCTTCTTATAAATAGAATAGATTCATTCACGTAGGTTTACAAAGGGATTTTATGTGAAATGACCTTTGGAATTTTAATATCATAAACACAATATGTTTGAGTATTTCATTGATATTTAATATGATTGGATAATTTAATTATTTGGCGCGATTAAATATTTCTTATAATACTTGTTATGGTCAATGAATTTATTTTTTTGTCATCTAAGGAAATTTATTTAAACTTGTATAATTTCATATATAATATAGAGAAATTAGTTTATTTTTTAAATATTTATATTGAATGGAAACAATAATAATTTCCTCAAAATTTAGTTAGTGAATATTTTTATGATATTTTGAAAATAATATAGTGTTTAAGAGGATAGTGGGAGAGTGTTTGGACTTAAAAGTACAAATTTAACAAATAAAAGACGAATTGTCTAAAATTAAAGTGAATGTCACTATATCATAAAATATTTTAAGATATTATGATAAATAATAATTTATATAGTTATATTATATAGAAAAATATTTCAATGGAAATTTTTGATAGAATGTATTCCAAGGATGATAATGTTAAACTTACAAAGAGTTGAATGTAGAAAATAAAAGTTAGAATTATAATATTTTATGTTTTTGAGTAAACATGTTTTATTACATTCATGGAGTTAAACATTAGGAATTTGATTCTTAATTCTAACCATTATTCAATTTTTCATTCTTCATATATATTACTCAATAAAGTGTTTTTTGGGAGAGTTTTATCATATGGTCACATGGATATGTTTCAATAGTTACGTATAGATTTAATAAGTGAAATTACCCTAGATAGTGTACTAAATATAATAATTATCATGTATTTCACCATATGTGATAATATATACAAGAGATTATATAGGGTTTTTTATTAAATGTATCTCATTTTTATAATAATATGAAAACACCATTTATTATTCATTAATGTGTGATTCAATTTACATTATATGAATATTTGAATGATAATGACCCCTAAAAGTATAACATTGAGTTTTCCCCAATCTATAATCATCATAAAGTATTATGAGCTATGATGATATGTTAATATTAGCATGAATATATTCCTATACCCATTACAAAGGGTTTTATATAATATAAAAAGTATAAATCCATGAGGTAATATGTAGAGAATATTTACATAGATTTACCCACCAAAGAATATCCTATGGAATATGATACAGTCAAGGATATACTAAGGGGTGTATAATTATTATCAATCCATCATACCAAATGATTATGAGATACATAAAATTAGAAAAGACATAATTTGATACCTAAATTACACAAGTCATTACAACTTTGCTAATCAGGGGGTTGGTTGGTATGTGACTGAGCATGGTTTCAGTTGGAGAAAACCCAAGATGATATTTGCACACTTGTATGATAAGTAAATATATAAGGACATTATTTGAATTTGACAAAGAAAATTCATGGTCAGGATTATTTGAGTTATATATGATTTTATCAGCTATTTGGATGAGGGTAATGTGATGTCCTCATCCACTAAATTAATGACTTGTGAAATATTCATCAACATGATAAATCTGTTTCAAATATTCAAGATATAATAATATATACTATTTTAAATTGACACTATTACATGTCATGTGGTCAATCAATGTCATCAATAAAAAATGATATATAAGTACACATACTATTTATATAATACATCTTATGGTAGAAATCTTACTATAGTGATATGAGTGTTCTTGATAGTGATCAGACCAAACCCCTTTGTAGCTTGAGTAGCAATAATCATTTTCTATAGGAACCTCTTTTCTTATATATATTATATATGGATTTCATATTTTTGTCATTTCTACAAAGGCTTATAGGTTCACATAGTTTGGAATTTAGATAATGATTATGTTATGGGAAAAAAGTTTATTCCAAAATGAAGATATCTTTAAAAAAACACATCCAAAAGAGTTTGGATATATTAAAAAAGTGATGTAATGTTTTTGTAAAAAATAATTATGTGATTTTATTAAATGTTATATAATTTTTTCTATTCAATAAAAAGTTTGACTAAACAACCAGGGTTATCCCTAAACAGGACACTTGAGTTGATTTGTAATAAATTTGTATCAAAGGTGGTTTTAAATATATGTGATTTGGGATGTATTGGTAGACGGGAGTTCAGATTTTTGAGACATAAGAAGTAGGTTGTGATCAATTCCCTGGATCGATCTCATTATAGGGAAACTTATGTTTCAATAAGATATTAATGAATATTTGTTTTGAGTACAATTTTTATTTTTATTTTTGGGTGTTTATCAAAGTTGTTTCCTTATTTTACATTTTCTCCTCTTTCTATAGCATTTTGTAGTACCATGCATCGCAAAAGACTCCCAATAAATCCCTAGATGGGTGTTGTGGATACAATTCCATGGGAAAATACTATTATTGATAAAAATATTATCGAGGATGTTGTGTGGGTGGTCCATTATATGTACCAATGTGCAACACTTGTTCACGATCAATCTATAGATGTGATTATAAATAATGATTGGGATTGGAATCAAGACCAAGGGTTTCTCCACTAGAAACCACCATCCTTATAGGGGATGAATGATATTCTAGAAGAGGATGACTGGTTGGGGAATATTGAAAGTATATTTGACCTATTAGTGACTCTGTATTTTATTAATGTATGTTTTTCATCTTTATGATTAAAGGCCCTAGTTTAATATTGTAATACTTAGTGGTTATTGAAAAGAATAATTATTTTTTGGATTGGAAGGGATTTGAAGACATTTTTCCAATAGTTTTACTTAAAGATTATCATTTTGGACAAGTACATGGATTTCCTTACTATTAGATTCTGATACCAGAAAATAATGGAGTACACCAATAGTTTTAATGAAATTTATGTTTTTCTAAATAGAGGATATATCAAATGAAAATATAATTTCTAGTAGGTTTTATATGGTCTTGTAAAAAATATATATTCTCATATCATCCTACTAAAACTATTCACATATTTTGATATTGTTGATAATGTGATGATGAAAAAAAATTATCCAAGTAGGTAAGTTTGGATTTATTGGCATTCCTCCAATGTCTAGTGGTAGTTATGTTGGACCTTACGGAAGTAAGATGAATTCGAATGAGGTTTCCAAGGGATGTGACAATGTTTCACTATAGAAGACTCATTATATTCCATCTATAGTGGTTAGTATAGTCCCGATGGCTTTCAACCAATATGTCATGATAGATCACATGAAACTTTATAGTAAGAAAGAATCAACAGATTTCCTCTATTTTGGATGTATGGGTTATCTATAAAATTTAGGCCATGTATTCTCTTCCATGTGAAGTGGTTCAGAATCTTCATCTCCATGATGGAATGTGGTGTAGTCAGATGTTTCCAAGGAAGTAGGTTTTCATCCCTAAGCTTATTGGGGGAGGACTAACTCATATTCTATGTAGAAATAGTTTTACTCAATATATGATTTTCTAGTGGAAGTCAAGGTGGTCCCAACAACAATGAGAGGTACTACATCCATTTATTTGTCTATAAAAACGAATTTGTTAGATACATGTTCCCCTCACTCCTTCATATCATCCCACTTTTTAATATTTTAAATACCCCTATAGAACCCAATCTATATATTATGAAGATAGCGATGAGTATCTGAAATAAAAAGTAGAAGGGCCTCTTATTACATTCATTCAATTTTTCTTTATTTGAAGTTGAGTTAGATTGGGAACTCTTGGGTGTATCAGGGAGAATGGGATATGAGGCCCATTAGACAAGGACCTTCCCTATCAGGACATAGTAAATAATTATCCCCATTCATAGTTGTGATTTATTTGAAAACCACATGTTTTAAACTTCCTCCTGTGTTTAATGTGTTCCATGAGGTGTTTCCAACTGAAATTCCTGGTCTACCTCCTAAGATATATATATATATATATATTATACATGGGGTCCAACTAATATTTATACCTTCTTACCGAATGAAACCATTATAATTAAAAGAGATGAAGTTTTAGTTTGATAATTTGAAATAAAAGGGATTCATCTATATGAGTGAATTTACATGGGTTTCCCTAGTGATATTTACCCAAAATAATGAAAAAAAATTATTTTTAGGTATTTATTATAAAAATCTAAATCAGTTGATAAGTTATAAATAAATACACCTTTCCACACATCGATGATTAGTTTGATCAATTAAAGGCGGACAAGTTGTTATCAGAAATTGATCTCTAGCATAGATAGCACCATCTCAGTATTAAGGAGTCAAATATTCTAAAGACTCTATTCAGGAGAAGGATTGCTCAATTTTAGTATCTCATGGTCCGATTTGACTTGAATAATTCTTTTACAGTCATTATGGCCTTGATGAGCATGATATTTCATTAGTATCTTGGTTACACCATCAGGGATTTTTGGATTATATATTGGTTTATTCTAAAAGTGATGAAGAGAGTGATATTCATTTGAGAACTATCTTATGATCATTGAGAATTCACTGCATTTATACTATGTTATCTAGGTTTTACTTATATATATGTGAAGTTAAATTCTTATTACATTTTTTAACATAACATTGATTCGTGGTTGACTATAAAAGCTGAAATTCATAATTTCATTAGAATAGATAAGTAATGTTTTCAAAATTTAGAACTTTTTGGGTTTGCAAGGTATTACCAATGGGTTGTGAAGGATTTATCAAAGATAACATCACCATTTATATCACTTTCCAAGAATGGTGTGAATTTCACTCAAGATTGAGTGTTTCTAGTTTCCATCAAATAATTGAAGAATCATTTTCTAAGGTTATGGTGTATACCATGATTCCTTAGGCACATGTTTTGGATGTATTATTATGTTAAGAGATCACGTAGTGGTGTATATTTCTGGTTAGCTTCTTAAGAATGAGAATAATTACCACACTTATGTTATATAACTAGAAATACTTATAAACCCACTTAAAAGATGGTGATAGAAAATTTTTAGGGAATGATTCACCGCCTTTCCTAACTATATGACTTTGAGCTACATGTTTTATTAGAAGGACCTAAACATCAAGAAGAGGTTGTGGGTGGAGTACCATCTCTAAATTGATTTATACATTTCCTATTCCCTATTAAAGAAAACTTTTGTTGCTAATTACATCAACATAATTTTTTCATCTTAGTATTTGATAGCTATAAGGGATGATGGAAACCTCATGGGATTTTTCACTAGGATGCACCAGGATGTAAAGGATGAAGGGACTAATGTTTCTCTAGTGAGTATAAAAATTCCACCATTTCTCCTTATGTTGATTGTCTATGAGAAATAGTTGGATATAGAATTAAATATCATCAAGATTTATTTATATTGTGGGGATATCATTGCGGAGTTGTGTTTCTCCTTGGAGGGTGTTCTTTGTTTTTAAAACAAATTATTTTTTCTGCCACCCATGAGAATGGTTGTGATGTGGCAGATGCATTTATCATAGTGGGATGTTTACCTAATTAATGTCAATATGTATTATAAAACTTTGTCTCAATTTTTTTATCCGTATGTAATTTGAGATATAGTTTATTTCATATCTCATTGTAATATATTTTAGCAGATAAATCGTAATTAATAAAAGACATAAGGTTTACTATAACTACTCCATATACTGTTACGAATGTGTGACAAGGTGCCCATTGATTTCATCACTCCTCAAGGTAAGAATTCCATATGTTCAGTGATTGTCCAATTAAACAATACAGCTCATTTTATTCTAATTTGGGATACCACTAAGGTTAGTGAATTAGGAAATATCTGGTACAATATATTTTTAGGTTCAATGGGGTTCTTTTAGCTATAATTTATGATATATTCCATTGGTTCAGTTAAAAATTCATCTAGGAGGTGATAAGATATCAAGTTTGTCAAAAAACAACCAACCAAACCTATAATAATTGGGTAATAGATAGGATACATTAGATTCTGGAAGATATGATTTTTTATCATGTGTCATGGAATTTTGTGGAGATTGTGATTACAATTTGGGTCTGGTAAAATTTCCCCACAAAAATTGTTGCCAGTAATCCATTAGAATAGATCCCTTCAAATCCTTTTATGGGAAGCCATACAAATTATCCCCTTTATTGGTCCGAGGTCAATGATTTTTTTAGGCTGGGATGAGTATTGTTCAACATACATCTGCTAAAATTTATACTATTCATAAAAAATTAATAACACCTAAGATTGAGTATAAATATTATACATATTTTCAGTTCCGACTACTATATTTTATTGTTAGGGACTTAGTTTTCGTAAAATTTTCATCATGGTTGGGACATTGATAGCTTGTGAAGTAAGAGAAATTGAAATCGAGATACATGGGTAATTTATTAATCATTAGTTAGATTATGGGTAAGCATTACCACATACATTAAATTTAATATAAAATTTATTTCATATATCATAGATCGATAAGTACCATTCTTACCCATCTTATATTATCAATTTGGAGGATCTCGATTTGAAGTTAAATGTTTCAGTGGTTGAGCATCTAGTTCAAATTGTTAGGTAATAAGAATAGATTCTACTTAGGGAGAGAAATTATATTATTTTGTGTGTTGTGGAACTATAGATGAAAATTACATGAATCATGGAAGTGATAATCATTCATGAGGGCTGATTTTCCTCACTTATTTTTGGGCGAAAAATATTTTTCTTATCATTTCAGCAACTGAAATCAATATTATGGGGAGATTCTTCACATATATGATATTTAATTTAGTTATGAAAAGTAATTTATCTATTTTTTTATCTTTTAGTTAGTCATGGATAACATTGTGGATTTTTTGATCTTTGAAGGAGTGATAACACAGATATTGCTGAAGTGTTTCATAGTATGAATCATATGTTCACACCATGAACTATTTTGGGCTGGTGCTAGGGATCTTGAGGTGGATATTGTAAGTTACCTAACTCATGGTTCATGGAATGAACCACCTATTCATTCCATGGACTGATCGAACTTAATTTTTTCCTAGTGTGAATAACATTTCACTCTATGAACTCATTAAGACTTGATTTTAAAAGTAATTTCTAATTTCCCTTGGTGTGATTTAACCCTATTATTTCATCCTTTTTGGACAAACCTGAAATTGGTAGTATGTATCTTATATAGTCTCCTTCCTAACTCACCTATGTTGTGATTTTGGATGTGTTTATCCCTATACCCTCCAGGGACATTATGGAATGTTTTTTTATATTATCTTACATGATATTTTCCATTATCTTTTTAGTTTTATAGTCATAGAAGGGCTATGGAGGCCTAGGGTTTTTGGGTCCATATTTATTAATAAGGGTTTTTGGTCTAGGTAATTATTTTTCCTTATAAGGATGATATTTTACATTGCATTGTGGGTTCCATCAACTTTCTATAAATTCCAAGTGTCTAGGGTAGGTTAATTAATAAAAGATTTTTTCATATAAATCTTACTTGCCTTCTTGTTTTTAAAAGAGGTTTTTAATTTTAAAATTCATGGTTTTGATGTCTTTATTTTTTTAATTTTGGAAATGAATTGATACATAAAATTATTTTTTATAGGAATGTTTGTGACCATTTTTGTGGTTGCTTGAACTTATTTAATAAAGTTGGATATTTATTAGTAAAACACCCATTTGAAATGGTTTGAATTGTGGAAATAGTGACAACCAATGAGATCCTGGGTATTTTTTAGGCAGTATTCGAGAAGCGTAGATTGGTATGGTTAGACTCCCTAGATTTGGATATATATTTATCAAAACTATAAATAAATGTTGGTATGTTAGAGAGACACATGATAAAAATCTATATTCCAGGTCCCTAATTCCCAGGGAAGTGAGTTCACACCCATTTATTTATCTTCCATGGTCACTTGGGGTGTGAGGATCCTAGCTTGGCCCGACATGATTTCATTAATACTCATTATCCTGGTTATAAATTGTTTTAAAAATATTTTACTCTCATCATTGGTTATTGATTCATGAATTGATTTATACATATATTCATTGGAACCAGTTATGAAATGGTTTATTACCATGTTCTATGTTACAAATTTGAAAATCTATTATTCATTCCTTTCTTTTAAAACTATTATAAAGTTGTTTTTCCCTTACATTATGCCAGATTATAAAAATTTTATATTTTACTACCATATTTCTATAAACTAAACATAATATATTTTTTTAATAGGGTCTAATTATGGAACACTTAGTGGGACCTAACTGTGATATTGAGCTCACACCTTGTATACATCTAATTTGTGTATATAGACATTTTCATGTATGATGTAGGAAAAGGTTAAGTATTTCTTAGAAACAATAGATTTTGAGATAGTTTGTGTTCATGTTATAGTGGGGTAATTATGGGATGTTTACCCTCATTTCATGTTGAGACGTGTTTCAGTATTTTATTTTTTTCTTTTCTCTAGGACCGGGCTTTGTATTGCCCTTTTGGAACCTCTGTCCTGTTGTTCTGTATATCTGGATTTGTCTTGCTACCTTGTGTTCTTGTTTATAGTTTCTTTTAGTTATTATAAATATTGGTAGGTTGTTTATTCCCCCTTTCTTGAAATATATTTTTTTTCTTATTTTTTATTATCAGAATAATAATTCCAAAAAATTGATTCTTGGATTCCCATGTGTATATCACCAGCCCGTGGGGATCATGAACACCCTTTAGGCCTTGCCAAAGGTTGACTTGGGTGTCCTATTTAGAGACTAATAAGGTTAGTTCATGACTATAGGTATGAATCCTATAATATTTATAGAATTCATATCATTAGATATAATATACCAGTATTTTAATATATTATGGGATACTATATATATTGTCTATATGATAGAAATAATACGCATGATTATGATACTTGTAATATATATTCATATGATGAATGAAGAGTATTCATATGTAATATATATAAACTATATGAATTTTATTTATAAAATAAATCAATATGATGCATGAAAATTTACAATCATATGATGCATGTAGGATACATGTGTATGATGCATGTACACATATAGACTATTGGATTCATGCAACCAATGATTCAATCCCACACAAGATATATAAACTTTCTTTGATAGAATGTATATAGCCTTAACCCCACACATTTTTCTTCATATATGAATCCATCTAATGTATTAGTAAATTCATGAATCTCTCTATTGAAAATTTTATTAAAGAGTATACACAAATGGCAGTAACATATGCCATTACTCATGATGGTTAATGATCCTCATGGATAAAGAGTATCAAGCATTTCTTATAATAAGAAAATTAATTCTCTTAATTGGTGTGGATTTATTTAACATTATTATTATGTTCTATAGTTTTTCATAAGTTTTATAAAAATCTCTGCTATCTCTCCTCTTTATTGTTGAATGATTTATCGCGCAGGGAAGACACTAACACCCCTTCTATAGGAGAGATCATCAGGAAACATTCATGGATCCCTTTTTTCTGGTAGATCACCTATAGTGGCTGGAATTCATTATTTTTTAATTTTTTGATCATTATCAAAATTAAATATTATGGAATATGGAGATGGATGTTGCGACATATGCATTTAAGCTATGTTATGTTTTCATAATTCGAATTTTTCAAGCACATTAACTCAATGTGGGATAGTTTTAACCTATTTTTGGGACTGATTGTATTTCCAATGATTATATAATATTGGTAGGAATCCCATAAAAGGGTATATTAATGTTCATAATTTTATATTTATAATTTTTTTTGGTTTCATACAAGTTTAATCTTGGAAATATTATGGTCTCTAATTACTTCTTATATAATGAATATCCATTGTTTGATCCTTAAAATTTTTTTAGTTGTATCATATCCAGGACATGATAATTGGATAATAAGATCATATTTAAAATTAATAAATTAATTATATAGTATATTATATTATAGATTAATAAATGAATGTATTTCTGAATTATTATTGGAATTATAATATATTATATCATATGATGTGTTTGGATCATCTTGTACAACATGGGATATCATATCAAGTAAAATTCTATAATCCTTTGGGATTTTTCATTTCAAAACCTTTGAAAATGGAAATCATATACTAAGATAGTATCAACGTATGTTATAATAAAAATTATCACATTATTTTGATGATATTAATGTGCATCATAATCTATGATTTTCACTACACCATTGAGATACTCTTATATGAGTGACATTTCATTCAATATTTTTATAACCAAAAAATATATATTATTCATAAACATATGTTGTATGCGGTACTCTTATTATAGTCACCCAAAACCATTGAGTACTCTTACATAGGCCATATCACAGGCCATGATTTCCTATGATTCTTGGTTAATATTTTGTATTCTAACTGTGTTCATCCTAAATCATATTATTAATCCAATGGTATGACTAATATAAATAAAAGGGTTTTGAAAATTGGGGAATATCAATCATGGATTAGGATATGTATATATAATTAAATATGACATATGAAGAAACTTTTATTTATTCTTATTTCAATTTTGAATTTAATTTAATTATATTTATAAATTGTTTATAAAATATGGAATAGATATTTTAGAATATTTATTTCTTTTATAAAGTGTTTATAAATTTATTAATTATAAATTTTTTATAATTAATTATTTAAATGTTTTTGAAACATTTATTAAATAAATATTTATAATATTAATAATTAATATCAAATAACAATTGAATCATATATCACGACTTATAATTTAGATATAAATTTTTTTTAATAAATTTATTTGGATAATTTATAACATGTTTATAAAATTAAAAATATGGAAAAAATTTAAAAGTGTTTATTTTTAAAAATATTAATTATTTACAATTATTAATTTTAATTGTTAAAATTGAAAATCATTTTTTGAAAAATTGTTTAAAACATATCAAAATGATTTTTGATAAATTATATGATCAAGGTTTAAATAATATTAAATATATGATATTTAGATTATATAAAAAATGTACATAATATAATTGCAATATAAAATGATCATATTTAATTTAATAATATATATTTAAAGTAAATTCTATAAAAAATTACAATAAAAAGGAGTTTATATCAGGAATAAATATGAAGTGTTTATATTTATCTATTTATGGAATTTCCCTAATGCATGACCAAATTACAAAGTGTTTATAATTTCTTTTTTTTTAATTATCATATGTAGTTTTATCTCATGTTTAAATTTAAAAATTGTTCTATTTATTTCCCTTATTATTCATTAATATAATTGTGAAATTATTAATTATTTTTCTCTTTAATTTAAAGAGTTAAATTTATTATATGAATTTTCATACATGAATACAATGAGTTTCATTCTAAGTATAATATTTTTTTGTCTTATTTTACCATGACTTTATCATGTTTTGGTTCAGATATTGAATTAAGAAATTGATTATAGTTTATATATATATGATTTTAAAATTATGATGGAGTTTAGGAATCTCTTGTGTAATGTGTCCTTATGAAGTGGGACGTTAGGTTAGACTGCTCACTGGCCTGGAGGCTTATTCCTTCTCTAGAATAGTGGGGTTGACCATTAATCACTCCAAGGTAAATCATATGTTGATTTTATACTTAATTTGGTTTTAGGGATTTACATTAATGAGTTTTTTGTACCTTATAAATGGGGGGAATTTGTATATGTATACATATATTTAGATTTTAATTTGGGTTAGTAACACAACGTATGAGTTTTCTAAAGAGTTACACATCAACATGGTTTGAAAAATTAGATTCGGTGAAAGGAATATGATTCCAAACTAAAGCATCAGAATAATAAAATAATTTTAAGGGTATAAAAGAGATAATGTGGTGATATGAAATTCAATTTAAATACTAAGTGTTGGATTTCTTGCAATGTAAACATATATCAAAACCAAAATCACTCAACTGGGGAGGTTCAACCAAAGTAGGGTACCCATAGATCATCTTATGTAAGACATGGTGGAAATGGATAACCTTAAGTGATTGTTAAACCAAATAAAACTATGATATTTTTTTTATACTTAGCTAGGATAACTTTACAAAGGATAATAATTGAATAATACTGATTTTATCCATAATATGGATTGGAAAAATAATTCTTGGTCAAACTACCAAAATTCATATATGATATGATTGGGATGATGGCTCACCTAAATAGCCTAACATTAATGGGAAATGAAAATAAAACTAATTTCATAGTGAAGTTAGGATCTTTTCCCACTAATGGATATGATGATTTTAAAAGGGGTAATAATTTTAGTGGGTTCACATTCTATAAAAGTAAATAATAAATAATCATGATAATAATACAATAAATTTGTTTTTTATAGATAAATGGAATCACCATTATTATACATGACTCTAAAATCAATTTTTGTGAAAGAAAAACATAACCTATGAAACTTATTCGATTGGTATAATACTTTGAATTTTTATTATCTCATAATTAATACTCTATGTGTTAGAGTGATACCATCCTGGATAACCCAATGTTGAAGTTATTCATCAAGTAGATATCTATTTTCATGAGAAGTGTTGATGGTATGACATATGTTTTCAATGAAATTGGATAAAATATAACTAAATTAAATTTATTAACTACACATATAATCAATGTGATTTAGTGTTTTAATGTCTTAGAGAGAAAACAGGTTTCCTTTAAGGTTTGATATGTCTATATAATTATTTCTAGAATATTTTTGGGAATTTTTTAGATAAAATGAATGAATTGAAGAATTATATACCATTTTCACAAAGTGTCGAGGATAGATGATGTAACACCCAAAGAATTTATGAGATATATTCTTTTTAATTTTTTTGATGTATTATATTGTACACTACACCGATATTATCTTGTACTATATGCAACACTGTATTAGCATGCAGTATATGCAACACTATTCTTGGCTCGTGTTATACACAATATGAAGTTTGTTTTAGGGAAATTATTATACGCAACATTAAGTATAGATTTTGTTTAATGTATAAATGATATTAGTTTTGATTATGTTATACGCAACACCAAAGGGAGCTTTCACTACATGCATCCCTGACTTGTCTTTCATTATACGCAATCTCAACCTTCGTCGATAGCGTGTGTAGTACGCAATACAGGGTTTCACTAAACAACGATATGTTATTAAAATATTATATAAACTATCCGTTATGAATATTATTACCCAATTTTTGAAAATTTTGAAATTTTATCTTTAAAAATGGACTTCATTTTTGGATTCAGAATATCAAAATTATCCTAGGATGATTTTTTGATATTTTTTTGAAAACTTTCAATTTTTGATGAATAGTTAAAACTCTGAGTTATTGGTTAAAACTGGCTTTTTATTTAAATAATAATTGATTTTATTTAAATTTATTTTATGTAAAAATAGATATATAATACCTATATAAGTTCAATTTAATTCATTAGGGTCATTCTATAATAATTTTGGATATATAAAAATTTTATTGAACTTTTTACCGTCTTTTACCCGCCTCCTAGAAGAATTTTCAAATTTACATAAAACTTAATTTTACTACTTCAGTGAGTTGAATTTAGAAAATAAAAGAGACACGATTAATATCATAGAGTAAAATGTGGTTCAATAAGATAAAAATAATTTTTTGTGAATAGTAACTTTTTACTTTTATTTACCACGGCTAAAAGTAAATAGGGCAATTAAAGGTAAAAATGATATTATTATTACCTAACACATGTCCTAATTCTATTGGATAAGTTTAATTCGACCAGAAACTACCTTATGAATAAAATATGACCCTTTAGGTATACTTAGATTATATTAGGTCATTTATTATTATTTTATTTAAAGAAGAGTTAAAATAGTTAAAATCAAATATTAATAACTAAAACATTTTTAATATAGAGTTATACATAAGATAAATTCGACTATAAATATTAATTAGAAAGATAAAAGTATTTCCTACAAAATGGTAGTTTATTTATAGTTTTTACACTTTATATAATTTAATTTATTTATGACATAATAATGATGTAGTAATTACCTTATTAATGAAATATTATCATAATTGGTATTATAAATACCCAAATAAATGTAATTTAGAACTTTTTATTAATTAAACTAAATTTTTATGTTAATATAGAATATTAGGGTTGGTTAGATGAATTTTATTCTAAGTAATAATGCTGTTATGAATTTATAAAAAACAAAATACCAAATAGTGTCAAAATTGACATAAAAGATTTTTTTAAAAAAAATTATATTACTAATTGATATAATGGTTCTAAAATCTGAGTATCGGCCAAAAGTCTTATAGAATAATATATATGACATTAATGAACCAATTGGGGTTCTATTGGTAGTTTATATTAAGTTTATTAACCATATAGTGTAAGAATACAAGAAGACACAGAAAAACTTAAATTGTTTAACTTAGAGTTAAATCTAAATGATAAGGTTAAAATGGTAACCTAAACATTTCTAAAACCTATTGGTTGAGATTATTTAAACCCATCCCCACCCTATCATATAAATAAGTCACTTCGGAGCCATTATAAAACGAATAAAAATTTATTATAAGATAATATTTTATGTTTTTCCTAAGGTGCCCCTCACCCCTCTTATAAAAGGGCACTCCCTCTTCTCTCACATTCACTCCTCCCTATACATTTGGCTCAGCCAAACCCTACCCAAATACCATCTCAAATATTCTACCTTAATTATAGATTCCTTCCTTTAGTTATAAAGGAAACCTAAGGAGACCTTTTGGTCAAATCAAAAGGAAGAAACCGAAGAAGAGGTAAATATCTCACCACCTATTTCATGTTTCTTTCTTCTTACACTTCCTAACTCGTTGTTTCTTCCATTATAGAATAATAAATCCAGTATATTATATATATTTTGATGTTTCTATAAAAATGGTACAACCATAATAGTTATTTTATCCATCCTGTGAATGAAAAAGTCACCACACGTGCATACGTACGACTTACCGTCTCCATGTCGAGGTTTAGTTTGTTATTCAAACATTTCCTCATTTGGATGGGTATAATAATGAGTATAAATGATATAAATAATAAATATATCATTATTATGATTCTGTATAGATGATATAACATCCAATTACACACTATTTTTATATCGAAAAAAATATATCATCGCTCGTGCATACGTACGGACTACCGTCTCCACGAACGCGATGAGATCCATTTTCCATGATTAACCATTCAAGTATGATTATAAAGTATATATAATAAATAATCTTGAAAGATATTACATGATAATTATACTGTATTTATGTACATATATGTTTTATTTACTTAATTCCATTCAATTCAATATGGAAACGAAAATAGGGTTCATGCGTACGTACGACCTATCGTCTCCATGAACGATGTATTTCATTCCATTTATCGATCTATCATATATATTTATATGCTGAATATATATTATATATAAATCATGTTTTATATTCTAGAATTAAGTAAATCAGGATATAATTAATAATGTCAAGAACAACAAGTCTAAACATGTACGATAAATGGAACGATTTTACCCAAAATGCTGCTTTAATATGGAATTTACAGAAGAACAGGTAATATAAAGTCATGAGTGAACCATATATGATATCATAAAGATTAATATTATTATGTAATAAGTCAATGAAATTATTTAAATAATTATACAGGAGGTTAGGATACGTACAAAGCATATCATACCAAAGGTAAGGGATAATTTTGCAATCTCTTTTTTATTTGAGATTGATTATTCCTAAGTATTTACTGGGGTTATATTTATCATCCACATCCATGTATTCTAAAAATGTTTTCATAAAATGATTACCATTCTTCCATGTATGTTTAAATTCATTTTTACCCTTTGTTTACTTTTACCACATGACATGGAAAAAATCTTTCTTTTATTTACTATACGAGGTAATTTTTAATTTTTCCATCAAAAATATGAGAAGAATGTTTTTTTAACTTATACAGCATGAACAGATTATTACGGTTTCATAATTCCGTATTTTCACGAGTATTACTCTACATGATTTCATGACTATTTTCAACACAATATTTTTCATTTAAAATTTCATGGAATTTTGTGAAAAGAAAATGATTTTGGAGAAGAAATGATATTTTCCTCAAGAATTCATTTCAAGTGTTTTATCAAAACTATTTTTTGTTTAAGATGACATTATTTCATATGTGTATGTTTCAATTAAAATGCCTCTAAGATTTACATGGTTTCAAATTTCTTTATGATGAAATGATATCCATTTGTTTTATGTGTATTATGTTATGATGGGATGAGGTTTATGAAACCAATTTTATTCTTTTGATTATGATGCATGATTTATGATTTCCTTGTGGCACATGTAAGAATTATTTCATTATGAGATGGGTGGGACCTATATCTCATTCCAATGCATTGGGTAAAGATTTATATCTCATGATATTGATATGGCTGCAACGACAAGTAAATTCGGTATAGTAATACGGGGCGGGAATGGCAGGTAAACCCGATTCAGTAATGGACTTTCTCCACTATGATGGTCTTAAAAGAAATGTCTTGGAAAATATGGAAATAATATCAAGTGCTTAATGGTTTTCCACAATTACTTGTTTTATTCCCATTCAATTTTATCATGATTGATGTTCCTTTCTGATATATGACTTACGTACTTCCAAGATTTATGTCATCGCTCAAGATTTTGATTTTTCGATTTTATGTTCAAGTTTTTGCATTCAAATGTTTATGGATTGTTTTATGCTCCCCATGTTTACTTTACTGAGAATTTGATCTCACCCTTTTTATGTTTTCTTTTCCCCAGGATATAAAGAAAGGGTTTAGGCAAGAAAAAAAGGGTAAGATCTTTATTGGAGATGTTGAAGATCTTTCACCACGATTAGAAGATTATTTTCTGCGTTTCAAAAGATACTAAATTAATACGGTCCTTGGGAGTCTATTTTTGTTATGTATTAAGTATTATGAAAAATTAATGTAATCCCCATGTATGTCATGATTTGGGTAACTATAGTTGGTATTAGAGGAAAGGTTTAGTTAACCTTTGGAAACAAGGATCCGAAAAACTTTAGGGAGATCCCTAGATATATTTCTATGGTATGTCTAGGGATATACCTAAGGTTATGTATAAGTATAGCTTATAGTCCTATAATTACAGTAAAGATCTTAGAATTAAGCCTAAGATTTTATATATTGAAGGTACTCCCCCTCTATTATTTTGTTTTCCTAGCATGATTTTTGCCTCTTACACTATTATTTTTGGGTTTTAGATGATGGATATAACCCGAAGAAACCATGTTGATCAATATAATGGGAAATGCAATGATTATCATTCTGAACAAACCAATGTTATGGGAGATGGAGTGAAAAATATTATTGTTATACATACACAAGCTATGAATCATTCTGGACTTCCGAATGAGCAGAGAAGAGAACAATATTCTATTGATTCCTTCTTGAGGCAACACCCACCTTCTTTCAGTGGGTCTTCTGATCCACTTGTTGCGGAACAATGGATCAGAACCATTGAAAAGATATTTTCCAAACTTCGATGTTCGGAACATGAAAAAGTCATTCTGGCTATTTACCGTCTAGAAGGTGATGCAGACTGGTGGTGGACTCTAATTAAGAATACAAGGCCCTAAGGTGAAATTGAATCAATGGAATGGGATGAGTTCATGAACTTATTTTTCAATATGTACTTCCCTCGTATTCTTCAAACAAAGATGGAAAAGGAGTTCCTTGAGATTAAGTAAAAGGATGATTAATCTGTTGGTATATACGAGGTGAATTTTACAAGGCTTTCAAGGTATGCATCAGGCTTTATCATCCAACCTAAAAGTAATGTTGATCGATTATTTAGTGGCTTAAAACCAAGTCTTCAAAGGGCATTATATAGAAGAGACTTCAGTAGATATGATGAAATTGTGTGTTGTGCTATCAAGGAAGAACTGTAAGTTGGTGTTACATATCCATCTCATGGTATTGACAAGAAACGAATGATGGAGTTCAAGGAAAAATCTCAGAACAATGGTGAAAATAAGGTGAATACTTATTTATACTCAAAGTGTGGAAAGAAGAACGGTGGAGATTGTCTAAAAGGTACTAGAAAATGTTTCAGGTGTGGAAAATAAGGTCATTGAGCAGTTGAGTGCTGAAGTAATGGGAAAAAAGTTTCTAATGATGTGAATAGAGAAAAGACTACAGAGAATGCTCCACCAACACTTCAATGCTTCAAGTGCAAGGAAATGGGGCATTATGCTAATCAATGCCCTAATCCAAGGGTTAATTATGATCAACATGAGAAACCACGTAAGGAAAAGGATAAAGGGAAGTCACATGAAATCACTATTTGTGATGTTGAGTATGACAATGATTTTGAGGAATGATTAAGTGTTTATGTAATGGGATTTCAAAATAGTATCATGGAATCCCATTTATGGTATCGTTGAATTTTGGAATATCTATGTATTGGTTTTTAATAATTATATGGTACCAGTAACCATGAAAAGTGATTGAAATATATTTGGAAAGAAGATGATATACACATAATGAAGGGATAATGTGAAAATTAAATGAGCTTATGACTGATATAAGGACAAAGTTATATCATGGTTTGAGTATATAGAAATTTTGGAATTTTGGTATGTGAAAAGAGTTAACTTTTGACAGAATTCATGTTTTTACTAAGGTTAAATGGGTATTCATTTGTCAAGAGAATACATGATTAAGGTATTCACATGTTTGGAATGTGACCAAAAAGATATATCATATGATATATGGGCGATAAATGATGGTATTTACATGCTCAGTAGATGACATTTCTAGTAATTGTTTTATTTATACTATGAGCCTGGAAAAACGTATTTTGGATAAGCCTAAAGATTGGAATGGATTATGTTGGACATAAGTTAGTATTGTTTAAGGATAAAACTTTTTTCAATATTATTGATGGAATGTTATAATAATGTAGTTTTATAAAAAGGACAACCTGCAGGATGGGCAACAACCCATCGTGTCAGACAAGGCTGTGGAAATCGAACCCACAACCGAAGTGCGATATGCCTTTATCGCCTACCACTGGCCTATAGGAAGTCCCTGGTTAGTAGAAACTAGTATTATTTTATTAAGAGGTATGATGGATGAAGTATAATTACATTTTTGGAATCATATATATCTAACTTGAACATAGATGGACTTATGTATATAA
This sequence comes from Viscum album, assembly GCA_963277665.1. NCBI lineage: Eukaryota > Viridiplantae > Streptophyta > Magnoliopsida > Santalales > Viscaceae > Viscum > Viscum album. The sequence goes on along the minus strand of OY728121.1, from coordinate 705,236,711 downwards.
CTTTTGCTAACCTTATGTTTGAAATAGATGGAATGACCTATCATTCTATCGCATGATCTGATAACACTTCACAGAAGACAAATTAAACTTCATTTCTTTAAGAGATGAAGTGGAAATTGTTCAAGGCACAAACTACAGTGAGATTGTACCAAAATCATGTAATTATTTATTTTAATTCAAAAATTCTTCAACATTAGAAAAATGATCTTGAAAACCAAAAATGTTGTCTTAGTGCTCTCATATCTGATGAACGAGATGGTACCTTAGATCATCAAAAATTTATGGCTTTGTGATTATTGGCTTTTTCATAGCCATGTTCTCAACCACTCTCCATTATAAATTGATGGTTATATTTTTCATCCATATCCATATTTTCACCTATATTTTCTTATGTGGAAACCCAATGATGAGTTACTTTGGGTATCCATTATGTTTCTAACATTCCATTTTAAAATGACGTTCTAGTATTCCTTTTAATGATGTGGGTTTCTATGATGTATACTTTCAAGTAGAAAACCATTTATAACCCCGATGAATTTCGAGGGCAAAATTCATTTTAAGGGGGGTAGAATGTAACACCTCGAGATTTTATTAGATATATTCTTTTTAATTTCTCTGATGTCTTCTATTGTACACTACACAAAGATTAGCTTATACTATACACAACACCGTATTATCTTGCAGTATACAAAACAATATTATTGGCTTGTGTTACAAAAAATTTCAAGATCATTTTGTGGAAATTATTCTGCGCAACATTAAGTATAGATATTGTTTAATGTATAAATGAAATAAGTTTTGATTATGTTATATGCATCACCAATGGGATCTTGAACTACACACAACCCTGACTTGGCTTTCATTACATGCAATCATGACCTTCCTCGATAGCGTGTGTAGTAAGCAATACTGGGTTTCACTAAACAACGATATGTAATTAAAATATTATATAAACTAGCCGTTATGAAGAGTAATACCCACTTTTTGAAATTTCATAAATTTTATCATCAAAATGGACTTCGGTTTTGGATTCGGAATATCGAAATTATCCTAGTGTGAATTTTTGGAATTTTGCTAAAAACTTTCAATTTTTGATGAATAGTGAAAACACTAAGTTATTGGTTAAAACCGACTATTTATTTAAATAATCATTTATTTTATTTAAATTTATTTTAAGTCAAAATAGATACATAATATCCATATAAATTCAATGTAATTCATTGGGGTAATTTTATAATAATTATATATATATAAAAATTTTATTGAACTTTTTACTGTCATTTACCCTCCTCCTATGAGAATTTGCAAATTTACATAAAACATAATTTTAGGGATTCTGTGAGTTGAATTTCGAAAATCATAGAGACACAGTTAATATCAAGGAGTAAAATGTTGTTCAATAAGATAAGAATAATTTTTGTTGAATAGTAACTTTTTACTTTTATTTGCCAAGGTTAAAAGTAAATACGGTAATTAAGGGTAGAAATGATATTATTATTACCATAACACATGTCCTAATTCTATTAGATAAGTTTAATTTGACCAAAAACAACCTTAGGATTAAAATATGACCCTATAGGTCCACATGGATTAGATTAGGACATTTATTATTATTTTATTTAAAGAAGAGTTAAAATAGTTAAAATCAAAGTTTAATAACTAAAACATTTCTAATATAGGGTTATACATAAGATAAATTCGACTATAAATATTAATTACAAAAATAAAAATATTTCATACATAATGGAATTTTATTTATAATTTTTAGACATTATATAATTTAATTTATTTATGACACAATAATGATGCAGTAATTACCTTATTAATGAAATATTAACATAATTGATATTATAAATATCCAAATAAAATTAATTTAGAACTTTTTATGAATTAAAATTATTTTATAGGTTAATATAACAAATTTGGGTTGGTTTTATGAATTTTTTTAAGTAATAATTCTATTATGAATTTATAAAAACCAAAATACCAAATAGTGTCAAAATTGACATAAAAGAGTTTTTTAAAACAAATATTATATTAATAATTGATATAATGGTGCTAAAAATAAAATGTTTGGCCAAAAGACTTATATAATAATATATATTACAATAAGGAACCAATTGGGGTTTTATTGTCAGTTTATAGTATGTTTATTAACTATATAGTGTAAGAATACAAGAAGACATAGTAAAAGTTAAATTGTTTAACTTAGAGTTAAATCTAAATGATAAGGTTAAAATGGTAACTTAAACTTGTATAAAACCTATTGGTTGAGAGGATTTCGACCCATACCCACCCTATCCTCAAAATAAGTCAGTTTAGAGCCATTATAAACCGAAAATAAAATTATTATAAAATAATATTTTAAGTTTTTTCTAAGGTACCCCTCACCCCTCTTATAAAAGGGAACTCCCTCATCTCTCACATTCACTCCTCCCAAGCCATTTTTCTCATCCAAACCCTTCCAAAATAACCTCTAAAATATCCTCCCTTCATTCTAGAGGCTTTCCATTAGTCATAAAGCCAACCTATGGATCCATTTTTCTCAAATCAAAAGGATGAACCCGAAGAAGAGGTAAATATCTCACCACTTATTTCAAGTTTCTTTCTTCTTCCACTTCCTCCTTCATTGTTGTTTCCATTATAGAATAATAACTCTAGTATCTTATATATACTTAGATGTTGTTATAAAATTGGTAAAACCATATTATTTATTTTATCCATACTATGAATGAAAAAGTCACCCTATGTGCGTATGTACGGCTTACCGTCTCCTTGTCGTGGTGTAGTTTGTTATTCTAACATTTAATCATTTGGATGGGTATAATAATGAGTATAAATGATATAAATAATAAATAAAAAATTATTATGATTCTGTATATATTATATACCATCAAATTATATATGATTTTAATATCAAAAGAATGATATCCTCCCTCGTGCGTACGTACGGACTACCGTCTCCACGAACGCGATGAGATTCATTTTCCATGATTAACCATTAAAGTATGATTATAAAGTATATATAATAAATAATCATGAAAGATATTACATAATAATGATACTGGATTTATGTACATATATTTTTCATTTACTTAATTCCATTCTATTCAATATGGAAATGAAAACAGCGTTCAAGCGTACGTACGACCCACCGTCTCCATGAACGGTGCATTTCATTCCATTTATTGATATATCATATATATTTATACTCTGAATATATGTTATATATAAATCATGTTTTACATTATATAATTATGTAAATTAGGATATAAGTAATAATTTCAAGATCAACAAGTCGAAACATTTACGATAAATGGTACGATTTTAACCAAAACACTGCTTTAACATGGAATTTACAAAAGAACGGGTAATATAAATTCATGAGTGAAACATATATGATATCATAACAATGAATAGAATTCTTTAATAAGTCAATGACATTATTTAAATCATTATACAGGAGTTTTGGATACGTACAAAGAATATCGGACCTAAGGTAAGGGATAATTTTGCAATCTCATTTTTATCCGAGATTGATTATTCGGAAGTAATTACTGGGGTTATATTTATCATCCAAATCCATTTATTCTAAAAATATTTTCATAAAATTATAACCATTATTCCATGTATTTTTAAATTCATTTTTACCATTTTTTGACTTTTATCACATGATATGGAAAGAATATTTCTTTTATTTACCATACGAGTCACTTTTTAAATTTTCTAGAAAAAGTATGAGAAGAATGTTTCTTAACTTATATGGAATGAATGGATTTTTACGGTTTTATAACACCTTATTTTCACAAAGCTTACTCAACAAGATTTCATGTAAATTTTCTACAAAATCCTTTTCTTTTATAATTTCATGGCATTTTGTGAAAATAAAATGTTTTTGAAGAAGAAAGGATATTTTACTCAAGAATTCATTTCAAGTGTTTTATGAGAACTATTTTCCGTCTAAGATGAAATTATTTCATATGTGTATTTTTCATGTATAATCTCTCTATAATTTACATGGTTTCAAGTTTTTTATGATGAAATGATATTCATTTGTTTTATATGGATTATGTTATAATGGGATGATGTTTATGAAACCCATTTTATTCTTTGGGTTATGATGCATGATTTATGATTGTGTTATAGCACACATAAGAATGATTTCATTATGAGATGGGTGGGACCTATATCTACCTCTAATGCATTGGGTAATGATTTATATCTCATGATATAGACATGGCTGTAATGACAAGTAAATCTGGTATATTAATACAGGGTTGGAACGACAGGTAAACACAATTCAGTAATGAACTTTGTCCACTATGATGGTGTTGGTAGCAATGCCTTGGCTACTTTGGAAATAATATGAAGTACTTAATGGTTTTCCACAATTACATGTATTATTCTCATGCTATTTTATCATGATTGATGTTCCATTATGATATATTCCTTACGTACTTCCACGATTTATGTCATTTCTCAGGATTTTGATGTTTATATTTTTTGTTCATGTTTTTTCCTTCAAATGTTTTTGGATTGTTTTATGCTCCCTATGTTTACCCTTACTGAGCATTTGAGCTCACCCTTTTTAGGTTTTCTTTTACCTAGGTTTTAAATAAAGGTTTTAGGTAAGAAAACAAAATTAAAAGATCTTTATGGGAGATGTTGAAGATCTTTCACCATGATTAGAAGACTATGTTCAGCATTTCCAAAGACACTAAACTATTACAGTTTTTGGGTGTCTTTTTTTGTTATGTATTAATTATTTATCAAAATTAATGTAATCCCCATGTACGTCAAGTCTTTGGTCTCTAAAGATGAACTAGGTTATTTTATGTTTAGATTTTGGTTCTATATTGACAGGTCAAGTGGGAACAATTTCAAAATTAAAAAAGAAAATATAGTTAAATTGTATATCAGGGTTTCTTTGAGTATCTGATCTAGGCCAATGAAATATAAATGAGGTGTTAATAAGGAGGGGAAATTATTCCATAATATATAATAGTCTAGGATACCAGAATTAATTTATGAAATCCCATTTAAATTATATTTTAGTTATTAATGTAATGGAAATGTATTCTATGATTTTGAAAGGTTATATAAAAAAAGTATACATTTTAAAAAAAATTATGAATATAAAAAGATAAAAATCAAGGTTAGAATTTAAATATCATGTTGTATTCCTTAAAATGGTTGAACAAGGAGTTACTACATCAACATGTTCAGTGTTATGAAAAACATCAATATTAGATGGATCTATATAAAAATGTGTATTTTCATCTTATTACTCTCATATGATAATAGAATTTGTTTATAAAAATGGATTTTCTGTGAATGATGTGATATAATGGATTTAATAAACATGGTATACTATTTATTATATTTTATAACATCCTTGAAAAAAAGATAAGGATAAAAAATTTCATTTAGAATTAAAGAGTTTATCCTGATGTTTGTTAAAATATGTGGGATGTGATCCCAACACTCACAAGTGGAATATTTTATAGAATAATAATTTATATTAATATTATTTATATCAACACATAGAATGACATATAATATATATATAATAGTTATTTTGTTATATATTACCACTAAAATGAAATTTACTCTATTTCTTGATATAATAGGTTTGTGTATCATAATATAGTATTATTAATATAATATATTGTCTAATATGTTAGTTGGAGAATATTTAGACTTAGGTAATTTCAAGTAAAACATATACAATATTATACCAGTCAAAATATGTAGTCAATAACACAATATTTTGTTAAACTTTTAGTCTATATTGGTAGAAGTTTAATGAAAATAGTTACATTAGTTACTAAAAAATTTAAATGAAAAAGTTTGATGGAAAAAATTCTTAGGATGATGATTATGATGAACTTAAAAAATGTCAATGTAGAAAATTGATGTTATTAAAATATTAAAATATGGTATTTTAGGGAAAATGAGTTTGAATATTTTATTCAAAGAGTTGAACATTAGGAATATGATTCCTATGTATCACCATAATTAAAATTTGATTTCTTCTTATATTTCACTAAAGGATATTAGTGGTAGGTTTTTATCATATTACCAAATAAGGATATGACATAAATTGCATAGAGTTTAAATTAGTTTTAAAAAACCCTAAATGTGAAACAAATATAAGGATGATCAGGCGATTTATCTAATATAATATGATTTAAAAGAAAAAACGTTTGGTTTTTTCAATTATTCTTGAATTAATTTTAGAATATAAAATGCACCATGTTATACAAAATGTTTTGTCTACTTTATCATTGTTTTATATTGGATGCATATACACATAAAGTGAACTGATAACTGACCTGTCAAAGTTAGAATTTCAATTATCACTAATTTATATTTATCATCGAATATTATAATTTTTGATGAAACATTATTGGAAATATGAGTAGTATTTTTTCTATAGATTTGAAATATGCTCATGAGGCAAAAAGATGTTTTTTTCACTAGATGAACTATGAAGTATACTATATGGAGTGTCATACACTATATATATGGTATACCATGGGTTTATGTATCAAATAGGGATTTCATCACACCTGAGTATGGTGAGATAACTAGAATGAGGACCTTTACAATTTGATAACTTTCTTACACAAGCCTTTAGGTTAAGCTATTCAGGGGTGGATGATCATGTATTCAGTTGTAGCTTAACAAAGATTGTATTTTTCCTCTCATATGAGGAGTATGAAATCTAATCCCAATATTGAGGTAGACCGAAGAAGTGTATGGATGTACCTAGATAATACATGTGATGTGATTATCTATTGGATTTGGGGAATGTGATATACCCATCTATGTAGATGAATGAAATTTAAAGTATTAATTGACCTAGTTATCCTATACCCAATGAATCAAGAATGTATGAGTAACTATATATGATATACATACTCTATGTCGTACAATTACTCAATTAAATGAAAAATGGTGCATATGAAAATTAATGTTAATATACGATATAATTGGTGGAAACATACACCGAAATACATGTGTTTTATAGATATCAAGCTGAAAACCATTGTTTCTTGAGTATTATTAATGATTTAATGGAGGATTATATTTTATCACATTTTTGAATCAGTTAATTCATATTTTTTTTCAATGATACAAAGTCCCACGGTGTCACAATTTATGTTTTACATAAAGGGTATTGAGTTTTAAAAAACCTATAGAGCTTCTCAGAATGAGTTTAGATTAAATATAAAAGAAGTTTTGGATGTATTTTCACAAGATATTTCATATGATATAATACAAAGTAAATTAAATTATAAAATTCCAGAAAATTAATCTGGAAATTTTTAAAATGAGTTATGGGTAGGGTTCCATAAGTTATTGTATATAAAACAATCAAAGGTAACATGACAAAAAGTCTATGAGGATTTAGTGTAAATTAGTGATCGAAGGAGATATCCCCTACATCCTTTACAAATATGATGTATTTTGGACAATATCATAATCTAAAATATAACTATATCATATGGTATGACATATAAATACCAATTGAGTTTTTTATGTTTTTGTTTTGATATATATTTTTTCTATGATATAGTAATACAGTAACCACTACTTAAGCTATATGAAAATGTTTCAATTCATACTGTATAAAAATAATATCATCTTTTGATTATCATTGGTAGTGAAATATTTTGAAAATTTCCTATAATTATTATCAAATGTTACATGTGATGAAACACATGAAATAATTGTATTAGATGAGGGTTAAAAAGTGATTGTAATCGCATGAAAACTAATAAATTTCATAAAATATGAGTTAATTCATCAACAATTGGAGTGTTATGATGGTTATATAAGGGTCAATTTCCATTAATATGGAAATGTTCATGTATTCCCATGCTCTATTAGATTCTACCATACCCAATTCTTTCTTATTTTTCATCTTTTACTATGAGTGATATTAATATATAATGGAAAGAAGGAGAATTATGCCTAAGCATTGGGCGATTCTCTTCAATCCTTGGATACACCATGGAGGAGGGAGTCATATAGAAAAATCTCAGTGATATTTATAAATATTTTGATAGAATATTGATATACCATCTATAGAGAATGGAATATAAATTTTATTCATTGTATTTATATACATGGCTTCACTTTAATTCATGGCTTATCTTGGGAAATTTTGGTTTCACATTAATCCGGTGTCCTTGAACGAGCATCATTTGACCCTTAGAAACCCTTAATTACAAGCATGTGATATTATGAAAATTGGTGGGCCAAGAATTATATATCCTCCAACAAATTTTTCAATTATTTATATCTCCTTAGATCCTTATAAATGGAAATCTTGTCATTATATTTTTCTATATTGTTATTCTTATTTATGGTGATGTTAGTTTTGTTCACAATGTTATGAATGAGCATGATGTAGTTAAATTTGTCTATAATGTTATGATTTCACAACATCAATAATGAAAACAATGTCTATCCTCACAGATGTATACCCACAGTATAGAGAAACTGGGGGTATAGATGTTGTGTGCAAAGATATACCCTTGAATTTCAAAAACTATTGGTATAACATAAGCTATACCAATTATTTTTCAAAAAACAATTGGTATAGATCATTCAAATAAATAACTAATCTTGGGGTCCTCCTCACCTCCTCATTTTTAATCCCCAATCCCCTCCCCTCTTAGGATATTGGCATCCCCCATCCTCTCCTCAGAAAAAATTTCCCCACTTCGGTAGGTGATATTACTCTATTTCTATAATTCTTGTATTGAAATCTGTAAGAATTCCATCAATACAGTTCATTATTCTCCCCTAACCATAGCGATGGACGATTTATTCTCCAGTATTATCCCCTAATTCATGTTTTCATTGTTATTTATCTTCTTACACATTATATTAGCGAGTTCAGAATCCATCTTCTCTTTTTCTGGATGTTATTTTCATTTTTATATATGCATGTGATTTTACTAGATCATGTGGAGATCACATATATCATCGTGTTTTTAAATTTATAGTCTAATATAGAAGAATTATATACAATTAAATTCCTAAAAGTTCTTTTTTAATTATAATTTATTTATTTTGAAATCTATCCTAGGGATTCTCAAGAATTTATCTTTATTTTGAAATTCTTTTGGTGGAATATTTTTGGGATTTATATATTTTAATTGTTGGAATCATGTTTATGTTAACTATAGGGGTTAATGTTTGTTTTTATTGTCCAAGAGATAATTTTTTAATTATTGGACATTAATTTGTTAAATCATGTACAATAATATAATTATTTATTGGATTATTTAACCCAAAAAGATATAATATTATGATGATGTACATGATTATAATATCTTTAGTAAATATGTAATATCACTTTATTGATGAAGGTTTATTATTCATGAATTCAATAATATATTTATAGTAAATTTCTTGAATTTTTCTTATAATTATTAATTATTATTTTGACATGAATGAATGAAAAAACATTATTTCAAATAATTAAATATTTGGATTTCAAATGTTTAATAAATTTAAACCATTATTATATAAAAATATTTATATAATCCTTTTTTAAATGTCAAGAAATAATTATATAAGTTATAATGGAATTATTTTTATATCATATTAATTTTATTAAACATGTTTTCAATTTATTAATTTTTATAAAGGCATTTAGTTCTTTATGAAAACTATAATTGTATGAACCTTAATTTCACCTATTTTAATTAACTGTTGCATATAAATTATTTATTTATTAAGAATTATTCCTTAGTTCTTTTATCATGTATTGCATAGTTATAAATTTATTAACACTACACCTTAAATTGATTAAAAACCATCTAACCACACTTTACCTAAATTAAGAGGTTTCATCAACGGTGAAGTAATGGATGGGGTTCATATAGTGTAAAGGAAGGGATTTTTTATTTAGTATTTATGGATCTTCCCCAAATTAAATTCTTCTTAAATATAAATATAATATAATGTAAAATATATTTTCTTTATGTTAGAATAATATATGTAATTTTAACCTTAAATAAAGTCCTTTAATGAGTAAATTTTATAATTAATTATGTTTTCAAATGATAATAAAAAAATGGTTACGAAATAAACTTATTTTATAGTATTACTTAGTTGTTAATTATTGCAATACATGCACCTTATTTGGATTTATATTAGTATTAATTTTTTTTCTCTTGATATTCCATATTAATTTTTTGGATGGATAATAGAGTATTCTATAATTGTTACTTACATCATGCATTGTATGCAATTTTTTTCTGATTAGTTGTCTTTAATTTCCATCACACTACACTTTTAATTTGTCATTAAATTTTGATATAATTCTAATTATGGTTTATATTTTTGAATGGAAAATTAATTTTCCCTTTAATAGAATGTATAGAAGAAGGATATATCATACCGATCATATTTCAACAGATTTTAAAAAGAATTTGGAATTTTTTATATTATTCATTTAACAATGATTCCGATGGAGGTTGTATACAATTTCTATGTTAAAATTATGTTGGAAGATCATGTATAAGAAATAAATAGGTTATATACCATATAAAATACTCTATTTTAAATAAACTATTCTGTTCTGTGTGAAAATGAAGATATGATACAATATTCTACTATTCATGAATAAAAAGAAAGAAGTGGAATGGAGAATTTCATATTTGATCAGACCCCATACGTGTATCATCATGAGATAGATAATATGTGAGTGAATTATTGTAATTATATCAATACACATGTAGGATGGAAAAAGTATGATGATGTTGAGAGAGTGAAAATTTTAGAAGATGATGCCAGAACTCCTATATATCAGGATTGTACTAAAATAGAAAATTTAAATTTTTTATGTGGTTAACTCATGGAAAAAACATGTATGGAATTACTAATATTTTCATTGATTATATTCTTACATTTTTAAGGAATTAATTTTTTAGAGAGTAGATATCTCCTCAAATCACTATAACACATGGAAGTAAATTAAGAAGCTTAAAATTTCAATTAATAAAATTAATGCTTGTTTGAAAGATTATAGTTGTTTGGGAGGAAAAAACTAACATTAATGGATGTAAAAAATATGGTACATCTCTATGGAAGGAAAATATATATGTAACACCATCTCATGTGCCTTATAAATCCATTTGTAACATTCCATTGATTCCCAAGATTCAACAAATATTCATGTATACAAATATCATAGCCAATGTGATAGAATGATGCTACGAGTATTAAAGGTAATGATTAGTTGGTTTATCCTACATATGGATTAGCATGGAAGGAATTTTATTCCCATCATATCGATTTTTTATTTTATTTGTTTAATGATAGGTTGGGTTGATCCTATGATGGTTTTAATCAATTTTTTCATGTGTTTACTACTCACAAAATATGGCTAGTTTTTATTTAGGTATATGATCTTACACTGTAGATGTGTATGAATTTTTTTCACTTTCTATACTATACTATTTTATAGACCATATTATCCTTGAAATTATATAGATTTATAATTACAACCTTTAATAAGAGAGTTAATGTAGGTTTTGGATATGGCTGTGTGCACAATCAACGATTCTTTAAAAAATGTATTTTAGATGCCTTTTGCGTTTCTATGGACAATAAATTATTTCTATGAATATTTAGTGATTTATATTTGGAACAAAAAGAGATAAATATCATGTCTTATTTTTATGAAGAATATGAAATTGATAAGGCTTCAATAGATTCTTAGTTTCATTTTCCTGAAAGATCAACAATTCTTTCCAATGAATCGTCAATATAGGAAGAATCATCAGAGGTTTGATAATACTATTGAAACTGAAAAACCTACTTAATATATTTTAGGAAATAATTTGTTTAATGAATTGAATATTTTAGTTGTTCATTAGGTAAAGGTCAAATGAAATATAAAAAGAGGAAGAATGTTGACACTGAATCCACTACAATTGAAAGAAGAGAAGTATCATTTTTGAGTTCCATATTGGTCTAACAATTTTTCATGTCAATCGTTAGATATAATTCCATTTGAGAAAAAATATATGTGAAATAATTCTTTCAATTCTTCAATATATCAAGTGGAAGACCAAAGATGACTTAGATCTAACTAAGACTTATTAGAATGGGGTATTTGACTAGAAATGTATCCTATTTTTATTGGGGAAAACAAAGGGAATGTTCATTGTGATTCTTATGTGATGAAAAATTTAGAGAAAATTAAATTAATGTAATTATTGGAGAATATCAGGGTTCCTAATGGATATTCCAACAACGTATATAAATGATTCAATAAAATGGATTTGAAACTAAAATACCTTAAAATTAATGATTATTACAACCATCTTCATGAATATATCCCAATAGAATTTTGGAAGTTTGTATCCAATAATGTTAGGGTGAGAGTGATTAGATTGTTACATTTTTAGATACCTTTGTTCTAAAAGGATATCGGTTTATTTCTTAGTAAAAATGCATTAATAAACACCATTAGTTTTGTGTGAGTTAGAAAAACATTTTCCTCCATCTGTTTTCACCTACATGACACATTTAATATTTCATCTCCCAACTAAAAAACTCATTTGGGGAATCATTTCATTTCAAAGGATGTATCCTACTAAAATAAATTTGTACACAATGAAATATTATGTTAGAAACAAAAATAATCCTGATGGTCCCATTGTGAGAGGTTATATGTCTTAAGAATGTATGGATTTTTGTACAATGTATTTTTTTATTTGAGAAGAATACATAACCGGCCAATGAGAAATGAATATGAGATTTATAGGGAAATTTATCCTTAATTACCATTTCTTCCAAAAAATGGATGAATTTGTTGGTCATGTACATTGGCTATATTGAGCCCTGAATAGCAAGATATGACACATCACACTGTCTTGTTTAACTGGGGTTTGTTCAATGACTATATCAAGTAGGTAATTTGAATATTTATTTGTTATATCATATTATGTCATTTTAAATATACCTTAATATTTTATTATCAATTTATATAGGGAACAAAAATAAATTATAAGTAGAGTTCACTGATCATTTTCCTTGAGAAGGATTGAGTCTTTTCATATATAAGAGTTTTCTTCTTTTTTTAAATCAAAGGTATTACAATTAGTTTCATAAAATTAAAATACAGACATTCATATAATAGTATTATTCATTTATTTTTCAGGTATTTAGTTTACCTATTGACTTGGTTTCTCATGAATTAATAGTGTTTAATTTTGGTCCCAATTTTTTTATTCATGAATAAAAATATTTTGCAATTAATGGGTATAAATGTTTTACAAATGATTAACCAATGAAAATGAGAACAAAAAATGATGGTGTAATGTTAACTATTGAAAAAGACTATTATTACAGTTCTTTTTATACTCATCCTTAATATGAAAATGTTACTTATTATAGACTTGTTGAGAAAATATTATTATTGGATTACTACTCTCATAGAAGAGTAACTAAAATGAACTGTAAATGGTTTGATTAAATGACGATAAATTGTACATTTTTTAAATATTATGGATTCAGAGTTATTTAGATGAGTTGATTCTTGGAAATAAATGAACTATAAATTTTGGCATCAATGGAAACCATGTGTTTTATGAGAAAGATCATCTGATAACTAATTACAATGTCATTAATGAGGTAATATCAAGACATATTTTTCAAGATGATGTGGAAGAAATTAACACTAATGATTCCCTAATTTTTTTTGATGAAAATATTTCATTTGATAAATCAAATTATATCATTGTGATTGTTGATGTTTAACATCAAGTAGTGGTGGCTAATATATAGAAGCAACCTTATATGTTAACAATTCATTCGGTTTACCTTGATATGGGTTTCATAGGTCAGTTTTACAATAATTACATTAATTTTTTTCTGTTTGGAATGATATATTTTTTAGAATAGTTTAATTTAATTTAATTTAATTATTTCAAATCAGAAAATTGGTTTAAAATGGTATTTTAAAAACTGTATGACTTGGTTTTAATATTTTTTTCTAAAATATCTTATGACATTTTTTATGAATTATTTGAATTTGAAGTTGTATGAATGATTTGGTAAAAATGTTTCTAAAAAATGTACATTCCATTCTTATACAGATTATGAAAAGTACCAATGAATTTTGAAGGACGTGATATTTTGATATTAATCGACAAATGCATGATCAAGGGTTTCCTCCTATGATTCATCTAGCGATTATAATAATTTTAATAGTTTTATTCTATATTACATATAATTCTATGTTCATATTAATTATTAAATTTTTAGGGACATTTAGTTGAACAATAGCTGCCTCATCCTCATCCTACTAGCATGTGTCTGAGTGGGGGTGCTCATAGACTTAGATGACCATCCTTCATACTCGTTCCCACCCTGAACCACCAGCGGACACCCCATCTAACACACTTTTCCATCCTCCACTTGACCCTCTAGGTATTTTCCCACCCATTCCTTCATCATCACCTCATTTAACATCTTCTTCACATACCATGTATACGATGCCTCAAGGGATGTTCCCACCATTACTATATCCATAAGCTTTAATGTATCTCTAACCCTACTACCCAAATCCTTCCATGTCTACACCACCTCCATTTTCTACTATTCATCTAGGTCTTGATGATTATGTTCCATAAAATTCTATTCACATGAATGCAGATCACTCAGATCATGCATTAGAATAGACACATCCTTTAGAGGCTACATATTATAGAAATCCCACTCAAGTAACAGATACTCTTAAGCAACATGGATGAGGTTTTTTTATTATAAATGTGTCAAATTATATCACATCATTTTTTGTGTTGTAGTAATATGACTTAATTATAATAATTCAATTTATCTTATTCAGTGGGATCTTCTTGTAGGCGATGTGGAAGCACCCATATGTGGGAATCCTAGAATCACCAATCACAAATAATAGTCTAGTATAATGATGAAAATATGATGATTGGTAAAAATTACAAACATTGTAGAAGTATCATGGGAAACATACCATTGTAAAATGATATCATTTCAGTATAACTAGTTTGATGATGTCATATCTGTAATGACATCAAGGAAAAAGAATGTCCATTTATATGTGTAGTAAAATTTGTTAAATTTATATCTATATTATGGTTATATTTATATGAATTAACATATTCTTTGTAACATCAGTTTAACTTTACCAATAGAAAAGATTATTAGGTTGAAATATTGATTGATATTGGGGAGTTCGAGCAATGATACATTCATGAATTATATGTTGGTTGGAGGAGTAGAGTCAGTTCTGACATAGTGGGTCTACCAATATTCCCCAACTATCCAACAATTTATTTTTAAAATGATATAATATGGGAAGAGTGATGTGTTTTGGGTAATTATAATCATTAATTATTTTCATATAATGTTTAATTCTTATTAATAATATTGATTTTTTGTTTTTAGGATGCATTGAAAAAAAGTACAAAGATTTAATGACATATTTTCAAACTTTGTCACACATTAAAATGCATGATCATGAGGAGAACCTAGTAAATTAATACAAATAGAAATAATATATAGATTTATATTGTTACGTATTTAGATTTTCATGTAGAAATTTACATTTTATTATCACTATTACCACTAATATAAGTATGGAAATACCCCTTTAAATGGTCCTAATGGCCAATTGGCCAATTTTCTTCATAGGCTAATGGGAAATTGACCTAAGGTCCCAAAGGCCTAATGGCCAAAGGGAATAATGGCCAAATGGCCTAATGGACTAATGGAATAATGCCCTAATGGACTAATGGCCTAATGGTCTATTGGAATAATTGATAATTGGCCTATTGGCCTAATGCCTAGTTGACCAATTGTCCTAATGGCGTAATGAAGAATTGGATAATTTGATAAATGGCCTAATGACCTAATGTCTTAATGGACTGATGGTCAATTGTTTAGCCAACTACACAATTGGATAAATGTCCTCATGGACTAATGAAAAATTCACATATTGTCCTAATTGATGAATGTCCTCTCTACCAATTATATTAACGGGAAAATGACTAATTAGCCTAATAGCCTAATGTAAAATTGGCCAATTGTCCTAATGGCCTAACAGACAAATTTCCTAATGGCATAGTGGAAAATTGGCCGAAATTTCTAATAGACGATTGGCTAAGTTGCCCAATGTCATAATATCCAATTGTCCAATTAGACTAATGACCTAATATCCAATTGAAAAAAATTCCCAATTGGCATAATATAGTAATGTCCAATTGGCCAAATAACCTAATGGACTAATGTACTAATGACAGAATGGACTAATTTGACTAATTATCTAATTATAATAATTCCATAATGGAAAATTGTCATAATGGCCTAATGGCCAATTTCCCAGTTGACATAATCATCTAATATCTAATTTGAAAATTGACATAAGGGAATAATGATATAATGTACAATTAGAATAATCAACCAATGACCTAATGTCCAGTTGTAGAATTGAGATAATGGACCAATGTTCAATTGGACTAATGACCTAATAAACTAATGACATAATTAACTAATTACCTACAATCCAAATTGGTCTATGAGACTAATTGTCCTAATGGAAAAATAGATTAATTTCCTAATGGCCTAATTGGAAACTGTCCGAATGGACAATTGGTATAATGGACTAATTTCCAACTGACCTAATGTTATAATGTCCTAACAGCCTATTGTAATAACATCTTAATGAATAATTGGACAATTGGATTGATACCAAAAGGCTTAATGGATTAATGTACAATTGTTTGAACAACCTAATGAAAAATTGGCCTTACAACATAATAATCAATTGACCTAATAGAATAACGTCTAATTGGAAAATTTGACTAATGGACTAAGATCTAATTGTCCAATTGGACTAATGGCCTAACGACCTAATAGGAAATTTTCCTAATAGAGTAATGCACTAATGGAAAATTGGCATAATGTCCTAATGGCATAATGGTTTAATGAAGAATGGTATAATATAAAAGTTGGAAAATGATCTAATGACTATTGGGCTTAATGGATCAACGAACTAATGGCCTAAGGACTTAATGGACCAAAGGAAAAATGGACCAACAACATAATGGTCCAATGAACTAATGTCACAATATTATAATGGCCGAATGATCTAATGGCCCAACTACCTAATGGAAAAGCGACCTAATAGTCCTACGACGTTATAGTCGAATGACAATGGACTAAAAACCAATTGAACTAATGAACTAATATCCAAATGGCATGTTTCCCTAATGAAATAATGGCCTAATAGAAAATTTTCCCAATGGACTAATGGACTAATGGTATAATGTTCTAAATGCCAAACAACATGATGGACTAACGACCTAATGGACTAACGACCTAATAGAAAATTGTCCTAATGAACTAATGCCCAATTGGCCTAATGACCTAATGGAAAATTCGCCTAATGGCCTAAGGTACAATTTTCCTAACAGACCAATAGAAAATTATACTAACCACCTAATGTAAAAATGGACTAATAGTTTTGTGGCCTAATGATGTAATTTCCCAATCGACATAATTTCCTTATGTCCAATCCACCTAATATCCTATTGTCCAATTGAACTAATGACCTAATGGCCAATCAAATTAATAGCCAATTGGAAAATTGGCCTAATGGAATAATCGAATAATAGAATAATGGTCAATTGAAAATTTTTCCTAATTATCTAATGGCCAATTGGCCTAATGGACTAATGGCCTAATGGTTGAATGGACTAATGGCCAATTGGCCTAAAAACCTAATGGAAAATTAGCCAATTGGACTATTGACCTAATTTCATAATTTCAAAATTGGAAGAATTTCCTAATATCATAATGTTCAATTAACCTAATGACCTAATAGCCTAATGGCCTGATGGCCAATTCGACTAATGGACTAATGGCCTGATAGAGAATTGGCTTAATTTCCCAATGACCAATACACATAATGTTCTAATGGCCTAATGATCAATTATCCCAATGAAAAATTTTCTTAATCATTTAAGGGTCAATTAGCCTAATGCTAAATTCCCTAATTAGCCTAAATTAGCCATATAAATTCCATAATTGGTTTAAATTTTCCAAAATAGACAAATTGACCAATTTCTACTATTTACCTAAAATTGTATAATTGTCATTATTGGAATAAATAGGCTAAATGGACTAAATGCCCTAATTTAATAAACATACTAATTATCATAAGTAACCTAAATGGCCTAATTTGACTAAATGAAATAATTTTCACATATGGACTAATTGACTTAATTGGCCTAAAGGGGATAATTGTTCTAAATGACATAATTTTTCCAATTTTTCATAATTGCAATAATAATAATTATTATTAGTCTAAAACACCTAACTAGACTAAATGTCCTAATTGGACAAATGATGAACTAACCAAATGACTAAATAACCAATTTACCAATTTACAAAACAACATAACATAAAAATGAACATAATGACCAAACAATCAAAATTACGAAGTGGTCGAATAACCAAATAACACAACACATATATAATTGGACCAAAATGTATATACAAGATGAATCCATGTCATACCATGTATAGAATGAAAATTTGTATTTATAATTTATGTTATGCCCCAAGTATTAA
This sequence comes from Viscum album, assembly GCA_963277665.1. NCBI lineage: Eukaryota > Viridiplantae > Streptophyta > Magnoliopsida > Santalales > Viscaceae > Viscum > Viscum album. The sequence continues at coordinate 705,218,066 of OY728121.1, read as the reverse complement.
AATTTAAATTAAAGGAATATTTAGATGTCTCTTAATTTTATTTATTTCTTCAAAAAAAAAATTTGAATTAATTATAGGTTTATCAATTTCATATTATTACATAATGTAGTATTATACTAAACAATTTAATTTATAGGAAGCGATATTGGGCATAAAAGGATGTGTGTCTCAAGAAAACTTATTTTTGTTGAGTATGAAGAAAAAAGGATGGAAATGAAGTAAATGCATAAATATATGAAAAGATTATAAGTTATTTTTTTATATTTAAAATATTTTTTCATAATTAATTATTAAATATTTTTTTATATTTTCAAAAATCTTTCACGGAGGCCCTCAATGATAAAGAAGATGACAACTTCTGGCCAAATGAACATATGAGTTATGTATTAAGTGAGGAGTACTAGGGGAGTGTTTGATGTTAACCCAAGATAAACATTATACCCACTATTTATTTTTCCTTATTAGTCTCGCTTAAAACATCTTAAAAAACTAAACATCAAAGATCCTATGTTGAATTAGCTGAGGCCAAAAAATAGATTTATGGGAGTTTGAAAGAAGTAAATTAAACACCGAACACTTCCAGAAATATATGTTAGTTATAATTCAATATCATCAATCATATGCTTATACTAAAATTGATTTATATACGTAATAAATGATCTATTTAAATGATTATCTTAGTGATGCCAATGAGGGTCCTAGTGACGGTCGAGCTGATGGTAGTGGTAGTGGTGTTGGTGGTGGTGGTGGTGATGATGATTATAATGATACTCCAGATGATTCTTTTGGTGACGAGGACGTTGCTGATGGTGATGAGGATGAGGATGTTGGAAATGAGGGAGATTTTTATTACCTCCATTCTTGACTAAGTATTAATGAGATATGTTGATGTTGTTTAATGACTTGAATTGGTTGGTTTTATTGATATATATATATATATATATGCATGTTATAGTATTGTAAATTCTTTTAAAATAATTAAAAGAAGTTGGTTGAATGATAAATATAAAATATATGTATTTAATTCATTGTGAAATATGGCCTATATTTTATTTTTAGGTTTAGGATAGGCTAGAAGGGCTATTTTGGAAAATGGAGACAAGTACCCCTACCCACAATTCAATAAATAGTGTGTATATGTTTTCTACTAGGAAAATATATACCCATGGTCTAAAAAACCTTGTGTATAGATATATACCCATAGTTTAACCAAAACCAGGGGTATAAAATAATCTTATAGGCTATAACTAGTGTTTCAGTAGAAATTGTGGGTATAACTCTATACTAATAGCTCTATCAACCGTGATTCATAAAACCGTGGGTATAAGATATACAAACAATTTTAAGCGATATTCCCATGAATCTAAACCATGGGTATAGGGTATGTTTCTAGTATTTTGGTGATAAGTAACCATTTATTATGTTTATTGGTCTTATTAGACAACTCAAGAGGGGTTGAATTGAGTTTCCAAAAAAAAATTCTATTTAAAATGGTTTAAAAACTAAATCCACCAAATTATAAAAAATGGACAAGGTAACTAAATAATAGAAATATGTAATTTTATAATTTAAAAATATTTTATGATGTTGAACCACAAATAATTTAAAATAGGTTTAAAAATATTTTATATTTTGAAATATATTTACTAAAAACCAACATAGTTTCTAAAAAAAAGTTAAAATTAACTGTTAGAGTAGTTTTTGGAAATTGTGTTTTGGAAATTGATAGAGATTTCTTAAAAAAATTAATAAAAAATAGATAAAATACATAGAGTAATAAACAAGAGTTTTACTGTTAATATTATACCTAGTTATTTCCACATGAAAATCACTCATTGAAAAGTTGTTTATTATAAATAAAATGATCTATAAATTGTATCAGGTTCTTCAAAAAATATTGAGTAAGGGTGTCTAGGATGTATAAAACTTCTACCATAGTTTAAAATTGGATAATAAAAAGATAATAACTATAATGAAGTAGTATAGGATATACATCCACTTCCCTAATTCTTCAAGGGAGAATATATAAATAAATGAGAATGAAAATTTATAGTACTCTCCAATTTTGTATAGGATCATGTGCTAAAATATTAATAATATACAACAGACACAACTAAAAATAAGAAATGAAAAGTATGAAAAAGGAAAGAATTCAATGAAGTAGAGAATGTAGTTTTGTTGTTATGTAATACACTTCTCTCTTCTCATTATCATCTTTCAATTTTATAATAATTCAAACAAACGCTCAAATGTTTCCTGATGTGTCATTGATGTTCAGGAGAGAACATAGTCATAAAACTTCAAAGAATAGAGAAAATTATTATAAATTTTCGTTTGTGAAAAATTCCAATATCTCTATATCCATCTATATTTTTATATATTTACTCCATTATCCTTTTAAATAGACAAGGTCTCTAAAAATAGCTTTTGAAAACTCAAAATGTAATATCCCCATACATTGGAAGGAAATCAAGGTTTAATAAATAAATATTATTAGCATTTAATTCTATAATGAAAAGTGGCTGGATGAATATATTTAATAATATAATAATATAATACTTACCTTTATACACGGTCTCTTTAATGTTTCTATGTCAATATTCATGGTCACATCAATACTTTGCAAGAACATTGGCTTTATTGATTTGTGGTATGGTCGAGTACTTGTACCTACGATCAATAACATTGAACATATAGTTAATAAACTTACACTATCACTCAATACAATACTTTTTCAAATTGATACTACTAAACATAGTTGATTAATATAGTATTATGGCTGATTATTCAATCGAAAAAAATTCCATATTTCACATACAAGTTCTTCCATTTGGCCCCACTATCAAATGCTAACTTGTGTAGTCAATCTAAATAGATTTTCAATCAATCCAAGAGTTTGAGAATCAATAATTATGGTGAATATATTAGGTATACATTCAATCCACTTATCTTGCGGTAGATAAATGAATTTTCCAAAAGAAAAACATGTTCATAATGGTCACTTAGATTACAATGTATAGTTTCTTGGGCTGGTTTGTAGTTTCTTGGGTCATTTTTCATATATTTGCAATGGTTTATTAGGTGATCATGTGGTCTACCACATATGTTGTGCTGTCAATTCTAGACTTAATGAAAATTCCATTCATTAGAATAAATGATTTTAGTTTCATAAATCATAAAATGAATTAGAATTGACGTAATCATGTTTTATAATGATTCAATTATAGAATTGTTGGAATAATCCCAAAATATACCCCTTTTTTATTATCAAATATCATAGAATAAATATCCATGAAAAAAATATTCAATCTTAGGAATTAAGGAATATAATATTTTATTATATGTAAATTACTCATATTCCATAATGTAATGATCATACCTTGTTTAGGATATATAATTCACTCCTATTTGGGTTTATGAAAAATAATTAATAAAGGGATAAATATTAATGATGAAAAAAATAAAAAGGAAAGAATACATAAAAAACATATTTTTAAGAAAAAGATATAATTCATTAATTATTAGAAAAGCGTACAAAGAACATATTAGAGTCTAATTATACGTTGAGTCATCAGAAAGAGAAATTACATTCCATTTTAAAATAATAGGTGGAGGAGGAAGAGTTGTCCTAGTAAGTGTATGTGGTCATAGAATATAGATTCTGTTGGAAATTGGTTGGATCTATCAATGTTATTGAGAGTCAGTAAGACCAAAGTGTCATGTAGGAGGTGTCAACGAGGTAGAGAATAGAAGAAATGAATTTATAGATGCTGAAAATATGTTTGAGACTTAGTAATGAGATGAAGATATGTGAGGGATAAGAGGATTAAGAGGTTCTAAGATAAGGGAATTATAAATATACATACAAAACTCTAAAATCCTTATGATATCAGCCACATTTTTTGACCCATGTTCCATAACTTGAAGGAAATCATATATTTTTTTACATGAACTGAATGAGTTGAGGATTCATTACCAATAAATTCTCTATAATTTATTCAGAGGAAGATATCAGAGGTGGAATAATAAAATATATATTCATCAATATAAACTGAGTTTTAAGATCTACATTAGTGTAAATCCTTCTAATATAGTACTTTATTACACCCCTGATAACACTTTTATCTTTATCACACTTAATGGATTTCTCTTGAATCAAATACAACTGTTCTTATCCTTGAGTAAAAATATCTATTTGAATATTATTTTTTATATCCTTTAAACATTATATTATATTCTCAATTTCATTATGAATAAACCTTCTAATAAAATCCTCATCAATATAAATTGAAGTTGTAGGAGGTACTAATATAGATGTTTAATGTTTGGATGGACCAGTCATTACTAATATATAACTTGAATCCATGGTAACCTGCATATCAGTCATATCAGCTTATAAAACTCTAATGTGACTTCTAAAAAATTCCATTTCTATTTATAAAGACTGAATATTAGGGTTTATGTGGTCAATTTTTAGGAACAACATTGGATGGATGTGTGAAATGAAACATTAAATAGTGTATGAAATATCCTCATCCCAACCATGAGTATTATCCCAACATATACTAAAAAACACTTCCTTTGATACTTACAAAAGGGTATTATTGAACTATATAAAATTTGAAGTATAATTTCTTTAGGTGGATCAACTTGATCTTGTGAAGGAGAAGATTCATGAAATAAATCATCAACTAGATTAGAAGAATGATCTCAAAACTCAAGGGTCTTTCTATATGATTATTCTTTATGATAGAATAGACTAGGAGGTCACTCAGTTTCCAATATTGAGGCCTCAAATTCTTCCTTAGAATACTCCATAGTCATAACTCCTATTATGGTATAATATTCTTTAAAAAATTATTTTTGAGAAATAATTTTTGGAAACCCTCTTAGAGAAGGTGGAGTATCCAAAAACATTAAAATATCCTCAGTGGATTCAAACATTACAAATCTTTATAACACATAACTAGAAAGAAGCTTAGGTGAAATGATTTTTCATCCCCTGAAAGCCAAAAATGTTCTGATCCTTCTGTAGTAGGAGGGTTATCCCCATCCTCAACTTCTATACCATCCTCATCACATTTATCTTCTTTATCAGCTTCTTTATCAGCCTTTCTATCATCCCAATCATCATTATTTACATCCTAAACATTTCTATTATTAGGAAAAAACACACCCATATCATATAAAATGAGATATAGATGGGCTTCAACACTGGAATGAGAGGAATCATTTATGGGATCTCCCCTATCTCAAACATATGTGGACTCTCCACAACTGGATCCACATTCTTATCATTTTATGAATCAGTGAGAGGTACTCTTAAAAAACCTATATCATATAACTCTCAACCCTTTATGATTTACATCTCCTCATACTGATTTAACTAATAAAGGTAATTTAATCTCTCTTATATCTTCAACTATAACTATAGAATATTGTGGAATTATATGAGAAAGAGATACCTCTTCGCTCATAAGTTTTTGATCATCTAGGATAATATGAATAAGATTCCATCCATAGATCTCCTCAAAAGATATTCTATCTTACTAAACCATGTCAATAAGAGAATGAGATTCCGATTAATTATAAGAATAATTAGCCTCGACAATATCATCTGGTTCTATACTAGGATGAATGATATCCTTTAGAATTGAGGGGTGGGAGATTAGATTGAATTTCTCAAAGATCCCCCCTCATCAATTATCCACTTCCTTTTCCAAGAATTCCTTCTAGTATTCATTATTTTAAATGTGTTCTAATTAAAATGGATTCCACTTAGAAACATATTTTTTTTCAATTACCATAGGAACCTATATTTTATATTCGAGAAAAATAGAAATATTCTTTGGGTATTGAAGAGTGTTGAATCTAAAAGATGGTTTGGTTAACTCTGGAATATTCATAAAATAAATGAGGTATGCTAATATGAATTACTGAAACCATTAGGTATAAAAAAATCATGATACCTAATAGAGATAAAATATCCCTTCATAGGGACGATAATGAGGTGAATTAATTTCAACAACATCCTGCATTCTATACTTAACTCATTCGTAGCTGGTACAAAAAAGGTTATACCATCCATTATCCCTTCTAACATATCCCTAATCTCAAACTGGGTTTGGTTCATAGGGTACATAATTTCATATTCATTAAACTAACAATGGAATAAGACTCCTAGATAATCATCCCAAAAGGTTGAAGTGAGTCCACACTCTCTACCGTCAAAAACTATCCCAATCACATCATCATGATCTACATATTTAGTCACCCTATTTAAATAAAACTCTTTCACAAGTTGTATATTAATAAGGTTTTTTTCATCTAAGATCAAAAATTCAAATTATAACATATAATGACTCTCCAAAACAAATATCTACTATTTTGAAACCACTCATCATTGACTTATCTTTTAGACAGGACTTCACGAGTAACATAATGCAACTTCGACAGTTTGTTAGATTTTCAAAAATTTGGGGTTTTCTAATTTTGATGAATCTATAGAATCATATATGAAATATATATTCATTGAAACTATAGTTATTTTAGATGCATTATTTTATATGGATAGAGATTTGAAGAAAGGGTCGAGAAAGAGGGTTTGAAAGAGGGTTTTATTTTAGTTAGAATGGAGTAATGATTTAGATTCTGATTCGATATTTCATTCATTTATGGATTTAGTTATATTGTATTGAAGAATAAGTATGAATAATAATGATTTAATAACTCATATAAAAAATAAATACATTTTAGAATGAAATAACTTAAGGGAATATATTAAAGAATTAGAACAGACACACACAAACAGATATATATATATATATATATATCCAAAAAAATATTGAAAATATTATTATGAAAAATATTAATTAATTATAAATGAAATTAATAATAAATAATTCATGTTTTATATAATTAATTTCCTCAATATTAAATGGATAGTTAAATTTGGTAGTAAGTTGGTGTTCCATACCAAATAATTCTAGAGCGATATATCCTTTTTGAAATGATCTCAAAAAAATTGATGTCTTATATCAATATGTTTTGTCCTTGAATGAGATATAGTATTTTTATAATTTTTATAGAAAATTTATTGTCACTATTTATAGTTACATGTCTAAATTAATATCCATAGTACAATAATATGTGTTTTATACATATAATATATGCAAAACAACTACTAGTAGCTATGTACTCATCTTCAATAATAGATAATTTAATTGAATTCGATTACATACTATGACATGAAACTAAATACTTTTCCATAAGATAACATTTTCCTGAATTTATCACTATACATAAATTTAAACTACTAATATCAACATTTGAATAACTAAGAAATTCAAATTCATGTCCTTTGGGGTAAAGAAATCCAATTTTTTTTCAATTATTGAGGTATTTAAAAATAATTTTAAAAGTATTAAATTATATTCTTTAGGGTTTTATTAAAATCATACATACATGAAAACATTGAACATAATATTAATTTTGTTAGCATTTATGTATAATAAACTTCCAATCACACCTCTATAAGTAGTTTGATCTACTAGTTTTATAGTTTTATCATGATCTAACTTACAATTTGTACTCATGGGAGTATTACTACTTCTTGTGTTTTCTAAGAAAAAACAATTTAAATTATCAATTTTTTGTTTTATTTGATTCAAAAAAATTAATTTTTATTTTGAAAAATTTTGAATCCAAGGAAATATTTTAACTCATCCTTTAAACTCATTTGAAATTAATTTTTCATCATTTTGAAAAATTAAATACAAGTGAAGTATTTGGGTGATCCAAATATAATATCATCAACATATATTTAGACTACTAAAAAAACCATTAAAATTATTTTTATAAATAATGTACTATTAGTAAAAACATTCATAGATCTATTTAATGTAAGAAAAGTGTTGAGCCTATCATACCAAGATCTTAGAGCATGTTTTAAACCATTACATGATTTCTTTAATTTAAAAAAATTATTTAGAAAATGAGGCTTTTGAAAACTAGGAGGTGGTTCAACAAATACTTCTTCAATAATATATCAATTTAGGAATGCACTATTGATATCCATTTTATATATTTTAAAGTTAAAATTAACAAAATATAAAATAAATATTCCAATGGCCTCAAGTCTAGCAACTTGTGTTAAGGTTTCTTCATAGTCAATACCTTTGTTTGATTATATACTTATACAACCAATACATCTTTGTTTTAAATGACCGTGCATGACTAATAAAACTTGTTTCTATATACCTACATAGTGCCAATAGTTAGGTAATAATTAGGACTATCTACTAATTACAAGGCTTTATTCCTTTCAAGCTGGTTCAATGATTCTATCATAGATATTACCAAATGTTCATCAACTATTTTTTCATTTAAGTTATTAGGTTTAAGATATGAAAAGAAAAATTGATGTTCAACCTAATTTCTTAGTGCATATCTTATATGATTTCATATATCTTGATTTCCATATATAACATCTAAAGAGTAGTATTTAAAGGTTATCATAGTTATAGGGAGGGAAGTACATTATACTTCCTTTTCTACATCAGATTTAGGAATATATTAATGATCCCTACAAGGTGATTTATCAGGAAAATCAATAGAAATATCAAAAGATTTGGAGGTATTATTGATATTCAGATTTGATCTATCATCTTAAAAATTATCTAAATCAGGTTGGGTTTCATATGTATTTGTCTCATAAAAATTTACATGAACTATTTATTACACAACATTATATTTCTTTTTAAAGAGTCTTTAACCTTTACTAGTTTTTAAATAACCAAGTAAAATTACATTATATCTTTTTGGTGTAAATTTTTCTATATACTATCCTCTGTTAAGAATATATACTTGATAGCCAAAAACCCTAAAGTAAATTACTTTGGGTTTTCTACCATTACATAATGTATGTGTTTTTTTCAGTATAGGTCTTATAATAATTATATTTATTACATAGAAATCTATGTGAATAACATGAGCCAATAAATAGATAAGAGTGTCCTATTAATAGCGAATTGTTCTAGAAATTTCTTGAAGATTCATATTTATCCTTTAAAAAACTCCATATTTATGAGTTGTTTGAGGTGTAGATAAATGGGAAGTATATCCATGTTGTGGGTCTAGAGATTCAAATTATCGATTCCGAAATTCTGATATATGATCACTTCTCGAGGGATTTATAGTAATTTCACTAAGGTTTTATATAGATTTTACATACTTAGAAATATAGAAAGAAGCTTATATTTTATGATACAGGAAAAAACCCATTTATATATTGAATAATAATAAACTATTACTTCAATATAATATTTTATAACTACATTAGAAAATTTAGATAGTCGAAATAAATCTACACAAACCAATTCTAGTTTTTGATAGGTTGGAACCACTTCATTTGGTCTGAAATATATTTTTTATAGCTTTACCTTTTGAAAAGGATTACACACCTTGTACTTTAAAAAGTATTTGTTAGGTAGATCCTTGACTAAAATAATCTCAGTTATAATTATATGAGGGTATATATTAGAATGGACTAGTCTCCTATGATTATTCCATGATTCCCTATTAATATATCTCAAACCGGAAGGATTTTTAAGAAATAAGGAATCTAAATTAATAATATAAACATTATCACTTCTAAAAGAATTAAATAAAAAAGCACGATTAGAATAATTATTTTACCAAAACTATTTTCCAATTTGACATGATAACTATCATCAAACAATTGTAAAATTATAGTAAGCCAATATTTTAAACATCAAAAAAATAAAACATTAGAAATAAGGAAAAATCAATGTTACCAATTTATCCAAGTCCAATGATTTTTTCTCTTTAATTATGAAAAAAGTGAAATTTTCACCTTCTCACTTTGTAATATTTCTTAATCATGAGTGGTCTCTAGTCATATGTTTGGAATATACACATTCTAGATATCACAAATTTTTACCAGAACTATTTATGAATTTTTTCTACAATCAATTAAAATAAACTTGATTAGTTTAACCAAATCTTTTTAGGTCTAGATAAGTTAGAAATTAAAGATTTTGTAATAATTTTTTTTAAAAAATATATATATGAAATAAATTAATAAATAAAAATCTTTTTTATTCTATATGAATAAATTTTTTATAGTAGTGGATGAGTTTGAGACCAGAATTGTTTTTCTTATAAATTCTCATTTGTCTAGTCTAGTAACCAATCCTAGTTGTATATTTGGTTGTAGTTTTGTTAACCAAAAAACATTGTAAGTGTTTCTTGACCATTTTTAAATATATCCAAATCCTTCATAAGTTTCTCAGTGAACATTTTGAGTTCATTATTTCCTTTAATAACTGATCATTTTCTTTTCGGTAGTAAAATAAAATTTAAAATGAATATTTAAAGAACATTTCTTCTTCAAGTATTTATATTTATCTATATATTAATTTAATTTTTCTTTCCTCATATTAAGTTATTTTTAAAATTATTCTTTATTCATTTCAAAGTCACCAGGAATATGAGAAGAAATATAAGGAACCTCAAAGGCAGTATTCATAAATCATAGATGAAGTTTTTCATTAATATCTTCTTGACTTGAATCTGAGTCACTAGAGATGTCCTTAGATTCAATCCAAGTAGATTTTGATTACCATTTTTTTGAATTTTTTCTTTTATTCATAAATTGTTTTTTTATTGGAGCTTCAGATAATCATTATTTATGTGGCCTTTTATTTTACATTCATAATTGGTGATCTCATTAGACAAATCATAAATTTTAAAATATTTCATACAATTTCCCATATTCCAATATTTTACACTATAGTTAGAATTTATAAAAATCTTCATCCTTTTTAGAACATGAGAAACCAAAAATCTAGATGATATATTTCATTAATATTTTTTGTATCACATTCACTTCCACTTGTAAAATCAAATTTAATAACTTATTTTTTATTTGAATGTGATTCCTTAAATGAAACCATTTTAAATTTTTTCTTATCATACTCATTTTTTACATTCATATCTTCTTCATATATCTTGATATTTACAATAATTTCATTTTCTGGTAGTGTGATGATATCGCCTGATTATAAGATAGAAACTGCAGAACATCTTCATATGTATGGAAATAATATTAGGATTTTCATTAATTGAACTTTGTCTATAATTAGTATTCCAAGTGTGATCATTATTTTTACTATTTCAATGAGAATAAGATGTAAATCAAAACTATTTTCAACAGGTTTACTTTTGAATGCATCATACTTAAAACTGTAAGTATTTAACCACATTTCATCGATAATAAAATCTTATTCATGTGATATAGAGAGGGTATCACAAATAAGGTATGTAGTTTTATAGGATTATATTCTATTAAATTCAACTTTTCATAAATCACATAATAATGCATTGATATATTTGATGTTTGAATTATATGAATTTTTAATTGTAGAATCAAATTATTTTCTGATAGTTTTTGGTTTGTATTATTTATCTTCTATAGATCCCCAAATATCAAAACCCATACCCTCAGGATAGATTCCTATTTTTATATTCCACATTTAAATGTTTTATTCCATTAAAATAAGGAGGTATACAGATTTTAGGACCTTCATTATTAGATTCCATAATATGATCTTGATAATAAATTGTTTATGTTTAAATGTGAACGTAGTGAAATAAAATAGATCTGATACCAAAATTTGATACCAGTAGACAAATCAAGAGGGAAGGGGGTGAATTGAGTTATTGATATAAATTTATGTTTAAAATGTATTTAAAAAATAAATCACCCAAATTATAAAATATGTCTGAATTAACTAAAATAGAATTAATATATGATTTGATATTTCAAAAAGATTCTTCAAAGATCTATAAAAACTCCATTAAGATAGGTTGAGAACTCTTTTTTCTTCTTGAAAATATTTAATTGAATCCAACAAATTATAAAAACAAAAATTAAAGTTAAATTTGAGTACTTTTTTTCTTCAATTATGTTTTAAAAATAGATTGAATTTTTTAAAATATTGAGTAAAAAAAACTGATAAAACTCAAAATGAAATAAAAATGATGTTTAATCTCAATATGAGACCTAGTCATCACTATTTGAAAATCACCAACTACCAATTTGTTTATTATAATTTAAATGATCCCAAAAATAGACTGAGTTTTACAGTAAATAGATCTCAAAGCTATCCATGCTATACAAAGCCTCTACCAAAGTTCTACATGGCTAAATAAAAAGGTAATAACTAAAAACAAGAAATCAAAGCTACATATCATATTATATGGTTATTCATGGGATAAAAAACTGATAAATTTGAAATATATTTTCTATAAATGTCTAGTTCATCCTAGTAGTAGGTGATGAATGATTTAGAATATATAGAACACATAGATCAAAATTAATAAAAATAATATAAGGTAAAGTAGAGAAATCTGTTCAGTGGAGTTTTTATTTATGTTGTTCTATAGAAGATTATTCTATTCTAATTTTTTCTTTTGATATGGAAATTATGTGTGAAGAAGATTAAATATGAAATTTCATTGAAGTTCAGGTGGGAATAGAGTCATAAAAGTTCAAATAGTAAAGAAAATAATAATTATTTTTTTCATGAATATTATAACTTCTCTATATTTATTTCTATAATCATATCTATCATTGGTATTTCTTTTAAACATAATAAATCTCCAAAACAATTGTTGGAAAGACATCATCTAAGACCCTTATACATTATAAATAAATACAGGCTTAATAAATGATTCTAGTCAACATTTAACATTGCATAAAAAGATGATGGGTTAAAAAATTTAATAATATTATAATATAATAATTTTCTATATAACATTCAATTCAAATTTTCCATGCAATACTCTATGGTTGCTTCTAAACATTGAAAGAATACTATATTCCCTGATAGGTTGTATGGTAGATCACTTATACCTATGGTTTTTTACATTACACTTACTATCGATCAACATACACATTGTGTTGGTCCAATACCTTTCCAAATTGAGACTGATAACCAAGATCACTTGATATGGTCCTGTGGTCAATTATTTACATTAAAAACTCTATACTTCGTATACAATATCTACCATTTGGTCTTGCAGTCACATGGGTACTCATGGAATTGATCCAACATGATTTGTGTTTGATCCAAGATTTTGGGATGATATAGTTATGATTGATCTGTTAGGTATGCATTCAATCCACTTATCTTGCTGTCAATCCATGAATTTGTAAGAAAAATTGATAACAAAGTTATATTCGATTACAACATGGGACCACTGGGCTTATCTTTTAGTCTATTAGGTGATTTTAATGTATTTACAATAGTTGATCAGGTGATTGTTCATTGGATCACATATGTCGTGTGGTTAATTACATACTTAGTGAAATTTACATTTTTTATAGAAAATTATATTACCATTATAAAACAAAAAATGGTTTAGAAATAACATAAACATGATTTGTGATGATTAAAATAAGTAATTTACGAACTAATTAATCATTAATGTAATGAATTATATTTGTGCCAAATTCTTATGACTATCATGATTACTAAGTTCATATAATATTACCTCTTTTATACCATTTTTCCTGACCCGATTTATATTTGTCCTATTGGTTTATTCTACATTATGACTGTTGACTCTTATGATATCTCACCACTTAATTATCCTATTCTATCACATTACATGGGTTTAGGATTAGCCCTTGTTTTTTATGTCTCAATGATATCTGATTACATGAGAGGTGTACAGTGAGCTCTATGTGGAAATTATGAAGATGGAAATAAAAGTTTGTGTAGATCATTTATAAATTTTTATAGTGTATCTTATAATCTTAACACATAGAAATCTATATTTATGGTCTTTTTTAAAAGATTATTATGTTAAAAATGATTTAATATTATGTGTAAGTGATATGGTTCCTTATGATGCCTTGATAGATACCAAACAAGTATTTATTATGGGTATGTTGATATATATGTCAGGCTTATCTCTATTCTTGTTCCTATTTAATGATTAAAATTGTTATCTTAATTATTATTTTAAGCATTATACCTATAGATAGTCTGAATATGGGATTTATCTTATCTCTTTACCATGAAAAGTTTATGAAAAGTGTTTTTAAGGAGCCTAAAAATCCAGTGAGGCACCATAGGTTGTAGTTGGGAACTAGTGATGTACCAGTGAGGTGTGTCAAGGATGATGTGTGTTTCCTTGTATCATTATGAGATAATCTATTTTCTAAGAGGGTTATATTGAATTTATGTACCGACATATTCTTGGGGAGTTGGGTTGTAGATTTATTTTATCCTAAGTTCATCAGGATCATCAGGAAATGTTGTTTCAGATGCATGTTAGGTTAAAATGACTATGTTTGGTGAGATTATCCAAGGAATGATTTTTTTGATCTATTTCTATGTTATCTTACAATAGAAAACTAGTTATGGATCTATTTCAATATTAAGGTTAGGATCTGGACCTTTTCTTCTATGTATTTCTTGTACTATCCCAACCATGTTCATGTAATCGATGATATGGATATGAATTAGAGACCTTGGGAATAGTTTGTGGAGTTACACCAGATATGTTCTCATTCACCCAAAGTTATAAGAAGATCCCCATAAGGCTATACAATCCATAATTTAATTTTTTACATGAGGCTAGCTAAGTTCTACTACATTCTAATATATAATTCCTTTGAATTACACTGATCATATTGATATAGTTCATGGTGGGGATGGCATGGGGCTCTAGGAATTGAGTTATGGAGTATCATTTCCTTGTTTCTTATCATCCTAAGTTATAGTAGGATCACCATGGGATAAAAGGATCCCCAGTTATGTTATTATGTTGAACTATCTAAATGTGTCACCTTTCCTCAATTCACTTCTTATAGATTTTAATTCATATATAAATGGTGGATTGCAGGTCTTACAGCTCTCCCAAATATCTTTTTGATATCACATGGCTACAACAGATCCATTTTTAGCATTGAATAAAGCTAGAGTACCTAGGTTTCATCGTTTCTTGGTTATCACATGATGATCTAACATGAGTTATTTTATGCTTTATGGTACCATTAATTTTTTCCTACATATAGATACCATATATTGTGTTATATATGAGGATCCTCATAAGTGGTTCCCTACTCAATTTTATGTTCACAACCTACATAGGCACCTTGGTTCGTGTACATAGAATTTTGTTTGTTTCTAAGGTTATTAGTTTTACAAAGTATCTAGATGGAGTGGATGCATGAGTTGGGAGAGAGGAACGATGAGGGACATAGGTTTTTATAGCTATGTCTCCACCCACTATTTGTTATATTTTTTTATTTTGTATTTGATGAACCCAATGGGGGATCTCCCTAATGTGTATATGTATGTCTAATAGGGGGTTTATTTTTTATAGCATATTGATATCTATATGATATTGATGGTTATCCTTTATTTATATAAAAGAATTTACTTACATTTATATTGTATGTTGATTCTGTTATGTACCTAATGTTGTACGCTATGATACCAAGATTTTAGTCTCTCTATTATTTTTATAGACTCTCCCCAGTAGTCAATATCCTATGGAATATGAGTATGAATGCATGATGTTAGGTGGAACTCCTAGCTCTGTTGTGATTTTAATGGACCCAAGATGATGTGTTACAACTTAGTTTTATCCTAAAAAAATAGAATAAAAACAATTTTTAATTTAACTAAAAAAAATATGATCATCCAATGGATAATACCAAGTAGGAATATTAAGAATGATATTATTATCTCTTTTATTAAATAGAAAATTAACTTTATCTATTAACTGAGTAGAAAAATTACCATCAATACTATATCTAACAATATCATCACTCATATTTAGAATGAAAGCAGATAAAAAAACCATCACATAGAATCACAATATGAAGGATATTTCTATATCTTCACCTCAGATCTGTTTGCAATGATATAATAAATTTTATTTAAAATTTGTGATATATATTCCTAAATTTAATCTAATAATAAGTTTGGCCTTGGTTCATCATATGGATGAAAAATATCATATCATGGGTAGAATTTCACCTACAACACTTAATCATTCAACAAAGTTGGATTAATAAAATAATATTTATCACATTTTATGAATCAACATTGCATTAAACATTCTTATATTTCTAAACCCAATAAATTTATACTCTAAAAAAACGTCATTGTTATAGTTCAAAATGATGATAATTTTAATATCCATGGTACAATCATCCCAAATAGTGCTGATATAGAGAACTAAATTACCTCTGGAAAAATTCCCCATATTTTAGAGGTTGTTGACAATAAATGAGGGCCCATTTGAAATTGGGGATAATATTGAAGGATATATGAACATAACTTCTTATATATATATATATATATGATATATTTGGGATAATATCATAAGCGATGATATATGATATCATATGGTATGAAATCCAAAATGTACCAGAAGATTTTATATATTGTGGATGTATCATTTCTTATAGTATAGTGATACTGTAGACATCAACTTGGGAAATCATAGGATCATAATATATGTTTTATAATACAAGGAATCATGTTGGAAGATTCATGTGTAACTCTATGATTAACAAATCTAATAAAAAATTAATAGGTTATCTTTAAAATCTCGTCCATGCTAGCTATAATTATTGTTAAATGTTTCATAAGATGAAATATATGAGAGTTTAATAGTAGAAGGGATTACAAGAATTGAAACCACATGAATTACTGAAACATTATGAAGTGCCTGAGTAAATTCATTAATACATAAGAGTTTCCAAAGGGCCTATATAAGGATACTGATATTGTTAAGATGTATTTTTTAGTGATCTAATTCTCTCATTGGTTATCCCCAAATCTATCTTCCTCCACATTCATTAAATCTCAATATATACAATTAGATCTTAGATGAATGGAGCATCTCAAATAGGCACTGGGTGATTTTATTGGACCATGGATACATCTCATAGGGAAGATTACATAAAATATTACTTAATGATATTTATCAACTAATGTGATTGAAAAACATGAGTGGTGAATATTAATAGTGAAGGTTAAACATTATTCATTTATATTATACACAGTTTCAGTTTTACATATCATAGTGATATTGGGAATGAGTTATATAAATTCTTTTACTACCTTCAAAAAACATTGTTCGATCCATATAAACCCTTCAGTTGTAATACAGCAAAGGTTAATGAGCTTACCAATTCATATGAACTTTCACACCTGAATAACGACAAAGTGTGGATCTCATTTTTGCATCTCCAATGCTAAAGAAAATAGTTTCATAACCCAAAAAGTTGGGGAAATTATTTTCATTAATATATTTAGATGGATGTATCATTATATGTGATCATATGATATATTTGATCTCACCTTTAGGGGTATCATAGATTTATCATGCTTCTTGATTCATGAAATCATGTTCAAAATGTGAAGAAAATATATATCATATTTGATTTAAATTTTGATATCATTAAAAATGATGTATAAATTATACAATGTATGGTTTTATGACATAGGATATCATGTGTTAGGATAAATTCATAACCTATAACATCATAATAATAAGCGACAACATAGCTGAAATCTGTCAGTTTTACACATATCATAGTGTTTGATATGGATTTTCATAAGATATGATTGTTGCATTTCTTTATTACTTAATTTGTTATAATAGAGCTTCGTACCACAATTATGATATAGTTTATATAATAAAATACTACATCCCAATTCACTAAAGGTTATATCAATAGTTTTAACTTCCTATCATAAAATATAATAGGTAATCAAACAAACTACTACTTATAATATCGAATATATTACAAAATTTGACATCAAAGAAAAATGTGTTTTTATCTCTTAGATTTAAATTATGAATTTAATATATAATTTATTAATTGTTTATAAATAATATGAGAATATTTTTTGGGATATTTATTTAATTTATTATTTGTTTATAAATAAATAAATTATTAAAATGTTACAATTAATTGTTAAATTTTTATGAAACTTCTAATAAAGAAATTTCTATAATAGTATATATTAATATCAAATACCATTTTAATTTATATGAAATGACATATAATTATAGTATAAAGTGTTTATATGGAAATTATAAATTTAATTTATAAAGTGTTTATAAAATACCATATAAGGAAAAATATAATCGAGTTTATATTTAAAAATATAAATTGACTATAATTATTAGTTTTAGTTTTTTAAATTAAATAACATTATTTGAGTGATTATTTAAACAATATCAAAATGAATTTTTATAATTTATATAATCATGTTTTAAATAATATTAAATATATGATATTTAGATTAGGTAAATTATTAAAATAATTAAAATATAAAGTATTCATATTTAATTTGATAACATGTATTTAATGAAAATTTTATATCAAACTTAATATTATAGAATACATATTTGGACTAAATATAATGTTCTTATAAATATTCAATTATATGAATTCTATATTGAATGAAAACATGATAAAGTGTTTATAATTTATTATTTATTAATTGCTCATAAATGTTTATAACATTTATAAAAATATGAAATTTTAATTTATTCATTTTTTCCATCCTTTATTTTAATATATATTTTCTATATTATGAATGGATTTACAATTTAGTTTAATGTGATTAATTTCTTTTTTAAATAATAAAACAAGCATTTACAGAGTAACATACTAGGTATGGTAATTGATTTTGTATTCTTCTACCCTAACCTTGATTTTTATTAGGTTTGGAGCTTGAATTTAAAGGTTAATTGTCATTTATATATATTAGGAACTAGAATTATGATTTTATTGGGATCTCACATGAGTAAAGTATCATATGTTTCTATGAACTTTGGATTTTACTACTCACTAGTCTAGATGCTTATTCCATGTCTACAAATGTTGGGGTTAGTTACTTTTCACTCTATGATTTCTCTTTTGAGTATTATTAATTTCATGTGATTCGAAGACTTTACATGAAATTTTTCCAAATAACATATTCATAATAAGAATATATATATTTTTGTGAATATAGTTGGCTTTTAATTTGGGTTAGTAACACAAGCTAGGAGTTTTTTAAATAGGTACACACCAATATAATTTGAACATATTGATTTAATTATAGGAATACGATTTAAAGATAAATCATTATAAGAATGAATGTTGGATGTAATGGATATAAGGCCTTATATCATTATTTTTATTTCTTGATAATCCCCTTTTTTTGTATTAATAGGGAATCTTAACATGAACCGGAGGCCTTAAGGCACAAATCATGAATTACATGGACCAAAGGACTTAACATATAAGCCCTTAAATTCATTTAAATGACTCCAATACATTGTAACATCCCATCACTAGTACTTATTTCAACCTTCCATCAATCCATCACCTTGAAGTTGCTACCAGCTCATAGTGCCCATCTGTAGAGTTTCAGGGGCCGATGGCATGACCACCATATTCCTCCTTTAGTCCATGTGTTCAGTTGGCTCTACCATGGTGACTGTATATACTCTGATCTATAGGATTTGGGAAAATCTATTAATCTGGATCTAAATTTATTCATGTCCTATAGGACATATATCTTGATGGTATTTGATTGATTGAAGGCCTTGTAACCCGAAGAACAATTTTAGGGTCCCCAATGACCATACGAGATGAATATTACTACTACTATAGTACACTGACACAATAGTTTATGTAATACCCACAATATTATTTTTCTATAATAATGATACTATACCCAATATAGTACATATATAAATTCATTCCCACCCGTATTTCAACCTAGATTTGATGTAGGAATATATGAAGTCTCTACCACCAAGGTAATCCTCCAACTATAGAATCATTAATACATATAAAAGGAATATGTGAGATAATTTATGGAGATTAAATCCCCTTTAAAAACATTTATGTGTTAGATTACTTCCAAATAGATACATGTTAAGACCTTGATGTCACGATCTGACTTGATTGGTTCACTAAGAGGGGGTGGGTTGGATTAGTGATCCTCAATTTATTTTATAAGTTTCTCCTTTTAAAAGTAAACCTCTTCAACTGGTGGAGGTTCTAGATCCACTCATTATAAATTCTCAACCTAGCCTCATATAAAAAAGTGAAAACTTCCAGAAGTTGGACTTACTATAATGGTTTTGTAAAAATGGTTGGTATAAGTACCATAAAAATACCTTATACCAACATTTTTAAAAAACCATTGGTATAACATCAACAAAATTTCTCTATACCAATGGGTTTTCCAAAACCACTGGTATATGTATTTTGGTTTTTGATGAATTATTTTATCAAATAACATTGAATAAATAAAGATTTATTTTACATATAAATATACATATATATATTTATCATATTATTTTCAAAAAAACATTGTATCTTAGTTGTTAGTTCATTGAGATATAAATCGGAGGTCCGGGGATCCAAACCAACCAAGGTTTGTTTTTAATTTCCTATACCAATAGTTTTAAAAAAATGTTTGTATATGTATTTCATATTACCTATACCAATGGTTTTGAAACCAATGGTATAGTCCACCTATACTAATGTTTTCCCAAAAATATTTGTTATAAGTATATACTAATGCCAACCAATCCAACGACAACCCAAACACTTGGTATAGCCTATTCTAATGGTTTTGGGACCTTTACCAATGGTTAAAAACCTTTGTTATAGGATTATTTTCCAATAGTAGAAGTATAAAGAAAAATACACAATATTTAAAAGGTTTGACACCCATGCCTACTCCTTTACATATTGGTTAATCCCCCTAACATATATTCATCCACTAGTTCACAATCATAGTAATAATATTGAGTCCACATAGTATTCACACACCGATTCAAGAATCCACTAGAAGATATATCATCTCTACAAGATAAGATCTAAAAAGTATAGAAAACACATTGTGATCACTTTAGCTTAGTGATCAATTAAAATTTTTATTCTCTTCCACCTGGAATAGATAGATCAAAAAATTTGTAAGAGTACTCCTTTAAGAATTTCAATAGCCGGTGCTTGTGCTTAAACCATTGGTCTCAAAACTCCCTCTACAATCTAAGTGATCTAGTATACCTCAATTGATGCCTAGGTACTACCTCATGAGATATTCTTTACACATTCCCCACTTCATAACCTCTTTATTTGGAGTATGTTTTTCATAAAATTAATAGATTATTCTCACTAACATTTATTCTCTCTCGCTTCTCACTTTTATTTTTTACTTGGATCAAATATTCCTTTTACTAATATGTGGTTCATGAACCCAAAAAAGGTTTTAACATTCATCAATATAATGAGATCAATAAATAACCCATTAAAACCCCAATAACACCTGATGAAAACTTCCATAATCAGTACAATTTAACCGATCAATGGAATTTCTATCTCTTCATATAGAGTAGAATAATTTCACATTGTTAAACATTTATTTCACTAAAGTTAACACTGCATACACTTCCCAAATGTGCTCTAATCATGTCATAAAACCCAAGAAATTTATTATAGAATCATTAAAGATCAGTCCAAAAATCTCCAAAGTTAATTAGAAGAAGTTATATGTGTCATATCCTGACAAGCCTCGCACCATAAACTAGTGTGGAATCCTTGTCCATTTTCCCTCAATACACTAATGAACACAAGTGTGGTATTCTTCATTTGGAAATTTTATCGTGCTTAGCCACCTGTTGGCCATGAATTCCTTCACCATTGACATATTGTTGTCTTTTTTGGTCACTATGAACTATTGTTCATCACTTAGCAACCATGAACTCCTTTAGAACAAAACACCCATTTTGGAAATCCCCGTTTCTCACTTATAGACATCATAAGTACCATGACTTGTAACACATATGTGGTCAAACTCATTTATTCATTTTGAAAAAATTTTGTTCCAAACAATGAAATTCCCATAGAACATACTCTATTCTGCCATGTTTTCGATTAGTCAATTTTTATAGGTGAATAAATTGTTCACCATAGGGACCACAATGAGAATGGATCCTGTCCATCTACCCATTTATGAATTTTATTCACAGGATGCATTATGAAATGGGTATGTACCACTCTTGTAATCTTCTCCAGCTTCCCCATGATGTCCTCTTGAGCATGGCATTTCTGATTTTAGGTAGTATTCAACACAACATGCCTTCTTTCAAGGAATGTTCTTACTATCCCTTATGCAAGATTCCTTTGAATTTAATTGTTATAACTATGGTCAAATTCAATCTTATGATGTCAATAATAGTATTATCATAAAATTAAACATGCTTTATTAAGATTCCAACACTCCCATTTTCATTAAACTAGAGTATTATTCTCTTAGTATATGATTCACTCCTTATCGTAAAAAAATCCAACTTAGTCCTTTATGATTTATAACAATTACCATATCATTTTTTATATAATAATCATATTAATATTCCGAGTATTCTCAGAACCTACTCCCTCTTGTTTAAAATGAAATTCAGTGGTCAATGAATGATGTTATCTATATCTTTTCTTATCAAACATATTCTTCCCCCTTTTATCACATTAACAAGTGGTATGAAATCACATGGTTCCTTAAAAAATAAGCTTTGATCAATCCACTATAATTATACATCTTCTAACCAAATATTTAAATAATGAAACATATAATCAAAATGTTTTAAGTGGCTTGAACAACTAATCATGTGATAAAATTCTCAAAAGAAATTCAAATTTCTCATCAAATAGATAGAAATTCAATAAGTTTATTCTATAAATATCTTAAGACACTTTAATAATAGTTCATGTGCATGAAATATATCACCCCCACTCTCACCACAAGATAAACCATCCCAAACCTTGATAAATATGTTGAACATATTCCAAAAAATGTAGTGAAATTGATATTCTTAATACATAATTTTTCTATTTCTGTATATATTCCCTGAAATGTAGATATACAAATTTTATTCTCAAAGGATACCCCCACAAGGGATGAACTGCTATCCTATTTCTCATTGATAAATAATCCATTAACTTCAAATCAGATTTGATTTACAGAAATGATAGCCTTAGTAATATCCTTCAATCCCCTAAATTCTAGCACTTGATATGCACAAGATTAAGGGATTAATAAGTGAATTATTTATATATAAAGGGAAATCCTCATGCCGAGATATTCTTCTCAACATAGAAATTATTTCATTCCAATCTCAACATAATTCTTGAATGAATCAATTTTCTTCACCTTAGGAATTATGACATCGTCACTTACTTATGATTGAAGTGTCTTTAAAATATGCCTATTTTTCCCACAACATTAAAAATTATTTAAATTTTCACTTATGGATGTCTTATCATTGATCATACACTCTTATTTCATCATTTCCTTCATCATATAATTTTTCATCTTCATATTCATACGAAAACTAATTTTTTGTTTCGTTTCTCTTCTCAGTTAGAGACATGCTAAAAAACATCAGTAATATTTATGTTGGTACATTTTTTGAAAAACCAACAAAATGTCTTGAATTAATATATCCTTAAATGATTCTAGAGTTGATCATAATGGTGTTGATGATATCCTACATGATCCTTATTTTTTATAGGTGGTTTTGATTTTCTTATCACATTATTATTTTTCCCTGTGTGAATGTTTTCCTCTCAATCATAGTATATTTACATCGAACACCTACACTCTTAGAAACAAAATTTATATTTTTATAGATGAATATTTGGGGGATTACCTTGATCCTTAGATCCAAAATCATAGAATATTATCCTCTAATATACATATATTTCTTTAAATGATCTTAAAAAATCATAAAATCAGGTTGAACTATAAAATTGATAGATTGTCTCTAAAATTAATCATCTTCAATAGCATTCATCTTCTCTTTAATATCATATATAATATTTTATTGTTAAAAAATATTTAACATGGGCTTTTTGATTTTTTCAACATGGGTTGACATTATTTTGATCAAATATTATTTTTAATCATTAATAAGACCTTTTCCATTATTACCAAACTCACTCATTTGAGTATCTATTACCTTATTCTAATTTGATATCTGTTTCATTTATTTATTTAGCTGTACAATATGCTCAAGACAATATTCAAACATACCTATGAGTTCCCACTCATGTTTCATTCTCTCTTATCCATCATCTTCCCTATTTTTGAGGGAAAACATTTCTCCAAATGATCAATGAGAGTGAATTCAATGTCATAATTATTAGATAAAAAATCAAAAAATCTTTTTCATTTTTTGTTATATTTATCCCATTTATTATCATGTTTATAACTTCAAGAGATTTAATATTCCTCATATTATTTACATTCCTCAACCTGCTTATTTAGAAATAAATTTTCAATATAACTGATATCATTGTAATTAAAAAATATAAGGAATTAATCACCTTTTACCTTCTTCCAATTCTGTATGTTTTTTCCATTAATGATAGGAAGACCCCAACTACTCATAGAATTGTGATTAATTATTTACCAATAACACTATGATATTTAGAGGTTACATCCCTCAAATACCACTTGTTAGGATGTACATTTAATATATCACTAAGAGGGGGAAGGTGTGAATTAGGAGTCCTATTTTTCTTTTGTGAGTTTCCACCCTTCAAAATAAACCTGCAGAACTAGTGATGATATTAAATTCACTCATTGTAAACTCTCAAAATTTCATCATATATATAAGTAAAATATAAATAAAAATAGATGATACTTATGAGGATCAAAACCAATTCTTACTCATTACCATATTGGTTAGTCCCCAAAAGATGGATTCATAAACAACTTCATAAATTTCTTTCCAACAATTATTTGACACGACGTTCACACATTGATTCTATAATCTAGTAGAAGATACTATGTCCCTAAAAGATATGTTCCAACAAGGATTAATGCCAACTGATGATCAAATAAAAATTTTATTCTCTTCCTCCCTGAAAATATGGATTAAAAGATCTATAATAGTAAACCTTATTCAAGAACATCAACAACTAATGTCAATGGTCAGCCCATTTTCCTAGAAAATACAAGTATAATTTGATAAATCTTGTCTTTCTCAGTTGATATAGATATAATCCCTCATTACCTCTTCTTTAAACATGATCCTCATAAAAAAAATTTAATATTCGAGTTATTATCTGATGAAATGATTAGAGTCTTCTCACCTACATTTTTTCTCTCCCAATGTGCACACTATTTATAGCCAATAACACTTCTATAAATAGGAGGGTCATGTTCCAAAAAAGGGAAAACTATCATTACTATTATGATATCTCTATCCCACCCATTAAAACCTATATAAATCCCTATTAAATCAACCATAACCACTGAAAAGTAACTCTTATAAGGGATTAATCTCTCTTCATGAAACATAGAATAATTCCACATTATTTCATTTTTACTCCACTAAATGTAATGATTCAAAATACTCTAAAATATGTTTGAATTGAGGAGAAACTAAATCTGTTGATTATGTAAGTATTAAAGATTAGTCAAGAAACACCACAATTAATTAGGTGAAGTTCCACATGTCACATCCCAACACATCTGACACTATGATCTTGTGCGGAATCCTCAGTTATTTTTCCCTCAACAAACTGAAGACCACATGCACGGTCTCCTTTATTTGGGTAATTTGTCCTGAAAAACTCCTTGTCAACTAGTAATTCCTTCAAAAATGGGGTGGGGATATCCATTTGGACATTATAAATTATACAGTATCACCTGTAGACCAAAACTTCCTTCAGTACTAAACACCTTTTTTTGGCATCCCCGTTTATCACAATTAGACTTCATAAGCACCATGGATTCTACCATGTGGGTGGTAAAGCCTATTTTGTCCTTCCCAAAACATAAAATTACATGTATTGAAATTTAGATTCCACAACATCCATTATACCCATTTTGGGCTCAACAATGTTTCACTGGTAAACCGCGTGTTCACCATGGGGACCGCCACATGAATTGTCCCTATCCATATAACTATTTTGGGCCTCTCCTTATCACCATGCCTTATGAAATTGGTGTGACATAATCTTGAAATCTTATACAGCTTTACCGTGACCTACTCTAGGGTGTGACCTAGCCCATTTTGGTAAATATTCAAAAAATATTGCCGTATTCTTTTGAATTATCTTCCTATACCTTCTCCAAAATGCCTCCAACCTTCTTTGGACATCACTATGATTGTATTTAATCAGGTGATTTCAAAAATTCAATTGTTAAAAAATAAAATTTTCATCATTGAGATGAAAACACTAATCTTTTCATCAAACCTTCCCTAATTCTATTAGTCAATGATTCACTCCTTATTATCATAAAATCCAACTCAATCCTTATATATTTCTGACACTTTACTACCCAACTATGTAGGCGACACCAAATTTGTGTACCCCTAGATTATATTATGTAAGGAAAGAAAGTAATGTGGTGACCCTAACCATTTTGTACATAATTGTTATCATATTATTTGAGTTTTAATTATCTAGGAAACCGTAAGCATTATGAAATCAGATTAATATACTTAAGTAAATACATATGATAGATATGGATAGAGAGTTATCCACTCAACTATCCAAGAGTCATATGTGATATTGTAGATATAATTATATACAATATATAAGAATGACTCATTTAAATTCTAAATAGGTAAAAGCTATGATGAAATATAAATCCTAACCCACTAATTGATATAAAGTGTTTAAAAATCAGTCCATTATTATGAGAGAACATTTAATAAAAGATTATATTAAATGAAAGTGAAAAATGATACTTATATGATAAAATAATATATTGTATATATAAATGGAATCATGGTTATCAAACTAAAATTTAAGACCAAACTTAAAAAATAGAATCATTATTTAAGAAAACTTTTATATGGGTATCTAAATTTATAACTCATTCTTAAGATAGGGAAAGAATTCTATGTGTTAGTGAAATACATTATTAAGTAACCAAATGTTAAAGTATTTAAACATGTGAATATATATTATTTTTTTATTAATAGATTAATTCACTTAATGTTTCAAGGAAATTAGATGCAAGATGACCCTATAAACATTAGTATCCACTAATATTTCAAAATGATAGTGTATTTCAATGACTTGGAGATATTGGAAATATAATTCTAGTAATGATCTAGCTATTTAATACATTCTTGAATCAATAGTGGAAATATTTTTTTACAATATGAATGATTTTAATAATTTGTTATGCTATTTAGACAAATTTTTTAGGATAGATGAAGTGGGAATGATTTTTCTATGTGTTAGTACTATATTGAAAGTAAAAGTGGGTAAAAATTAAAACCAGAGGAAGAAACGTTACTTGAAAAGTACATAATAGTTTATTTGAATAGATAGTTAAAGTATTGACACCTAGAGATAAAATAAGGAAGTGAGAAAATTTATTATATATGATAGAACTGTACAACATACCCGAGGGATTTTAGAAAACTCAATGGAATTCCCATGTTGGGTATCTATGTGATAAAATTAAATTATTTTATTTTAAATGGTGTATGATTCCAAATATATATTTTACAAATTATTTAAATATAATGTTCTTCAAAATCATTGCAATAATTGATAATGTTTGTAGTTTATATTCAAATAATGATGAAAAGGGTTACTGAATCATAGATTAGAATTTAAATAAATATTTCCAACCGAGATGAATCTGAATAATTGAATATGTGTCTTCATATTATATATCTTATATGATAAGAGAATTTTTTTAATAAATATTTGTTACGAATAATATAAGATGATAGATTTAGAAAATATTGTTCATTACTCGTCAGATTCTATAACATACTTTTGAAGAAGACATGGATAAATTTTTTTATCCATGATCAAAGATTTTTTTGAGTTATTTATTGAAATATGAAGAAAAGTGTCCATATCAATCATCAGTGGAGTATTTTAAATAATAATGTTTTCTTTTCCGAATATTTATCCAAACATATAGAATACGATAAATAATATTGATATAATATTTTATTTTATAAATATTCCCTCTAAAAGTATGTAAAAGTTATTTCCCAACACAAAATAGTTTGGGTATCTTAACATGGAATTTTGGAAGAATATAGTTTCTAAGAGGACATTGAGAGTATGTTATGACATAGAGAAGTTAAAAATATAATTGATAAAATATTATGAAAAATTTATAGTAAATTTTACATAATATTAGAAAATATTTTATGGTATATTGGTAAAGAAAAATGTAAAGAGTTACATTTAATTTCCTTAACAATGTGATTATCACATTATATACCAAAGGATTTTAGGATTTATTGGTAAATAAATTTAGAAGGAGTTATATTTTGTTACCAAAATTGTTCTAAAAGAAATTTTGGATAGAAAATTTCCCAACAAATTTTTTTATCATGAACTTAGAAATAGTTCTATGTAGAAAAAAGGTTATTAACAGAATAATATTTGATGATGTGATGTTATGGATTTTGAATAATATGTTTAAAGAGATGAAAATTAGGAATATTATTCTCAAAATAAATGATTATCAAAACAATACTACTCCATATATGATTCTCATTAAATATTTTATTGGGATGGGTTTATTATGTGTTCAAATAGATAAGTGATATGAATTATATAGAGATGTGTAATGAGTTTAAAAAAATTCCTAAAATGGTAGAATTCATAAGGTCTCTCTCATAGTTTATCATATGTTGTATAATTATATGGATGATTTCTTATTGTTTTTAATAATTTTTAAGGTGTTTAAATAATTTTATTATCATGTTATATAAACCATTTTCTATAATTTTTCATTATTTCACATTGGGTGCATATATAACATGATGTTAAATGATAATTAACCCTTTACAGTATAGATTTTAGTTTTCCCAAATTGATATTCATCATTGAGAATTATAGGTTATGAACAGATTTCTAGGTTAATGGTTGTTTGATTTCATATAGACATATAAAATATGTCAATGAGGTATAAAAAGTGTTTTATGTAATGAATTACCCCATAACTTTACCACATAGAGTTTCATTCATTATGTATTTAGTATTATAGGGGTTCATGCTTCATATTAGGGTTTCCCCATATATATGTTTGGAAAGATACCTACCCTAAGAACCTTCCTAAATTAATACCATTGTTATAAAAACCATGAGGCTTAAGTAATCAATGAGTGTTTTTGAATGTTGCTAATGATGTGTGTTGGTTGAGTCTTAAAAAAGGTGGGATTTTCCTTTTCTATGAAATGTATGACATATGGTTCCTCAATTTAGATATGCTGGTGGTATGTATGAATATATCCAAATATGATATGTGACATGATTATCTTTTTGTATAAGAATCATGTGATGAGATCATCCTCTTAGATGAATGAAATGAAATGTATTCATTGACTTGGTAATTATATCCTCAGAGCATCGAGAATATAAGAGTATCTATATAGAATTGACATACTCTATTTCTTATAGTTACTCGATTTCTTGGATAAAGGGATCATATGAAGGTGAATGTCTGTATAAGATATAGTTGTGGATAGAAGTTTATTAACATATGTGTTTGATTAAGATCATAAAAAATACCTTTGTAACATATGTTTGACTTATAACGTCTTGACCCATATCATTCTAGACAGCATATAAACCGATTCACCATGTGAACTTAGAAATGACACCCTAAATACTAAAGGCTATCAAAAAGTATGCAGAACTAAGGAGATAACATGGGAGGTTAGGAACCCTTTATCAAAGTTACCAAGAATGATAAATAACTAAAAATAATACACATCAAAGTATGGAGAATAAAAAATAAATTTAACAAACTAAAATGAAATTAAATTTATCTTACAACTTTAATTATCATGTTTAGAAAATTAAATTAATACACATCACCCACTGGCCTGGTCAATATATAAAAAAGGAATTCAAGAACAAAATGAAAGTAAAAGAGGCTCTACTTCAATCCAAACCATACCACATCCTAAGATACAAACCCATATGAGTTGATCTAAATCTATATAAACAATAGGAATAATCCCAACTTGTGAATATAATAACAATTTGACAGATAATCAGGTTGCTATGTGTAATTGAGTCCCTTTAAAAGTGTGAGTAAATATCTCTGTAGGGAACCATCAACATATTCCTGTATTAACTGCTAAATATTGTGATATTTGAATATGACATAACAAAAATAATCAATAAAAATTTTAGAGAATGGATAATTAAATAAATAACCACCGCAAAACATGATTTATCACTATGGTGATATATGTCTATGAATTCCAAGATGACCATAGATTTATTATATCGCAACTACCCCATGGATCTGAAGAGAGGCCTAAAAACCATAATCTATAATCAGGTATTTGACCCTGATCAACTATACCCACCTCATTCAGTGAGAATGTATCTCTGAGTATGAGAATCGCCATAGGGGAACCCCTATCCATGCCTTATAGATCCCACACTCATTCCTCTATCATAATGAGGAGAAGACCCTAGGTTGTCACTAAATATCCCTCATCCTCAATCCCTAATGATAAACCCCATGGTAGTACTTGGTTGTTCACGATGCCATGCTAACATCTAATTATTGATAGGGGAATCCCTAGGCGATCCTATACATCCATGCATGAATGATTCTTGGGTGACCCTACCAATTAAAGGGAATACCCTCCCTTGACCCCATAGGTAATATCCTTGGCATCAAGTATCTTACATATACTCAACCAATCTATATTTAGTATGTTCACCTGATCTTAATGAGGTATCTTAGAAATCAATCAAGGGGATCCAACTGCCACCCTTTGGATGTGAAATATCCATTCATGGGGTTATACTCCCACAAAACACCTCATAATCCCACTAAAATCATTAAAATCACTGACATTCACAATATTCTACTACTATCACCATTCAAATACAAAATCTTGGGAATTCATAAGGGAATCATTGTATTGAAGGAATCCCTACCAAATCGAGCATTCATGTAAACACACAATCACCTAAATCTAATGCGGGATCCAAATTACCACATTTAGGAACCCACTCCTACATCGACCATATCTATGGATGCTAATAGGATTAGTAATCCATCACCAAATAATATGTGATTCTAGATCCCAAAAAACCAATCATCTCGATGTCTCATCCATGACAATGGACAATTATCTAGAATCTTCGGAAATCACTTCGGTACCAATCCCACCAGACAATTACTAGGAATAGAGGCAAATATAATGTAATAAAATATAAGATTAGAAAAATTAATAAATATCTAAAAAAGGATAGATAAATTCCCATGGACATAACCACCATCACATCCCCAATAGACATACATGTTGGTTCACATTCTATATGACACAGACAACTCTCTCTAATAATATCGAAACATTCCCTTAATGGGCTAGTCAATCAAAAGGGAACCCACTATGGTTCCCTAGGACATAGTAAATTATAGGATCCCTAAAAAATCTCATTATTCTTAATAATATCTCAGGAAACACATAAAAATATAAGGATACTGCTTCCTATGGAATCATCAGTGAGGCAATATGAATATTCTAATTAAATTAGATATATCATACAGGTCTAAGTCAAAGGGATGGCTCATGAACCATCCTAGTTGAAAAGGTCACTCTCGGTCAGTATTCTCACCCAACCTATCATCTATAGCCTATGGTCTATCCACCTTGGCTAAGAATGTATTAGGACAAGTTCCTGACCTTTGATAGACAATGATGATCCTCAAGTACTATGGTACATCTAGGCCATGGAACTTTGAGTATCCTAACCGTGGTATCACATTTTAAATTAAAAAATTATATTAAACATGTCAATTACTTATGTATTGTGAAAACAAACCCCAAGAATCATAAAAAATATAAATGTTACATGGAAATTATATGGAGAAACTACTTCATAGACACAACCTAACCATTTTTAAAGGGTTGCCAGCAACTACCAATGCCTGTACAATTTTACCCAATCTTAATCAAACTCTCCTATGATCCATGGAACCAACTCCATACTAAGGAAACATGAAAAATTAATTAAAATAATTTATAATTAATTAATCAATTTTTACCAAATAGGTATAATTCCATATTTCTCACCAAAATCCACCCACCACATTAGAATCATATATAATAGATCCCCAAGGGCCTGTCTCACATCCTTGACCATACATCAATTAAAAATACCTAAAACCAATTCCAAATTATTTGTAAATTTATACTAATTTAATAGGTAAACCCTTAAGAAATTCATAAGGTGATAAAAATTGATGAAACAAATAATAATTACATCTAGACATCATCGTGAGATGACCTCTTCCTAGACAGAATGAAATCCCCTTGAGAATTAAGTTATTCTAACATGATATAATGGAATCACTAATGAAAACATAATAACATAAGGAAAAAATTATAAAAGAGTTAAGAAGTGATTAATGGAGCCCAAAAACAGTTGATAAATTTCTCAAATAATCATGAAAACACCCTAAATACCCTCCCAAAAGGGGGAGATGAAGGTGTAGAAGTAGTTTAGGACCCCCAATTGTGTGAGGGAATCAAGGGGTAGGAGAGGGGGGTTCCCCCTAAAAATCATTAGGAGGTAGGAATGAATTTACCACATTTTAAAGAAAAATAGAAGTCCAGTAGATTACACTAGATTTCCAGTGGATCTTTTAAATGGTTTCTTCTACTACCATACACAATTGGCTTATAGATGGATCTACTATAACTTTTTTTAAAACAGCATCCGACCTCTCCCAAGGATCATCCTAGCCCAAAGGGTTTCTAACAAGACTTCAACCGTGTCTAAAATACCTACTTGAAGGCATTGAAACTCTCAAGACTCAATTAAAAATATTGTTTCACAAAAATATAGGAAAACTAATTTGAAAAATAAAATTTCCATTAAATTTAAAAACCTATATTCATCCCATGAATTAAAAACTCCCTACTATATCACTTATCATCCTTAATAATAAATAGTGGTATTTCAAACCTAACACCTAACATTCCTCAGTAACCAAGTTCTGGTCAAATGGTCATGTTATACCTACAAATGACATTCTCTTTTCTAAAGAATCATCTTGAAATAAATGCCCTTAAGCCTATATAGAACAAGAAAATACTAGTAACCATTACTGAAACACTAAGGTGGAATTTATCTAAGCCTTATACCCCACAACATGATCGTATAATCACCCAAATAATCATTAGGGCTATAGTTCTATACAACATAGATCATAGTTCATCATGAATTATTCTATTGCTTTAGGGTTTCGTAAATTGGAATTTCATATTGAAACTCCAAATCCACATTCAAATGATGCAACAAATGTGGTTTCCATATTACCACACCCAAAAATACATGAAAAAATTGGTCCAACACTAGTTCCTATTTTTCTTCTAAATTATAGAATACAAGGATGAGCCTCCCTCATCTATGAATAACCTGAGAATTATATATTTACCTAAAAAAGAATAAAAATATCTCAAAATGTAGTCTTCGTATCCCAAAAAATCATCTGATGCAATTTTGTTTCACTTCATCTCACCTCCTACAAGAATTCTAGTTGAACCTCCTCTGGGAAACCCTTATTGAAAATGATTAGCTCTTCCTACTTATGATTATGATTCCTTTTGTATAGGGGAATCTCGTGATCATATATGTACCCACACCAGAATCCTTACCAAACCCCTAACATGATCTCCACAAATGGATCTTCGGTCAATTGAATCTATGTCATGTCCATCATGAACACTGATACATTCATAATCCAACACATTTGGATCATCATAATCCATCTCGATCCTCACAAGCATGCTCAGACTCCCCCCAATACTAAATAAAAATTTCCACCAGACTCTCTTGTATTCATTGGAATCCATTTTCTATTAGAATATTTTACCAACCAATCTATGAAAACATTAAAACAACATGAATAGGGTTATATCTCTCATTACCAATATCCCAATACCAACTAAAATAATTTCCTTGTAATTTATTTACTTTTTCATAATTTCAACCATCATGGTCCACACTCCATTCATCCATTAACGTGATGATTATATGGGGACAAATCCACTTATACCTAAGTGAAGATAAAAAAGAATCATTTCAAACCAATTATTTCTTCTAAAAATGGCTTCCAATCCATTCACTGATATCCCACCATGAATGAGAGAATATGATCAAGATTCTATAGGTTCACTCCTCATCATAAGAATTACCTTAATCCTCTCTTTATAATCTACCTCAATAGGTTTTAGTAATGCATGAGTGATGTTCCTCCTGAGCCACACCAATTTCAGCCCACAAAATAATTAAAGTTTAAAAATTCCTAGATTAAATATGTCACTACACCTAATCCATTTCTAAAAAACTTTCACCTCATGGTAACATATAATTTTATTCAAACATAATGAAATCAATATCGTATGTGCTTCAAGAATTTCATCATTACTCATATTTAACAAGAACATTCAACAATTCAAAAAAAAATAGCACCATCAGTATCCATCACGTGCTACCCTGATCTCATTGAGAAATTAATTGGTGTACGCTTCAGTACATCCCACACATGGAGAAACAAAATCATTCATACCTTATTCATAAAAATTATAACTTGGATGATGCACTAACATCACTTACCATTCACCAAGACATATACTTCATCAAGATAACCACACGCCTAGAAACCACACGGTGTCGGTCCAAGTGACAAGCATCTTCCTGGACTCTCATCACACTCAGTATCAAATCTAGAGTAATAGATCTTAATCTTCCTTCCCCAATGAATCTAAGGATTCACAATGATAATACAAACCATTTTATTAAACCTCTATACATCAATAAATCAAATCAAAGATGTCATGAATCTTTCATTCATCAAAGGTTCCCATAAACCCAAGACAGCTCATATCATGGGTTTCAATCAATAATATCAAGGCTCTATCTCATTATATACTAAGTCATAATCCAATGTATCTAGGTCTACCAACTAGAACCATAAATGAAGGCTTCACTAGGGTCAAAACCCATGGGAAACACCATATTGTTCCCTCCCATAACCATACTACATCTCACATGCCAACAACCTCTCATGGGTCACCTAACATAATGTTATCACATGAAAGATCAATAGCCTACTAGGGTACTAATTCTCACCATGATTCCATACACACGTATACTCCCTCAAGAATCGTACTTTTAGGCTGATCCCCCATGACATCATCTAAGATGATATTTTTCAAGGAACCAAAGTCATGAGGTTTTCATAGAAATATTTCCATTACAATCTATATAGGGAAAAACAATATTGGTCTTTAATTTAACAATAAGTGACTAAACCAATGAAAAACTCACCCTAAAAGGGTGAACCTATAAGTAAATAATTACCCTTATTGACCACTTTGGGTCTCTGCTCATCCCCTACTAAAGGGACTATAACAATATTGTTTCTATAGGTTCCATAAGACCTTAAATAAAATATATATAGAAGTTATCACAACTGATTATAATGACACCAAGTACATGTATAAGAAAATTTTGCATGAGAATTTGTTGATACCTTATATAATTAATCCTCAGTCATGAGTAATAATGGTCACACTAAGAGGCATATATCATGTGTATCATGCATTCCTGACATTATGAATGAGACTCCTCAAAACTTTAAAGGCCAATGGAAAAAGATCCTATAGGTGATCTATTTCCCACAAGGCAAGAGACAAAATCTAATAACTTAAAAATCATAAATCTCAAACCTCATGTGTGAAAAAATAAGTTAAAATTAAAAATAACCATAACATTGAAAGCTAATAACATCAATACCATACCCATGGTAACCTATAAATTTAACATTAATGGAGTTCAGGATGCACTAGTTCAAATTCAATCATAAGATGTGATACATCTTTATGTCTTGAGACTACCAAATCCATAAATAGTAAAAAAAATGCTTTGATACCACTTTGTAATTTCATGAACTAAAACACTCTGGATAGTATCTAGAACGATTGACCATGTGAACTCTGGTACACCTCACAAAATTCAAAAGTCTTTTGACTAGAAGTGGGGGTATAAGGATGTATCATGGGTAGGAGATACCCTCTGTATTGGTGTAAGAAGAAATGATAAATAACTAAACATAATATACATCAAAGTATATAGAATAATTAATAAACTAAACATATTATAACAAAATTAATTTCAATCTACAACTAAAACAATATTACATAGAAAATT
This sequence comes from Viscum album, assembly GCA_963277665.1. Classification (NCBI taxonomy): domain Eukaryota; kingdom Viridiplantae; phylum Streptophyta; class Magnoliopsida; order Santalales; family Viscaceae; genus Viscum; species Viscum album. The sequence continues at coordinate 705,181,759 of OY728121.1, read as the reverse complement.
CAATATAGACACATCACCAACTTGGATGATCAATACATACTAAAGGAATATAAGAAATAATTAATTTTAATGAGGATGCACTCCACTACAAGACATACTATATCCAAAGATCCAAAACCCATCTTAGTTGTTCTAGATTGATCTAATTTTCATGCCCAAACCCAACCTATGCCTATAATAACCATGTGAGAGATATATAGTTACCCATGTGAAATAGAGGATTAATAAGGTTGTGATTACAAAACTACATAAGTAACCACCAACACAGTACTATTTTAATCGATATATTTTGTGATATTTTCACATGACATGCTCAATAAAAATTCTCAAATAAACTATAGAATTTATGTAAATAATTAAATTACCACCCCAATAACAACTTCAGCACAATACCAGAATGTCTATGAGTAAAAGTTGATGATTTTGCCTCTGTAGTTTCTAAAACATAACATGGGAATACTCTTATATCCTAGTCTAATGCTCTAAACCACTGTTGGTCCTCATGTCTATGACCCTAATCAACCATACCTACCTCGACTAGTTCCAGAGTGTCTCTGATCATTAAATTTACCACATGGGAACCTATTTAAATTCTCTAGGGATCCCATTCTCAATCCTCTATCAAGATGCATAGCGGACCCTAGGGAATCACTAGGAATCCCCCATCCTTAATCCCTTAAGCTAAATCCCATAATAGTACTTAGGAATTATCAATGTTTAGAAAATATCAGATTCCATGGAGGGGGAATCCATAGGTAATCGTATATGTCTGGGTGTGATAGATTCCTAGGATACCCTACCAATTTAAGGGAATACCCTCTCTAATCCCACATGCAATATCTTAGGGATGCAATATCTCATGGATCCTTAGCAGGATCATTTCTGGTGCATCCACCCAATCCTCGTGTGGTATCCAAGGAATCAATCTAAGGGATCCAACCACCACAATCAAGTTGTCCAACACCCATGCTCAAGGATATATTCCCACAAAAAAGCTAATATCACCATTTCAATTCTGGGCTTAGTGGGTATTCACGATAATCTACTGGTATAACCATTCAAATCATGAAACCCAAAAAATTTCAATGGTATCACGATGTTGATGGAATCCCTGCCATCTTGTGAATTTCTGTATACACACAATCATGTTTCTATATTGTTGGATCCCATGTTCCACCACTAATAATCAACTCTCACATTTAACATATCTCGATATACTAGAAATTATAGTTATTTACCCAAAATAATCTATGAGAATAAATCCCAACAAAATAGTAATCATGGGGTCTCACCCATGTCGACAGTGATTCCGAAGCATTGTAGGAAATCGAATTAGTTCCAGGCCCACCAATTAATTCCCAGGGATCTTGGGAAATATTGAATCATAAAGAATAACCCTAAAAATATAAATAAATAACTAATAAGGGTTGGATTAATTCCAATACTCATCATTGTCATCATAGCACAAATGGGCCTATATGTCAGTTTGGATTCTAGGTGACACCTACAACCATCTCTAACTATAACCATACATGCCTGCACATGTTCTTTCAATCATTCAGTCTCCCACTCAAGTCCCCTAAGTCATAGTACATTAGAGAAATCCAATGGGTTTCCATGATCTCAAAATGGTCAAAGTTCAACAAATTGTACTCTATATATATAATATCCCATTGAATAATAAAAAATGTAGCATGACCCATCTAGCTAAAAGAAGTTTTTTTGTAACAGCCAAGCTTCAATTATAGTATGTTTTTATTTTTAAAGAAACAATAGCACGATGTAAATAGTTTTATTCAATAATGTGATTAAAACCCAAATTTTAACGATTTATAAATTTAATATTATTGAGTTAAATTTTTTTAAATCAGTATATCAAAATTAAATTATGGTGGAATTTGTTTATTTTTCTAAAATTATTGGGTTTTTAGTGAATAGTGAAAATACTAATTTTTTGAATACTATCATTATATTTCATTAAATAAAGTAATTTAAAAGCCATAATTTTTTTATAATTTCACATAAATTAATATATAATAAATTTTAATTATAAAAATTCAGTTTGAAGAAAAAAAATATTGATTTTATATAAATTCATTTTTAATCATAAAACACAATTTTCTATAAAATCTTTTTAATTTCCTTTCATGAATTTGTATTAAAATTAATTTCCACCACATATAAAAGTTGAATATTAAAAAATGGATACTGTATTTGGAATAATGGGGATAAAATTATGTAAATAAAAACCTTTTATTTTTTGGCATTAAGAATAGTAACTATGGTAAATTTAATCACATTGGTGATGGGAAAATAAGGTAATTAAGGTTAAAAATAATGTGATAATACTTTAAAAATCAACCCAATTCTTAAAATTGTTTTATTTATTAGAAACATTCTGCCATATCCAGCCCAAATTATAATATATGGGATTTTAGTGATATTTGAACCTAGTAGTGACATTTATATTATTTTATGTAATAACAATTCCCAAAGGTCTCTATATTGTTTTAAATTTATTTTATATGTTCAAAAAAGAAGATGAATATGTTATAAATGAATATAAAATATTACTTTAAACAAAAATAATTTATATTTATCATGGTGTTTTTTTAATTTTTATTGATTTAATAATTATCTTTAATGCTTACACAACACTGATTAAAAATTTATTCAGTTAATAAAAAAGTAATGTAAATTTTTTTAAAAACTCTAAGAGGAATATTTTTGTGTCAGTTACTATGATATATGAATTTTATAGATATACATGAAATATTCTACATGTTTTTGAACTCTACATTATAATTTCATATTTTTTCTTGATGTATTTAAAGTCAAATAAAATGAATAGTGTCGAAAATAACATAAACAATATTTTAGGAAAAATATATTTTAGTAAATTATTTAAAGAGATTAAAAATATTACAAGAGGATAAATAGGACAAAAAATGGTAAAAAAATATCATTAATTTTCCATTTATTAGAATCATATTACCTTATAATAAAAATTATAACCAATTAAGATTTAAAAAATTGTTACTACGGTTAAGGATAATATTGTTATACAATGGGGTTAAACCGACAATAAGGTTTAAAATACAACATAAACCAATAAAATTTTATTGGTTTAGGGGTTTTCAAACATATCCTATACCATCATCAATATTATGCCCTCATTTTTCGATATTCTCATGAAAATTAATTTTTTATTTATAAATCATTTTAATAATTCCATGTCAGTCATTTTGTTCATTATAAAATATAACCACCTCCCATATATTATATAAACCACATAAAGCATCTTATCTCGACCATAACTAGAAACAAAATCTTATTTACATCATTATTGAAGTTATAGATGTTTTTTATTCCTAAAATACTGACCCTATGTCCCTTAATAGAAGACCTAAATGAGCTCTATTGAAGAAGAGGTAGCCATCTTCACACACCCTTTAAATTTTTTTTCTTCTTCAAATTCCTATAAATATATTTTAAACATAATATAATAAAAATTACAGTAAAATAAATATATATATAAGTTATTATGGTTATGAAACAACCATTTTTATTCTATTTTCTATCCTATAAAAAGAGGAAATGTCGCTCATGCATATGTATGAATTACCATCTCCACGTAGTAGTATAATTTTTTCCACCACCACTTTACATGGATATTTATATAGATAGAAATAATGAATATATATTATATTTATGATATTAATATGATATTAATATGATTATTTACATTTAATATCATGTGTACGTTTATACGTTCCAATCCATTGGAAAATGATAACATCGATTGTACGTACGTGTTGGCTACAACCTTCAGGAAGTGATGAGATCCATTTTTCATTTTCTCTATACATGAAGGTTAATAAGGATATATTTAATTATGAATATGATATTTATATCAATATAAACATTGTAGAGATTATGAAACCATAATTAAATTATTAGGATAACAACTACCATGAAAAAACATGTATGATAATATAAAGTAGTTGACACCCAAAATAATGTCAATAATGAATAAATATTATAGAAGGAGTGATATGATGTTATTAGAGGATCATATATGGTATTAAAAATATTAATATGGTTATTTTGTAAAGTAATAACTTGTTTAAAACCTATATAAAATAGGTTAAGACATGTTTAACTAAGGGGAAACATGAGGTTTCAGATTTCGTCTCAATTTACAATCCATTGAGAAATATTTGGTATTATGAACCAATTTATTCTTATGTGCTATTCATACTACCCATTTTAGGTATTTAACATGACTATATATTTATTAATGATTATTAATGTTAAATTCCATTTTTTTTATTTCAAGGCGTTACAATTTAAAAGTTACCAAAGATGTACAAATTTAGTTTATAATATAATTTTTGTTATTTCTCGTATTGTTATTAAAGGAATATTGTAATATATATTTCTTAAACTCTATATATTTTTTATACTATGAATATTCACGGAGTTTATATATTTATTTCTAACTTTTCCTCTCTTTTACACTTTAATATACCAATGAAACATTTAAAATAAAATCTAACTTGATTTATCTTTTTGATTGGGAGTATTTTTATTCAATTTCCATATATTCGAAAATTAAATTTAAAAAGTCATTTATGTTAATAAAATGATTTATCATAGGAATTTTAATTTTAATTTTAATTTTCACATGGTTTAAAAGGAACCTTTCTAATTTTTTCTTGAAGGGGTAATTTTTAACTTTAATTATAAAGAGTCGAAAGTAATGTTTTCATTTTAATGTATATGATGGTAAAAGAATTTACTACCATAATAACTGTTTTATGCTCTTTAACTTCTTCTATACATTTTAGGGGATTTAAAAATAAAACAATTTAATGAAATACTGTTATAATATTTACCTTCCATTTTATTTATTTCTCATCAGTACATGATTTTATTACAAAACATATATTTCTAACAAATCTACGTCCATTTATTATCTCTTATTAATTTTGTTATAATTAAGTTTATTTTAAACATTCACATTCAATTGATTATTTGAAATTACATTTATATTAAATATCCATAATATTTTTATTAGGGATATGATTATTTACTAAATCATATATGATTTCTATATATAGTGTTTTACATTGAATGTTATTTAATTTATTCGGGAAATATCAATATTCCGCCATAATTATTTAATATATTTATTAATAAGGAATATGTTTTTGAATTAAATTGAACATTAAATATAATTTTAACTCATTGGAAATGTAGTGATGGGAATGGCATGAAATTATATATCCAATTGATGCATCGATAAGTCTCGTGAGATAAGTCAATTGGAAATAAATTTTAAATTGGTTTTTGATGTATCCCTACACATAGTTTAAACTATCTTAGCCTAAGGACTTGACGGTAGAGATATCCTGAATTCAGAGATCATGAAATCTGAAAATTTTCATTTCTTTCATTGAGAATTTATTTATTACTATCCAATAGATTAATGTATTGATATTATCCATTGATGAATTTTGTGCTAATGTTATTGATTAAATATAATGTGTTTCTAGTTATTTACCTTTTTATATTAGTTATTCCTTATTTACTCATGATAGCTTCCATTGTACACAACCCTTACTGATAATTTGAGATAAAAATTATTTTTATTCATTTCTCTCGGATATGAAGATGTAATATCTAAATAAGTTTCATGGGTGATGGAAATTTTATTTTATTATGTTTTATATTTTTTCTCATTGTAAAATGGGTATCATGTTTGTATTTGGTTCTCCCAAACTAATTAAATGACCAGTCCCTTGGGATTATATCTCATGTATCCATGCCAATGTAATAAAGGAGACACTGACTTTGGGTTGTTGGATTTGGGATTGTTATAGTTGATACAAGAGAAATTTTAGTAGAAACCTTCAAAACTAGATTTAAAATGAATGTTGGAATCATGATAATTATGATAATACCATATAGTTTTTGAGAAATTTCACTATTATACAGATTTTTTTTTATTTTACATCCCAACATTAAGGATTATTATGAGGTAATTCAGTGTGTTCCATTATTTATTAATGGAACCTGATAGTAGAAAGATAAAATCAACACCCATGTCTAATGTAGGATAACTCTGTTGAGTATTAAAATATAAATGATGTTAGAGATGAGAAGGTCATGGATATATTAGGGTATATGGAACCTGTTCTTTTCTAATAACATTGACTATATAGAGATACATGATGTTCCAAGAAATGATACACCATTATTTGATCATTTCATGCCAAAAATCCATCATATTTTAGTCGAACTACAAATCAATTGGTAAAAAATAAATGGATTAAGTCTGTTGAAAAGATATTGAAGGACGTTGGATAAAATGAAATGGAAATGGATATGTTCAATGTGTAATTAATTATAGGAGATGATGATAAATAGTGTTTTTTGGTCCAGAATAATAGAGTGGAAGAAGAAGTCAAACATATAAAATTGAGAGATTTTAATTTAATATTATTTGATTAATATTTCCCTCATGATAAATAGATTGAAATGAATATGTATTTCATAATATTAAAGAAAAATGATTAATAATGTGTTGTGGAGTATGAGAATAAATTTTTATTAAAATATAGATACGGTATGGATTACATATGTAATCTAAGGAGAAATATTGACTATTTTCTAATTCCTTAAACTAAACATGTAAATGGAACTAGTTTCAAAAAAAATTTCATCATATGATGAAAAAATATTATATTCCATAAAAACAGATATGGAATAATCTAGATCTTATATATTCAAGGGAAATAAATATCAATAGGATGGTTTGGGACTAAAAAAATGTTAAATAATCATATAAGAATAATGTAATAAAGTAATTTCCATCATGTGAAATTGTGGTAAGAAACATTATTAAAAATGTTTAAAGGGAATGAGAGTTTTTTATAAGTGTTGAGATAAGAGTCATATAAATAATGACTAGATGGTTAATAAAGAAAAAGATATTTTCTAGTGATCAAACTATATGAAAATATGGAATTATTCACACTAAATTCTTATGAATCAAGTGAATAAAAATACCAGTGCATGCATCAGAAGTAGATGAGATAATGATTTAAATTTTTCATCACCAGATTGATGTAACTGCAACATATCAAGTGATACGTAGTTCAATACAAAATCTTATGACACAACATTAAATATTTAATTAATAAAATTAATAATTACCTCATTTCATCAGAATGTGCATTTGATAATATAAGGCCCCATCCTTAAACCTTACTTAATATTGAATTAAATGAATAATTCACATTGAGGATCTTTTCAGGTTTAGAGTTTTAGAGAATTAGAACATAACTATTACATCTTAAAAGATTACAAAGTAGACACTTATACTAAGTCTCCATAAAATAAAAACTCTTAAAAAGAAATATGTCTAGATTCCATGTTTTAGATAGCATGAAATTCCCTTGATCCCATCCTTGACCTTATTCCACTTTATGTCCTGTGAAAAACATTTCAAAAAACTTGGGGTGAGCATAAAAAGCTCAGTAAGGGATACACAAAGAATGAAAATTGTTAGTTTATCAAAACAACAAGTAAACCATGTATACTTTATCAAAGTAATACTTTTCACATTTATGAAGTAATGAAAACTCTTCACTGAATAAAGTATCATTATTTACCTTTTTGTAACCAAAGAATTACCATAAAACCCATATAAAGAACACATAACATATATAAAGGTAACTTGGGACATAAACATACCTTAGTGGAATAACCATATGGTTGACTTCCACACATATCACTTAATGGAATAGCCATACGGCCAATTTCCATACATACTTAATGGAATATCCATACGACCGACTTCCATACCCAATGCATTGGAGGTTATAACGTAACCACCCGTCCTGGTATTCACGGCACCACCCGTCATATGGTTTATAATGTAACCACCCGTTAAATGTCCAAGTACCAATATAAAATCATAAAACATAAAACCAATATAAAGGAATGATAACATTTCCACATTTCAATCACAATATATCATAAATATATTTACAAAATAGAATCCTTTTTCAAAACCATTTTCAATACCAAAATACATAAAAGAGTATATGGTATTTATTTTATTTTAAAAACATTACGGCTTGTTGAGGAAGCCAAAGACCAAATAATACTCGCGGCGGCGGAAAAGGTCGTTGTCACCGCGTACGTTAAAAAAACATTCCTTTTTGTCGTTTAGTAAAACGCTTCGTAGAAAAAGATTACTTTTGTATAAAAGTAAAAGTCAAAGGGGTTTATACACCGTATAAAAGAAAGTTGTGTATAAAACGAAATATGCCTCAATGAAAGGAGATTGAGACGAAGTCCCTTACCTCGGGTCCGACTTGACTCGATCGTTCTTTAACGTCCTGAATAATAAACATGAGTTAATTTATACTTGATTAAGAAACTTTTTAAAGTACTTTATTAATTTTATATCACTTATTTCCATGTTATAAACATTACGTAACCATTTAAGTTAATAATGTTTGTTTTGTCAATATTTGGTTCTTAAGTCGAAAGTTGACTTCTTACAATTACATGTTGTTCGTGTGGTCAAAAGTTCATTATATCCAGAGTGGAATTCCTGATTTGGGTATCATATATATCATATATATCCAGAATATACATGTATTTATAATATTACATAATCATTTAGAGGTAAGAAATGAAATGCACCGTTCATGGAGACGGTAAGCCGTACGTACGCATGAACGCTACTTTCATTTCTTTGTCATATTAATGGAATTAAAACTAAATGAGAGGTATGTATATTTTAATTCCAGAATTATATTCATCATTTTTATATATCATTAATTATATATATACATTATATAAATGTAATTTTAATAGTACATTACATTTGGGGATAAGAAATGAAATACACCGTTCATGGAGACGGTAAGCCGTACGTACGCATGAACGCTACTTTGATTTCTATCTCATAATTTAATGGAAAGAAATAATAATGATATAGAGGTATATTATAATTCCAGTATAACATCATATATAATAACTTTAAATCCATCCTTTACACGTCCCACATATGGCATTAACGAATCACATCACTTTGAGGGGGCGGTAGTCCGCACTTCCTTAAATGAAGATATCGTGTTTACCCATAATGGAAACCATAAAGGTATGTCAAAAATGAAAAATACAGAAGCTTAAAGAAAACATAAACATATTATATATCATATATAAAAATAGTGACATCATAATGGCCACCCTTGAAGGTGTTAAATGAGTATTGAACAATCATCGTTTCGGGAGGCAGAATTTCGCCATCCACGGAAACCGTATGTTCTTTAACCATTTGATGTAGTTGTGTGAGAGTGTAGCTCAAATAAATATTATAACAACATCCTATTATATTGAAGATACTGGTGCTGTTACAAAAGAAGTAAATAAAAAGAGTTTAGAGGGTTGGAGAAGCAAAATAAAACAAATGAACAAGAGAGAATGAATTACCTTTAAAACTGTAACTCCCTTTTGATTTGAGCCTAAAGGCTTCCTTTGAAAGGATTCTGCCCAAAGGGAATCCTCTAGGATGAGGAGAGGGATGTGGAGAGAGTAATTGGGCAGGGGTTGGCCGAGCCAAAGGCTTGAGAAGTGTGTGAAATGGGGTAGAGGTGGGGGCCTTTTATAAGAGGAGAGGAGGGACACTTTTGGAAAGTAAAGAAATATTACTTTATTTGAAAATGTGTTTCGGTTTCAAAAGGTCCCACATTGATATAATTCGTGGATAAGGTGATAAGGGTTCTAAATCCACTCATCCAATAAGTTTTGGACATGTGTAGTTCATATATTTTACATTATCTTTCCATTTTATTTAAATCGTCAAATAATGATGTCATCGCTGTATCATTATTATGTCATATATAATTTAATTTATTTAATGTCTAAAAATTATAAAAAAAATACTATGATGTCGGAAATCACTTTAGCGTTCCAATGATTATTTATAATCAAAATTTGGACTTGTATAACCCCACTCAAAAATTATTTTAGTAAAACAATTTATGTTAGTGTCATTTTCAATTTAACATTAAATAAAAATATATTAATGTCATTTTCCAACTAAAGTGGCTCCATGGGGTCCCCAAGTTGGCCCATGGCTTGTCTTGGTCGGCCATGACTCACCCAATAGGTGTAGGACAAGTGTCATGGTGTTTTCACATTCTTATAATACCATTTTTACCTTAAACTACACTAATTACCTCTAATCGCGATTAATGAAAAAAAGTTACTATTCACCAAAAAAATTATTTTAATCTTATTGAACCACATTTTACTTCTTAATGACAACCATGTATGTCGGATTTTCAAAATTCAATACACAATAGTGGTAAACTTTCATTTAACTGAAAAATCAGTTTGCTTGATTACCACTTAGTGGTTTCACTATTCATCAAAAATTGAAGTTTTTCAGAAAATTACCAAAAATTCACCCTAAGCTATATTTGATATTCCGAATTCAAAAATGAAGTCCATTTTACAAAATTAAAATCATATAAGTCAAATTAATTAATTTAATAATTAATTCCCGCTGTCATGACAAATAGCGTGTTTTTGCGAAACAATAAGTATCAAAAGATTAACACCAGTTTAAGTCCAATTTCAAAGTGAAATTGATTCCAATGACCACCATTGGATTAACTGGTAAAAATATTTTCTAATTTCACTTTAAAACCAATTAAAATAATAATCTAATCATATAAATAAATTAGATTAAAAAGCAGTTTTGATGTAAAATGCAGTATTTTTCACTATTCATTAAAAAATGAACATTGTCAGAAAAATACCAAAAATTCACACAAGGTAAATTTTGATGTCCCAATCATAAAGAAGAGTTATATTTGGTCCAAAATAAATTATAAGAGTGATCAAAACTATATTTAATGACGGTTCACCATTAAAAGGTGATAAGTGAACCTTTAGTGAAAATTAGAGTATATATGCCCTAAAATTGAACTCTTTCCGTATTTTAAGACTTTATCTTTTATTGGGTAAATGTATAAACATTTAAAAACATATCTAATCATATTTTAGTTATTTATTTCCATTCCCGCCAGTACAACAACTACTTGTTAACTAACATTTAAAATAATATTATTTTATTACTAGTGTGCTACGTAAGTTTCAAAGAAACTCATCGTTGCGTATCGGGTACACTATCGAACATAGAAACCCCTTCAAAATAAAATTAATATTTAATTCGTAAATATTAATAAATTTGAAAATTCTTTATTCTTTATTTACCTGGGATGTTACATCCTTCCCCCCTTTTGGGAATTGCGTCCTCGCAATTTTATTCACTTATCAAAATAAGTGGGGGTATTTATCCCTCATAGCATCTTCAGATTCCCACGTTGCCTCTTAAATCACATGGTTTTTTCACAAAACATTTACCTGATGAATCACCTTATTTCGTAACACTTTCTCCCTGTGGTCATGAATCTGGACCGGTTGTTCCTCATAAGATAGGTTCTCTTCCAGCTGAACTACCTCTGGGCTCAAAACATGAGATGGATCTGGCATATACTTTCTCAACATCGAAACGTGAAAAACATTGTGTACCTGAGATAAACTCGGAGGTAAAGCCACTCGGTATGCAACTGATCCAACTCTTTCCAGAATTTCGTATGGTCCAACGAACCTTGGAATCAACTTTCCTTTCTTACCAAATCTCATCACACTTTTCCAAGGAGAAACCTTGAGAAAAACATGATCACCTACCTCGAAAGATAGATCCTTCTCCGGTTATCCGCATAACTCTTCTGCCTGCTCTGAGCTGTTCTCATGTGCTTCTGAATCAGCTGAACTTTTTATGCCAACTCTTCTACCAATTCTCATCCCATCAACTTCCTTTGACCAACTTCATCCCAGAAAGCTGGAGTTCGACACCGCTTCCCATATAATGCCTGAAATAGTTCCATCTGTATACTGGAATGAAAACTGTTATTATAAGAAAACTCAACCAAAGAAAGATGTTGGTCCCAACTTCCCTGATAATCCATAGAACAAGCTCGTAGCATATCCTCCAATGTCTGAATTGTTCGTTCTGTCTGCCCATCTGATTGAGGATGAAAAGCTGTACTAAAATTTAATTCAGTACCCAAAGACTTATGAAGGCCTTTCCAAAAGTTAGATGTGAACCTGGGATCACGATCAGATATAATGGAGAGAGGAACTCCATGTAACCTGACTATTTCTTTAAGATTCAAACGGGAAAGTTGATCAAGAGAGAAAGTATCTTGTATAGAAAGGAAATGAGAAGATTTGGTCAAGCGATCAACAATAACCCAGATTGCATTATTACCTCGAGATGTCCTCGGTAATCCCACAACAAAGTCCATGGATATGTTTTCCCATTTCTACTCTGGCACTGGTAAAGGCTGAAGCATCCCTTTCGGTAACTGCCGCTCTGCTTTAACCTGTTGACATGTCAAACACTTCACAGTAAAATCAGCAATTTCTCTTTTCATTCCATCCCACCAGTAATACTCCTGCAGACCTCTGTACATCTTAGTACTGCCAGGATTGAAAAACAACTCATTCTTCAACTGTGAATCACAAGGCACACATAACCTCTTCACAAACCTCAAAACACAAACACAAACTTATCCAAGAACTCATGGAAAATTTTATTCATAAGGTCCATGAATACAGCAGGTGCATTGGTTAACCCAAAAGCCATAACTAAAAATTCATAATGGCCATATCTAGTACGGAACGCAGTCTTCGGAACGTCTGCTTCTTTTACTTTCAACTGATGGTACCCCGACCTCAAGTCAATCTTCGAAAAATACTGAGTTCCCTGGAGCTGATACAACTTCATTCGATGGCCCAACATCTGCTGAAGTTGTTGCAAAGGATTTTACCACCCCTTTCTGCTTGTAGTCTAACTGCTTCCCATCACTCAAGCTCCTTTTCAGACACTCGTCTGCATAATGACCCATTTCATTACACTTAAAACATCTTACCGTTGGCTTTTCATTTCCTGCTTGATCATCTTCCTTACAGTTACGAGCAATATGACTAGACTTACCACACCGAAATCACTTACCAGACTTGGATAAACATTCTCCAGGATGCATTTTACCACACTTCTCACAGGATAGATATTTGGTTTTCATACCTCCTTGCTTCTTTGATGAATTCTTCCCCTTTTCTTGCCAACTAGATCTCTTATTCTGTTGTTTGTCATAGAACACCTGATCATCAGCATACTCCATTTCCACCTTCTCCGTACATCGAACAAGTTTTTCATAACTTTTGAACTCACGAGAAGCTAAAGCCCTTCGATACTTTGGCTTTAACCCTGAGTAAAAACGGTTTATTATACTATCAAGATCTCGTATGAAGTTTGGAGCATACCTTGCCAATCGAGTGAACTTTTCTTCATAAGTAGCCACTGAATTATCCTCCTGCCTCAATTCTAGGAACTGTTTTTCCATCCTAAGACGAACCACCTTAGGAAAATATTTGTCAAGAAACATACCTTTGAATTCGTCCCATTGAAGATCCTCAATCTCATCACTATCCCTGATATTTTTCACCATCGACCACCACTGATCAGCTTCACCTTCAAAACGGTAAACAGCAAGACTAACCTTTTGATGTTCTGAACACCCCATGACATCAAAAATCTTCTCCAGTGCTTTAATCCACCCTTCAGCTTGCACAGGGTCAGATGATCCTCTGAATGATGGGGGATGTTTCCTCATGAAACGTTCCACCACTGACATGTTCCTCTGCGGTTGATCTGGCTGATCTCGTGCATGGATACCACCACCATTTATAGCCTGAGTCAACTGTGCCATCACTGCAACAAACTGTTCAGTTCCGATTCCGACCATCTCAGGTTACTGATTTGGAAGGTTATCTTCCTCCTGATGTCGTCCAAATATAGATGCTTTGTTTCCTCTACGGAAAACCATTCTGAACACAGAAATATCTTAGGCGAAGCAACATGGTAATCCGTAAATGCTATATCATTTCAATCATATTATAATTTAACACTTTTCTAACTCCTAAAGTTGTCTAAACCGACCTCTGATACCAACTATAAGGCCCCATCCTTAAACCTTACTTAATATTGAATTAAATGAATAATTCACATTGAGGATCTTTTCAGGTTTAGAGTTTTAGAGAATTAGAACATAACTATTACATCTTAAAAGATTACAAAGTAGAAACTTATACTAAGTCTCCATAAAATAAAAACTCTTAAAAAGAAAGATGTCTAGATTCCATGTTTTAGATAGCATGAAATTCCCTTGATCCCATCCTTGACCTTATTCCACTTTAAGTCCTGTGAAAAACATTTCGAAAAACATGGGGTGAGCATAAAAATCTCAGTAAGGGATACACAAAGAATGAAAATTGTTAGTTTATCAAAACAACAAGTAAACCATGTATACTTTATCAAAGTAATACTTTTCACATTTATGAAGTAATGAAAACTCTTCACTGAATAAAGTATCATCACTTACCTTTTTGTAACCAAAGAATTACCATAAAACCCATATAAAGAACACATAACATATATAAAGGTAACTTGGGACATAAACATACCTTAGTGGAATAACCATACGGTTGACTTCCACACATATCACTTAATGGAATATCCATACGGCCAATTTCCATACATACTTAATGGAATAGCCATACGGCCGACTTCCATACCCAATGCATTGGAGGTTATAACGTACCCACCCGTCCTGGTATTCACGGAACCACCCGTTATATGGTTTATAACGTAACCACCCGTTAAATGTCCAAGTACCAATATAAAATCATAAAACATAAAACCAATATAAAGGAATGATAACATTTCCACATTTCAATCACAATATATCATAAATATATTGACATAATAAAATCCTTTTTCAAAACCATTTTCAATACCAAAATACATAAAATAGTATATGGTATTTATTTTATTTTAAAAACATTACGGCTTGTTGAGGAAGCCAAAGACCAAATAATACTCGCGGCGGCGGAAAAGGTCATTGTCACCGCATACGTTAAAAAAACATTCCTTTTTGTCGTTTAGTAAAACTCTTCATCGAAAAAGATTCCTTTTGTATAAAAGTAAAAGTCAAAGGGGTTTATACACCGTATAAAATAAAGTTGTGTATAAAACGAAATATGCCTCAATGAAAGGAGATTGAGACGAAGTCCCTTACCTCGGGTCCGACTTGACTCGATCGTTCTTTAACGTCCTGAATAATAAACATGAGTTAATTTATACTTTATTAAGAACCTTTTTAAAGTTCTTTATTCCTTTTATATCCCTTATTTCAATGTTATAAACATTATTTAACCATTTAAGTTAATAATGTTTGTTTCGTCAATATTTGGTTCTTAAGTCGAAAGTTGACTTCTTACAATTACATGTTGTTCGTGTGGTCAAAAGTTCTTTATATCCAGAGTGGAATTCCTGATTTGGGTATCATATATATCATATATATCCAGAATATACATGTATTTATAATATTACATAATCATTTAGAGGTAAGAAATGAAATGCACCGTTCATGGAGACGGTAAGCCGTACGTACGCAAGAACGCTACTTTCATTTCTTTGTCATATTAATGGAATTAAAACTAAATGAGAGGTATGTATATTTTAATTCCAGAATTATATTCATCATTTAGATATATCATTAATTATATATATACATTATATAAATGTAATTTTAATAGTACATTACATTTGGGGATAAGAAATGAAATGCACCGTTCATGGAGACGGTAAGCCGTACGTACGCATGAACGCTACTTTCATTTCTATATCATACTTTAATGGAAAGAAATAATAATGATATAGAGGTATATTATAATTCCAGTATAACATCATATATAATAACTTTGAATCCATCCTTTACACGTCCCACATATGGCATTAACGAATCACATCACTTTGAGGGGGCAGTAGTCCGCGCTTCCTTAAATGAAGATATCGTGTTTACCCATAATGGAAACCATAAAGGTATGAAAAAAATGAAAAATACAGAAGCTTAAAGAAAACATAAAAATATTATATATCATATATAAAAATAGTTACATCATAATGGCCACCCTTGAAGGTGTTAAATGAGTATTGAACAATCATTGTTTCGGGAGGCAGAATTTCGCCATCCACGGAAACCGTATGTTCTTTAACCATTTGATGTAGTTGTGTGAGAGTGTAGCTCAAATAAATATTTTAACAATATCGTAGTATATTGAAGATACTGGTGTTGTTACAAAAGAAGTAAATAAAAAGAGTTTAGAGGGTTGGAGAAGCAAAATAAAACAAATGAACAAGAGAGAATGAATTACCTTTAAAACTGTAACTCCCTTTTGATTTGAGCCTAAAGGCTTCCTTTGAAAGGATTATGCCCAAAGGGAATCCTCTAGGATTAGTAGAGGGATGTGGAGAGAGTAATTGGGCAGGGGTTGGCCGAGACAAAGGCTTGAGAAGTGTGTGAAATGGGGTAGAGGTGGGGTCCTTTTATAAGAGGAGAGGAGGGGCACTTTTGGAAAGTAAAGAAATATTACTTTATTTGAAAATGTGTTTCGGTTTAAAAAGGTCCCACATTGATATAATTCGTGGATAAGTTGATAAGGGTTCTAAATCCACTCATCCTATAAGTTTTGGACATGTTTAGTTCATAGATTTTACATTATCTTTCCATTTTATTTAAATCGTCAAATAATGATGTCATCGCTGCATCATTATTATGTCATATATAATTTAATTTATTTAATGTCTAAAAATTATAAAAAAAATACTATGACGTAGGAAATATTTTTAGCTTTCCAATGACTATTTATAATCAAAATTGGGACTTGTATAACCCCACTCAAAAATTATTTTAGTAAAACAATTTATGTTAGTGTCATTTTCGCTTTAACATTAAATAAAAATATATTAATGTCATTTTCCAACTAAAGTGGCTCCATGGGGTCCCCAAGTTGGCCCATGGCTTTTCTTGGTCGGCCATGACTCACCCAATAGGTTTAGGACAAGTTTAATGGTGTTTTCACATTCTTATAATACCATTTTTACCTTAAACTACACTAATTACCTCTAATCGCGATTAATGAAAAAAAGTTACTATTCACCAAAAAATTTATTTTAATCTCATTGAACCACATTTTACTTCTTAATGACAACCATGTATGTCGGATTTTCAAAATTCAATACACATTAGTGGTAAACTTTCATTTAACTGAAAAATCAGTTTGCTTGATTACCACTTAGTGGTTTCACTATTCATCAAAAATTGATGTTTTTCAGAAAATTACCAAAAATTCACCCTAAGCTATATTTGATATTCCGAATTCAAAAATGAAGTCCATTTTAAAAAATTCAAAACATATAAGTCAAATTAATTAATTTAATAATTAATTCCCGCTGTCATGACAAATAGCGTGTTTTTGCGAAACAATAAGTATCAAAAGATTAACACCAGTTTAAGTCCAATTTCAAAGTGAAATTGATTCCAATGACCACCATTGGATTAACTGGTAAAAATATTTTCTAATTTCACTTTAAAAACAATTAAAATAATAATCTAATCATATAAATAAATTAGATTAAAAAGCAGTTTTGATGTAAAATGTAGTATTTTTCACTATTCATTAAAAAATGAACATTGTCAGAAAAATACCAAAAATTAACACAAGGTAAATTTTGATGACCCAATCATAAAGAAGAGTTATATTTGTTCCAAAATAAATTATAAGAGTGATCAAAACTATATTTAATTACGGTTCACCATTAAAAGGTGATAAGTGAACCTTTAGTGAAAATTAGAGTATATATGCCCTAAAATTGAACTCTTTCCGTATTTTAAGCCTTTATCTTTTATTGGGTAAATGTATAAACATTTAAAAACATATATAATCATATTTTAGTTATTTCTATCCATTCCCGCCAGTACAATAGCTACTTGTTAACTAACATTTAAAATAATATTATTTTATTACTAGTGTGCTACGTAAGTTTTAAAGAAAGTCATCATTGCGTATCGGGTACGCTATCGAACATAGCAACCCCTTAAAAATAAAATTAATATTTAATTCGTAAATATTAATAAATTTGAAAATTCTTTATTCTTTATTTACCTGGGATGTTACAGATAACCACACGTTGTTAGTGCCTATTGCTTGAAGAACCCAAATAAATATCCATATAGATCTTCCAAATGTGTTTTTAATGCCTCAAAGATCACTGATATTCAAAATTTGGGTGCTATTATGGAGATCCCATGATTTATTATACATCCCAACGATCACCATTACACAATTCCATTGATTCATGAAGAAGATATCTGACCAATTTCTTGGAACAATCACTTCTCTCTATATGCTATGGGATAGAGGAGATAGGAACTCTAAAAACCATTTAGTGATTATTAAATTGGGTGAGATCCCCCATTACTTATATTGTGAGGTTAAAATTAATCAGTAGTGGCTCCTT
This sequence comes from Viscum album, assembly GCA_963277665.1. NCBI lineage: Eukaryota > Viridiplantae > Streptophyta > Magnoliopsida > Santalales > Viscaceae > Viscum > Viscum album. The sequence continues at coordinate 705,163,239 of OY728121.1, read as the reverse complement.
GACCCCTAGATATTTATTTCTAACTAAATAAGCCATAAATGACACGTTATGAAAAAATAACTATGTCATAAATGTAATTTATATTTTTATCACCTTATTAATAAAATAATAAATATATTACATGGAAAAGAGATCTATTCACTCGACTTTTTATTCCTGAAAATAAAAAATGTACCTTCAATATTAAAACATAATTATTCTATTAAATATTTCCCAATGTATTCACTAATTTTTTTTGAATACATTTCTTAGATAAATTCAATAATTATTATTCTAAACTAAAATAATATGGATTTAATTATTATTTGGTGATAATATGTTCTCATAAATCCCCAAACCGAAGTGGTTTGGCCCACTATATTTTAAACTTCTATTCATAAGAATAAAAAAATTCATTACACTAATTGTGTGATCCTCTAGGCCCCTATCTCGATAATAGTGAATGCTATTCATTATCTTGAAGAAGATTATATCAACCCATCAAGGCCCCTAAGGATTTATTAAAAGTTATAGTAGAGAAATCCTTCCTTTGGAAACAATCCATGTAATATAATTTCTTTGTCTCATGATATAACACAATGTAGGATGCATATTTCATGTCATTATCCTTTGTCACTTTATTGTTCATTGACCCAATTAGATGAACTTATATTCTTTAACCATGGTTATGGATTTAGCGAATGTACTTCTGTCCATTTCAACTATTCATATAGAATTACTTCCTCTTAGTAGTGGAAAAGAATATTTTGATTATTAAATCAATTCCACCACACCAATGGTGCACCCAATGTAAGATACCTCACCATGACATAAATTCCATAGTTTTTTTCTTAAATAAAAGTACATAATCAATTAGTATATAGTAATAATAATCTCAAGTTAGGAGACCATTACATGAGTTCACTAATAGGAACAAAAAATGAATCATATAACATTTGGAGTTCCTATTCGGGGTTTTTTCTTTATGATATCATCTACTCGATATCAACAAGTGTGAAATTCATGAAAAAAATTATCAATTTTTATGATCACCAACTCTTGATAGCCACAACTGATTTATGTCATGTCAAAATGATGTATCTAAACCATAATAAATATGTTTAATATTACTATTATGGTAACTCTAGGTTCTCATTATAGCCTAACAACATCTATAATCTTTTTATACGACATGTATTCAAAGGAAATTACTATATAAATAGTTGATATAGAAATATCAACACTATAACAATAAGTTTTCATAATGCATAACTCACTATAGACATGATTCGATAAATGAAAAGTAAGGTTTAGTTAGGTATAGGGAACCCAATATTAAATTAGGAAACCTACCACATAATAGGTCATGGGGGAAGGATGATCATATACAATCACTACAATCAAGGTTGAAGTTCCTAATGATGTGGTGGCATGTAATTTAATCATAGCCTCAAATTTAGCTAATTATTTCTTCGATACTATAAATTTGGACAATTTCATATCTTCTATAATTAATAATAATATTACATATTTCCATTTCTTTTTAAGAACAGATTTGTCAATGAAAAATCATAGGGAAAATATCACCTGAAGAAGCACGTGTAAGTCAGTTCCTATTATGAAAGAAAAATGTGCCATGTTTTCAATCTTTTCTACTATACATATGGTTTACTTTTATATAATCCTTAGTATGGATTTGATTAAAAAATATAATGAAAAAATTTATTTCCAAATGAAGGAAATTATGATTCCTAACTATGATGTATTATTTGTTGTCTTTAGAGGGGAGACTTCATCATCATAGTCATATATTGATCAACACCTAGTAACTCTTCTGAATGAGATTTGTGGGGAAAAGGGAAAATGAAATCTACAGATTGCATGGGTAGTATTAAAATTGATTATATACCTATTATATAGTAATATGTTGATTTAATTTCTCTAGGAATTACCTGGACATCCTCCAGGATGTAAAGTCGAGTTTTCAAAAAATTTAATCTCTTCTGTATGATCTATATCAATGTATCCCAATATAATTACCTCTTTTTAAAAAGTGAATTTGAATAAAAACTATATGATTTTATGAATTTTCATTTATACATCATAGTGTTTCACATTGGGTATCCCATCTTCTTTTATATAAAAATAAATATGGATCTATGAGTATGTTTATTTATAATAGGGAAATCAATGATATTAATATAAATAAAAAGTTTACTCTACCTCATATTGATGATTTTTTTGATCAAATTGATGGATTTGAATAATTATCAAGGAATAAAAGTTATTCTAGGTATAATCAATTATGAGTAAATAATTTATATATATTGAATACATAATTTCATATGACATATGAAAACTACCAGTTCACAGTAATTCCATTTTGATTGAATAATGCACCCTCTATTATTTTGAATCTAAGTAATAGAGTATTCAAGAAATATCCATATAATATTATTGTGGTACTCATTGATGATATCTTTGTGTACTGTAAAATATATTAGGATCATGATATTCACTTTCGGATCATTATTGAGACTCTTATAGAAATGGAGTTATATGGTAAATTTATCATGTTTGAATTTTAGATTCATAAATTTCATTTTGTTTGATATATATTATCCAAGGATTGAGTTTCAGTTGATGCCACAAAGAAAAAGGTATTCAAAGAGTGGCCTCTACCAAAATCATTACTGAGGTCTGTTGTTTCATTGGAATGTTAGGTTATATCGACTATTTTTTCAAAAAATTCCTAATTGTATAACTCATTAACCATGATTACACCTAAAGGAGTTAAGTTCACATGGATAAAGGAATGTGAATAATTTTTTGATGAATTGATGATGATATTAGAGAATGATATGATTTTTAATCTACCTTAAGGAAATTAGTGTTTTGAGATATATTGTGTTTCATCAATGAAGGGACTTGGTTGATTCTTTATGTAGAAGGATAATGTTATTTCCAATGCATCAATGTGGTTAAAGACTCGTGAATAATACTATCCTACTCATGGTATTTATTTGTAATTTGTAATTTTTATTTTGAATAATGTTGACATTATATATATAGTGGAAGATGTGAGATATACATAGAAAATAAGATCCCAAAATAAATATTTCCACCTAAAGATCAAAATAAGAGTCAAAGGTGATGGATTGATCTACTCGAGGATTTTCATTTCTCAATACACTACATCCCCAAGAAGGAAAATAAGGTAGCATATGCATTGAGTTCGAAATATTATGGATTCCTAAAAAATGATTGATTAGGATCATATTTTCATGGCTTTATGGATTTTGTATATGATAATAATTAAGTAAAATGGAAACATAACCCCTTTTTGAAATCATTTCTAAACCATCATTACTAGAAAAGATAAAATGATCTCAACATGATGATGAGAATTTTTGAAAGAAAATTAAAGTCATAAGTGATAGGAAATTGGAAGAATTTGTATATGATGTTATTATTATGAATTTTGGAATGTGGATATATGTTTCATATATCATTGATCTCAAAAGGGAATTATTAGATGATGCTGATAGCTCTAATTTCTCTATGCACGATAGTTGCACCAATATGTATAGATATTTTAAGGAAACATTTTGGTGGTATTATATAATTTAGGAAATTGTTGACTATGTGTCAATATTTTTGGGTTTTCAATAGGTTAATGTTGAGAAACAACATCATAGATGATTCATGAAACCTCAACCTATTTTTATGTGGAAATGGGAAGACATTACTATGGAATTTTCAACAAGATTTCCAAATAATCCTAGAAATAATGATACAATATTGGTTTTTATTGATCTCCTTACCAAATATAAAAATTTAATAACTATAAGAGATGATTTACCACTTGTGGAAATTGTACGACTCTATATTAATGATGTTGTAAGATTTCATAGCACAATAATTTCTCTAGTTTCTGTTCATGTTCCATGATTTACATCAAATGTTTGGAAAATTATTCAAAAGGACTCGATACTAAGCTTCATTTTAGAACATCCTATAACCCCAACACTAATAGAGATTCTGAAAGGACTATTCAATATTTATAAGACATGTTGAGTTCATGTTAAATTTACTTTAAAGGTATATTGTATCAATTTTTACCTTTAGTAGAGTTTTCTTACAACAATGGCTTTCATTCAAGTATTCTAATGGATTAGTATAGAGCATTATATGGAAAGATATTTCATACTCAAACTTATTGGGATGAAGTTCCTAAAGGAAATATTTTTGTCCCAGTACTTTTTTATAATACAATGATGAAGGTAAATACTATTCAATCCCATATTATAGATGCCCAATGTAGTCAAAATAGATTTGTACACAACTAAATGAAAGATTAGGAATTTCAAGTTGGAGAAAAAATTTTCTTTAATTTATCCCCAAATATGGGTGTTATATGATTTGGTAAGAAATAAGAACATATCCCTAGGTAAATCAGATATTTTTAAAATTTTGAAAGGAATTGGAGTTATGGCTTACCCTTTGAAAATTACACCAAGAAACTATAATGTACATGATGTGTTCAATATATATTTAATGAGGAACTAAATTCTACATCAAATGCATGTTATCACCTATGAGGAAATAGATTTTGAACCTAATTTACCTTATTGTGATGATCCTATCTAGATTATGGACACTATAGAACAAGTGTAGATGAATTAAATGGCTTGACTCATATAAGTAATTTGGAGAAATCATAAGATAGAATATGCGATGTGGGAACTTGAAGAAATTATAATGAATAACTACCAAAAAATAATCATGAAGAGAAATTAAGGATATTTCAAGTGTGAAATTTTTTGAGGGAGGGAATAATGTAACACCTGAGCTTCAACTTTTCTTTTTAAAGAAACAATAGAGTGATAAAAAAAGGATTATTAAAGATTGTGATTAAAAACTAAATTATCAAATTTAATAAATTAAATTTTATTAAATTGATTTCATTTTTGAAATTAGTATATCTAATTTAACATAGGGTGAAATTTTGATATTTTTATGAAATGATTTATTTTTCAATGAATAGTGAAATATTACATCTTTTCAAATAATGTAATTTTTTCACTAATAAAATTAATATAAAAGTACCATTATATTTTTGATTTGGTATTAATGTTGTATATGATATATTCTGTTTATAATAATATAATTTCAACTAACAAATATAATGATTTTCATATAAGTAATTTTTTATTAACAAAAATGCATATTTCTAAAATCTGTTATACATTTTATTTTATCAATTTTTGATTAAATTTATTTCTTCCACTTATATAAAATGAATCGTAAAAAATGGATTCCATATTTGAAATCAGAACGTTAAAATTATTTCAATAAGATCTTTTTATTTTTAGGCGTTATGAATATTAAGCATGATAAAATTTATCACGTCGATAATTTGTAAATAAATAAATTAATGTTAAAAATAATTTGATAAGGTATTAAAAATCATCCCAACACTTTTATTTTATTTAATTTTAAGTGATTAATTCATCCATATCCATACAAAATTTAAATATATGACATTTTTCTAATATTTGACCAAGGTAGTTATATTGATATTATTTTAAGTAAAGAAAATTTAAAAAATGTTCATCTCTTAATTTCAATTTATTTTATTTGGTAACAAAATGATAAGAATTCATTAAGGATGAATATAAATTATTATTGTGAATATAATTAATATATATTTATAATGATAATTTATTTCTTATTTGTAATGATGGAATTATTATCTTCGATTCTTATGCAACTCTCACTCAATATCTATTTAATTAATAGAAAAATAAAATAAATTAATTTAAAAAGTTTAAAAGTAATATTTTTTATGTGAGTAAAAGTGACACATGATTTTTATAGATAAATATGAAATATTTTATATGAGTAAAAATTATATATTTGAAATACATATTTTTCATCATGTATTTAAAGTCAATTTAAATGAATAGTGTCAAAAATGACATTATTGACATCTTTTGAAAAATAATATTTTATTAAATTATTTCAAAATCATAAAAATGTAAAATAACAAAATGTGGGAAATTAAATTTTCTAAAACTTCCTACATTTTCAATTTATGGTTAAATTATAACCTTGTAAGTAAAATTATATCCCTTTAAGATAGAAAAATTCATTAACGTGGTTAATGTTAAAATTATTTAACGATGGGGTTAAACTAAATGATAAAGTTTAAAATAAATATTATCGCAGTAAAAAAATTATTGGTTGAATTTATTAGAACCATATAAAATATTAGATTCTAAATTATGGATAAATTTTACTTCTTTCACAAGAAAATGGGTTTTTAAAATTTAAATCTTTTTATTAATTCCATGAATATCCTTCCATTCACTATAATATGGAACCACCTCTCCTATCTTATAGCCACAACCTAGAGTCTCATTGACAGAACTTAACCTTCCCCAACATATTATAATTGTTTTATCCAACTTATTTAGGTACTTTTTTTCCTGAAAGACCAATGTCCAGTCCCTTAAGATAATATATAATGGAAATCTTTTGAAGAAGAGCTAATCGCCTTTATCAAACTTTTCAAAGTTCCTTCTTCTTCCTAAAATTAATCTATTTTTTTACCATCATAAAATAAAAACTATCGTATCTTAAAAAGTTATTTATATATGTTATGATTATTTAGATACAACCATTTTATATCTATTTTTCATCCTATGAAATGTGAAAACATCCCTTGTGCGTAAATACGACTTACCATATCCACATATCGGTGTATTTTTTTAATCCCCACTTTACTTTGATGGTTATAAATATAGAACTAATTAATATATATTATATTTATGACATAAATATTCTTATGTAATTTTAATATCATATATACCATCATACCTTCCAATCCATTGGAAAATTATAATACCACTCATGCGTATATGTGGACTATCACCTCCCCGAAGAGATGAGATCCATTTTTTATTTTCACTTTAGATAATATATAATAAGGTTATATTTAATAGATAAATTTTAAATATATATAATGATTAAAATTTAAAATTTTATTAAACTATTATCAACGTATGAGGAATGGAAACCCCACATAAAAAACATGAAGGAGAAAATAATGAACATAACACCCAAACCAGTGATAATAATGAATAATTATTGAAGAATTAGTGACATGACAATATAATAAGACCATATATGATATTAAAAATATTAAAATAGTTTTGGTATAAAATAAATTTTTTTAAAAAAAAAATTATATAGGAGGTTTAATAATGCTAAAAGATGGGTAAATGTGAGTTAAGGGATTTCGTCACAATTTCCACTCCATTGAGATATATTTGTTATTATTCACTTATTTATTTTATATGGATTATATAATGAAACATTGGGGTATTTAACATGAATATAAATTTATTCATGATTATTAATGTCAAATTTCATGTTTTCCCTATCGATGGGTAATAATTTGAAAGTTACCAAACATGTTAAAACTTATTTTAGAATCTATTTTTTTTGGATATCTATTATTTTAATTAAAGGAATATTATAATCTATCATTATTAAACTCTATTTATTTTATGATAACTGGTATATTTAAATAGTTTCCATATTTTATTCAACAGATTCATTTCTTTGGAACATGAATCATTAAAAAAATGTTTTAAACAAAATCCGATCTTATATCTATTTTTGATTGGGTATATTTTTTTTCCAGGTTTATATTTATTAAAATTTCAATGCAAAAGTCCCATATAAAACATGAATGATTTATTATTGAAATATTATGCAATATTTTATTTTTCACATGGTTTTAAAGGAATACTTATAATGTTTTCTTATAAAGTTCACTTTCTAATTTCTTTATAAAAAAGTTAAAAGGAATACTTTCTATTGGATTAGTCCTAAAACCTACTTATTTTAAGGATCAAAAGTCATCTATAATATGTTTATAATATTTTCATTTTTCATTATAGTCAACTATTTTCTATCCAAAATAATAAAATATTATAATTATTGAACTTTCCTTTACTATCTACCGCTAATTTTATCGAATAAAAAGTAGTTTATATCTTCTTCCACTATAATATACCATCTGTTCAAAAAGCTAGTGTTGCATCAAATCTTCAACCGCCAGGATATAACACCAAGAAAGATTCTACCAAGTTCTTCTATTAATACCACTATATGAATATACTTTATAATGGATCATACTACCATTAAAAAATTCTACCATGATGTTGTGTTATCGTTGAGTGGTGCTACCACCGAGCGAAGATACAACCACCACTAGTTTAAACATTGACCACCAATATAAGAAGTTACCATCAAGAGATTCTATCACCAAGATCTTGCTACCAAAAAATTATCCTTCTACCAAGTGTATTTCAAATTAGGCTCAAACTTAATTTATCTAATGACTATATTAAATCATTTAATGCATGGCAACGACATGTGTATTTAAGAATGATTATTCTTAAATAACTCCATAGAGATTTTAATGAAATATTATACATATTATATATATCTATCACTATGAAGATTTTTATTATTTTTATTTCCTCACACTAGATAATTGGACCTTTTTGAATGTTATAAATTTATAAAAATCCCTAATTTGAAAGTAGATATACACATGAATGTGAAAAAAACAAACTAATTGGATTAAAGAGAATAAAGGATTTTTCAGGGCTTTAATGATAATCTATTTTTCCTGTACTTTCAATAAAAATCTAGTTATTACCTTACAAATAAATATTAATGGAATCCATAAAAACTGAATCTAATCATACAGAGATACATCAAATATTAAATATTTCTATTATTTTCACATTATATTTTAGTATAATTATTTTGATGTGTTGTTTTACTATATTTTTCTATAAATAAATGACTCATGTGCTGAACTAGAGAGTTGTAGAAACTCTATTTCAATTATATTCATTTTTACACCCACGTTTAACTATATAAGAGGTTATATGCGACTTGTAATCCTCTATCCCAAGAAGAACTATGGAAGATGATTTTATATAGTATTGAATATCTGAGTATTTTTTTTAAAACTTGATATAGGTTGCATAATAGTTTCTTTTAATAAATTACTTTGCATTTGGTGATTTCCAATTGAAGGGGATTATATCTGAGATTGAACCTAAACCCCTTGTTTAAATTCCATTGTGTGATTTTCTTGTTTTTATTTTATTATATCAATCCAAAGTAGTTTCTATTTTCTAAAATAAATTAATAATTTACTCTGGTAGTCGAATTTAATTAATTTTTTATATATACTGTTATATTTCATGTAAATTTGTTTTAATATTAATAGTATTTTCAAAATTATTTTATCTGAGCTATGATCGATCTTTTTAGAAGATTTTATAAAGATAAAATTTCATAATTCTATTATTTGATTTTACTTGCATTTTTCTTTAAATTGTGGTAGTCTTGTTTTAAATTTGTAAATATAAAATTTTAATTAGAAACCTAGTTAACCCACCTCTTGTGTTATCCACTGGGACCGACATTTTGTATTGGAGTCATTTCCAAAATATTTTTTTCTCTGTACTAGTTTTACCAAAAGATGTAAAATTAATATTAAATATAAATTTTTATATTTATGGACAATGATAAACAAGAATGAACTGTGACTATTCATACTCCTTATTTTAATGGAACTAATTATGATCAATGGAATATGATGTTAAAATCCATATAGATATCATGGGATTCGATATTTAGAAAATTAGAAAGCAAAAATATGGAAACCCTAAAGATATTAGAGCCTATTGGAGTGATTCCACTAAGGATTAATATGACTACAACTGTAAATAAATAAATGAATTATATTATTCATTAATATAATATTAACTGAAAATAATATCTACTTGTTTAACAACTTATAAATTTTGGGATAGAGTTTTTATATTTCCTGGTGTAAACTTGAATATAAAATAGATATGTTTTCCTACTTATACCATTTAGTATTATACCATTAAAATAAATACCTCTAAAAGTTATTATGACATTTATCTTAGGTTTAATGAGATTGTGACAACAATTCATGAACTGGGAAAGTGAATTTTAGAAAAAAAATAATGTGAATCAACTTATGTGATGTATACCTAATAGGTGGAGAGAAAAATCAATTTCTCTAAGATTGTCCTATTATATCAGTAAAATTCAAAAAAATTGAGGTTACTGGAAAGATTATTTATATTAAGATGAATTTCAATTAAAAAAAGAGGAATATGAGAAACAGATGAAATCCGTACCCGTTAAAATAACTAACTCAAATCTAAAAGAAAATATCATAGATAATAGTTAAAATAATGATGATTCCCTCTTTAAAAGTGAAGAATAAATGGATCATTTCGATAGTAGGTTCAAAAAATTATATAAGATAAACAAATTCATCCAAAATAATCGCTATAGATGAAATTATAATAGAAAAGAAAATTAGAGGAGATGGGGGAAAAAGAAAGATTCCACTAATGAGATAGTCTATATTGAGTGTAAAATGATTGCATATATCAAGTTATATTTTCCTACGATGAAATATAATAATAAATACATGAACAAAGGTAAATTTTATAAAATTAAATGAAATCCACCTGCTGTTTCTATAAAGATAGATCAAGTGACCCTTAATTGAACAGATAAGAAAAAAATGATAGATAAAAGGTGTGTTTCTTGAAAAAATATCCAAGGTACTAAATACTATTCTTATATCTATTATACATATTTCAAATCTTTTTGAGAATAAAAATAGTGACGAAAGACGATAAAGTGAAGATTTATTTGAGTGCAACAAAATGATGGAGGAGACATTTATTGAACTTAAATAAAAATAAGAATGTATAAATAAATATAATTATCTAACCATTCAATTTAGATTTTACTTATCTATAAAAAAGGATAAGAATTCTCAAATATTAAATGAAAATATCGATATTAAAATATCTAATTTGAAATTGAAAAATGATATATAAATAATATATAATTATATCGAAACTCTTACCAGGATGATTATAAAACAAACCACTAACAAATATACCACAGAGATTGGTTATCGACCTTGATAGGGGAGAATTTGTAAAAATATAATCATTCCCAGTTTAATTTCATCTATTTATGTAAATATTAATTATTCTTTTGGACCTAAAAATGTTTTATTTCTAAAATTATAATGTTTTTTATCAAAAAAATATTTAAAAAATTTTGTATTCATAAATTGTTTTTACCAAAACATCTGGACCCATGAAAATATTGATACCAAAATCATTTCTGGTTTAATGGTTGATATAGTAAATATGCTTGAAGAGAACAAGGAAACAACTATGGTTTCTAGACTATAGATGTTCTAGACACATGAATGAGGACTGCTCATGCTTCAAGAACAATATCCAAGTAGATGGGCTTCATGTCACTTTTGGTGCCAACTCTGAAGGGATGATTAAAGGACTTGTTAAAACTAGAATCTATAGTAGTATTGTAATTTCTGAAGTATTGTTTGCATATGGATTAATGTATAATATTATTATCAATCCACAACTATGTGATTAAATATATCATGTATATTTTGAGAATAACGATTTAAAAATTTATGATGCTAAACATATTTTAGTTTTTTCTACCTTAAATAATTATAATCTTTAAGCTGTTGATTTGAATATTTTATTTTTTTAATAATATCTCCGCGTGATGTGACTTTTATAAGTTTTCTTGGATTTGGGATTGGATACTATTCCATTACATTCTTCACTCATGTAGAAATCAAAATAGGAAAGGATTAGTCATGAATCTACCAAAACAATAAATTTTACTAGAAAAATCTTTTAACCCATTACAAAAAGTAACAAATATAAAATCTCTTTCAAAATAAAGAAATAATTGTAAAATTCTCAAACCCTAGATTTGGTTCACATGGACCTATTATAACCTATATAATTTCAATCCTAAAGGGTATTAATTTTTCTTATGTTATATTAAATTACTTTTCTAGATATACCTGGTGATTCTTTATAGATCACAATAATGAATTTTGTTCCTATTTTTCAATTATTAAATATATATATATATATAATATTAATAGACATAAAACTAATTCCTTAATAGGAGATCATGTCCAAGAGTTTGAAAATCCATACATTAAATCTCTATGATCCCAATATGGCTATAATCACACCTTTTATACTACAAGGACCCCACAACAGAATGGTGTAGTAGATAGAATAAATAGAACTCTTAAAGAAATTTCCCAAACCATGATTAATGAGTATGAATTAGTTAATTATTTTTGGGTAGTGGATGTGAATAAAAATTTTGATATTATTAATATATTTATGGTTAGACCACTTTTAAAGAAGGTCATATATGAGTTATGTAAAGGATGAAAATGGAAATTTAATTATTTAGTGTTTCTGGATGCAAGGTAAGTATACTCAACAAAAAGGATAATTTATAAAAAAAAATCATCCAAAAGTGGTGAATGAATTTTCCTTGGAAATTCAACATCTATTAAATCATACAGAGAAATCAATAAAAAAGGAAAATTATAGAAGAATCTGTACATGTCAAATTTGATGAAACATATCTACATGAGAATAATACCCATTTATAAAACCTTGAGGATGAAATTTTTAATTTGGATATCACTGGCAAAATTAGTGGTAATTCTTTGAGACCATCTATAGAAAAATCAACCAATTATAAGGAATAGATTGAACAAAACCAGGTGAAGATAATTATTTACCAAGTACTTCTATTCCTAGAGACATTATAACTCATATAGATAATACCATAGATTCAATTATAGGAGATTTATATAAACTAACTTAGACAAGATATTCTCCTACAAACCATGTTGAACATCAATCATTCTTATCACAAAATGAACCTAGGAACATCACTGAAATAATATATGAAAAAAAATTTGGTAATGGAAATGTAAGAAGAACTGAATACGTTTGAGAGGAACAATGTTTGGGAACCAATGAAAATACATAAGGACTTCATAACCATTGAATCTTATTTTTTGTTTTTGAATAATGTAGATGATTCTGTCACTATAAATAAAAAAAGAGGTAGGTTATATAAGGACATTGTCAACAGGAAGGTATTAAATACAATAAAACCATTTCACCAATATCTAGAATTTAGGCTATCATAATTTTTATTTCATATGAAGCACATTTGTATTTAAAATTATATAAACTAGATATCAGGTGTAACCTCCCATGATTTTATGATTTATTAACCATTAATTTAAAATTTTATATACCTTGCATTACATGCAGTAAGTGTCATCCATTTCATGCTTAACACAAGATACCGAGCTTCAACAAACCGTGAAATAATATTATTATAACATAGACATTATGCAGGAGGGTATGAATATTATTAACTAATTTATTATATATATATATAAATATTTCCTATTAAATATAAATATTTTTATAAATTCTTATAAAATAATCCATCATTTTTTATAAAGTAATTATATTCTTGGAAAATATTTTTTATTTAAAATTGATTTTTATGAAAAAATATTACAATTAATTTATATAATTTGTAGAAAATTTATTTGATAAAATGAACGTAATTTTGTAAATCATCATACCAAAATTACCTTTGGTTGAATTTTTTTTAGAAACTATTTATTTTTTAATGAATAGAGAAAATACAGATTTTTTTATAAAACTATCATTTCATTTTAATAATATAAGTAATTTAAATTAAAAAATATGTTTTAAATTAACATAAATATTTTTTAAAATATTTAATCCACCTAATTAATTATGAATCAACATTATATTATATTTTAATAGAAGTTTTTTATGTTTATAATGGGTTTTTTTCTTCTGAAAATTGTTTTAAAGTACATAATGTTTTTACCTTTTAATTAATTAAAATAAAACCTATAGTGTAATGTTTTAAATGAAATTTATAGGTTATATAAAAATAAATTTTAATTTATATTCATTCATAGATTTTTATTAGACCTAGAGTTGATATAAATTCATATAGTTCAGGACAAAAATACACTTATTTGAAAGCAGCATCCAACAAATAATGATTTCCTTAATGGGGGAAATATTTGTATTTTCAAGAACATCCACAAATTAAGATACATAAATCATATCTTACCAAGAATTTTTATTTTATCTCATGATGAGCTCTCAAAGAAGATAAAAGGAATTTTGTAGGAGGGGGTTATCCTACCAGGTAATACCAGATATGGGAATGACCTAATCTCTCATATGATGTGTGCTGATGATGTCCTTGTTTTCATTGATGGTGGAATTAGGTCCATTAAAGGGCACAAAAAATCAGGGATATTTATGGCTTCCTAAGAGTAAAATCGGTCAACTGGGGGAATAGAAATTTATATATCTATAAAACATGTTCACTTTGACACAGTAGAAGTATTCAAAACATGTTGAGAAATCAAAGGTCTCATATTCCATTGGGGTATATTAGTGATCCTATTTCAGATGGTAGAATAAAAATGAATTATTTTTTGGAATCATCATATGGATAATAGGGCACATTTTCAAGTATAATAAACAATTTATTTAATTTCGATAATTCTTGACTCTAGTTAGTAGCATTCAAACCTCAGTAAAAATGCATATTATGTCAGTAATTAAAGAACTTAAAGGAACTATGAATTGGATTGAGAAAATAATGAATTTATTCATATGGGATGATAACCAAAGTGGATGATTCCATTGTGAATCATGGAAAATATTGGAATATACCATTGAATAAGGTGGTGTTAATATTTTAAGTATCTTTGAAGTCATGCAGGACAAGATAGAATGGGAAATAATTGAATTAAATTCACTTGTGGAGAGGTTCATGGGACATTTAATGGAAGATTACTAGAGGGTATGTGATGATTATAAATGATACCCATCCAAAAATTATTTATAATGATGGATCATTTAGGAAATCTTAAAAGAAGGGTTCACTAGGTTGGTGGTTGTGGAGAGATATGTTTCTAGAAGGAAAACTAGCATGGTGAACTGTTATATTTTCTAATGATTCCAGTCCCAAAAATCTCATTCAGGGAATCCATCTGATTTTCTGGATTTGTTAATACAAATTTGGATCATAAAAAATGTTCAATTATTGACAATATTATCTTGAGAAATGGCCGAGATAGATGCATTTTTTCTACCTCCAAATCTGGATAGTTCAATAGCTGATATTTATGAACATTGGTATACTTTAGAAGTGATCATGACATGCAGGATACTATGTATTGGTAAAAGAAAATCTCCTCTAAATTGAATTTATTGGTTTTGAGTTTTAGGAATTATACCTTACATACTGGAGTGAACATATAAAATAAAGGTGACTAACACTCCTCACGCTGTTGGTGTTGTGTTCCCCTAACTTGAATTGACATCACACCAATTCTTTAGAGGTGACTAGGAAAAGGATATTTGGAATTTTTTTGTCCAATTAATAGGTTCATGTAGAACCTCTATCTTCTTTTGGAGAACATAACATAGCCCATGAGATTCAATTTTTTTAATTCATACTTTTTTATTTCCCAAAAAATGAAAAATATACAATAAATATGCTCAATAAGAGATTAATGAAGTCTTAATAATGACATAACATAAATTTGTATAGATTGAGAAATTAATTTTAAAATAACCTCAACACCAACTTTTGAAAACATTTCTAAATCCGTATCTGATTTATTTATTAAATTTTATAAACTAAAGAAAAAACATTATCTTTAGATCTCATAATTATAGAATGAATCTCCAAGTATTTAGAAAAATGTTCATTTTAGTTCATACTAAAAATATTTCATAGTTCATTTATTCTTTCTTTCTCCCAAGAAATATGTTAATTCATACTTATAAAGAATCACCTTCTTCCCAGAAGTATTTTCATAGATCTAAATCAATCTTCTAGAAGTTTTAAATTATTTATATTTTGATCTTCAAAAAATAAAACTATCCACATTAAAAAATGATTGATTTTGGTACCATTTTTACTCATCTTAACTCGATTATTATTACCAGTTAAATATATATTAAAATAAACATTAATAAAACATCATTATTAATAAATAAATAAATAATATAAAATACGACCCCCTTGAAGTAATATTCTTGAAGGATTAAAGGTTTTTTGTTAATTAAAATTTATATTAGTCATATATGACATGAAAGAAACATATCTCACAATGTCAAAAATCGAAGAATAATAGAAAGTATATTTTTTTAAATAATATATAAAAAAATAAATTCCAACTAATCATATATTTATATTATATCAATATTTAAATCCAAAAAACATTTCCTTAATGTTTATTGTATTTTGAATTTGTTTCTTCTGGTTAATACTAAAATAATTTCTAGGTTTCCTCAATTTGGTTAAGTTTCAGGAACTATTAATACCAATAATGATTTGAATTTTATGTTAATTCTACTAAAATTATAATAATGATAAGAATAGTAATTAACTCCCATGGTTTATTATTATTTTTATTATCAATATATATTAAAATTACATTATTAGTTTTAAAATCTTTTCATATTGTGATTTTAATACCTATTTTTTTAATCTAAATAAAAAATATATTTTTAATAATTAAAATCGTAACAAAAGGTTCGTTAGTTTAATAAAAATAAGTATTCTTTTAAATTTTTACATACACCAATCATATTTAGCAAATTTAATCCATTATTTTTAAAAAATATCTTTTCATTTTTAAGGTATTATTGAAAATACATATTAGAACAAAAATTATATCATTTATAATCTTTTATTTATGATTTTTATATAAATATTTTTATAATAAAAATTATAAAAGTTTTCTAATTTTTAATTAAAATAGTTTTATTTTGGAATTTATGAATGAGTCTGATTTTGAATATACTTGTGGATTTTAATTACACTTTTGATTTATGATAGTCACTTATATATGAGTGTCTTTAAATTATCAATTGAATAATGAAATTTTCTTTAATTATTTAATTCTTTCACTTATTAAATATAAATTTATGTTGATTATTAGAAATAAAATAAATTTTTTTTCCAAAAAAAATTATTATAAGTGATAAGTGTTTTAAGTGTCAATATTTATTGATATATTTCGTACCTTATTTTAGATAAAATAAATTTAAAAAATCTAATTGATATATAGGGGGTTGATATATAATCATTTATTAAAACTAGATATTATAACAACATTTATAATATTATCTATTGATTTGGATTTTCTCATTTTATGATATGTTTGATGAACATCACACAGTTTCTGTTAATGTTTGGACACCTTCAATGTTGATCCAATTACCAGGGAAATCATTAATATAATCTACATGAGCCATCTTTTTGACAATACATTCTAAAACCGTTTTAACAAAGTAAGAGGAAGAAATATTTCAATAATTAATTTTTAGTCCCTGTTATCATATCAAATCATCAATAAGAAGCATAACTAAACCTCCGTTTTTAGTGAAACCTAAATCAGAAAATCAATCTCTATATTGAAGCACAATTATTTAACAATTTTTCATTTTAAAAGTAAATTAATTATTTCTACAATATTTTTATTTTAATTCATACTTTTAAATATGTTAATTGAGTTATGAAAATCCCTAAACCAAGTTTCTTATTAGAATATGGTGAGTTAATAATTACATATAAACATATAGGAGTCTGAGAGAAATTATACGTAACACCTCATAATTTTATGCAATTTACCTTTTAAAGTTAACATCGTCTATAACTTATGTTGGATGCAACACCTGGCTTAAAAAACCATGATATACTATTAAATACTAACATAGTCGTTGGAATAGTGAAGAGACCTTTATAATTTTTAATTTAGAAATTATAATAATGAATTCACCTATGAAATTATAAAAAAAAATTAGGTACCTCATAATCAAATATATGACATATTTATATCATGCAATAAGCGAATAAATATTTTAAAAATTAAAAATTAAGTATTTTATTTTTTAAATCATAAATGTTTATTTAGAATTTTTTAACTAATATAATGATATAAAATAGAATTTAATTTCATAAAATAGATTCATAGATTAGTATTTTATTTTACTAGAACAATATAATAATTTTATGAGACCATAATTAATTTTTCAAACTATCATAAAATCATTTATAATATTAAAATCTGTATTTTTTTCAAATAATGGATGATTTTATTTAGAAATTAAATTTATCTTATTTGTAAAATTATTTTAATAAAATAGAATCCATTTTTAAATTTTATAAATTTAAAAATGTTTTGGGTAAATTTTTGGTATTTTTCTAAAATAGTTTACTTTTTTGTGAATACTGAAATATGATAATTTACGGTATTTAACATTATAAGTAAATAAATAAATTTTTGAGTCATGGTTGAGTAATTTATGATGTAATTGTAAATTATTATAAACTAATCTTCTTTATTTACTATATTTAGGCATAATAATAATTTCTATTTATAGTATTGATCCAAAATAATAAATCAATAAATGCAATAATAAACACTCCCTCTCTTCCACTATAAATACCACCCATCACCACCTCTTCACCTCAAACCTTATAATCCATGTACATTTATAATATTATTCCCATTTACTCTCCCAAACCTATTTATATGTTACTATCTTTTTGGTCTCACTAAAGACCATTTCCAAGTCCCATAAAAAGGTTCTTAAGGAGACGACACTTAAGAGGTAAAAACTTCCCTCCCTCCCATTCAATTTCTTTACATTTCTTACCCTTAACTCACCACCCCTATATAAAGTAACATGATAAATATAGTATCATTTATATAATTTAATGTTGTTATGTAAATGGTATATCCTCACTAAATTATCTTATCTTCCCCTTTTGATCTAGAAATTAAAATATCATTCATGAGGTGTTTGTTCACCACTTTCGTGGATGATGGTTTTATATTTTATAATAAAACCTTAATGGCTGGTAATAAATTAAATTATAATAGTAAAAAAATATTTTAAAATATATATTACAAAATATTTAGTGAATTGGAAACTGTATATGGACATAATATTAATTATTAAAACAAAACAAGTGCATTATGATTGAAAAAAGAAAAAAAATAATCTAAACAGTTATCATTAACATTTTATCTAATGAATCATCCTAATGATTGAAACAATTATATATAAGAACATTTAATATTATTTAAGTTCAATAATAACATGTAATTTCAATTCTGGATAACTATTCCCATTTTACATGATCTTTACCACACTTATACAAGTGAAAGAATCATGAAAACCAAGAAACAAACACTCCCGAACGATGAAATTGAATATTATAACTCATCAAAAAGTCCATAAAAGAACTTAATAAAATTATAATTAAAATAATAATGTTTATGAGGTTATTAATTAAATTATTTATAAAAGTAATTTCATTATCCAGGAAATTAATTGCACATGAAGAACACATTCATATACAAGGTAAAAGATTCTCTTTCAACCCCCATTGTTTCTTCGGGCAAGGATTTCTGTCTCTTTTCCCAAATTTAATTCTTATTTATTCTTATTTACTGCTCCTAAATAATTTTTTATATTCTAGACATACTTAACAAGCTCAATTCTTATATTTTTGTGGGTAAATATATGGTTTAAAAGGTTCCCATTTGAATTCTTCCAAATAAACAAGCCCGAATAAAACAGAACATCCCAATTCACTAAAAATCTCCAAAGTAAACACCATAATCAAAATTTATCCACCAATATTTTTCTAAGATAACTATATTTTGTCCTTAAAAACCATCTTAGTTCATTTCTGGTTTCATGAAAATTATTATACGTTTTCCCTATTTAATGAGTATAATATTTCCCTATAAACTGCACAAAGAGGCTTATTTTTTAAATAACTTTATCACATTTGTAAATGTTTTAACTTTGGTTGGAGATAAATTATCATTATATATTAATATTTTCCATTATGAATGTCTATGTATTATTTAAATCCATTATTTCATGGACACTATTATAATTGAACAATTTTTTTCCTTATGACATGATTATGATACCGATTTCATTCCATGGGTAACCCTTATGTCAATTTCATATGCTTAATTGAGGTTGATATCTTAAAATACCATATTCTATATTTTATTGAATAGTTAATGAACATTTTTTAAGGGGATGTACTATCACTACTTTCAGAAACCAAGATACTGCACTAGGAATCCGATCACCACCAACCCACCGAGAGAGTGGAAGGGGAAACTCCAACGCGGAAATAATTCATGGATAAATTGCTTCTATGATTTCTTCTACACCCACAACTGCTAGCCGCCCACACCCCATCTCCCTTTCTGAATTCATACAACAATAGGTAATAAGAGTGCTCGTACGCCCACATGAAGAGGAGGGGATTATCTTGACTCGGGATATTTCCCGCTGTGATTTACAGGCTTCTATGCCTCATGTACACCTCCAACCCCTTGGGCCGCGCAGGGAGCCACTACTCCCTAGCCCAACGTATAGATATTTTGGGATACTCTCTCTGGAACATCTTGACGACTCCCCCCACTACGCCTACTAGGTAGGGGATTTCTGGGACAGCCTGAACGAGATCCCATTCCAGGGGACCCCAAGGAGGGCCCCACTAGGATGTGCTAGCACCCCCACCTGGTACCACGGGCTAAAGACCAGGTAAGCTATGTATTTGCAACACCGGCCCCGATCCGGCTAACCCGATGCCAGCGTCAGGCGTAGGCCAAGGAGGATGCCCACCAAGGGGCGTCGACATCAGCAACTATTTTGTCTCGGACCACCTCCAATTTGTATAATTATCCTCCTATTCCCACTTAAAAGGGGAACTTATTTTCTCAGCTATGATCAAGGCCCCAACTACCCCACGATTAGGCTAGGTTGACTATTTTGGTCGTCGACATAGGGATCATCTGCCGCGGACTTACCCACGGCAACAAAACCTAGTATGGAGGTCCTCCCCGTACCATCACCATGGAGAATTCTGGTCCTACACACTTGTGCTAGCTTCATTCCAAATGAGGGTCCTCCCCACGATAGTGACACTCAATACAGAAGCCTCTCTCGCACTCATTACATCGGGTATGGGGTCATTCCTCCTGCCATGAACTGTCGATATGGATATGTTACACATCCAGTCAATATACAATATGGGGGGATTCCCTACATCATTACTGAAACTGGAGAAGGTCCTCCTCACCTTTGCAATCAGAGGGGTGAAGGTCAGCTTCGAATCCTTGGCACCCAGCATGGAGGTCCTACCCGTGTTCGGCTTGACCAGTACGAGGACCCTCCTCGTGCTGATAATTCAAGGGGAAGCAAGCATGGATGTCCAACCCATGCTCTTATCAACTCTATCAGAGGTCCTACTCACTCTAGAATTTTCTGCAGAGATTCCCTCCGCACTTCAGTCAGCGGGCATGGTGGTTTTCACCATGTTCCCTTTTATATTTTTCCAGGTGCTCCTCGCACCCCAGCTCACTCAGACGGAAGTCCAACCCACCCCAGAAGTAGTATGTCTGAAGGACCTACTCAAGGTGAAAATCTCCCCTATCCAAGAGGAATCATCCTGGGGAAGGATGGCGTATCTTTACTGCCATAAAATTAATGCCGAGAAGATACAGACTAAGATTAAACCAGTCTTCTTCTCAATTCAGTGGTTGAATACGACTCTGCGATGGAAACCTCACCTAGATCCTCCATGTTAAGGGATGGGGAAGAAACAAGGTGTATCAGCCTCATACATCCATAATTTGAGGTACATCAGATTCCCACCTCCCACCACAGGTTCATCTTGGAGGATGGAAATTTGAAAACCCTATAGGTTCGGGCCTTGCAATCGCCACAATCATCACCAGAAGCACTCTCTACCTCAACTATAGATCATAAAGAGGTATTCAGGGGACCAATGGTGGATGAGCAGTAGCATATCCCATCACAAATAGCCATATTCCCTATGCCAAAAAATATAGTTTCCAGCCCATCATACCATGATGTGGTTGCTAAGTCACTACACTCTTTTGTAGATAGCCCAAGATGTGACAGCATGTCAGCTTGCTCGCCATATTATCCACCGACCGACATGCCATCTCAGTGGTCTGCATCAATACAACTTCCAGTTCCTCATCCACCTTTAGTAGATGTGTGATCCAATGAAGGGCCAGACCCTAAATCTAGACCAAGGAGCTTATGAGATATTCTCACAGTGAACCATTTCTCAGAGATGTTCTGGCCAGTTGTAGTGACAAATTTTAGGGCACCAGAAGCACTCACCCAAGAGAAGGTTGGATGCCTCATCCAGAACCTATGAGAGAACCATTTCCATCTTCGACATTGATGAGTGGCCTATCCCAAGTGTCCGACACACTTATAAAACATCGTCCAACAATGTCGTTTGGTCGATTTGGCTGCACTCCCTGTGGCCCAGCGCCTTGAGTCACCAGGCCGCTATAAGACTTGCCAACAAAAATGCATCCAGAGAATAAAAGTTCTCTGAATGATAATTAAGGAGGCTTCTCCCCATGTTCAAATATATTTTTGGGGGTAGTACGCAGCTCTCCATTTATGTTTTGTCTGGTTCCAGCTTGATTAGCCAAGCGATATAGAGGATATGACTCTAGGAAGGGTCGTGGTTAACATGGATGACCTATCATAGGTCAAGAATGAGCTAGAGATCCTTGATGAAAACATTCCCCTTGAGGGAGTTCCACAATTATTGGATCCTTTAGGAAGGGTCAATTTCTAGTAGAGAAACCTAATGGGTCTTCCCGTGCCCACCAATCCACTAGTACTAATCCAGAATCCCTACAAGGGTAAAGAACACCTTGGAGTCATCAAACCCTACAACGCGTCTGGCTCAATGCAGAAGGAAGAAGACAATCCTAAAAAACCTACGCTGCATCGACAACTCGATGAACACAAAGAAGATGGTCAACTACCTCCTTGCTAAATGAACTACAGAGCGATGGTCAGAATACGGTGATCCCTGGCCAGGGCAGCAGGGGTAACCACAACATCCCCGTAGTGAACTACCCCTAGGTGAGCCTGACCTTCCTGCCCATGCAGACATGTTTGAGGAAGGAAGTTACGGAAAGATGCCACGATTTGTGTCGCCAAATCCTTCTGAATAGTGTGAAAATCCTCGAGATCCAACTCAGGTTCCTCCATTTGCTCCACAGGTCATTCCGCAAACCTCTCCATGAGACTTTGGGAATTTTCATTATGTTGATGAACCCGCTAATGCACTGGTGGTTAGGGATCCTCGTCAAGACAGGAACCCCATATTAGATGATACAATGGGGGCACTAATCGCCCACCTCAAATCTTTAGAGACTCGATAGGTGGGAATCCATCATGATGGAAGGTCGTACCTGTAATGGTTGGATGATATTCCAACACCCCGGTTTTCGAAAATCATATCTTTTTTCCTTTAAATGGGACAGGGGACCCACCGCAGCTCCTGGAACACTTAATCTCAAGGTGAGGGACTATGTTGGGGACTCTAGATCAGTAAGAGGCCTCCATACTCTGGTGTTTCATATAGAAATTGGAGGGGTCAACTTTCGTCTGGTACAACCAGCTCCCCATTTGATCAGTTGCTGCCTAGGAAGACCTCCGTAGGCAATTCCTTTGCCAGTTCAATTCCACCAACAGGAAGACAAGAATCGCAGACATCTTCAAGTGAAAGAAGAGTCTTGATGAGCACGTTGTAGTCTTTATCTCCCAGTGGAAAAGAATCACATACTCTTTTGACATGCTGATGACTCGGGACAAATTGCTATCGATGTGCATAAAGAATGTCAAGACAGAACTAGTCCCCTATATGATCACCCAAAACTACCCCCCGAGGATTCTGAGACTTCTCTATTAAGGCACATCACCTAGAATAAGCCTTATAGTAGGCTAAGAAGGCACGTGTGTTGCGTCCTATAATCCCCACGAGAAGCGATGCCAAGGCCGAGCCCACTGAAGTGGCTCAAATAGAGGTCCCAAGAGTCTAGATTTGTTACCAGTGGAGCCACATCCACAGCCTCATAGAGGCCCTCAACCTCAGGTACAACCTCTGGCCCTGTAGCAGCCACCTCAGAATCAGCAGTTACCCCCACGCAATGCGCCTCCACCGCCCATGAGAGAGAAATGGGCTCTACCTACTTTCCATGTTCCTCCGGCCCCTCATCAAGGTCATGATCCAAGGCCCCACTTTCTGGATAGGAGGAACTAGACCTAGTAGTTCAATGAGGCCTAGGTCCTTGGTTACTTCTGTAGTGCCTTAGAGTAGGGGATTGTACATCTGCCTGAGTGTAGGAGGCCAGAAGAGGAAAACCTCAATGATAGCCTTAATTAGGGCCCATATCACTGGATCCTGGGGAACACCCTCAAAGAGTGTTATGTGTTTAAATACTGGATTCAATACCGGGTGGATAACAACATAGTCTAGTTAGGCCGAACTCTAGTATAGGTGGAATGAGTCTTCGTGAGGACAGATAGAATCA
This sequence comes from Viscum album, assembly GCA_963277665.1. Lineage (NCBI taxonomy): Eukaryota > Viridiplantae > Streptophyta > Magnoliopsida > Santalales > Viscaceae > Viscum > Viscum album. The sequence continues at coordinate 705,138,755 of OY728121.1, read as the reverse complement.
ACGACAATGAAGGTGAGTGGAATCAGGTTTCTAACCACATGTCCTAGAAATATGATGACTGGATTTCTTGTAAAACTATCACTCATGCACATGGTGTTATCCATGTGCACCTGAATCAGCTAGAGCCTTCAAAAGCCGCAACAACTTCTGTATCTTCATCTCAGCCATTCTCGTCCCTGAGGAGAAAACACTAGCGGTGTAATGGAAAGAAAATTACCCCACTAATTCCTTCATCTTCTCATACTCTCTATGACTTAATTCCCTCGGAGATGGTGATACCTCCCAGAATATGTCCAATAGTGGGAGACTCTTCGAGTGATGGTCAAGGGTACACCTCAGTTAATACCATAGAGTAGGTAAAAACTTACATGATTCCAGACGATGAGGAGTGCTAGGCGAATCCTCCCAATGTCCCCAGCTGTCATCAGCTTTGACAAAGCCACGACAATATGGGTCATTGGAGTACCTCAGTTAGTACTTCTAGTCAGGTTGTGCACACGACTGAAACTAGGTTGCAGGCCCAGTGAAGAGCTCAGTATAAATAGCCTTCTCATCTGTTGACATCAGGTATGCCTTCACCGCTGTTCATGTTGTTGGATTAGGCAGAGCCACCTCGACCATGCCATGACTAGACACACTTCACTACAGGCCAGTCTCAGTCATATGGCCCTCATTTGATAGTCACTATACAGGCTTCGACTAGTGAGTATCAGGATATTCCTATCACTATTCTATCGCCAACACAGTCTACTGGGTCCACCATACCTCATGTCATAGAGAAACCTCCGGTAAGAAGAAGTTCACGCCTGGAATGGAAGTATGATGTTATCAAACATCTTTCTAGCTTTCCAAAATATCTACCCATATAGGAGGCCCTTCCCCTATCATCATATATGCATGAGGCCCTCGCCGAGGCTTTAAGAAGCCCCCTCCAGTTTGAGACGGAGGTAGCAGTCACAGAAGTATTTCATGCTAAGGTGGTCAAGAATACTGAATGCAAGGCCATCATCTCATTCTCTAGATAAGATGACATATCTCCCATACTGGGGCACATTATCCCACTGTAAAACACTGTCTAGTTCAATGGTGTAGAGGTTCATCCCTATATTGTTGACATGGGCTCGAGAATCAACCTAATCCCAACATAGACACTATGACAACTGGGATTGTACGAGGATGATCTGAGTCCCTCTAACCTTTGAATCTAAGTTTATGATAGGATTGAACAGACCTCGATTGACAATATCTATTTGAAGACCCAGTTCAGTGGTCTAGTTGCCAGTACTGAGTTTATGGTGGTCTCCCAGGACACCGCCGACAATGCATTGATGGGAATGTAATGGATCCACCTACATGTAGTGGTTCCCTCATGATATCACCAGTTCCTTAAGTACTCCCTTAATGGTCATGTGGGTGTGATTCAAGGTGAGGCATCCCCATTTTCCTCTTGTGAATATCGCTATCTAGATGATGACTATTAGAAGAGAAAGGACAAGAAGATTCCGGGTAACGTGGTCAAGTATGAAAAGGCTGCGACCGACCCGTGGGCCGATCTAGTTGATGCATACGTCTTTCCAATCCACCGATTGGAGGCTAAACCTCCAGAAATGTGACAATGCTTTGTTTTTTCTGGAACGAGGGGGGAGAACATTTCCAAGTCTAAGCGACACCAAAATATCACCTCATACTCCTAAAAAAATGAGGCTCAGGTGATCCTGGAGCATCCTACCCCTATAAGTTATTGGGATGTCCGCCCCATGGAAAAGAAAATATGTCGTACTTGCTTGTTTTTCCAGGACAGAATTAACCAGCCCAAGCTGACATGCCACTATGGCTTCGATATCATCCAGTGTGGCCCCTTGGGTCAAATATCATATGGGATCAGATCAACAACTTTCATCATTATAGTTGCTGAAGCAGAGGAGTTCTCTGATGTAGTGTCCACTGTCACTCAGGCTGGTTCCAGTCTCCCATCTAGAGGTATCAAATCAGAGGAAACTATTCTCTCCAAGGATCCCCGCTCCATAAATGAAGAATAGGATTTAAAGGATTCTCCCCAACCTTTTAAGATGGAATTTCCACCATGGTTGATGAATTGGTACAGGTGAACCTCGGTAGAAAGGCAGACCTAAAACCCACATTGATCAGTGCCTCCATGCCACTCGAGGAGAAACAGTAGTACATATACTTCTTTAAACAACACTATGATGTATTCTTGAAGAGTTATGACGAGATTCCAAGTCTAGATCCTCATGTAGTGGTCCACCACCTCGGTCTCCAAACAAATCATCGTGGGTTCAAGAAGCCTCCCCAAGAGATGCACCCTTCTCACGGTGCCAGGGTTGAGGAAGAATTTGATAAGCTCATCAGAGCCAATTTCATTAAGGAGGTCTAGTTACCCAAATGGATAGCCAAAATTGTACCAGTTGGAAAGAAGAATGGATAGATCAGAGTCTGCATCGAATTTCAGGATCTCAACTGTCACTGTCTGATGGATGATTTTCCCCTTCCTGTGATGGATTTATTGATCAACACTAAAACTGGATTCCAAGCCCTCTCCTTTATTGATGGGTACTCCAGGTATTACTAGATCTGAATGGCCCCCAAGGACGAGGAGTCTATGAATTTCAAGGCAAAATAAGGCAAATTTTGTTACCAAGTCATGCCTTTGTTTTGAAGAATTCAGGTTTCACCTATCAGTGGGATATGCATCACATATTTAAGTCGATCCTCAGAATGTTTTTTGAATGTTAAGTGGGTAATCTGGTAGTCAAATCTCTCCAGCATCAAGACCAACTCAAATACCTTGAGAAAGTGTTCAGATTCCTTCGTCCCCATCACATAATGATGAACCCATTGAACTATTCCTTTGGGGTCACCTCTGGATCATTTCGTGGCTTCATTGTTAGATAAATGGGCATTAAGATTGACCCATAGAAGATTAAGTCCATTATCTAGATGCCCCCTCGGAGAAACATTCAGGAGCTTCGATCTTTCTAAGTACACATAGCCTACATACACCGACTCATCACAAATTTGGCTGGCAAGTGTAATCCCATTTATCAGCTCCTAAAGAAAGGAAATGTCTATGAGTGGGATGAGGAGTGCCAGATTGATTTTGAGGAAATCAAGAAGTATCTGCTCCAGCCTCTGGTCTTAATACCACATGTCTCTGGAAAGCCTCTAGTACTTTATGTGACCGCCCTAGAGCAATCTCTCGGTGCCCTTCTCGCCCAAAAGAACAATGAGGGAGCAGATAATAGCCTTTACTACATCATCCACATGTTCCTCGATTCAGAGACCAGATACTCCCCTATTTAGAAGATCTACCTTTTACTCATAATCGTAGTATAGAAATTGAAAAATTACATGCAGAACTATGAGGTACCTCTGGTGTCCCATGTATATCCACTAAAGTACATCCTGAACTACCCCATGTTGAAAGGCCATCTATCGTGGTGGGTAGTGATTCTCTAGCAGTTTGAAATTAGGTTTTTCCACCAGAAGGATAATAAGGGGATAGCATTGGCAGACTTCCTTACTTCCCATCCAGATCCTTTAGACTAATCCCTCGACCTTGATTTTCCTGATGATTCAATACTCTTGGTAGACCAAGCCATCCCATGTTGGAAAATTAACATTGATGGAGCTTATCGGAGCCACACTAGTAGAAGTCTCAATGACCCCATGCTGAACAGAGTAGGACTATGTATCATATTCATTACCCCAACACAAGCTATTCTGCCATATTCATTCCTATTTTTAGAAGGCTACACCAATAATGAAGAAGAGTATCAGGCTCCTATTACTGGGCTCAAGATGGCCCTCGAGATAGACGATCCCCATTTGCAAGTGAATGGGGACTCCGAACTAGTAATCATGTAGATCAACGGTCAATATGTCGTTAGAAATCCAAAGCTCATGTCATTGTTGGAATGAAATCCCCATTTAATGGCCCATTTCCCATTTTGGCCAGAAGTTACTCATGTACCTCTATCTCAGAATAGTTGAGCTAACACCGTAGTCATCCTAGCAACATCACTTGCGGAGCCCGAACAGGATGATCTGATTATCCACATGGAAAAACTGAAGAGTCATTGCTCCTATCACTGCAGATGATGATGACAGCCTGTAAGTAAGGATCCTTACCACCGACACCTCCACATTCGGACCCCCAGGTCCCCTAGATGCAGTGATTAAAGTGACTCCCAATGGGAGAACCTCCTTTGTGGAGTATCTACAAAGTGGTAATCTTTCGACAGATCAGGTCGAGTGTGAGCGAATCCAATGTTGTGCATTATAGTTCAACCTCCAGGATGAACCTGGTCATGATCAGATCCTTTACAAGTGTGAGATTGATGGGGTCCTCCTTAATTTCATTCAAGGAGGTGAGATTTCCAAGTTCACACAGAAGGTTCATGCTGGTTCCTATGGGGCTCATCCAATAGGGCCATAACTATCTCACCGGATCCATAGACTAAGGTATTTTTGGCCCTTAATGATCCAAGATTGCATTGAGTTCACCAAAAGGTTCCATGCATTCCAAATTAGTGCTAACATCATGCATCTTCCACCAGACCATCTCCACTCCACCAAGTAATCTTGACCAATTGCGGTATAGGGACTCGATGTCATGGGACCATATCGACCGGTGATATCTTGCCAGTGTAGATTCATCCTGACAACTACCAATTTCTTCTCCATGTGGGAAGAGTAAAATCCACTCAAGGAGTTCAAGGCCCATTCCATTACTGAATTTGTGAGCTCCAACATCATCTACTGATTTGGAGTCCCCAATGCCATCCTCACTAAAAATGGCATGAACTTCCGAGCATCTGAGCTAAATAAATTGTGTGCTATGTAAATTATCTGTTGTAACCGTACGTCCCACTACCATAGACAATAAAATGGAAATATTTAGGGATTAAAAAAACCCCTCTCTAACATTCTGCAGAAAATTGTTGGTCAAAATAAGAAGAGTTGGCCGGACAAGCTCCACAATGCCCTCAGGGCTTATCAGACGATGACTCGTAATTCCACCCAGGTGACCCCATATTCCTTGGTGTACGGAATAGAGGTTATCATGTCCATCAAGATTCAATTTACCACATTGGAAAAAATGCTCTATGATCATCAAGCGCTAGATAAAGTAGCTGAAATATGTCTGGATGAGATTGAAGTGCTCGACGAGAACATGATTCTTTCCCTACAAAATCTGGAAAGGAATCATAACAATATAGCTAGAGCTTTCAACATGAAATATCACCTATGATCCTTCTTGCAAGGTGACTTCATGTTTTCCCTGAGGGCACCAATGATACCAGGTAGGAAACCACCCATGTTGGAGCACAAATGGGAAAGATAGTCTATCATTCAAAAGGATTATTCCAATGGTGCATACTCACTGGTTAACATGGATAGTGAGCATATAACTCCACCAACCAATGAAAAGTTACTCAAGCAATACTTTTCATGAGTCTGAAATGGTCCTTCATGACCCTAAACTTCATTAGGGTCCTACATGACATTAAAATATCTGGTCCTACATGACCTTAAATGGTGAAATGTCCCGCATGAAATTAAACGGTGTGTCGTCCGGCAAGATGTTAAAGTACATCTCAAGAACTACGTATGGCTTGATTCCCATCCTCATGGGATACATAGGAATGCTCAGACGCCTCATCCTGAGTCCATCCCCACTCTCTTCTCATTTGGTTACCCCTCTTGGGTGTAGTTCCCTTGGAGGATCTCATGTGATGCAGCCCAAGAATCATTGGCCCCACTCATGGAAAGATTATGAAGGTCGTGCCATGTGACCCTCCTTGTTCTTATAATCCTCCCACGTCCTTACCACATGACGTTAAAATGCACAACCCTTACAGAACTATGTATGTAAGGATTTCCATCCTCAATGGATATTTAGGAACGTCCGGAAATTTCATCCATAGGCCCAGCCCCAATCTTTGGGACCTCCCATTTGGTCGAAGCACATGGTTTGGTGATAGTTTTCCCTCATTAACATCGAATTCATCATGACCATACCATGTATCCCTATCTCTTAAATATCTCCACCTCATTTTTTTGTCTAGATTTATTTAAAATTTCACAGGCACATTTATGTTCCAAACACCCCTTCATTTGGGTTTCAATTATCTTTCAAATCCTAAAGGGCCCCCAAATGATAAGGATTATTATCCTAAAGGATCTTATCCAGTTTCAGGCCAATTCCCTCAAGGATTTTGAACAAAAAATTGATACATATCCTATGTTGTGAATTTGGATAGTGACCGACGATCATTTGTTGTCCCCATTTCAGGTTACATGATGTGGATACTATGTTTCGAACCTGGTTAACAACTATCCTTTGTTGTTGTCACCACACTATATGTCACAAACATGGAGTGTAGTGGTTCATTCTGTCCCACCATCTCTCGAAGCCTCATTCTGCATTGAGCAGGAGTGTAATTCTAGCTGTTAGACCATTATGTGATGGGGATATCCTAGTCCAACTACATGTTTCCCACATTGAGCATTTCTCATATGGGATTAAGAGTTATGATGAGGAAATTCCCACATGAGAGGACTTATGGCTACAGTAGGCTAGGATGCCCAGCCTCAGGTCCTTCGACCCCTTCGGTCCCCTGGCTCGAGTTCTAATTTTTGATTGTACGATGTGGTATGAAATCACATCCTTATTCACGTCGGGCTATTTATCCAAGCCACACATATCCCCTTGAGACATCCATCCCTTCATTTATTGTTCATCCCGTGATCACCGGCCCTTCCATGCTTCATGAGCCCCATCATTTGGATTTTCATCACATTTTATATCCAAAAGGATCCGAAAATGGCATGGATTGTCATACCAAGGGATCTCCTACCATTATGGGCTAACACCCTCGAGGATTGAGAACAAAAAATTGATAAAATTTCTATATGGTGAAGACGATCAACTGTTGAAGATCAATCGTTTTCCCCCCAACCTCAAGTTACAAAGATATAGATACTGTGTTGCGAACATGGTCAACAGTTATCCCCTATCATTGTTTTCATTTCATGGTCATCCATAGCCACGATGGATCACCCTCTCCAATCATATTTCCCATGCATATGACATTAATCAAGGCATCTATGGTCCGAGCTCTATGACCTTTAATTAAGATCACCATCGTCCTCACTACAAGACGTTAAATAGTAAGGTGGCTATGACATTTTGTCTATGGCCCAACCTCAGGTCCCTCAGCCTACTCGGGCCCCTGGCCCAAGTTCTCACTTTAGATTGTATGGTGTGGTATGAGATTATTTATTTTTTCACGTAGGCTTACTCGTCGTGCTGTACACATCCCTCGTTGGGATATATTTCTCTTATTTGCGTCCTTGTTGCATGAAAATAAACTGCAAAAAATCCTAATCAGAACTACTTATGGCTTGATTCCCATCCTTATGGGATACGTAAGACCACCTGAACATCTTTTCTTCGGTTCTATCCTCATCTCATAGAAACCCCCTATCATCTTGGCCCCTTGTCCTGCGTTCTTCCAAGAGAGGGGTATACGGTGTGGTATGGCCTCACATCCTTATTCATGTTTGGTTTATAACATCCACGCAACATACCTCTCTCTCTTGAGCACCTTGTGCCCACTTTCCCTACAATCATCTTGTTGAGTTAGCTACCCTTATGTTGGGCCCCTCAGCACTCTTCAGTGATTCGCCAATGTGCCCAGGAGTACTCTGGTTCAGATCCCGGAGTGTTGGATTCTACCTGGACATGCTTTCTCCCATTTTAATTCTTTGTGTTCACCTTCATTTGGGATTCTATTATTATTCACATCTGAAGGGACCCCCAAATGGCATGGATTCTTGGACCAAGGGCTCTCCTACCAAAATAGGACAACATCCTCAAGGGTTTTGAAAAAGTAATTAATTCAAGTCCCCCAATGAGAATACAGTCAATGGTCCATGCTCATTTTTTATCCTAATTTCAGGTAAAAATATAGGGATGCTTTTTTTGAACATGTTCAAAAGTTATCCTCCACCGTTATGAAAAACCCATCAAGCCTTGAATGTTGGTTACATGATTCACATCATTTCCACCCCATAATGTCCAAGTGGAATTTCAAAACTCCTGGAACTATCCCTTAGTGCACATTTGCACGTTAGGAGGACAAAGCCGTTGTAAGGAATGATTCAGGTCTCCACACTGAATTCCCCTAGGCATGTATTCTAGATATTGCGAAAAAATCTTCCACCATTGTTTCCCACAACGAGTTTGACTCACGTGGGCCTATAAATTGGATTGAAGTTTGTGCCTACCTGGTAGAGATCCACTTCTCCATGGTCTGAGTGTAGGATCAAAATAATGATGTAGAAGATTAATATACAAGAGGGGGTGAATTGTATAATTTAAAATATTTCATTGAAACATTTAAAGATGGTACTATTTAACAATGTTAAACAAGGTAAATTCACAAGACCTCTTATTTCTAAAAACATTCTTGATTCTGGAAATGTGGTTCCAGAAATGAAACTTATGAAATGTTTACAAAGATAAAGAATCTACCTTAAAGAATATTGAATATTAATAATCAGAGTACAAGTATAATATAGTATAAGATAGTTATACTTTCCTAATAAATCAAAATGCAGTGGAAAACAAAATTGAAACAATAAAAGTAAATAGTAAGAAATATTTAAACCCAAAGAGATGGGTATCCAGAAACCTTGGATAACAGTCCTTTGATATAAAAATTCATGAATGTATGTCTTACCCACACTAGGGTAAGAACTCAATATCAATATCAGTGTCTGTCTTGCTAACCCTACATTCCCTTGAACTTCAAGGTAGTCTTCACGTCAATCTTCTTATCCCCAGAAGCCCTCAAATGTACTCAGCAACATTCAGAGTATCGCGAAGAAATTCTGAACAATATTTTCAGTACGAACAATGAAATAAAGTTTCTCTCTCTAGAAATTACCTTAGTAGCATGTAATCTCTATATTGATCAACGTTATTGGGCTCGTTAAAATGAGATCCTATTTATAGGCACATTTCCAATGGTCGGCACCCTCCTCCAACTGTCATATTTTTCCTCGAATTTCGGAGGGACTTGTACACGGGTCACTCAAACAACGGTTGGTTAGAAACAGAATGCACGACATCGTTTTATTACTCAAACAATAATATGTAAAATGTGGTTTCTTAACCAAATTTAACTTATCAGAGTCTAAGGGAAAAAATCAGAGTCTATGCACGTTAACCTTCAGATTCTATATTACAAGGATATTCAGATTCACTTTTTCAAGGAATTTGGAATCATAATTCTATAGACATCAGAGTCTAAATTCTGAGGAATTTGGAGTCTGAATTCTGAATTATTCGGAACTTGAATTCTATGGAATTTGGAGTCAAAATTCTAAGTAATTCAGAAACTATGTTCAGAGAAATTATGAACCTGAATTTTAATGAATTCAGAGTCTGAATTTCAGAGAATTCAGAGTTTGAATTTCAAAGAATTCAGTATCTAAATTTCAAAGAATTTAGAGACTGAATTTCAGAGAATTTAGAGTATGAATTTCAGAGAATTCGGATTTTGAATTTGGATCCAAAAACAGAATACTCTATATATATGTATTTATATAATTACGAGGTTTTAGATATGAAACCGAATTTTACACTTTGGAATAAAAATATTTAGAGTAAAAGAGACTAAAAATATTAACAATTAAAACAAGGTAAGGATAAATTTCCTTGGGGAAGGAAAATTTTCCCTATCAAGATGAAAATTATGGAAAATGAAATTTGCCTTAAGATAGAGAGTTTGTGATTTTCAAAACATAAAGGAATGGAAAATTCATAAGGGAACCTTATTGACTCAACAATCTCCCCTTTTTTGGAATGCACAAACATCCTTACGAAAAAAAATGTAAGGACTTATAAATTTTATGGACATGTAAATAAAACTTCTCTCCCTTTACATAAGGATAAAAGTGAATATGACTAACTCCAACTTAGTCATTGGAAACCCTAAGGATAATATTCTGAATTTTCTGAATGAGATTTTCCATTTTCTTTCATACCAAAATATTCATGATGAAAAATCCCCTTTAGATGAACGCCCCCTTAATCTGGGAAATTTCTACTTTTCTAATTATTCTTTTTTGATATTCGTTTCTCCCCATTTGGTATTTTCAAAAAGAAATACGTGGAATGGAAAAGGAAATATGTTACTTGAAATATTAGTACAAGAAAACCAAAAATAAAGAATATCCAAAATTTTCATTAAGATTTGAAGAATATGTACAACATGGAAAATACTACAAAATATTGGATTTAGAATGAAATTGTCCTTCCTTATCTTTTGGAATTATCATATTCACTATGGTTTCGAGTTTCTTGAGTTCCTTTTGATCCTCCTCTGCACGTTTGAGAAGATGATCATGATATTTTGTTTTCTTCTCTAAGAATTTTATTTTTTTTTTCCGAGCCTTATGATATTATTCATGGCCCTTCAAAACTTATTCTTGCTTAACTATCTTCTCTTCTATATAAATTTTGAGATCCCTTTATCCCTTCCAACTCTAAGCAACTGAATTCAATTTCCCATTCAGATCTTTCACATCTTGCTTTTGAGAAGTCTGTTCCAGAGTTAGATTTTCCTCAAAACTACTAGTGAGATCCTTGATTTTCACGTCTTCAGTGTCAAAATCATCCTTGAAACATTCTTGGAATTCATCAAGAATTACCATCACTTCAACTGTCTTCCATGAAAATATTTTAATCTATTTGAATGATCTTTTATGAGATTCATAGCTAATGTGAAATGATTTGAAGTCTGCCATGAGACTAACACACTTATCCATCAACATGGATACTGAATCCAATTTTTGATTTAAGGTATGATAAATCATCTGACATATAGATTATATTCATAGAAATAGAGGGATAGTTCCAAAAATATTTTTCAAAGATGAGACTACAAAATCATGTCCCAGAGAGGACGATTCGGAATCTGAGACTTTTGTTGGTGACGTTTCTTTTTCTAACTCAGCAACTTTCCTCTTCGATGAAGTACCAAATTCTTTCTTCTTCACTACCAATTTTCTAGGTGTATCAACTACCACCAATTTTCCCTTATCAACCTTTTGAATGACTTCTTCTTGGACATGAGATTCATATTCACTATCTGATAGCTGAAATTTTTTATCTTCAACAATTTCTTCCTTTTTGGCTCCTGCCTCAACATCCTTTGGGTGAATGAAATATTTATTGATGCTTTATTCCCCAGATAGTTTATTTACTTCATATTCACCCTTTTCTTTATCCTTCCTAGGAGTATTAAGCTTTGACGATTCATCTTTAGAGTTTAGGAATGATAATTTATCAGAACAGATTTCCTTCTCATGATATTCCTCTACCTGTATTAAAACATCTTCAGAGTCACCACTACCATATTATTCATCTTACTTTAATTATTCTTCATCAACTACTTCTTATTGATGTTTTTCTAGAATTAAAAACTTCATTCTTGGAGTTTTAAGAAGTGGTTCTTGAGGAAATGACTCTGGTACCAAAATATTCTTGGAGGATTTCTCTGCAACCTTTAGAAGGGATTGCACTATTTTAGCTTCAGACAAATTGTTCCATTGCTTCTTTTCATTTTCTTCATTTTCTAGATTTTCAGTAGTATTTTCCTTCAATGCTTTTTCCTTAGCAAGGTCTAGTACAAAATTATGTTCCCCTTCCTTCCAATTCTTCTTATCTTCCCTCCACTTTGCCAATACCTCATATGAATATTCTTTTTTGCTTCTTTGTCTTTTGTGGTGTGTATTGAGTTTCCTTATCCACCTAGGATTTTTCCTTCTCTCCGGGTTCCTTCACCTTCCTCATTCATCCTCCCTTCTTATAATTTTCAGCAACTTCCAACTTCTTTGAAAAAGCTTCATTTTCTGCTTTCGATAAATCATGAAATTCTCCAGATTGACTATTTAATCCAATCTTCATCCTCCTCATAGTATCATCACTCAAAAGCCTCACCTTAAAATTCTTCATCTTAGAACTGCATAGGATCTTGAAGGAATGAAGACAAAGAACAATAATTTTTAAAAGAATGTCTGAATAAAAAATAATCTGAGCCTTGATATTTCCATCCTTTATATTCTTAACCTTAATGAAGTTATTCTTAACAAGATTTATCTTTCTTAGATTCACCAGGAAATCGAGAAAATACATTTCTCTTTTCTTCAGGGTATCCTTGTCCCCATTTCCTAGAATTAGAAAACCGTGAAAACATAACTAAAGAATTTGATGATTTATAGAGATATGAATAATTCTCCGAGTCTTCACTTACACAAGACCAAGACAAGCTAAAACCATTTTCTTATCAAAGGATCTAATCTGATCAGGTAGCTTGTGAGAGAAATACTCTGCTTCTCCCTCATAAGTAATTTCTATCAGATTATATGCCATGTTAGAATAAAGGGAATACATCTTTATATATAGTTTGAATGAAAATTTTTCCCTTCCACCTTCATTGAAAAATCTTATTGTCTTGCAGAATTCAACTAGCAACTCCAGATACACCGGATCCTGTGCTTTTGGATTCGATATGAAAACACTCTCCCACCCATTCAGCTTTATATTCTTAGAGATAATGTAATTGTACATAGCAAAGAAATTCGGATGAACCAAACTTTCTTTGTAAATCTGGCATTCAGAGATTTCTTTTATAGAAAACATTTCTCTTTGAGACAATGCTTCCGTAGTCATTCGAAACTAAGGAAACATGGATGATCTGGAATCGGCTTATGTAGGAGGGGTAGAGCTTCCGCACGCGAAGCCTTGAGTTTAGATGTGGGACAACCATTGGGGGTCCTTTATATAGGCAATCAAAGTGACGGTTCAACTTCCTAGATTGATCATATTGTTGAACACTTTCTAATCAGATCTGACGGTTGAAAATATAGCCGGAGAAGGAAATTTGGTCCAATTAGATATTTTGAGGTTTTAAAAAAAATCAGATTTATGAAAAATTATAATGAATACAAAAGTTTTTTCTTAAATCAAAATAAAATACCAGCTTTTAAAAAAGGTTGATTATGAAAACATAGGGAATGAAATCATACCTTTTGGATTTCTTAGGGAAAATATTCGTAGTGCGAAATTTTTTTTTAGAGAACATTAGATTCTCAAATTTTATTATAGAAAAACTTTACACTATGAAAATTTTTACTACGCAAGATTTTACCACAAAAATTTTGACTACAAACATTTTACTTTGAAAATTTTGACTACAAAAAGTTTACTATGAAACATTTGAAAACAAAAATTTTAAATTTGAAAATTTTTTGTACCGAAAAATTTTCATTAAGAAATGAAATTCCATTATGAAAAAAATTCATTACGAAAAATTTTCATTCTAAATAACAAGGAAATGTACCCCCTCAATGAAAAAGAGATTCTTACTGTAAGGAGATAGATTTCAACAAGAATTTAATAAGGAATATTACCTTACAGTTATCATTCCTAACTTCTGCTTTATGTATTAAAATCTATCATATGGTAATGATTTTGTGAAAATATTAGTATGTTGATCTTGCATTCTGATAAATTGAAGAATGGTTTGTTTTTTTTTGTGTGATCCCCAAGAAAGTGAGGCCTTATATCTATGTGATTTGCACGAGGGTGATGTGTAGGGTTTTTACTTAAAGAAATGGCAAAAGTATAATCACACAATATTTGTGTTTTGCTAAAACTTATACCATAATCTGTGAGTGTGTATTGCATCCCCAACACTTGAGCACAACAACTTCTATCTGCTAAATATTCAGCTTCAGTAGTGGAAAGTGCTACTGAGTGTTGTTTTTTTCATGACCAAGAAACAAATTAATCTCATATTAAATGACAAGTTCCATATATACTTTTCTTATCCATTCTACATCCACCAAATTCAGCATCTGAAAAACTTTTTAAAACAAAATCATTTCCAGAAGTATAATAGAGTCCTAGATCCATGGTTCCCTTTAAGTAGAGAAAAATCCTTTTCACTGCCTTTAAATGAGATTCCTTAGGATTGGATTGATATCTTCCACATAATCATAATGAAAATATTAAGTCTGGATGACTTGATGTTACGTAATGTAGACTTCCTTCATACCTCTAAAAGATGTTTGATCTACTAGTTTTCTAGCTTCATCAAGATCATCTGAATTTGAGGTACCAATGAGAGTACTTATACTCTTAGTGTTCTATATCCATAATTTTTAAGAATATATTTAATATAATTATGTTGGGATATATATATTCCTTATGGTTTTTGAGAAATTTGAAATCCAAGGAAAAATTTTAACTCGCCAATCAGAATCATTTCAAACTCATATTTCAATAGATCCGCAAAGGAATCCATTAAAGATTGCTGAGTTGAACCAAAAATAATTTCATCAACATAAATTTGAACAATCAAAACATTTTTCTTATCTTTCTCTATAAAAAGTGTTGGATCATCATTTCCATTAACATAATTATTTTGAAGCCGAAATCTCATAAGCCTATCATACCATTATCTAGGGGCCTGTTTGAGTCCATACACAGATTTGGTAAGTTAGAAAACATGTTCAAGATGTTTTGTATCTCCAAAACCAAGAGGTTGTTCAACAAAAACATCCTCTTGAACAAAAAAACTAAGGAAAGCACATTTAACACCCTTTTGAAAATATTTGAAATTGAAGAATGCTGCAAAGGCCAGTAGAATACGAAGAGATTCAAGTCAAGATACTGGAGCATAGGTTTCATCATAGTTTATTTCTTCTTATTGATTATAGCCTTTAGTAACCAATATATCATTAATTTTTACAATGATTCTCTTTACATCACATTTATTTCTGAAGACCCATTTTACTCTAATAATAGAGGTTTCCTTAGGTCTTTCAACCAACGTCTAGACTTTATTCCTTTCGAATTCATTTATCTCATCTTGCATAGATTTTATCTAATAATCATCACCTAAAGCTTCATCAGTGATTTTTCGTTCTAATTTTGAAATGAATAAAAGATATTCTACTTCATTTCTTAAGGAAATTCTAGTCTTTACGAGTTGATTTACATCACCAATGATACTATCACTGGGATTACTCATAAGAAACAACTAATTTGGGTTTTGTAAAACCTGTTCATCAATGTAGGGTAGGAAATCTTCAAGGGTAAATGCTTCAAAAAAATTTTATTGACATTTTTCTTTATTAGAAGGAACTTCTAACAAGGGTCGATAATCAGTTTTTGAAAACACATCCAAATATGTTGGTTGAGGCTGTTTAAAGACAAAAGGATCAGTTTCATCAAATTTCACATGTACTATTTCTTCAACTGTACAAGTATTTTTATTGAAAACTCTATAATCCTTAGAAGTTGTGTTGTAGCCTAGGAAAATTTATTCATCATATTTTGTTGCAAATTTGTGTATATTATCTTTATTATTCAGAATGAATACCATAAAACCAAAATCCTTGAAGTAGGAAATTCTAGGTTTCTACCATTCCATAACTCATAAGGAGTTTTATTAAGAAAATGTCTAATCAAAACACGATTTATAGTATAACAAGAAGTACATAAAGCTTCTGCCCAAAATTATTTGGCTACCAAATATTCTCTCAACATGGTTCTTGTTATCTCTTAAATAATTATATTTCTTCTTTCAACAACACCATTTTTTTGAGGTGTTCTGGGTGTTGAGAAGTTATGAGTAATGATTTTCTAATAAAAAAGGTTTCTAAATCATAATGTTTAAATTCTCATTCATGATCATAATAAATAGTTATCAAAGGAAGGTTGTTCTCATTTTTAACATGTTCTCTAAATGTACTGAAATAAGAAAAGGCTTCAAATTTGTTTTTTAGAAAATAGACCCATGTAAATATAGTGTAACCATCAACTAAAACAAATACATAATATTTTCCTCCAATGCTTCCATTTTATGTTGGACTAAAAAGATCCATATGCATCAACTATAATTCATCAGTGGTTGATACTTCACAAACTGATTTAGAACTTTATTTATGTTTGTTTCCATAATAACAAGGATCACAAACTTTTTAAGAATCAAATATAAGCTCTGGTATATCCTAAACCAGTCTTTTATTTGAGAGTTTACATGGGTTACTAATATTACAGTGACTTTACCTTCTATTCCACTACAATGAATGATTTTCCATTTCCCTAATACAAGGTAGGTCTTGGATCCTAAGGTCTTCTATGTTTAGTGTGTATACATTTTCTTGCCTATTGGATGGAAGAATAAACTCTTCCTTGGAATTGTGTACTAAACACTTTTAATTCCTAAAATTCACAAGGTAGCCTTCATTAAATAATTGACTTATGATAATAAGGTTGTGCTTAATACCTTTAACAAATAAAAAATTTGAAATAAATGTTTTCCAAGAAGAAAAATGTTACCTATACCAATAATTTCTCCATTATCATTGTCTTTGAAAGTTACTTTTCCTCCTTTCGTCTTGATAATATTTTGAAAGAAGTTTTTGTTACTAGTCATATGAAGGAAACATACACTATCCATGTAAAATGTATTGCTATTGGTATTATATTTATTTTCCAGAAAATAATACTGTTAGACTTTTGGAACCCAAACGTTCTTGGATCCGAAAACTTCGGAAAGAAAAATTTTAGGAATCCACATTTTCTTTGAAAAATAAGCTTTATGAAAACTTAAAGACTGAGTTTTTTTAAGGAACAATTTTTTCCCAATTCCCACCACATTGACACTTAGTTCATAATGGAAACTTTGAGGAAAATAATAATTGTTACTAAAAATCGGTTTTGAACTAGTATAAGCAAAACCAGAAATATTCCTTAGAGGTCGAATTTGTGAATACTTCTTATCAAAATTTTTCTTACCTAAGGTAAAGTTTAAAAAACACTTCCTCAAGGAAAATATTTCTGACATTAGTCTAATAACTAAGTTCTTATCCTTAAAAACATCAGTTTTAGCACTAGTGTTAGGCTCCAAAACATTTTTCTTAGAAATTACTTTTTCTATATCCTTAAAAAGTTTATCCTTCTCAAAATTAACTTCCTCAGGTGTTTTTGAAATAATTTAAAAATAAAGGGTTTTCTTATCATGATCTTTAAAAAGATCTGATATTTCATTAGTAAGAATATAAATCCTAGAATTTTCTTTATCAATATTTTTCTTGACTTTAGAATTTTCATTCTCAAAGAGCATAGCAAACCTAGAAACTTATTCATACGTAGGTAAAGTATTATATTCATTAGAAGAAGATTCTACATCCTAGGATTCATATTATTTACTATAACTATAATTATAATTCATGGATACATTGGTTATGGATTCATCATTGTGTACCATAGCTATTTAAAAATGATTTTAAATAGGTAACATGGAAAGTAAACCAATATTCTTCTGTCCAAAAGATTCGTAATATGAGGATTCATCATAAGAGTCTCCACCACTGGCACTCCAGGTGTCATTAGCTTTCAAAAAATTCATAGCTTTATCTTTGTAGTACTTCTTACTATTCTATTCAGAATGATTTTCCTTTCTATATTTTCTCTTAATCATAGGATAATTTGGACTTATATATCCAGCACTTTTTCACTCATAAAAAGTGACTTCAGAGTCTTTCATATGCTTTCTGTAATGCCCCGACCCCAATTACCCAGAGTCGGTGCGTTATTACATGACATTGGCATGATCACAAGAAAGATCAAATCTCGAAAGACCGATTGGTTTAGTAGCCTTGTAAACACTAGATATATTCATAAGGTTTACATTACATCATAAAATGAAAACTACAATAACATAGTCTCCATAGTCCACACTCTTATCCCCTCACACTATCCCAGTAGGTCATTCATAAATTACTTCTTCACAACCTGGGAAAAATAAGACATAGAAAAGGGGTGAGCTCAAATGCCCAGTAAGGATAACAATATAGCGGAAACTTTCATAAATAAGAATAAAGATTAAAGGCAATGTATAACTAAAAAAAGCCTTTTAAACTTGAACTTCAACATAGTATGGAAAAATTAAAATGAAATAATGCCATTTACTTATTCACGTGGATATTCTACTAATCAAATAATCACATGCAATATCAATAACCACTTTCATAATGATGGAATGTATAATGCCAGACTATCATAACCACATAGCCAAGGCCTCGTGCCAAGACTGCAAATAAGATTTTTCCAAGGCGTTGTGCCAAGACACTAGTTTGTCTCATGATACCTATCGATGCATCGAAGAGCTATAGTGGGCTCCACCCGTTACATATTAAGTCCAATGCATTCCCATATGAAAAGGTTTAAATATAACATAAACATTCGTATTAAAACTATCATACAAAATGTCAATACTTTCACCATAAACTATGAATGTTATAAAAATAGCACATCCACAATCAAACATATCACAAAACCTTCAATACAATATAGAAGTTTTGTATCATAATAAATCAACATCAAATAAGCATAAAATCCATCAAAGGATGTTGACATAGATGAAATCAAAACTCTTTTTAGAGAAATATCTCTTCCCATTTTGAAATCATTTAAGAGTCATATATTTATAAAATAAAACATTTTCTTTGAAAATATTCTTATATTCTTGTATGGGAAGCTTCGATGATTTTATAATGGCGTAAAATAGCCACACCCGCCGTATAAGTTAAAAAAACATTCTTACCTTAATTCTGTCAAAAGGTTAAAAGCACCTTGTTTGTAAAACGACGGAAATATTCCTTTATAAACCTCTTATAAAAGTCAAAAAAGGTTATAAATGACTTTAACCCATATTATTGTAAATGGTAAAAATGTTTTGAAATACATTTTGGAGAAACATGGATGTGGATGATAAAGAAATCCCAGTAGATTATTACGTATAAACAACCTCAGATAATGAAGAGATTGCGAAATAAAAACTTACCTTGTACTTTTCCTTGGTTGGGGTAGGTTAATCTCCTGTATAATGGTGAAATAATTGTTATTAAATTATAAAAGAATCATATACATTAATATGATATCATATATGATCTTTTAACATTTATTTGTTAATAATATCATAGTGTTATTGTTGTTTCGGGTGTTAACTTACTCTTTTTCTTTTATATGTTTTGTTACGTAAGCCGTATTTGTCATGGATAGGTTGTATATTAATCATATCCAGAATGATATCAAGTCCTTAGATATTATTAATCATCAAATGAGAATTATACTTGAATGGATACGATGGAGAATGAATCTCATCGCGTTCGTGGAGACGGTAGTCCGTACATACGCACGAGCGACAATATCATTATTTTGATATTAAAATAATATATAATTGGATGTTATATAATATATAAAGAATCATTATCATGTTATATTTATTATTTACATGAGTTACAAATCATTATTATACCCATCCAAATAATAATTTATCGAATAACAATTACACCACGACGTGTAGACGGTAAGCCGTACGTATGCACGTATGGTGACATGTTATTAAAAAAATCGATATAATACTGAATATGGGTTTACCATATTTATAATAACATCACAGTATATATAAGATACTGGATTTATTATTTTAGAATGGAAATAACAAAGAAGGAAGAAGTGGAAGAAGAAAGGAACTTGAAAAAGGGTGGTGAAAACATTACCTCTTCTTTGGGTTCTTCCTTTTGATTTGATCAAAAGTGCTCCTTAAGATGGTTTTCTGATTAAAGGAAGACCTCTATGATGAAGTGAGGGAATTTTAGAGAGTATTTGGGCAGAGTTTTGATGAACCAAAAGGCTTTTAAGGTGTGAAGTAATGGGATGGGGGAGTGCCCTTTTATAAGAGGGGTGAGGGGCACCTTTGGAAAAGCTAGAAATATTAATTTATAATAAATTCATATTCAGTTTCTAATGGCTCCAAAGTCGATTATTTAAATTTTAAGGTGGTTATAGGTCGAAAAACATTCAACCAATAGAATTTAGACAGGTTTGGGTTACTATATTAACCTTATCTTTAAGTATTAACTCTTAGTTAAATAGTTTGACATTTACCATGTCACTTTGTATTTTTATATTATATAGTTAATAAACATACTATATACATATAATCGACACCCAAGTGGTACATTAATGATACAAATATCAAGATATAAGTCTCTTGGCCGAACCTTATATTTTTAGGAATTTAATATCAATTAATAATATAATATTTATTTTAAAAACCCTTTTATGTCAATTTTGAAACTATTCAATAGTTTATTTTTTTGAAACTCCTAACAGAATGATTACTTAGAAAAAAGTTTATTAAATCAATACTAATATGTCATATTATCCTAGAAAATTATTTTAATTCATTAAAAGTCTCAAATTATATTTATTTGGGTATTTATAATATCAATTATTTTAAATTGTCACTATTATGGTAATTACTTCATCATCATTGTGTCATAAATAAATTAAATTATGTAATCTCTAAAAATTATAAATAAAATATAATTATGTATGAAATATTTTTAGCTTTCTAATGAATATTTATAGTCGAAAATCCAACATATATAACCCTATGTAAAAATTGTTTTTCTAAAAGATATATGCTTGTGTAATTTTTGTATTCATTTTAACTTAATTAAAATAAAGTGTCCCTATCACCTACAAGTGGCTCCATTGGGTCCCAAAATCGACCCAAAGATGCCTATGGTCGAATATGTATCAACCGATAAGGCTAGGACACGTTTTAGGGTAATTTAGTATTATTATAATATTATTTTTTAACCCTTATTTACCGGATTTACCCTTTAACCATAGTAAATAAAATATTTACCGAAGTAATTATTCAAAATGTCTAAAAATAAAAGATACATATTTACAAAATTTGAACATCCTGATTCCAAATATGGAATCCATTTTTCCAAATTCAAGACACAGAAGTGGCAGAAATTAATTTAAAATTAAATCCCGTTGTAAAATCAAAAAGCTTGTTTTTAAGAGATAATGACTATCAAAAGATTGACACTTGTTTATGTTTGGTTTAATTGTAAAATTATGTCCAATGACCAACATTATATTAAATGGTAAAAATATATTCTAAATATACTTTAAAACCACTAAAATTCATAATTTATCACTATTAATTATTTTGATTAAAAAAGTTGTTTTTAATTAAAATTTAGTAATTTTCACTATTCATCAAAATATTAAAGTTATCCGAAAAGTACCAAAATTTCACCTTAGGATAAATTCGATATTCCAAATCCAAAAATGAATTCCATTTTAAAAAATAAAATATATATAATTTCAAAAAGTAGGTATTACTATTCATAACGACTTGTTTGATTGGTTATGGTGTGTTAGAACTCAGTGTTGCGTACAACACAGGCTATCACATTATTCAAAGAGAAGCGTATTGTGGAAGATTGGGGTGTTATATTCTCCCCTATTTCAAATAATTTCGTCCTCGAAATTTCTAGAATACTACCACATGAAAAGACTCGGGTGGTTCTTCATCATAAGTTCCTCGGGTTCCCACGTTGCCTCTTCCATCTTATGGTTTCTCCACAAAACTTTTACCAGACGCGTTGTCCGGTTTCTCAGTACTTGTTCTCTTGTATCAAGAATCCTGACAGGCTCTTCATAATAAGACAGATCGGGTTCCAGTTCAAATTCTTCATAGGTGAGTACATGCGTTGGGTCAGGCATGTACTTCCTCAAAAAAGATACTTTGAAAACATCGTGAACTTTGGAGAGACTTGGTGGCATTTCCAATCGATAAGCTACAACCCCAATTCGTTCTATAATTTCAAAAGGTCCGATGTACCTGGGACTCAATTTAAATTTCTTACCAAAATGTATGACTCCTTTCCATGGAGAAACCTTCCGGAAAACATGATCACCGACTTGAAATTCCAAATCCTTCCTTCGATTATCGGCATAGCTCTTCTGCCTACTTTGAGCTGCTTTGATGTGATTTTGGATTACTTTCACCTTTTCCATCGTTTCCTCCACCAGATATAGACCTACAAGTTTTCTTTCACCAACATCATCCCAACAGGTTAGTGTGCGACATCTCTTTTCGTATAACGCTTCATATGGTGGCATCTGAATACTCGAATGGAAGCTATTGTTATAGGAAAATTCTTCCGGAGGTAAATACTGATCCCACATACCCTAAAAGTAAAGTGAACAAGATCTCAGAATGTCTTATAAGGTTTGAATAGTCCGTTATGATTGTCCGCCTGTCTTAGGGTGGTAGGCAGTGCTCAAATGAAGTTCAGTATCCAGGGATTTCTGAAGACTCTTCCAGAATCATGAAGTAAAATGGGGATCACTATCATAAATAATCGATAGGGGTACTCCATGAAGTCTCAAAACCTCATTAATATATAGTCTTTCTAGACGTTCTAGTGGTAGCTCTTCTCTTATAGCAAGAAAACGTGCGGACATGGTAAGACGATCAACAATAACCCATATTTCATCGTTCCTTCTAGGAGTCTTTGGTAGTCCCATGACAAATTCCATCGTAATATTGTCCCATTTCCACTCAGGTATGGGAAGGGGTTTCAATACTCCACCAGGATATTGCCTTCTAACTTTCACTTGTTGAAAATCCATACATCTTGACACAAAATCGGTAATCTCCCTCTTCATGTTGTCCCAAAAAAATGTTCCGTTAAATCTCTATACATTTTGGTGCTCCCAGGGTGTATAGAGAAATTGGAACTATGAGCATCATCCAACAATTCCCTTTTTAGATCAGGTATATCGGGCACACAAAGCCTCTCCCCAAATTTCAAAATTCCATTTTCATACACAAAATCTCTCAATCTCCCATCATTCACAGCTTTAATCTTCTTTTGAAATTCTCCATCATTAGTCTGAGAACTCTTAATCCTTTCTAGTAAAGATGGTTTGGCAACCATTTGAAAAAGCATTGATGTTTCGCCTTCCCTGGTTATTCCCATGTCCATCTTCACTAGATCTATGAAAATTGGATCCCTTTCAATTCTCATCACGTTCAAAACTCCAGGGTCTTTTCTTCTCAAAGCATCTGCCACCTTGTTTTCTTTCCCCGGTTGGTAGTGTATCATACAATCATAATCCTTGAGTAATTCAAGTCATCTCCTTTGCCTCATGTTGAGTTATTTTTGAGAGAAAATATACTTCAAACTCTTGTGATCGGTATAAATCTCACATTTTTCACCATAGAGGTAGTGCCTCCATATCTTCAAATAAAAGATCACATCTGCTAACTCGAGATCATGAGTAGGATAGTTTTGTTCATGAATTTTCAACTGTCGTGATGCATAGGCAATAACCCTATCATTCTGCATAAGGACACAACCAAGTCCTTTCTTCGATGCATCACTATAAATAACGAACCCATCATTCTATGATGGTAGTGTCAACATAGAAGCATTGACTAATCTTCTCTTCAGTTCTTCAAAACATTCTTCACACTCTTTTGTCCAAAAAAATTTAACCCCTTTACATGTGATCTTCGTTAATGGGTTAGCCAATCGGGAAAAATTCTGGACGAAATGTCGATAATAACCTGCTAAACCAATAAAACTACGTACCTCAGTTATACACATCGGTGCTGGCCATTCTTGGATTGCCCTGGTCTTAGAAGGATAAACAGAGATTCCATCTTTAGAGACAATATGGCCAAGAAAAGAAATCTCCTGAAGCCAGAATTCACACTTGCTAAACTTCTGATATAATTCATGTCTTCTCAGAGTCTTCAAGATAATGCGCACGTGATTTTCATGATCTTCGTAACTTTTTGAGTATTCCGAGATATCAACGATAAATACCACCAGAAATTCATCGAGATATTCCTTGAAAAATCTATTCATCAGATCCATGAATACAGAGGGTGCATTAGTCAATCCAAAAGGCATTACTGTAAACTCATAATGCCTGTACCGGGTTCGAAATGCTGTCTTCGGAATGTCTTACTTCTTCACACACAACTGATGGTATCCAGATCGAAGGTCAATCTTTGAAAAGTATTGAGCTCTATGCAGTTGGTCCAATAAATCATCAATGCGAGGTAGGGGATACTTTTTCTTTATCGTTATATCATTGATCTCCCTATTGTTAATACATAACCTCAAAGATCCATCATTCTTTTTAACAAAAAGAACAGGGGATCCCCATGGAGAAACACTAGGGTGAATAAATCCTTTATTACTCAATTCCTCTAGTTGTTTCTTTAGTTCGACTAATTCTACAGTGGCCATTCTATAAGGGGTCTTTGATATAGGCCTTGATCCACGAATTAAATCAATGGAAAACTCAACTTCTCGTTCTGGAGGATGTCCATGTAAATCTTCCGAAATATATCTACATATTCTTTCACCACAGGTACATCCTCTATTTGAACATTCCTTTCCTCACCCACAGTTATTTCATTCTCTTTCTCCTCAATAATTGAATTTAGTTGAGCTACTGGGGGTGGATCTAGATAAGAATTAGGTGGTGATGATTCTGCTCTAAAGATAAAGTGTTCCTTATCATCATCATCAAGAATCGTAACCTCTTTCTTCTAAAAATAAATCTTTGCATCATAGTCTGAAAGCCAGTCCATACCGAGGATTATATCAAACTCAATCATAGGTATGATGATGAGATCAGCAGATAAAGAACATTTATGTGCTCTAATGGGGACTGATTCAAAAAACTGTGTTGCTATGATACTTCCCTTAGGAGTTTTAACGGACAAATCCCTTGTTAAATCAAATTGGAAATATCAAATTTTATTAGCAAAACTGGGAAGATATGAAACAATGTGATGATCCAGAATCAAATAATGAATTTTCTAAACTTGAGGAAACCCTTAAATTACCTGCCACCATGTCTTTCGGAGCTTCTACCTCAGCAGTAGTGATAGTATAAGCTTGGCCTTGATCCCTTGGCCTTTTCTGAGGTAAGTTCTCCTGATGCTTAGGAAATTAATTTGCATAATGCCCCATCTGCCTGTAATTATATCATTGAACATTGGTAGCATCCTTCTTCCCCTTGCAATCACGAGCTTGGTGGCCTTTTCACCACACTTGTAATAGATGCCCATTCCCTTAATGAAAGTACTGGGGTGTTTCTTCCCACATTTACCATAGGATGGATATTCAACCTTTCCCTTCTTCCCCTTATTTCCATTCCCAGATTGATCAGTAGATCTCTTCTTCTCTTTCTTTGCTTTAAATTCCTAAGACATAAAGAATTACTTTTCAGTCTTGATAGCACATGAGACAATGTCTTCGTACGACAAGAAGGATTGTGAGACTAATGCTCGACGGAGAAATGGTTTTGACCCATAAAAGAAACGATCAATCTTACTTCGTGGGTTACGTATATAATCTCCAGCATACCTTGCTAACCTTGTAAAGTTAGCCTCATACTTTGCGACATTCTCATCCTCCTTCTGTCTCAGACTCAAAAATTGCCTTTCCTTATCTTCTCGATGGTCTCGAGGAAAGTATTTTTCTAAAAACAGATCTTTGAACTCCCTCCATTACATATTTGATACTACATCATCTTCCTTCATGTTTTGAATCAATGACCACCATTGATCGACATCTCCAGTGAGGCGGTAAACTGCCATGATAACTTTTTCCCTTTCACTACTTCCCAAAGCCTGAAATATTTTTTCTAGGGAAAATATCCATTTCTCAGCAACTAAGGGATTTGTACTCCCATTGAACGTTGGTGGCTGTTTCCTCATGAAGCGATCTAACATTGATCCTCCACGCTGTGGATCAGGGTGCTCCATACATGTATGGTTATTATTCACATCCTGAGTAAGTTGTCCCAGTATGGTGATTAGATGATCGGCACCAGTTGCATCAACAGCTCCACTATAATTATCTTCTGTAGGAGGGAAATCCCTACATGGAGTGCGTGCATTGATACGGTTTCCATTTCTTCTGCTAGGCACCATTTCTAAACAATGGTATAAACTAGATCAGTTTATGAATCAAAATACAGAATCCCATACTTACAAAACACTTAACATAAATTGAAATATTTATGGATATAATCCGTAATCATAAGAATGTTTTCTCTGAGTAAGTATATACTCATAAACCCTTTATAATGATTTGTAAAGAAAATGAGAGTTATCCTAAGAATATCCCTCGGGAGTGTCGTAACCAAGAGTGCAGCAAGGCCTATTGTCGTGCACCAGTTCCCGTTCGAGTCTAGCTCAAAGCAGTGTTTTCGGGTTTTACCCCTAAGTACATCTGTTTCAGAGCCGCCTCTACTTGCTCGTATCCAGACAAGGATGTATTGCTCGGAAAACTCACAAAATCTCTACAATACCAAAATTCTAGGAAGTTCTTCTATACTAATCCTCAAAGTCCATCTTAAATATATGTGCTCTAATCAGAGTTTATCCAAATCTAGCTTCCAAGGTTTGTACTAAACTTCCTCTGATACCAACTGTAACGCCCCAACCCTAGTTACCCAGAGTCGGTGCATTATTACATGACATTGGCATGATCACAAGAAAGATCAAATCTCGAAAAACCGATTGGTTTAGTTGCCTTGGAAACACTAGATATATTCATAAGGTTTACATTACATAATAAAATGAAAACTACAACAACATAGTCTCCATATTCCACACTTATCCCCTCACACTATCCCTGCAGGTCATTCATAAATTACTTCTTCACATCCTAGGAAAAATAAAACATAGAAAAGGGGTGAGCTCAAATGCCCAGTAAGGATAACAATATAGCGGAAACATTCATAAATAAGAATAAACATTTAAGGAAATGTATAACTAAAACAAAAGCCTTTTAAACTTGAACTTCATCATATTATGGCAGAAGTAAAATGAAATAATGCCATTAACTTATTCACATGGATATTCTACTAATCGAATAATCACATGCAATATCAATAACCACTTTCATAATGATGGAATGCATAATTCCAGACTATCATAACCACATAGCCAAGGACTCGTTCCAAGACTAGAAATAAGATTTTACCAAGGCCTTGTGCCAAGCCACCAGTTTGTCTCATGAGACCTACCGATGCATCGAGGAGCTATAGCGGGCTCCACCCGTCACATATTAAGTCCAGTGCATTCCCATATGAAAAGGTTTAAACATAACATAAACATTCATATTAAAACAAGCATACGAAATGTCAATACATTCACCATAAAATATGAATGGTATAAAAATAGCACATCCAAAGAAAAACATATCACAAAACCTTCAATACAATATATAAGTTTTGTATCATAATAAATCAACTTCAAATAAGCGTAAAATCCATCAAAGGATGTTGACATAGATGAAATCAAAACTCTTTTTAGAGAAATATCTCTTTCTATTTTGAAATCATTTAAGAGTCATATATTTATAAAATAAAACATTTTCTTTGAAAATATTCTTATATTCTTGTAAGGGAAGCTTCGATGATTTTATAACGGCGGAAAATAGCCGCACCCGCCGTATAAGTTAAAAAAACATTCTTACCTTAATTCTGTCAAAAGGTTAAAAGCACCTTGTTTGTAAAACGACGTAAATATTCCTTTATAAACCTCTTATAAAAGTCAAAAAAGGTTATAAATGACTTTAACCCATATTATTGTAAATGGTAAAAATGTTTTGAAATACATTTTGGAGAAACATGGATGTGGATGATAAAGAAATCCCAGTAGATTATTACGTATAAACAACCTCGGATAATGAAGAGATTGCAAAATAAACACTTACCTTGTACTTTTCCTTGGTTGGGGTAGGTTAACCTCCTGTATAATGGTGAAATAATTGTTATTAAATTATAAATGAATCATATACATTAATATGATATCAGATATGATCTTTTAACATTGATTTGTTAATAATATCCTAGTATTATTGTTGTTTCGGGTGTTAACTTACTCGTTTTCTTTTATATGTTTTGTTACGTAAGCCGTTTTTGTCATGGATAGGTTGCATATTAATCATATCCAGAATGATATCAAGTCATTAGATATTATTAATCATCAAATGAGAATTATACTTAAATGGATACGACGGAAAATCAATCTCATCACGTTCTTGGAGACGGTAGTCTGTACATATGCACGAGCGACAATATCATTATTTTGATATTAAAATAATATATAATTGGATGGTATATAATATATACAGAATAATTATTAGGTTATATTTCTTATTTACATTAGTTACACATCATTATTATACCCATCTAAATAATAATTTATTGAATAACAATTACACCACGACGTGGAGACGGTAGGCCGTACGTACACACATACGGTGACATGTTATTCAAAGGATGGATAGAATAATGAATATGTTTATACAATATTTATAATAACATCACAGTATATATAAGATACTGGAGTTATTATTTTATAATGGTAATAACAAAGAAGGAAGAAGTGGAAGAAGAAAGGAACTTCAACAATGGTTGTGAAAACATTACCTCTTCTTTGGGTTCTTCCTTTTGATTTGATCAAAAGGGCTCCTTAAGTTGGCTTTATGACTAAAGGAAGGCCTCTAGGATGAAGTGAAGGAAGTTGAGAGAATATTTGGGTAGAGTATGGCAGAACAAAAAGGCTTTTAAGGTGTGAATTAATGATAAGGGGGAGTGCCCTTTTATAAGAGGGGTGAGGGGAACCTTTGGAAAAGCTAGAAATATTAATTTATAATAAATTCATATTCGGTTTCTAATGGATTCAAAGTTTATTATTTAAATTTTAAGGTGGGTATAGGTCTAAAACCATTAAACCAATAGAATTTAGACAGGTTTAGGTTACTATATTAAACTTATCTTTAAGTATTAAGTCTTAGTTAATTAGTTTGACATTTACCATGTCACTTTGTATTTTTATATTATATAGTTAATAAACATACTATATACATTTAAGAGACACCCAAGTGGTCCATTAATGATACAAATATCATGATATAAGTCTCTTTTCGGAACCTTAGATTTTTATGAATTTAATATCAATTAATAATATAATATTTGTTTTAAAAACTATTTTATGTCAATTTTGACACTATTCAATAGGTGATTTTTGGGAAACTCATAACAGAATGATTACTTCGAAAAAAGTTAATTAAATCAATCCTAATATGTCATATTATCCTCGTAAATTATTTTAATTCATTAAAAGTCTCATATTATATTTATTTGGGTATTTATAATATAAATTATTTTAAATTTTCACTATTATGGTAATTACCGCATCATCATTGTGTCATAAATAAATTAAATTATGTAATCTCTAAAAATTAAAAATAAAATATCATTATGTAGGAAAGATTTTTATCTTTTTAATGAATATTTATAGTAGAAATTCCAACATATATAACCCTATGTAAAAATTGTTTTTCTAAAAGATATATGCTTGTGTCATTTTTGTATTCTTTTTAACTTAATTAAAATAAAGTGTCCCTATCACCTACAAGTTGCTCCATGGGGTCCCAAAATCGACCCAAAAAATCCTATGGTCGAATATGTATCAACCAATAAGGCTAGGACACGTTTTAGGGTAATTTAGTGTTATTATAATATTATTTTTTAACCCTTATTTACCGGATTTACCCTTTAACCATGGTGAATAAAATATTTACCGAAGTAATTATTCAAAATGTCTTAAAATAAAAGATACCTATTTAAAAAATTTGAACGTCCTGATTCCAAATATGGAATCCATTTTTCCAAATTCAAAACAAAGAAGTGGAAGAAATTAATTAAAAATTAATTCCCGTTGTTAAAAC
This sequence comes from Viscum album, assembly GCA_963277665.1. Taxonomy (NCBI): domain Eukaryota; kingdom Viridiplantae; phylum Streptophyta; class Magnoliopsida; order Santalales; family Viscaceae; genus Viscum; species Viscum album. The sequence continues at coordinate 705,108,998 of OY728121.1, read as the reverse complement.
AAAAAGCGTGTTTTTAAGATATAATAACTATCAAAAGATGGACTGTTGTTTATGTCCAGTTTAATTGTAAAATTATGTACAATGACCAACATTGTATTAAATGGTAAAAATATATTCTAAATATACTTTAAAAACACTCATATTCATAATTTATCACTATTAATTATTTTGATTAAAAAAGTTGTTTTTAATTAAAATTTAGTAATTTTCACTATTCATCAAAATATTAAAGTTATCCGAAAAGTACCAAAATTTCACCTTAGGATAAATTCGATATTCCGAATCCAAAAATGAAGTCCATTTTATAAAATTAAATATATATAATTTCAAAAAGTAGTTATTACTATTCATAACGGCTAGTTTGATTGGTTATGGTGTGTTAGAACTCAGTGTTGCGTACAACACACGCTGTCACATTATTCAAAGAGAAGCGTACCGTGGAAGCTTGGGGTGTTATAATTTGTTTATTTCTTCTTATATATATATACTAAAAGTATTTCTCCCCAAATTTCTAGTTCATCCTTTGAGAAATATTAGCTAGTTAATTCTCAGAATGTTCACATTCACTTGATATGGATAAAATTGTGACCTTCTTAGATTTAGATCTCGTAACTATCTTAGGAGTCTTGTATTTCATTAGATTTGAAGTAGTTGTAAAAGAAACACTTCCATTCCCATTAATCTTCTTAAAATTTTCAACAACTCTCTTCATTCAAGTCTCATGTTGAAGAAGTGTTCCAAAAAGATCATCGAGAGTAATATGTGAGACTTTACTATTATCATCTATATCTGTCCTCTTGGATTCCCACTCATTAGGCATGATGTATATAATACTGTCCACAAGTTCATAATCATCTAATCCTTTTTCACCCATGGATTGTAAGATGTTGAAAATAATCATAAATCTCTATTATACCATACATATAGGATATCCATAAGGAATGAAAATACCATGGTACTCATCTCTAAGACCAACTCTCTAGTTTCAATAACTTTGGAAGTTCTAAAATGAGTTACTTCATGATTCTTCCAAATATAATTTTCTGCGTCACAAGAAGATATATGGCTATATATATCCCTGGTCATGGAACACAACAAAGTATTGAGTACCTTATAGTTATGTTGATATTCTGACTTCTCTTGATTATTAAAAGTTCTGACTTTCATATCACGAATCTGGTAATCTCCAGTTAGCATAACAATGTTGTCCACTCCTGCGTTAATGATAAAAGTCTTCATAAAATATCTCCAATATTCATAATCATTCCCATGAAATATAGGTGGTCTAGTAAGATTAATATTTTCAATTGATCCCACATTCATTCCTGACATATAAAGAAAATATCTTTCCACATAATCTTTTTAGTAATAAAAGTTTTTACACAAGGGTAAAAATCCTAAGCAAGGGAAAATATAGAATAATGAAAACTTGAGCAAGAAAACTTATATGGGAATATAAGTATTTCAGAGACATTCTCTGATACCAATTTTGGGATCGAAATAATGATGTAGAAGCTCAATATACAATAGGGGTGAATTGTATACTTTAAAAAATTCCTTTGGAACTTTTATTGATGGTAATGTTTAACAAAGTTAAACAAGGTAAATTCACAAGACCACTAAGTTCTACAAACATGCTTGATTCCGGAAATGTGGTTCCAGAAATGAAACATAAGAAACTTTAACAAAAATAATGATTCTACCATAAAAAATATATAATCTTACTAATCAGAGTGAAAGTATAAGAAAGTATTAGATAGTTATAATTTCCTTATCAATAAAAATACAGTAGAAAACAAAATTGAAACAATACAAGTAACAAGTAAGAAATATTTTAACCCAAAGAGAAGGGTATCCAACAAACATGGATAAAGGTCCCTTGATTTATACTTTCAAGAAAGTATATCTTACCCACACTAAGGTAGGCCCTTGATAAAAATATCGGAGTCTGTCTTGCTATCCCCACAAGCCTTCGAACTTCAAGGTAGTTAGCACCTCTGTCTTCCTATCCCCAGAAGCCCCCAATTGTACTCAGCAACATTCGAAGTCGTACGAAGCAATTCTGAACAAGATTTTCAGTATGCACAAAGTAATAAATTCTATCTCTCTAGAAATCACATCAGGAGCATTTAATCTCCAGATGGATCATCATTATTGAGCTCGTTCAAATGAGATCCTATTTATAATCACATTTCCAACGGTCAGCTCCCTCATCCAACCGTCATATTTTTCCTTAAATTTCGGAGGGACCCATACACATGTAACTCAAAAAATGGTTGGTTAGAAACAGAATGAATGACATCATTTTATAACTCAAAAAAGAATAAGTAAAATATGGTTTCTCAACCAAATTTAATATTTCAGAGTCTAAGGGAAAAAATTTAGTCAAAGAAAGTTAACCTTTAGAGTCTATATTACAAGGATATTCAGATTCTGTTTTTAAAGGAATTCAAAATCAAGATTATATAGACATCGGAGTATGAATTCTGAGGAATTCGGATTCAGAATTCTAAGGAATACGGAGTCTAAATTCTAATGAATTCGGAGTCTGAATTCTGATGAATTCAGAACTTGAATTATATGGAATTAAAATTTATAATTCTAAGGAATTGGGAATCTAAGTTAAAAGTAATTCGGAACCTAATTTCAGATAATTTGGTGTCTGAATTTTATAGACATCGGAGTCTGAATTTCAGAGAATTCAGAGTCTAAATTTAAGAGAATTAAGAGTCTGAATTTTAGTGAATTTGGAGTCTGAATTTCAGAGAATTTGGATTCTGAATTCTGATCCTGAAAACCTAATACTCTATATATAAGTATTTATAGAATTTTGAGGTTTTAGATTTGAAACTGAATTTTACACTTAAGAATAACAAGAGTTATATTAAGAGAGAATAAAATATGAAAAATGAAAACAAGGTAAGGATACATTTCCTTGGGGAAGGAAAATTTTCCTTATTAAGATGAAACTTATGGAAAATGAGATTTTCCTAAGACATAGTGTTTGTGATTTTCAAAACATAAAGGAATAGAAAATTCATATGGAAACCTTATCGACTCAACACCGAGCTCTAAGACCTTAAACTAAGAACTCATTATATGTCCCCTCATGATAATAATGTTTTTCTTAATTCCCATCCTCATGGAATCATAGGAATGCCCAGAAATCACATATTTGGGTCCATCTTGAGTTCCACTCATTTATCTTTTCTATTTTTTATTTTAGGTCCCAACTCATATAGGATTACGAGATGTGGCGTGTGTGGGATTATGCTTTCATTCACATCGGGTTTACAATTTCCGCACCACATACTCCCCTTTAAGGATCTAGTCCCTCCTACCACCAATCACATATGTCATTAAACTATATATTGTACTACAAGACGTTAAACCACAAGAACTATGTATGGATTGATTCCCATTCTCACGGGATATATAGAAATTCCCACACATCTCATCTTAAAGACCTGCTTAACTGAGAGCTAGTCACTTAGGCTCCATATTCTCCAACATTTGTTATCCCCTCATCCGAAGGATTATTTCTTAGAATTGCACATGGTGTGATGTGGTCCTCATCCTCATACACTTCAGGTATGCTTTATCATGTCGTTCACATTACTTCTGAAACCTCACCTCTCTTGTATACGTATGGGCCATATGAATCTAAACGATGCTTCCTAGTACCACATGACTTTTTACTATTACATCTATATTGCACGACAATAAAGTGCATGGTTTGTCCCATCACATGACCCTAAACTATGACATTATCATCTAGGCTGCATAATTAAAAACGACTCTGCATCATGGTGTCCACACTAAAGGGGACATCGTGTTTGGTATTGGTCACCCACTATACCATTTTCCAATGCCTGCATATGGATTTATTCCTGTGGCAATGCCAAGACTTTCTATCATAGGTCTTTCACTTCACAAAAAAACACACATGCATTCAGCCAAAAGAAAAAACACAATCTATCAATTGCCACTTCTTTTGGTGCAAGGGAAAGACCTGCATGACCTTATTATCTCTAGTACTGACACCTTACCATTCCACCTTCAGAACTACTTGTAGCTTGATTCCCATTCTTATGGGATATGTAGGAAGGCCCGCACACTCTACTTCGGGCCCAACCTAAATCTCATTTTCTGTCCCTTGACCTAAAACCTCCCCAAGGAACACATAGTTGTCTGGACACTAGGTCCTCTTTCACATTGAGATTTTTAATTACCTCACCATGTCTCTCCCACATTCCCTACCATCTATAGTCTGATCTCTATGAACATAAAAAACATCACTCTTCGTCCTTGCCACAAGATGTTAAACTGCATGACATCTTCCAGAACTCCGTATGGATTTATTCCCATCTTTATGGGATATATAGGAATGCCCAGACATCTCATCTATGGGTCCAACCCTTGGAATCTAAAATCTGTTCCCCTATCATTTTTCCCTTAGGCACGAACCCTTTATGGAACATGTGGTGTGGATAGTACCTCATGGGTTCTCATCCACATAGGGTTTTTCAATAGCCACACCATCTTCCTCCCATGTCTTTTCCCAACGTAGTTCGAGTTCAATGACCCTAAACTAATATCTCTCTATGGTAACTACACGTCATGTTTGGCTACTTCACCGACCTATGTGCAGTCAATTAAATCAAGTTCCACTTAATGGCCCATCCTAAGACTATTATGTTGGATGCATGCATCCTTATCACCCTTTTCTATGGAGGGGGACTCGACTCCCTCTTTCTTATACATCTTATTATCATACTCATATGCATTTTGGCAGTGCCCAAAGTGTGGAATTTTCAAAGGGAGATTTTCTTATTCCATGTCCAAGCTTCATGAGCCCGTCATTGGAATCCTCATCCTCTTCCATGTCTGAAGGTACTCCCTTCATGGCCTGGTCTCATGCCACACTAGATTACCTACCGTTTTGGGCCAACTTCCCTGAGGACCTCAGACGACATTTGCGACAGGTCCCGTGTTTTGAACAGGGTCATCAGTCAACCCCCATTTGTTTGTCCCCATTATAGGCTAACATGAAAAGGGCACTATGTTTCGAACATGGTCAATAGTTATCCCCTATTTCCACACTACTATCACTATGGTCCAAATCTCGAGCATCATGATTCACATATTTCAACTTCCTTATGTTCAAGTGGAATTCCAACATACTCGGCTTTACTCCTTCACGCGTGTAGGTGAGTTATATCTGCAGGTCAGCATCATTAAGACATCATTCACCCAGCATCCCATCGCCCCTAACATGTTCCTTCCTATGTCAGGAAAGTCCCATCACTACTTCTTGTTTCCCACATTCCACATGAATCACATGGGATTAGTAGTTTTGGTAGGACATGTACTAACACAACCATGCCACACACACCATGCGTCATCCCACAAGACGTTATATTGAACTCTAGAACAACGTGAGACCTAATTCCCAACCTCATGGGATATATTGGAATGGTCGACTGGTTTTCATTTGACCCAACCTATTTATCACTTTTGGTCCCTTGACCTAAATAACTTCCTCCAGGGATACGTGGTGTGGTGTAGAATCCTTGTGTCCTCATTCATATCAGGTTTATAGCTACCACACCACATACTCCCTTCCTAGGATCTTCCCATTCACTCTTTGTCCCATCGTATGGCGTTAAATTTCATGAGCCCACATATCATTGATACATGACACTAAACCCCAGTTCTACCCTGATAAAGTTCCGTACTCCCCATGTTAGTCATGGGATGCACCTGATCCCTTGCCAGTGAGAATTTCCCCTATCAGGGTTGCCATCTAGCCACGCCGTGTTTAAGAACTACATTTGGATTAATTCTCATCCTTATGGGATATATAGAAACACCCGAGAATTTCTCTGTGGGCCCAACCCCAGGGTAATTGACCCTTCTTGCCCCTCGGGTCCGATCTCGGTCCAGGCAGTATAACCTTTAAACTATGTGCATTATCCTCACCATAAGATGTTTAATCTACACATCCATCATACTTATTAGTATGAAGTAAAACTACAGATCATTACAGGTCCTTACAAGAGAGGTCTTGTTTGGAAGTAGGTGTGTTCCCTAATCAGACCGATGTGCCCACCTAACATGTTTTCATACCGGTGGCATAATTTCAAGATTAATGGAATCCATTAGAACAACCCATCACTCCAAACTCCATGCTTTGGATGCCCTTTATTCAGAACCTCATCCTCATTCACATCTAAAAGAACCCCGTAACAGTTTGTATGCTCAGCCTATGGATCAACTACTATCCTAGGCCAATGTTTTGGAAGAATAATAGGTGACATTTTGAGTCAGGACCTGTCTTTCGAACATGGTCTGTGATCGACCCTCATTTTTTATCCCCATTTCAGGATAACTCAATAAGGATACTATGTTTCTAACACAGTCAACCGTTATTATTCATTTTCATGCCATCCCAATGGTGTTCCAAATTTTGGGTATCATGATTCACACCTTCCACTCCCCTATGTTCAGATTAATTCCAACGCCCCTGGAATTACCCCACATGTGTACTAGAGCACACTAGGAAAATGGTGATTTGACTATTCTTAGAGATTCATCCTTCAATTGGTCCTCTCCCTTTCTTCTCAGAAATCAGGATGGGTTTTTCAAACCATGGATTCCTTGAGCTCGGTTTTCACTCTTATATTTTGGTGGAATGATAAGGTGGTCATCCCCTATTTCTCGCATCAGGACCGACCCACGTGAGCTTAGGGACTAATCGTCGGATGTTCCATGAATATAATGAAAATGAAATAGACCAAAAAATGAATAATAAAACTCATTCATGCATCTAAAATAAATAGTCAAATCATGATAGTGTGTTGAAATGTTACATGAATCACAATACCTAAGGATCGATCCCTCCAAATTAATGCCATCACCAGTAGTGGCATATTCATTGGGTCTTCCCACACACTCATAATGGGGATTAACTCATCATAAATTTCCCCCAATATTGGAAAAACCAAGATATGATAAAGGTCCAACAGACTGATGCTAACCTCTCCATGGTGGAAATGGAAGGTATTGGTCCTCAATGACCATCTCCTCAACAACTTCGGAATCAGATTCTTTGGCTGATATATGTATAATTGGGAGGCCCAAGCCACCTTATACAGACCCACTCTCCCCATCTCTACCCTAAATTTGTCACACAAAGAGCCTACCAAGTAGGCCCAGGCCCAGTCATCTATGATGTTTCCACCCTAGCGCAGATCCGACTCATCAGACCACTCCTTCCTTCGGTTCCTTAGGGTTGCCTTCAAGAGAGTCTAGTGCAGTGGGGGGGGGGGATGTCTCTTGTTTTAGATCCATCCCAATTACATTGTTCATATGGTTGTACAAACAATCAGCATTTATGGGTGTGATGTCCTCCCAAGCATGGCCATCAACTGCCCTCAACCACTGGTGCTGACATGATTTTCTCCTAAACTAATAAGTTGGTTCATCCCTACTGAATTTTGGGATGAAGATGTCATCCCTTTGTCCAAATCCATATAGAGGTATCCTATTACCCAACAGATAGTTCTTTTGGCTTTCCGACAGCAGCACCACCAGTGAATTCTGGTCAGAATGGCTTCGAACAGACTCCCTTTGACCCAAATTATTCGCCACCTTCTCCCTTCGGGAAGCATATGCAAGGACCCCCTAGCATCCTCTTGGGGAGCCCTTTAGTTTTTGAGATATGGATTTTTTTTGAATCATTATGATCTTTCACGTATCTCATTCGCAGAGCTCTTTTGTGAAGGAAATTCTTGGAGCTCTACCTTGGCCTTCAGATTCAAGTCACAGAGCACACTGATTTGAAGTAAAAGACTCGCTATGCGCCACGAAGCAGAATGCCCGATTCGCAGAGAGAAATTGTGGAGTACGTGGATCTTCGTGAATCAAGAGTGATAAAGGAAAAAACATAGAGAAGATAAAGTAAAAAGAGGAGAGTTCAGCTACCCTATTTATAGGCAGGGACACCTGGTGCTTCGCGACACATCCAACCGCGGCAAGCTTCGCGGAACGCTCAGCCCAAATGTCACCGCTCCACTTCACGAACATCCTTTGTGAGTCAGCTTCGCAATTGACCAAAGGTTTTTGGAAATTGACCCTCATTCTTTGACCCTCACATTCTCCTCAGCTTCCAGTATGAGGGGGGAATTTGTTGGATCCAAAATTTGGGAAGAACATGAAAAAATAGAAAGAATTTAGAGCTAACTCGTGAAGCTCATTCGTAGATCCCCCGTAGGACCATGGCTGTTTCAAACCTCCCACTTCGTGAAGTCGCCACAGAGAAAGAAGGCGAGATGCTAAAAAACCCCTTTTGAAATTTGAAAAGTTTCAACGAAGGAAGGATGCGAGATGCTCTGTGAAACCATTTGAAGTTCTCAAATCTGCCACCGATCATGGAGGCGGGATGACTCCTAAACCCATTTGATTTTCACAAATACCCCATGGAGCAAGGAGGAAGGATGATCTGAAAACCCATTTGACGTTCACAAAGCCACCACATGGTTATGACAAAATGCCTCGTGTCTTTGCGTCGTGTGAGCCCTACTTCATGGGACCCCTTGCATTTATGTACCGGGCTCCCCTCGAGCCCAAAGGATGGATCTTCCAACCTTTCACCTTCTAAGCTCCTGAATCACGAAGCAATTTATGCTCTATGAACCATGTGCTTTTCAAGGTACTTTTGCATCATAAAGCGCCTCCCCTTTGCATGAATTCATCCCCTCTTCAAAGAGGGATGCCCTTCGTGGAGCCCATGGGGCTCTGTAATGGAAGGAGATCCCCAAAGGTACTCGGATCTTAATGGAGCACTTATGCTTCGTGAAATATCTTCCATGCACATGTAACCCACAAGCTAAGTCAGGGTCACTGTGCTTCGTGAAGCACATTGCTTCACAATGCTATGCTTCACAAGGTATTCTTGTTTTGTGAAGCGCTGCTCCGCGAATGCCTTTTCACTTCATGGAGCACCTTCAATATGCACCTATTCCCTACACCTTGTCTAGGTAACTTTCCTCCACAAAGAACACCCCATCGTGAATCCCCACTACCACATAGAGCACAAGTGATTCATGATGCTTCCTCCTATGAACACTTTTGATTTGAAACTCCTTTTCCTGTGTGACCCTCCAGGTTTACACGAAGTGATTTCAATGCCCCGTGAGCGGTGTTTCCCATTATGTTGATTTGCCTCATTCGTCTTTGCATAGGCATGCTAATGGCTATTACTTTTTCCCATAGCCATGCTAACGTGCACTCCTCAATGGATCACTCTTTAACACTTCCTCAACATGAAATTACTGAAGCATTCCTTCCCTCATGGGGGTGGAGAGGTATCAGTTATTTAAGTCCTATGCGGTGCGGAGTGAACCCACCTCATCTGAGATGTGGGACGTTTAACTGCCAAGCACCATCGTCATCAGCACATGACGCTAAACTGTGACCTTTCCCCAAGTGTTGTATGCGGGTTTCCCCACTGTGGACATCCTGCATGCCCACTGGTCTCCACAGGAGTGAAATCATTCCTCACAAGGAATGAGATCCTCTTTATTAGATCCGAATCTTTCTGTGGGAAAAGGGAAACAACCTTGGTGTAAGCCCCTACTATTTCTTGCAGAAGATAGCATCCCTGATTCTCCTATCATCTTCTTGGATGAAGACTAGAGGGGGGGGGGGGGATGACCACCATATCCCCCATTTCTTCAGTGAAAAATTCATCTCCCTTTGGGATTTTTTTCCACCAAGCCTCCATCCTAGAGTAAGTCCCAATCCCCATATCCATGGGCTACTAACCACGTGTAATCCCCTATTTCTTCTCTGGGATACTAACCACGTATAAGCCAATGTTTCATCTATGGGAAGCTAACCACCTGTAGTCCCCTGTTTCCAATTTGGGCTGCTAACCACATGTAAGCCCCACTCTGTGGACACAAACTTTTGGGATATGATCGTCAGGTCTTTGTTGCCTCTTGTTTCTCACACCGAGCATGACTGTCATGGGTTTAGAGCAATCATCTATTATGAAATCCTCTAGGATTCCTTGAATTTATGCACCAAAAACCCATTATGAACTACTTGGTCTTTGATCCTTGCTAAGGAATGATACATATGAATCCTCTATAAGGTTCAATCCCAATAACTATTGGTTCTGACCCCCTTCACATTAGTTCACCAACCCATTCTAAACTACGTTGAATTTGATCCATGCCAAGGAAATGTACGTAGCAAGCCACCCTGAGGTTCAATCCTGACAACAATGGGTTATGACCCCCTTCACATTGGTTCACCAACCCATTCTAAACTACAAGGACTTTGATCCTTTCCAAATAAAGGTACATATGAATCCTCACTGAGGTTCAAGACCAATAACCACTAGTTTGACCCCCTTCATGTTGGTTCACGAACCCATTGTGAACTACGCGGACTTTGATCCTTGCCATGGAAAGGTACGTAGGAATCCTCCCTGAGGTTCAAGCCCGCCATCCATTGGTTCCAACCCCCCTTCATGTCGGTTCACCATTCCTCTTGAACTACGTGGAATATGATCCTTTACAAGGCTAGGTGTATTGGAAGCCTCCCTGAGGATCAATCCCAACAACCAGTAGTTCCGCCCCCCTTCACATCGGACCACCTTCATCTCACATGACATTAAACTGCCCACCCCCTTTTAATCCTGCATGATGTTAAACTACATCTACCATCCTGAACTACATGGGATTTGATCTATGTCTCCTAGATAAGGTATGTAGGAAGCCTCCATGAGGTTCAACCCTATCCAGCAGTAAGCCATTGTGCCCCCATCCAGTGGTAAGACATTATTCCCCCATCCAACGGTATGCTGTTGGAAACCCCATCCAGGGGTAAGCTGTTACACCCTCATCCAACAGTAGGCCGTTGTGAACCCCATTTATCTGTTAGTTGCTATCAACCCAAACCTAGAGGTAATCCACTGTCGTCCCTTCAGTTGGGACCCATATCATAGGTCTTTCCCAGTGGCATCAGACCAAACCGGGATGCTAACCGCGAGTAAACCCTAGTGTATCATCGGGTCGTTGTCCTCTACACACACCCTGATTCTATTCCCACATCCTAAACTACATGGACTTTGATCCTTGCCAAGGCAAGATATGTAGGAAGACTCCATGAGGTTCAAGACCATCACCCAAGTCTCATCTTGGTCTTTTCCTTGAGCCTATGTGGTTCGGGAAGGTCATGCCCCCAACTCTAAGGTTCCCCTTCCTCCAGATCCCATCTATGCATCCTTTCTCGTGGGCCACCTCCTCAGGTGTCCCATCATCCCACCAAACTACGTGGACATTGATGCCCAACAACAAGGATACGTAGGAAGTATCATCGAGGCTCAATCCCAACATCATTGTCTCCCTCAAGTCGTCTTCTTCTCATTCTCCATCCACTTAACTTAACCACCCATCACTCATCCTGATTCTTACCCAGGCTACCAAATCCTGGTGAGATCAAGCCAATTCACCTATTCACTGCTCGTAGTAGTAATCGAGTAACTAACCACATATTAGACCCTACATCAATGTTCCATCCTAGGGTTACACCCATCTGATCCACTACAGTAAGTGTTCCGATTAGTTTGATCTATATTTTCTAGACTTTAATCCTTTGGCATACCATTTGTTAAACATGGGAAGCTGTGGAAAACCTCAAAGACATGCCTATGGTATATAATTTCCCACATTCGTCGTGGGATTCCTCAGACTTATGCACACTCGAGAATCCCTATAATAAGATAAAAAATTCAGATGCTATAGTGTTCGAACATCCGGACATGCCAGTGATGTCCAACGTGACTAATCCCCAACCGAAGGTTGCTACCCTGATTGGACCCCTTGTAATTTCCCGATAGAAGTAGTGTAATTAACCGGTGTCCATGAAGACATGTAAATGGGAAGAGTTTCATGAACCCCTTCTTAGTCTATAAGGGATACCCGGACTAGGTAACGAGTTCTGGGGAGGAATCCATAGAAGGAAGAACCGACATCCCATCATCCCATTTCGATCAAGGAGAAAACGTCCCTGAATAAGTGACAGATTATGCATGCCTTTTGAATGCTTGAATTAAGGGAAATTGTTGCACATCTTCGAAAAACGGATGTGCACACCCTAGAGAAAGTATCAGAAACAACTAGGCACATAAATTAGCTTGAAATATCTATCATTTAGTCTAATATAGTATTTTTAGTTTTGGCCATCATGTGATATCAGAATATTTCTAATTATAGATATGTATTTTTTAATTTGTTATTTATTTTCCTCTTGTGGTTCACCCTGATAAGTAGGGTATAGTATCCACTTGAATGATATTAGACCCTCGCTATTATTTCTTATCCTCTTGTGCATAGGGAAGTGCGCTTGAGGTCATGTAGTGGACCAGCTGAGGGTTCCAATGAGTGGAACCCGATTTTGGATGTTGCAATATGATTACCTCTTCTTTTAAAGGATTCTTTTATATCTACTCTAATGGTTTATAGGGTGTGTGTTTTAAAAAGGTAAAAAATATCCTAGATGAGTCTTTAGATGTGGAGAATAAAGTTTTTAGAATTTTTTCCCTCTATAAGGTTAAATTTGGTTTAAATAAGCAAGGGAGGTTGTGACCTTTTATAAATTAGGTTAGGGCCACTGTTCGAATTTTTCAAAATATTGCATTATAATATATTTAGTCTCAAGAAAAATTCCTCCAAATGCCTAAGGATTAATATATAAGACAGGATAGGGGTTCCAACCCCTTAAATAATAAAATTTAGAGTATTTTTTGTTTCATTTTAAATCCAATTAGTTTGATTATCCCTTAGTTAACAAATTATTATTTTTACTAGGGTAAAAATTTTTAGAATAGTTGAGGGTTGTAATTTTTACTTATATGATGAAAATTGGCCCATAAATGGAAATTTGTTTTTAACTATTATACCATATCATCTCCCCTTGTCTTATTTAATTTTTAAATTATTTTTATATAATATAATAATATAAAAATTTGATAAAATAACATTATTTTCAATTTTTCTAATATTCAATAAATTTTACTTAAAAGACATAAATAAAAGTTTTAATTCATGTACAATAATTGAAAAAAATAATATGTCAATTTAAAATAAAAAATTCATGGAAGACTATAAATTAATCAAATTATATTACTTTTAATATTTTCAAAATCATTTAGTACATTTTTTCATTAATTTAATAAATACTATTTTGGCATGGTGCATGAATTTAAGGTAAATATACAATACATAAAAATTAAAAAGAATTCACTCTATGGACTTTAATTTCATTGTTTAAAAGATTAATTTTAGTATTAATTTGTTACTATTTTTTCCCTATGTGAACACATTAAGTATATTTTAAACTAAGAGTGTGATGTTTTGTAACTTTAATTGATTTAATTAATATATAAGTCATTTTCATGGAAAAATGTATATTAAACTAAAAAATGACATTGGTGATTAGGGTAAAATTAAATTCATCTAATAATAATTAGGACTAATTATATTTCCATTATCACCTATTGTTATTCATGATTAACCCGATATACCATTTACCTAGATGATAAATTTTACCGTGGTTACTATTCACATTGAACAAAAATTAATGGGGAAAATTTACAAAATTTTAACCTCCTAATTAGAAATATTTAATTCATATTATCTACTTAAATAGTTATAAATTAATGAAAAAATAATTTTAATATTGGTTTAAAAAATGTGACAAAATTTGTTTTTAGAAAAACAAATACATTTTTACGCATAAAACTAGATTTATTCTAATCCTATGAATAGAAATATTTTTTTGATTGTTAAAAATATTTGATCATTTAAATAATATTTATTTCATTAAAATCATTATCCAATATTTATTAAATTTATTTGTTAATATAAAAACACATTGATCTCATAAAAATAATTTATCAGAAAATACATCACTTTATTTTCAGCAGATTTTTATTTTTATTTATAATTAATTGAAAATTTGAATTAATTTTACATATAACTAAATAATATATTTTTTATAATTTAGTTATTAATATTCATACACTATAATCTATTAACTATGTGATAATGGACACATAACATTTTAATACTGTTTTGTAGTTTGTTTAAACTCAGTTTTGTGTGTAACACATGTTATCAAATTATTTAATGAAATATTTCATAAATATGTCAGGATATTACATTATACCCTCTTAAAATAATTTTAACTTTTATTTCATCACTACGATACCAATATATTAGGATTCTACTTCCTCATCACATCCACAGGTTCCCTCATATATTTCTTAAATTAGTGCTTTCCCTAGAAGAATTTCACAAGGTGAGTGGTAATGTTTCATAGAAATTTCTATATATGATAAAGAATCTATAAAAATTATTTTCATAAAAAATATAATTTTATTGCGATGTGACCTATTATTTCAATAGATAAAAAGGATCTGATATTTAGTTTGTCAAGAGAGTGGCATAAAACACATCATGAACTTAAGGGAGATTTGAAAAAAGTGTTAATTAATATGCTACTATCTCAATAAGATCAATAATTTTAAAATGATTGAAATAAATAATGATTAAATTTAATTTTTTTCAAAATACTTCCACTGAATTCTAGGGATATATTCATAGTAATACATTTTCACCGACATCAAATTCTAGATCATTCTGATGATTTTCAGCAAAACTTTTTTTGATTCTCAGTTTATATTATATGAGGTTGAATGGATATAACCATATTTTACATTTACTCACCTAAATTATGTCCCAATATATTTATTTATATAACTTGATACAATTATGTTGGAATTAATAACTTCATACCATAGATGAAATCATAAGGATCAATTTGAATGATCGAGAGAAATCAACTGTTGTAAGAAAATTCCATTAAAATAATGTGTTTGTCCCAATAATATTTGAAATACATAATGAAGATATCTAATTTTTTTCTAGTTTTATAATGGCTATATCATATAGATAATATTTCTAAGAATGATAAGTAGTTCTGAATATTAACTATATTTGATGATAATGCTGAATACTTCTCAAAAACATTGATGTAAACCTTAGATCCCAATCAAATACCTTATAATATTACAACTTCTTTAATATCTAACTATAATAGAAGATCAAGAGAGAAATGTTTTATAATAGTGAAGTAGATTTCGGAATTTATATGGCGATTGGATAAAACCATAATCTAATTATACCCATTATATTTTTAGGGATTTTGATGAAAAAATACTTGGTGATGCCTTATCATTTCCATTATAGTATGGGTAACTATTGTAACATCACATTAGGAATATATTATAAAATTTACATAATGAAATTATAAGAAACATGAAACATAATCTACAATATCTCCCTTAACACAATCCCACTAGAAATAATCATTCAAATCCTTACACATATTTGTATTTTTACAATAAATAGGGAATGAAGAACAATGAGCTTTATACATTAGCTCAATCTTCAAATATGGAACCAAAGGGATAAATACAGGGTTATTGAACATTATTATTCCATCAGAATGATGGTTTAATTAGGGATTATTTATCACAATCTTTTAAAGCTCTATATATTTCTTATATTCCCCTTTAATATTCACATGGATTGATGTTTGAACACTCATCTGAGAAATATAATATTTGTCCCCTTACATCAAGATTTCAAGATTTATCCATTGAAATTACCTAAGCATTGAATATTTAGTGATCCTAATCATTGATAAGAAAGCATGATCCTATTGACTTCTACCATATTATACCTTATTTTATTTCCCATTATGGTAATGTATTGAGTGTTCATAATCATTAATTATCTCAATCTATCTTCTTGGGTGCATGGTCAACTCTTTTTGCGTAAAAATATTCTTTAAACCCTTTTAATCAAACTATATTTTACACCATACCCATTTATATAATTCCTCCAAATATTAAATTAGAAAATTACCATACCTAACACCAAATCACGAGTTTGTTAATTTTTCTCATAGACCATCAATTACCATGCAACATAAGATATAACCATATCATTATGTTGGAGGATGCATCCTAATCCATTATTTTATACATCACAATATATTAAAAACCCTTCCCCACTCCAGGGTAGTGTATGAATAAGTGCACTAATTCTTATTCTCTTTAGTTCCTAAATGCATTCCTAGCATTCATCCATCCAAATCAATTTTACTCCCTTACGAGTTAACTTTCTAAGTGGATTAAATAGATTTGAAAAGTTCAACACAAATAATCATTAATATCATCCAAAAATAGGAAAACTATGGATTTATAAGACCCCAATATTTTATGAAATTCATATTCTTAAATAAATTAAATTGATTACGTTTCACATGAAATCAAGCATAAATGAATAATGATATACTATTAAATATTAATGTGACTGTTGAAATTGTATTATGAATACTATTAATATTAATGTGACAATTTTGAATAGTAATGTGACCATTAGAATAATAAAATCACCTATGAATGTATAAATAAAATTTAGGAATGTCATAAATGAAAATATGCTATATTTATATCATGTAATAAGTAAATACAAGTTTTAAAAACGATAAATTAAGTATAGCGATTTTTGGGAAATGTAAATGTTTATTTGAAATTTTATAATTAATATAATGATTTAACAGAACATTTATTTTCATAAAATATATTAAAAAATAAATATTTTGTTTTATAATAATTACAATATAGTTTTATGAGACTCTAATTAAATTTTCAATGTTTCATAAAATCACTTATAATTTTTAAATTGGTATTTTTTTAATAAATGATGATTTTAGTTAAAAATTAAATGTCTCATATTGTGATAATTATTTTAAAAATGTGGAATATGTTTTTGAAATATAAAAATAAAAAAATTATAAGGGTGAAGTTTTGATATTTTTCAAAAAATAGTTTTGGTGAGTTAGGAAATACAGTACTTTACAGTGTCTGCTAATTATATGAATTATTGAGTTATGGTTGAAGTATAAATTATTTAAGAAAAATTAGTCATAAAATAAATGAACTAGTTACTATAATTTCTAATAAAATTCATCATCATTGATAGTCTTAAGCCAAAATAATAATCAAATAATAATATAATAAAAAACAACATTCTCCTATGCTATAAATACTAACTCTCAACACCTCTTATCCTCACACCATATAAGATTTGTATATTTCTTATATTTGGACCAATTACTCACCCAAACCACTTCCCCGTTTCTAGAATCTTGTGGTATCCCTAAAATTCCAATCCCAAGTTCCTTAAAGAGGTTCTCAAGGAGACGATATACAAGAGGTAAAATCCACTTCCGCAGTCTTTTTAATTTCTTTTAATTTTAATTTATTTTCTTATCTTCTCCATAAAAACTCTATCATAAAATGAATGATAACTAAAATATCTTATATATACTATAATTTTTTTAATTTAATGTAATATCCTTCATCAAACCTCTTTTTTTCTCTGTTTATTTTAAAAATGAAAACATCTTCCATTGATGTTTCCATTTACGACCATCGTGGATGATGTGTTTTCATTTTTCACTTCCACCTTCAATGATAGTAATAAAACAATAATTATTGTTAAATAATATTTTATTATATATATTATATGTTTTATAATGTTCTATAACCAATATATAAATATTATATTAAATAAAATGATATAAGTTCGTGATGGTCGTGAAAACCACTAAAATGAATGAAATCATTTTCATTATCATTTTATCAAATGAATCTTCCTCAAAACCATATAAACAGATTATATGTAAGATAATTTAAACTTATATACATTCATTAATAACAAATAATTTTAATTATGATGAAATATTCCCATTTTACCTAAACATCCACACTTGTATACATGCGAACCAATCTTGAAAGCAAAGAAAATGAACACTCATAGAACATAAAAATAAACATTATAACTCATAAAAATGGATATAAATGAACATAATAGATTTTTAAATAATAATATATATGTTTTATAGGTTCATAATTAATTAATTAACTAATATAATTCAATTATCCATGATAATAAGTACAAGTGCGTAATGATTTTAGACATAAGGTAAGGGTTTTCTTAATTGAATTCTTATTCATGGGTGATAATTCTATGTAAATGGTTATGTTATGTCAATAATATGTGAAAAATTACTTATTAATGATTTATATTTTTTTTCAATTTTATTTTTTGGATTTATTTTTTTCACACATACTGTTTTCATTTTTTTATCCTCACTCGAATGATATGAGCTTTGTAAGTGGGTTCTCAACATGCTTTAATTTCTGTGAGATTTTCCTTATTCGAAACTGATTTCTTGTGTGTTGGGTATATAAACAACCCTTTTGATATATCATGTCATGAAATTTTTTATCTTAATGGTATTCAATGTTTCATTTTATTATTATTAATTTTATGGGGAATATGATTCGAATGATTTCAAGTGTCAAGGGTCTTCATCTCAATTTCCATTTCATTGATACTTACTTGTTATTGTACACCTAATAATTTTTATATATTGTATATAATAACCCTTTAAGGACATTTTTCATTTGAAATTATATTTTAAATAAATATCCATATTTCATATATCATGGATATGATTATTTTTTATTCTATATACCATTTTTATATGTGGTGTTTACATTGAATGTTGTTTTAACTGGGAATTTCTTTGAAATCCATATCCTCTATTCAATAAAAATATTTTGATAAGGAATATAGTTCATGAATTAAATACATGTATGAATAATGATTTTGACTTACATTAATGGTTAGGGACTGACATTATAGATCCCCTTGATGAATTGATAAGTCTCATGAGACAAAAAAGTGGTGATAAAACCTTCACATTTTTTTCATGTACAATCAGATGGGCTTATACCCATAGAATTTAACCATCTTGTGAAAGGTATTGATGATAATGATTCATTTTATAGATACATGACATATAATAATTAAGAATTTAATTTATTTAATATTGAATTACTAATATCCTTGATATTTTAACTACGAAAAAAATATATGGATTCATTTTTCATTCTCAGTTAATTGGATAAATGACATGTATTTTTCAGTTACTGAACATTCCTTATTGATTATGACTGATTTATTATTCTTCAATTATTATTTATTCATGTTTCTAATATATGTCAACCTTACTAATTATTTGATCTCATACTTTAAATGTTAATCTGTCTCCCTGTTATGAAGATGAAATAATTGAATAATTTTCCAGGAAGTATTTTTTTTGTTATGATCATTGTTTAATTAGCAATGTAATAAGAGAACCATGTATATTTCTAGTTATTCAAGACTAATAAACTTATCTATCATTGGGGATATTATACCTTGTACCTATTCCATTATAATAAAATAACCACTGACTATAGGCTGCTGGCATCAGTGTTGTTACAATTTGTATCAGATCATGTTTAGTAGAAACCACTTGAAATAGATGTTATGTAAACATGAGAATTATAATAATTTGTCATAGATAATTTTTGGCTCAATAATTAGGATGATTTTGGGATATCTTAGTGTGTTTCATTATTTAGTGATGATTCCTAATAGAAGAAAGGGAATCAATACCCGTATATTATCTATGTATTTCCACACTGATAAAGTACACACAGTTAGCATTGGATATGAGAATATAATAGAAATATTAGAAAACCATAATCAGGTATGGAAGAATAATAAAAATAAACCTATTTTGGATCATTTAATGTGGTAGAAGACGAAATGTTTTTGTGTTACTACTAATCCAGTTGTAGCTGAGAAGTGGATCATGTCCCATAAAATGATATTTTTGTAATTCATATGTAATGAAAAGGAAAAGGAAGTAATGAAAATATATTTTTTCAAGGGAGATGATGATCAATGATGGTCATAAATCCTGAAAACTAAGGATGAAGATGACATAGAATACATGGAGTGGAAATAATTTAATTAAACATTATTTGTCAAATATTTCCCTCATGAGAAACATATTTAATTAAAGTGATAATTCCTTAACTTAAAGGGAAAGGAAAAAATACTGTCGTATAGTATAAAACTATCTTCACTAGAAGATCTAGGTATTCTATATACTACATATGTGATTCAGAAAATAGGATTAGTCATTTCTATGAGGGTCTTCAAACAAGTCTCCAGAGTTCATTAGTTTGCCAATTTTTTTGATCACGTGATGAAATAGTATTAAGTTCCATCAAAATAGAGAAGTATTTTATCGATATTATATTTTCATAGGAAATCAAGAGAAGATGTAAGACCCCAGGTAAATAAAGAATATGAAATTTCATATTTATCCATTTAAATTACTTTAAAGGGGACGCTATGCTCGATGGCGTACCCAACACGCAACAACGAGTTTCTTGGGAATCTTACGTTGCACTCTAATAATAAAATAATATTATTTTAAATGGTAGTTAACATGTAGCCGTTGTAATGGCGGGAATGGATAGAAATAACTAAAATATGGTTATATATGTTTTTAAATGTTTTTATATTTATCCAATAAAAGATAAAGGCTTAAAATACAGAAAGAATTCAATTTTAGGCGTATATGCCCTAGTTTTCACTAAAGGTTCACTTATCGCCTTTTGATGGCGAACTGTCATTAAATATAGTTTTGATCACTCTTATACATTTTTTTTGGACCAAATAAAACTCTTCTTTAGAATCGGGACATCAAAATTTACTTTGGGTGAATTTTTGGTACCTTTCTGATAAAGTTCATTTTTTTAATGAATAGTGTAAAATGTTGTATTTTAATTCAAAACCTCTTTTTAATCTAATTTATTTATATGATTAGATTATCTTTTGAATTGGTTTTAAAGTGAAATTAGAAAATATTTTTACCATTAAATCCAATAGTGGTCATTGGAATTAATTTCACTTTGAAATCGGACTTAAACTAGTGTCAATCTTTTGATACTTATTGTTTCATAAAAACACGCTATTTGCTCTGACAGCGGGAATTAATTATTAAATTAATTAATGTGACTTATATGTTTTGAATTTTTTAAAATAGACTTCATTTTTGAATTCTTAATATCAAATATAGCTTAGGGTGAATTTTTGGTAATTTTCGGAAAAACTTCAATTTTTGATGAATAGTGAAACCACTAAGTGGTAATCAAGGAAACTGATTTTTCAGTTAAATGAAAGTTTACCACTAATGTGTATTGAATTTTGAAAATCAGACATACATGGTTGTCATTAAGAAGTAAAATTTGGTTCAATGGGATTAAAATAATTTTTTGGTGAATAGTAACTTATTAAGTTTTTAATCGCGATTAGTGGTAATTAGTGTAGTTTAAGGTAAAAATAATGTTTTAATAATATGAAATGAACTTTACACATGTCCGACCCTCATTGGTTGTGTCATGTCCGACCAAGACAAGCCATGGGTCAACTTGGGGACCCCATGGAGACACTTTGGTAGGAAAATGTCATAAATAACTTTTTATTTAATGTAAAAGTAAAAATGACACAAACATGATATGTTTTACTAAAACAATTTTTACATGGGGTTATAAAGATCATATTTTTGATTATAAATAGTCATCGGAAAGCTAAAAAGATTTCCTACATCATAGTATTTGTTTTATAATTTTTAGACATTAAATAAATTATATTCGTTATGACATAATAATGATGCAGCGATGACATCATTATTTGATGATTTAAATAAAATGGAAAGATAATGTAAAATCTATGAACTAAACATGTCCAAAACATATTGGATGGGTGGATTTATAAACCTTATCACCTTATCCACGAATTATATCAATGTGGGACCTTTTGAAACCGAAACACATTTTCAAATAAAGTAATATTTCTTTACTTTCCAAAAGTGCCCCTCCTCTCCTCTTATAAAAGGCCCCCACCTCTACCTCATTTAACACACTCCTCAAGCCTTTGGCTCGGCCAACCCCTGCCCATTTACTCTCTCCACACCCCTCTCCTCATCCTAGAGGATTCCCTTTGGGCAGAATCCTTTAAAAGGAAGCCTTTAGGCTCAAATCAAAAGGAGTTACACTTTTAAAGGTAATTCATTCTCTCATGTTCATTTGATTTATTTTGCTTCTCCAACCCCCTAAACACTTTTTATTTACTTCTTTTGTAACAACACCAGTATCTTAAATATACTAGGATGTTTTTATAAGATTTATTCGAGCTACACTCTCACACAACTACATCAAATTGTTAATGAACATACGGTTTCCGTGGATGGTGAAATTCTGCCTCCCGAAACGATGATTGTTCAATACTCATTTAACACCTTCAAAGGTGGCCATTATGATGTCACTATTTTTATATATGATATATAATATGTTTATTTTTTATTTATGCTTATGTATTTTTCATTTTTCTCTTACCTTTATGGCTTCCATTATAGGTATACGCGATATCTTCATTTAAGGAAGTGCGGACTACCGCCCCCTCAAAGTGATTTGATTCGTTAAATACCATATGTGGGATGTATAAAGGAAGGAAATATGATATTATATATGATATTATACTGTAATTATAATATACATTTATAACATTATTATTCCATTCTATAAAATACGAAATAGAAATGAAAGTAGCGTTCATGCGTACGTACGGCTTACCGTCTCCATGAACGGTGCATTTCATTTCTTACCTCTAAATGATTATGTAATGTTATAAATGCATGCATGTACTGGATATATATTACATATATTATATCTACATATTGAATACAATTCTGGATATAATAAACATTTGGCCACACGAACAACATGTAATTGTAAGAAGTCCACTTTCGACTTAAGAACCAAATATCGGCAAAACAAATATTATTAACTTAAATGATTACATAATGTTTATGACATGGTAATAAGTAGAATAAAAGTAATAATGAACTTGAAAAAGGTTCTTAAGGAATTATAAATTAACTCAAGTTTATTATTCAGGAGATTAAAGAACGATCGAGTCAAGTCAGACCCGAGGTAAGGGATCATACTCCTCTCTTTCTTTTTAAGTACACACTTTTATGTCATTCAATTTAAAGCTCATCTTTCTTGTTATTGGTATGATATTTTATATTACATTTACTGTAATTATTATGTTAATGTGATGAGAGACCCTATTCTCTCTCATCAATCTATTTTGGAAGTTTTAAGTGGCGCCGATAGGCTGCCGAATTTTCATAAGAGATCTAACCTCTCTCTTTCTTTTTAAGTACTCTCCATTATGTCACTTCTTTTAAACTCCTCCTTGCAATGTTGGGGGATTTTCTTTTATATTCCACTTTCTGTAAATTCTATTGTAATATGATGGCATACTCTATTTTATCTCATCAATCCATATTCGGAAGTTTTATGTGGCGCCGTTAGGCTGCCGAGTTTTCGTAAGGGATTTTTCATCTCACTTTTATTCCCGTGAGATTTATGCTACATTTTCCAAAAATTCCATTGAGTGGTTTATGTACTTCCCATTATTCTACTCTTTGTGTAATATAATTTCGTTTATGAGTATTTACATCAATGACCTATTGTCTTTCTTTCATGGGGTGTATGTTTTGAAAGATACCCAAGTCGGTAAGGGAACCTTTCACCCTCCTCTTTTTTAAAAGACTTCTTTTATTGGGTCTTTTAATTTACATATTTTTATGTTGGGATATGTTCTCATACATCCTTATTGATGTAAATTTTATGTCCAAGTGATGAGATACACTTTTTATCTCTCATCAACTCATTTTGATGTGATGTCGTTAGGCTGTCAAGGGAAGTTTTTAACCCAATTTCGATTTCTTTGGGTTCAACTTGTAGTCATTGAATATGTCATCCATTGAATATGTGTGAATGACATTTTATTGTTTTACACTTAATATCCACTTATATTGGGTGTATATATATTTGTCACACATATTTTTGAGATTTATTTGTCCTCAATTTAAGGATACCTTCTTTATAAGGGATTTCATCACATTTGACATTTCTATTGAGGGTTCATTGTTGTTATGCACCAATTCACTATTATATGGTGTATATACTGTCCTTTGGAGTATTATATCATGAATCCTTTTATTCTCATGATATTATAAAGTTCTGACTAAATGTTATTCCTCGATTACTGTATTCAAGTGTCTCTAATTTTGGTAAAACCCCTTTAACCAAAATATCGTTTTAAATGTTTTAATTATTTGTTCTTATTAATATCCATGTTTTAAAAATGGTTTTAAGGATTTATTTATATGGATATTAATGGTTTAAAATGTTAAAATCTTCAAGGTGGTATGGGACACTTTGATTCAAAAATCTCTTTATTAAATGTTTTAAATGGTTTTGGAAATGGTTTCTTTTTGAATGGATTCATTATTTCAATATCCTAAAATGTTATATTGTGATTGAAATGTGGAAATGTTATGTTTTCTTTATTCATGTTTATGTGATACGATTATGTTATGGTTCTTGGGCATTGTTATGAAGAACGTGTGGTTCCGTGATAAACTAAGGGCGGGTAAGCCTGATATAGCTCTCCAATGCATTGGGTAACACGAAGGAGTGAAACGTTAAGGTTTCTCCGAATAGATTTTAGGGAATATACTGTGATGGGTATTCCAAACGTAACCAAGAGGGTTACTCCCTACGTAAGAATGTTATAAATGCCTCTAGTTACCTTTATGTCTTATGTTTTCTATGATTTATTCATGATTTGATATGCCTATGTTTTATGGGTAAAGTATGATTTCATTCTTATGTATATATGAACTCATGTTTCCTTTCCATATTTTTATAACCCTTACTGAGCTTTTTATGCTCATCCCAAGTTTTTGAAATGCTTTTCACAGGTCAAGGGAAAGGTACATGATGTGACGATAGTGTCAAGGATGTGTCAAGAAAGAATCTGTGTTTTATTTTAAATAGGTTTCCATTGATGGGAAGAATGATTATTGTCTTTTATGTAACCACCTTGTTTAAATGTGGAATGTAATGCAAGTTTCATGATCTAATTCTCTAAAACTCTAAACCTGAAAAGATCCTCAATGTGTAATCTTGTAATAACTCAAGTTTAAGTAAGGTTTAATGCTGGGGCCTTATAGTTGGTATCAAAGGTCGGTTTAGATAACTTTAGAGGTTAGGGTATTCTTTAAGCATAAGTGACATTACCATAATGGTTAGGATTTCAGAAAGAGTCCTAGTTTTAGATAAAGTGAATGAGTAAGTGTATATTAGTGTTTACCTTTTTAATTAGTACATGATGGTTTTGTTGATATACTCACACTGACATTTCTATTTTTAGTGAATGGATGGATCTAGCAGGCACCAAAGAGACAACAGGTTTGAAGGAAACTGTGGTGGTTCTCTGATTAAGATACTAGATAAAATGAAGGATTCAATGAGGAAACTCGTGGTTGTTCTAAACCAAATATCAAGGAGTCATGATCAACCACTTCAACCTTGGTGAGTTTTCTAATGCATCATGTATGAGATGGACAACCCGATGTGGAAATTCAGGTAATAATTATTAAGGTAACCATTAGGGTTTATATGATACTTAATTTTTAGGTAATTATGGGTTACTCTATAATATGATGGAAAATTAAAGGAATGAGATAAACTTTATGTTAAAATATGTTATGATTACTCTTGAATATTTTATCTCATTTTGGGGAATGTTTTAAGAATTATATAGTTTTGGAAAAAGGACAACACGTAGACCGTGTGACATCCCGTCGCGTCGAACAAAGCTGCGGGAATCGAACCCACAACCAATGTGCGACTGGTATTTATCGCCTACCACTGGACTACGTGAAGTCCCTGGTTAGTTTGACTGATTCATTCTAGTTATATGATTTTATGAATTAAGAGTAATTTGATTTTGGGTTATTTATGAAAATGAATAACCTATCATGGAGAATATGTGATTAGGTTAATTACTTTTTAATACGAGACTTTAGGAGAAACTAATGTTGTTTGGAGATAAATGTTACGATTTAACTTGGAAGACTATGTGACTAAATCCTTCAAATATTTGGGTTTCAATCTTATATTGGTTTACTTTGAATAATTTTATGGAAAAATTGATTATAGAATGGTCCTCGTTGAACTTTGGGTTTTGTTGGACAAATTTTGGAGGTTAAGAATAGATTTTATTTTTATAAAGGGTTATCCTTTTCTGGATTATCTGATCTTTTACTAACCTTTTGGTTTTGGTTTTGGTTAAAGCCTAATGAAATGGGAAGTATATGGTTCTTTTTTTTGGATTAGGTGATTCTTTAGAAGTTGATTATAGTACTCTTAATGCGAACAAGTCTCCCTAAATACTCGTCTTTTGGAAAAAATATGAGTTTGATTAAG
This sequence comes from Viscum album, assembly GCA_963277665.1. Lineage (NCBI taxonomy): Eukaryota > Viridiplantae > Streptophyta > Magnoliopsida > Santalales > Viscaceae > Viscum > Viscum album. The sequence continues at coordinate 705,082,597 of OY728121.1, read as the reverse complement.
GAATCTAGTAAAAGTTAAAAGTCCACATGATAATTGATTATGTTTCCTTATGAATAAATTCCTCAATAAAAAGTAACTTAAAACAAAAATGTTGTCTATTAACTTTTCCTACTGGGGAATCGAATACCGTTTAACCCATCACAAGTTTGTGATTTTCTCGTGGTTAACTTTATCCTAAACATGTTTTCTATCACTCTCCATCAGAACATGACCCTTTGTTTTTTCCTCCATGTCCATATTTTCATATATTGAATCCTAGTATGGGTTAACTCGGGTGACCTTTGTACTTATCTCTCTTTATTTTAAAGTGTTTGTTTTACCAACTTTTGTTCCGATGTGGGACTTCCAAAATGTTTCCAAGCGCAATTTTAAAATTGCGAGGACGCAATTCCCAAAAGGGGGGAAGGATGTAAGACCCCAGGTAAATAAAGAATATGACATTTCATATTTATCCATTTAAATGACTTTAAAGGGGACACTATGCTCGATGGCGTACCCAACACGCAACAACAAGTTTCTTGGGAATCTTACGTTGCACTCTAATAATAAAATAATATTATTTTAAATGGTAGTTAACATGTAGCCGTTGTAATGGCGGGAAGGGGTAGAAATAAATAAAATATGTTTATATATGTTTTTAAATGTTTTTACATTTATCCAATAAAAGATAAAGGCTTAAAATACAGAAAGAATTCAATTTTAGTCGTATATGCCATAGTTTTCACTAAAGGTTCACTGATCGCCTTTTGATGGCGAACTATCATTAAATATAGTTTTGATCACTCTTATACATTTTTTTGGACCAAATAAAAATCTTCTTTAGAATCGGGACATCAAAATTTACTTTGGGTGAATTTTTGGTACCTTTCTGATAAAGTTCATTTTTTTAATGAATAGTGTAAAATGTTGTATTTTAATTCAAAACCTCTTTTTAATCTAATTTATTTATATGATTAGATTATCTTTTGAATTGGTTTTAAAGTGAAATTAGAAAATATTTTTACCATTAAATCCAATAGTGGTCATTGGAATTAATTTCAATTTGAAATCAGACTTAAACTAGTGTCAATCTTTTGATACTTATTGTTTCATAAAAACACGCTATTTGCTCTGACAGCGGGAATTAATTATTAAATTAATTAATGTGACTTATATGTTTTGAATTTTTTATAATAGACTTCATTTTTGAATTCGTAATATCAAATATAGCTTAGGGTGAATTTTTGGTAATTTTCTGAAAAACTTCAATTTTTGATGAATAGTGAAACCACTAAGTGGTAATCAAGGAAACTGATTTTTCAGTTAAATGAAAGTTTACCACTAATGTGTATTGAATTTTGAAAATCAGACATACATGGTTGTCATTAAGAAGTAAAATGTGGTTCAATGGGATTAAAATAATTTTTTGGTGAATAGTAACTTATTAAGTTTTTAATCACGATTAGTGGTAATTAGTGTAGTTTAAGGTAAAAATAATGTTTTAATAATATGAAATGAACTTTACACATGTCCTACCCTCATTGGTTGTGTCATGTCCGACCAAGACAAGCCATGGGTCAACTTGGGGACCCCATGGAGACACTTTGGTTGGAAAATGACATAAATAACTTTTTATTTAATGTAAAAGTAAAAATGACACAAACATGATATGTTTTACTAAAACAATTTTTACATGGGGTTATAAAGATCATATTTTTGATTATAAATAGTCATTGGAAATCTAAAAATATTTCCTACATCATAGTATTTGTTTTATAATTTTTAGACATTAAATAAATTAAATTCGTTATGACATAATAATGATGCAGCGATGACATCATTATTTGATGATTTAAATAAAATGGAAAGATAATGTAAAATATATAAACTACACATGTCCAAAACTTATTGGATGGGTGTATTTATAAACCTTATCACCTTATCCACGAATTATATCAATTTGGGACCTTTTGAAACCGAAACACATTTTCAAATAAAGTAATATTTCTTTACTTTCCAAAAGTGCCCCTCCTCTCCTCTTATAAAAGGCCCCCACCTCTACCTCATTTAACACACTCCTCAAGCCTTTGTCTCGGCCAACCCCTGCCCATTTACTCTCTCCACATCCCTCTCCTCATCCTAGAGGATTCCCTTTGGGCAGAATCCTTTCAAAGGAAGCCTTTAGGCTCAAATCAAAAGGAGTTACACTTTTAAAGGTAATTCATTCTCTCATGTTCATTTGATTTATTTTGCTTCTCCAACCCCCTAAACTCTTTTTATTTACTTATTTTGTAACAACACCAGTATCTTAAATATACTAGGATGTTTTTATAAGATTTATTCGAGCTACACTCTCACACAACTACATCAAATTGTTAAAGAACATACGGTTTCCGTTGATGGTGAAATTCTGCCTCCCGAATCGATGATTGTTCAATACTCATTTAACACCTTCAAAGGTGGCAATTATGATGTCACTATTTTTATATATGATATATAATATGTTTATTTTTTATTTATGCTTATGTATTTTTCATTTTTCTCTTACCTTTATGGCTTCCATTATGGGTATACGCGATATCTTCATTTAAGGAAGTGCGGACTACCGCCCCCTCAAAGTGATTTGATTCGTTAAATACCATATGTGGGATGTATAAAGGATGGAAATATGATATTATATATGATATTATACTGGAATTATAATATAACTTTATATCATTATTATTCCATTCTATAAAATACGAAATAGAAATGAAAGTAGCGTTCATGCGTACGTACGGCTTACCGTCTCCATGAACGGTGCATTTCATTTCTTACCTCTAAATGATTATGTAATGTTATAAATGCATGCATGTACTGGATATATATTACATATATTATATCTACATAATGAATAAAATTCTGGATATAATAAACATTTTTCCACACGAACAACATGTAATTGTAAGAAGTCCACTTTCGACTTAAGAACCAAATATCGGCAAAACAAATATTATTAACTTAAATGATTACATAATGTTTATGACATGGTAATAAGTGGTATAAAAGTAATAATGAACTTGAAAAAGGTTCTTAAGGAATTATAAATTAACTCAAGTTTATTATTCAGGAGATTAAAGAACGATCGAGTCAAGTCGGACCCGAGGTAAGGGATCATACTCCTCTCTTTCTTTTTAAGTACACACTTTTATGTCGTTCCTTTTAAAGCTCATCTTTCTTGTTATTGGTATGATATTTTATATTAAATTTACTGTAATTATTATGTTCATGTGATGAGAGACCCTATTCTCTCTCATCAATCTATTTTGGAAGTTTTAAGTGGCGCCGATAGGCTGCCGAATTTTCATAAGAGATCTAACCTCTCTCTTTCTTTTTAAGTACTCTCCTTTATGTCAATTCTTTTAAACTCCTCCTTGTAATGTTGGGGGATTTTCTTTTATATTCCACTTTCTGTAAATTATATTGTAATATTATGGGATACTCTATTTGATCTCATCAATCCATATTCGGAAGTTTTATGTGGCACCGTTAGGCTGCCGAGTTTTCGTAAGGGATTTTTCATCTCACTTTTATTCCTGTGAGATTTATGCTACATTTTCCACAAATTCCATTGAGTGGTTTATGTACTGCCCATTATTCTACTCTTTGTGTAATATAATTTCGTTTATTAGTATTTACATCAATGACCTATTGTCTTTCTTTCATGGGGTGTATGTTTTGAAAGATACCCAAGTCGGTAAGGGAACCTTTCACCCTCCTCTTTTTTAAAAGACTTATTTTATTGGGTCTTTTAATTTACATATTTTTATGTTGGGATATGTTCTCATACATCCTTATTGATGTAAATTTAATGTCCAAGTGATGAGATACACTTTTTATCTCTCATCAACTCATTTTGATGTGATGCCATTAGGCTGTCAAGGGAACTTTTTAACCCAATTTCGATTTCTTTGGGTTCAACATGTAGTCATTGAATATGTCATCCATTGAATATGTGTGAATGACCTTTTATTGTTTTACACTTAATATAAACTTATATTGGGTGTATATATATTTTTCACACATATTTTTGAGATTTATTTGTCCTTAATTTAAGGATACCTTCTTTATAAGGGATTTCATCACATTTGACATTTCTATTGAGGGTTCATTGTTGTTATGCACCAATTCACTCTTATATGGTGTATATACTATCCTTTGGAGTATTATATCATGAATCCTTTTATTCTCATGATATTATAAAGTTCTGACTAAATGTTATTCCTCGATTATTGTATTCAAGTGTCTCTAATTTTGGTAAAACCCCTTTAACCAAAATATCGTTTTAAATGTTTTAATTATTTGTTCTTATTAATATCCATGTTTTCAAAATGGTTTTAAGGATTTATTTATATGGATATTAATGGTTTAAAATGTTAAAATCTTCAAGGTGGTATGGGACACTTTGATTCAAAAATCTCTTTATTAAATGTTTTAAATAGTTTTAGAAATGGTTTCTTTTTGAATGGATTCATTATTTCAATATCCTAAAATGTTATATTGTGATTGAAATGTGGAAATGTTATGTTTCCTTTATTCATGTTTATGTGATACAATTATGTTATGGTTCTTGGGAATTTTTATGAAGAACGGGTGGTTCCGTGATAAACTAAGGGCGGGTGAGCCCGATATAGCTCTCCAATGCATTGGGTAACGCGAAGGAGTGAAACGTTAAGGTTTCTCTGAAGAGATTTTAGGGAATATACTGTGATGGGTATTCCAAACGTAACCAAGAGGGTTACTCCCAACGTAAGAATGTTATGAATGCCTCAAGTTACCTTTATGTCTTATGTTTTCTATGATTTATTCATGATTTGATATGCCTATGTTTTATGGGTAAAGTATGATTTCATTCTTATGTATATATGAACTCATGTTTCCTTTCCATATTTCTATAACCCTTACTGAGCTTTTTATGCTCATCCCAAGTTTTTGAAATGCTTTTCACAGGTCAAGGGAAAGGTACATGATGTGACGATAGTGTCAAGGATGTGTCAAGAAATAATCCGTGTTTTATTTTAAATAGGTTTCCATTGATGGGAAGAATGATTATTGTCTTTTATGTAACCACCTTGTTTAAATGTGGAATGTAATGCAAGTTTCATGATCTAATTCTCTAAAACTCTAAACCTGAAAAGATCCCTAATTTGTAATCTTGTAATAACTCAAGTTTAAGTAAGGTTTAAGGCTGGGGCATTATAGAAGAATAGGTATTAAAATAAACATGGAAAAAGGGAAGTGTTAATTAATAACATGGTAATGTAGCAATTCACATTATGTGAAAACTATGGAAATAATCATAATGGGAAATGCCTAAAAGTATTGGGAGTCTATTATATGTGTGGAAAAATGGTAATCACGATAATGAGTGAAAGGGGGAAGAAACTAGTAAATGAAGTTCAGTGCTTAAAATGAAATGAAATATGTAATTATTTAAACTAATTATCCATTTACTAAGGGAATCTACCACATGAGAGTCTAGGGGGAGATGGCTTAGCTTATGCGATCACCAATTCTGAAGAAGAAGTAACAAATGATGTGGAGGAAGGAATATTAATCCTAACTTCAAATTTACATAACACTTTTTTTGATTCTATATCATTACATTGTTTTATGTCCACCCATTTTTCCATGAAAATAAGATATTTCTCTTTTGATTTAATAAAATAGATTTCATTCAAAACTCCTAATGGAAGTCTCATTGGAACAAATATTTGTTTTTCAGCCCCCTTTATAACATATAAAAATTATTTATTTATTGAACATAACTTCATAAACATGATTTAATTTTATATAATCAACAATATAGGCTACCTCATAAAATATGATGTGGAAATTAATTACAAGAAGAAGTAAGTTTTTATTTATGAGGAATATGTAGAATCCCATATCCATAGAGAAGAAAATTCATCATATGATTCATATATAGATCCACCCCTAGTAGTTATACTATTTTAGATTCAAGGGGAGGAAGAAAAAAAACATATAAGAATGATAAAATAAATCTTAAAAATGAGGATGTACCAATTATACATGAATATGTTGTTTTATTTTCTATGGAATTACCTACACTCCCCTAGAGCATGATGTTTAGAGTACCCTTGATTTATTCCACGATGCAAGAAAAATATCAAGGGATCCTTATAGAATATAATCTATGGAATTAGTGGAGTTTAAGAAAATACTACATAAGTTGAGTAATAATGGATTTATTCACCCTAGTGTTTCTCCAAGGGGAGCCCCAATTGCCTTTATTAAGAATAAAGATGGATAATTGATCCAATGAATTGACTATAGAGAAATCAATGCAATTACAATAAATAAAAAGTATTCTCTTCCTCAAATTGAAAATTTATTTGATCAAATTCATGGAGCTAAATATTTTTCAATGATTGAACATCATCCAGGGTATCATTAGTTGTGATTAAAGAAGAAAGATACTACTAAGAGAACTTTTCAAACATGCTATCAACATTATGAGTTTATAGTAATTCCAATTGGATTAACTAATACACCCACTATTTTAATGGATCTAATGAATAGAGTATTCAAGGAATATATTATTGAATTTATTGTAGATTTGATTGATGATATTATGATGAATTCTAAAAACAATTTAGACCATGAGAATCTCCACAGATCATTATTGAGTATCTTATAAAGAAGGAGTTAAATGGTAAAATTATCAAGTGTGAAATGTGGATTTATGAAATTTCTTTTCTTTTCAATATTATCTCTTAGTATGGGATATTAATAGATCCTACGATGAAAAAGGAATTCCATGAATTTCATATTCCAATGCATTGAACTGATTTACATACATTCATTGGGTTTTGGGGTTAATATAGGCATTTCATTCATATTTTTCCTGATTAGAAAACCTATTATACAAGACCACACATAAAGTGGTTATGATTATATGGAAAAAGAATTTGAAAAATGTATTGTAGAATTGAAGGGAATATTAATAAATGATCCAATTTTGAATTTACCATTATAAAATAAAGAGTTTTTGTATACAATGATGCATTGATGAAAGGAATGGGTTATGTCCATATGAAAAAATGATGAATTTATTTTATATACATCAAGGATGTTGATGATTGATAAAGATAATTATCCAAACCATTATATTGAGTTAGATTCCATGATCATTGTATAGATGATATGGAGGAACCATCAATATGTTGATTGATGTTAGATATATATAGAACACCAGAGTTTGAAATAAATTTTTACATAGAAAGATATCAACATGATGCAAGGATGATTTATCGAGTTACTAAATAATAATGATTAATCAATACAAGATCACCTAGGAAAAGAAAGTAAGGTTGAAGATGCATTAAGAAGGATAAATCATTGACTTCTAACTGAAATGGATATTGAGAATGATCCGATGTTCATGGATTTTGTAATGATGGTTATGTGATTTTTTATGGACGAGGAGAAATAACTCCCTTTTCAAATGATTATAAAACCATATTTAATAGAAAATATAAAAAAATATCAAAATGATGATGATAATTTTCAAAAGAATATTAAATCCGTTAAGGGTGGATGATTGGAAGACATCATGTATAAGGTTGGAATTCTGAAATTTTGAGAGAGGTTTTCCATTCCATCAATATATAAGATAAAAAAGGGAACTATTATATGATGATCATAACTCAAATTTTTCTATACACTATGTATGTAAAAGGATGTATAGATATCTAAAGGAAGATTTTGGGTGGGATAATATGATGTGGTAAATTTCAAATTATGTTTCCAGATGTCCTATTTTTCAAATAGTTAAGGATGAGAGGCATCATCCTATTTTAGTCATGAGTCCCCACCCTATTCCTATGTGGAATTAGGATGAAATTACTAGGTAAACCATCACTATATTTCAACACACAACCTAAACGAATGATATTATATGGGTTATTATAGATCATATTACAAAATCGACTCATTTTCTAGATATAGGTGAATATTTACTTACTATGCACATAGAAAGACACTATATTTATGGATTTGTAATTAATCATGGTAAAGATATATTTGTTGAGTATTATTAAGATCCACGTTTTACATAAAAATAATGGGATAGTATATATAAGTCTTTGGATACTGAACTTCGTTTTCGTATTTCATATCACCCTAGAATTGACATATTATATGAAAGGACTATCCAAATATTTTAAAACTTGTTAAGAACATGATCACCTTCTTTCAAGTTAATTAGTATCATAATTTACATTTAGTAGAGTTTCCATACAATAACAGTTTCCTTTCCAGTATTAGAATGGTGCCATATAAAGCATCTTATGGAATGATATGTCATACTTCATTTTTATAGGATGAAGATGTTGAGAGAAAAATAATGGGTCAAAAACTTATTGATGAAAAAAATAAAAAGTTAAAGACTATTTAAGCTCATATTAAAGTATCTCAAAGTAGGAAAACTAGGTATTCTTTTAACTGGAGGAAGGATTTGGAATTTCAATTGGGGGATCGGGTATTTATGAATGTATCTCCATTGAAGGTTATCATAAGGTTCAGTAATAAAGGGAAATTGAGTTCCAAGTATATCATAACAAATGAAATTATGTTACTAATTAGAGATTTAGAATACTTATTTTCAATTCCACCATGTCTCTAGAAATTTCATGATGTGTTCTACATAACATTATTAAAAAATTACATGCCATACCCAAACAAGTACTCAACTATAACCAAATTTATCATACTATGAAGAGACAATTTAGATTATTGAAACTAGAGAGAAATTATTGAGAAATCATAAAACAACTATTAAATGATATTTGTAGAAACCATAAAATATAATAAGCAACATTGAAACATAAGGATTTTTTAAAGAAGAACCACACTCATCTATTTAGAGGGAAACATTCAAGAAAAAATTTGAGGATGGATTTTTTGTGGGTTGTTAAAATCTAACACGTTGACATTTTGTAGTATATATCTTATTAAATAAAATCAAAAGCTTATGTTGCTTGCAACACCATGCTAAAATTATCAATGATATACTATTAAATATTAACATGACCATTAAAATAGTAATGTAACAATTAGGAATAATAATGTGATCATTATAAATAGTAATGTGAAATTAAGAATAATAACATCACCTTTGTATGTATAAATAAAATTTTGGTATCTCATAAATAATAATATGATATATTTATATCATGGAATAATTAATTTTTTTAAAACAATAAATTAAGTGTTGGTATTTGTGGAATCCTAAATGTTTATTTAATTTTTTTTAATTAAAATAATGATTTAATATAAAAATTTTATTCATGAAATAAATTTATAAGACTATATTTTAATTTATTATAATTATAAGATAATTTTATGATACCACGATTAATTTTTCAAAGAGTCATAAAATATGTTATAATTATAAAGACGATGTTTTTTGAATAAATTATTATTTAAATTAAAAATTAAATTTCTCAAATTTAGAAAATTAATATTATAAAATGGAGTCCATTTTTAAAATATACACATTAATAAATGGTTTGATTTAATTTTTAGGATTTTTTTAACATAGATAATTCTTTTACTAAATAATGAAATATCAAAATTAACGGTAGTTGGTAAATACATGAATTATTGAGTCATGGTTGATGTATGGATAACCTAAGAAAAATTAAATAAAACTCAAATGAAATATTTATTTTAATTAGTCACAAGAATCAATAGTATTGATAAACTTGAGCAAAAATAATAAACAAATGAATAAAATAAAAAAATACATCTCTCCTCAACTATAATTACTACCCCTCTCGACCTCTTCTCATCACACCGACAACGATTTAAAGATTTATTATATTATACCAAATTAACCTCCCAAAAAATCTTCCCCATGTCCAATATATTATTATTTCACCCACAGACTAATCCCAAGTTCCCTAAGGAGGTTCTCATGGTGGTAGTATACAAGAGGTAAAATCCTCTTTCGTTATATTTTCATTTTATTTTTTTTCTTATCACCACCTTAACACATGAATAAAAAAATTCATGATTACTATAGTAACATATATATACTATAATGTTATTATGTTAATGTAATATCCCCCATCAAAATCATTCTCCACTTCTTTTCATTCTAAAAATGAATGCATCATCTGTGATGTGTCGATTTACCGCCATCAGGGATGATGAATTTACACTTTCCATTACCGCCATCAAGTCGGGTACAAAGCCCATTTTTAAGGTCAAATATGATTTTATTATACATATTAGAAGCTATATAATATTCAATAAACAATATATAAATATGATGTTCAATCAAATGATATAAGTTCACAATGGTCGTAAAAACCACCAAAATAAATTAAAGCATTTTCGTTATTTTTTTGTAATGACTCATCCTCAAACCATATAAACAAATGATATATAAGAGAATTTAAACTTCAAGAAGTTCCTTAATAACATATAATTTCTGTTCTAGAGAATTTTTTCTATTTAACCTGAAATACCATACACGTATACAGGAGAACTAATAATGGAAACCCTGAAAATGAACACTCCTTAAACAGTGAATTTAAACATTATATATCAACAAAATGACAATAAATACAACTAATAAAATTATAACTAATAAAATATATGTTGGAGATTTTTTTAATTAATTAATTCACAAATATAATCTAATTATCCATGACATTAAGTACATATGATGAATTATTTTAGACATAATGGATGGGATTTATGAACTCAATTTCAATTAATTGGGTGAAAACTATATTTAATTGGTTATGTTATAATAAGATTTTTTAAAATAAAATCTTCTTGTTTTATAACTTATTTAAAATTATATTGTTTGGATTTATTTTTTTCGTGTACAATTATTTCACTAATTTTTTCGGACTCCAATGATTCAATATCTATAAGGGGTTTCTGATATCATATTTGTTTCTGTGAGATTTTATTTATTCTCCACTTATTTCTTCTATGTGGATTTTTTATATTTCCCTTTTTTATATCATATCATGTATATTTTTATCTTTATGGTATTCAATATTTCATTTGATGATTATTATTTTTATGGGGCATAAAGTTCTATTAATTTCAAGTGGTAAGGGACTTCTTCTAAATTTCTATTTCATTGAGACATAAATTTTATTATGCACCTAATATTTTTTATAAGGTGTATCTTCAATCCCTTTTAGATCACTTTTCATTTGGAATTATACTTATCTTAAATATCCATCTTTATAATATAATTTATATCATTATTTTCTAATCCATATACCATTTTTACAAATGACATTTACTTTGAATATTGTTTTTACTGGGAAAATATTGATAAATCAGTATCCTAAACTTAATAAATATACTTTGAAAGGTTATATGGTTTGTGAATTAAATATTTATATGGAAACTAATTTGGACTGGTAGTGACGGGTGGTTCCTGACATTATATAGCCCCTCGATTTATTGACAAGGCTCATGAGACAAAAGCGTTTGTGACAAATACTCATTGTTTATTTCCATATTGAATCAGACCAGTTTCTAACTATAGACTTAAAATGTTTTTGAATGGCCTTGATAGTAGTGGTTCTTATTCCAGATACCTGAAAATCAAAATTAAGCATACCCATTTTCAATATTCAATTACTATTTTCCATTATATTTTCACTATGATTGAATATATGTATTCTTTTTTTTATTATTAGTTTAGTGGTTAAATGGAATGTATTTTTTTAATAACCCTTCTATATAGATTATTACCTATTAATTATGTTTCCAATATTATTTAATCACATTTATATAATATTTAAACCTTATCTAGAATTTGAGTTCACCCTTTTATTTGTTTTCCTTTCCCATGTTATGGAGATGAAATCTTTGAATAAGTGTCAAGGAAATAATTTATTTTACATTCGAAAGTCTATGTATAATTTATAATGTAATAAAGGAACAATAGATGTATGTAGTTACTTAATAATGCAAAAATAATCAATCCTTGCTGATGTGATATCTTGTATATATTCTGTTATAATAAAATAAAATCCGACTCTAGGCTATTGGGGTAGAGGTTGTTATAGGATCTCAGTCACAATGGTTTGTTTGGTCGAATGTTAAATAACTTCTATGTTTTATGTTTCTACTAATATACACTCCCTTCAAATTATATAACCCATTAAATAAATTTTTTAAAGCCAAAATTCACACATTTTATAATTTAATGAAATCTTCTTATTTTTAAGGTCCTAAAAAAAATTCTAAAATGATATTCATGTTATTAGTTTCCCATTTAATAAATAACAGTATCATATATATTGACAACCAAAAATTATAAAGCTAATTTATAGAGGTTCTATTCATTAAATCCATGAAGATAACGAGGTTATTAATAAGACCATGTGGAATCACTATTAGTTCATAGTATCTATAACTTGAATGGAATGTTTTCATGGGAATATCCTTTTTTACAAACACAATTGACGATATCTAAAATTAATATCAATCTTGGAGACATATTTCTCTCTACCCATTTGATCAAAAAATTCATCAATATGCGGTATATGATACTTATTCTTGATAGTGACCTTGTTATGTTCCCAATAATCAATGTCGAGTCTGATTGATCTGTAAAACCCAATGATTTTAAAAGAATAAATCTGGGTTGATAGATTATATGACACAAAAAAAGATCATAGAAAACAATGTAACACCATGATAATTTATTATATATTTATTTTTAAATAAATTTGATCGCTTTGATAGATTGTGGATTATAAAACCCAATTATTAATGAACTATAATGTAGTATACCTTTATAACCTAACTATTAAATTTGTGTGTATGAATGGTAATAAATAATTTATTAAATGTATAAGGTCTAAAGATGTAGAAAAAAATTAATTTGTTTTCTATTTATTATAAATAAAATAATAATAATTTGAGATAAAAGAAATGTTTTCTGAAAAAACTACATTTACCTAAAAAACCTTTTAGTCATGCTTTTCATAAATAATTTAAAATTACTTTTTTATTAATTTTATAAAATCTACTAGATAAAATGAAATTAATTTTTTAAATAATCATATAAAAACTATCTTATGGTTAATTTTAGGCACTTTTCGTAAATGTTTCATTTGTTTGATAAAATGTTAAATACACATATTTTCATTAATAATGCCTTTTTTTTAAATAATATACAAGGTTAAATTATATTTTAAACTAGTTTTAAAGTAAAATTTGTTTAGTTATATAAAAAATTAAATAATATCTCTGAATGTAATCAATTTCATACTGAATTTTTATGTTAATACATTATATAATTTTGAGAATTTTCTATTTGGAAACCATCTTTTTCATCGCATATGTGGATATAATTTTATATTAGATTCCAAAACAAATATGAATTTAATTTATAAAATATATTAAATATTTTATGTCATAATAATTTAAAATATTTAAAAAGTTCATCTTAATTTTTTACCGTAATGAATAGTGAAAGAAGTAAAAAAAAATTAATTATGGCGGTTAAGGTAAAAATAGATTTTCTAGCGGTTAAAAATAAAATATAAGGGTTAAAATGACCTACCAACATTTCCAAATACAGTTTAAGGGAAATATTTAAAACATATCACCTATAAGGGTCTATAATGACTAATTTTTTAGGATTTTTTTTAGGATAAAAATGATTGTATAATTGATTCTTTTCTAAAATTCCATGAGTGTCCTCACCCCCACTTATAAAATTCCACATCATATCCTCCACTCTTCACAATTAAAAAGTATTTTTTTATCTAGTTCACACCATAATAACATCCTTTATACCATAAAAACATTCTAGATCTATTGGTTTAATTAGAATAAAATTTTAGGAAGGCTTTTGGTGAAAACCTTAAGAGGTTGTCCGAAGAAGAAATAACATTCTTATACGATCGTTTTTATTTAATTTCTTCTTCCACCTCTACAAAATATATTCAAATCATGATATTATACTAAAAATATAAAATCTCATATAATTATATGTTATTACATTAACTTCTATACTTTTATCTATCTCATTTTTCATTAAAAGGGTAATGAAATCATTAACCGTGGGTATGGTAGACTACCGCCTCATGAGCCAATATAACTCATTTTCCATAAAATCATATCAAAATTTAATATAATTATTTATTTAATATATATATATATATATAATTGATGATTTAATTATAACAATATAATTATAATATCACAAATAACCACTTACTTTCCATGATTCTTAAAATACAATAACCTTGTTCGTGTGTACGTTGGGCTGCCGCCCCATGAAGTGATGTGACACATTTTTCTTTAACTATTTAAAAGAAAATTAATAAGGATAAATGTAATTAATATAATTGATTTATAGGAAATAATATTTATTTTTTAAAATTAATATATAACCCAATTAATTACCATTTCATTCATTATTGGAAAGAAGTCATCGCTCATTCGTACACATGGCCTACCGTCTCTATGAGGTGGTGAGATTCATTTTCCATGTCCAACCTTAAAGAATGATTCTAAAAATTGATATAAAGTATGAATATGATATTTATGAAATTAACATCATTACGGAGACTATGTAACTAAATAAGTTTCACAAAAAAAACCTTTATTACAAAACACACATGAGAAAATAAGGCAATTAACATACAAAAAATGAAAAAAAAGAAATTTTATTAACAAATGAGGGGTAAAATGTTATAATAGGATAATATATGTTATTATAAATATTTATATTGTTATCTTAAAAATTAATAACATGATTTAAACCCTTATAAAATAGTTTAATTCATGTTCAACAAAAATGATGCATGAGGTAAAGGTATTCATCTAATTTTCCCATCATAGAGGCATATTATGTTGTCATGAATCCGATTTATTTTATATAGTGCATATAATTTCCATTTTTAATTTATTATAATTAATATTTTATTATTTAAGTTATTTTATATTTTAATTTTTATTATTTTTTCATAGGGGATTTGATTAGATATTTACCCAGTGGTCAATAATTTCATAAATCTATTTCTTTTAATTGTGTTATATTATATCAGAATTGTATTTAATATTATAATATTACATTTTAAATTTATTTTTGACTATATTATTCCATATTTAATATTTTCATATGTATTTATATTTAATACACATAATATATTCGTTGATTAATTCTCACTTCAACAGTATAATATTAGTAATGGTCTATTTCTTAATATCATTTTAATCAGGATTGTTTATGCAAGAATTTCCACTGATTGAAATTATTTAATAACCATAAAGTAAAACAATTTAATTTTATTATCCTATATATATTAATGAAATATCCAATGAATATTTACATTTTACAACCATTGTTATATATAATTATTTTGAAATGTTTTAGTAAAATAAGACATCATGTCTCTTTTCGGTCAAAAATCATTTTTCATCCAAACCCATGTTTTTTGATAGTGTTTTCAAAATGGTATTAAAAATTATTTAAGTTATTTATTAATGAAATTTGTAACCATTTTTTACTTAAAAAAATTGAATGTAATCTTTTTTTCATTTTCAAAACATGAATTACTGGCCCTTTATAAATAATGTTAAAATAATATTTGTTTTAACAAGAATGACTTGTATGAAATTTCCCACCCCCATGAGGAATAAATACTTCAAATATTAATTAAAATGTTTCAAATTTTATATTCAAAAATAATGTTTTTAAAAATATTTTTGTACTTTTAGTTAATAAAATTTCAAAGTGAAAAGGTTATTTTTCTCATGAATATTTTAAAAATATTATTTTACTTATATTCATTAATTACATAATACCTTTATTAAAATATTTTATCCTATTTATTTATTATTTATGGATACCATATGTATTATTTATCTAGATTGTTTACAATCAATTTAAATTGGGAAAATATTGAAACTCTCTTTTGTGATTAATTTTTGTAATCAATAACATTCCCTTAAAATGTTCACTTTATTATTACCATATGAAATTTAATTTTTCTAAAATATCCATATTATTTATCACATACATAATTATTACCAAACCCATATATCATTTATATATATAGGTTTTTTACTTTGAAATTTATATGATTGACTGGAATAATTATTTTTAATCTATATTCCATACTCGATATGAAAAGTTGTTAATAACAAACATTTTTGATTAATTAAATTTATCATTAGATATATGAGGAAAATATTTTGACAAGAAGATATGGGTGTGGACTTGTAATAGATATCCCCAAGATGCATTAGTAGCCCCATGAGATTAATTATTTGGCTACCTTAGATAAAATTAGTTTATAGTGCATTCCTACACCTCAGTTTTAAACTACCTTGTGAAAGGTAAAAAATAGAGGTACCATGTTATCTAAGATCATTAAATACAATAATTATGAATTTATTCAATAAGAATTTAGTTATAAATATCCCTGAGATTTTTAAAAATGATATTATAATAGGACTAATTTTCATTCTTAGTTTATTGATTTAATTTCATGTGTTTTAAATTATTTACCTTCCCATATTGATTATGAATTATTTAATAATGGTAGTCATGTTATCGATTAAATGGAATGCATGTTCAGATATTTACTTTGAAATATTTATTCTTCCTTATTCATCATTATTTATTTACTCATGATAGCTTCGACTATATGGAACCCTTATTGATCATTTTAGGTCAATATATTTTTTATTCCCGTGAATCTAATAAGTGTACTATTAATGATATGAAATGATATAATAGAGGGATTAATTTTATTAATGAAAATTTATTTCATATTTTTTTAATTCCAATGTAATAGGGAATCATGTATTTATATACTTTACAAATACTACTAAAGTATTTGGTCCGTTTGGATACAAGTCTTTGTATCTTATGCTAATGTAATAATGTGTACTCCGACTCTAGGATTATAGGGTCATGGTTATTGAATGATATATTTTTATCATTAAAAAAATAACAGCTGCACCCCATGGTGATAAATTTGGCCAAATTAATTCCCTCTCAAGATTCTCTTGATGTTTCTTCTTCAATTATTGCAACTCAATCATGGCCATTTTGTATGGAGTATTATAAATAGGTGTATCACCAGGTATAAGATCAATTGAAAACTCTACATAATGATTTTTTGGAAGAACAATAATGTTTTGTAAAAACATTAGTGAAATCCCACACAAAAGGAATATCTTAAATATTTGATTTCTCCCCAACCATATGATATAAAACCCTTTTTGAATAGGAATAATGGCCCATATGGTGGATGTAATTTCCATCATAAGTTCATTTTTTCCATTAAAAAGATATGAAATCATAGCTTGGAACACAATATCAGATGTAACTTACCTTCATCAATAATTCATGTGTGATGTATATAAAAAAATACAATTCATTCCCAAAATCACATCGAATTCACCTATATGTAGAATAATAATATTTTCATGAAAAAAGTAATTACAAAAAACTTCAACTAAAGAAGAATCATTTTCTTGGATTGTGATCATCGTACCATTTGGGGTTTTAACTACTAACTCAAAATCTAATATTTTAGGTGCTACAATGATAACCATAAAAAATATTTAGATGTAAAATTGTGTGTAGATGCATAATGAAATAATAAATTAGCAATTATAGAGTGGATGGTAAGTGTACCTTTCACCATTTAGTGATTACACCCCTCATTAGAAAAATTGATACCTTGATATTTCTCTTATCCTATGGAATTAAGAGGTTATTGAGATAGATCATCATCAGTATCCATCATATTTGGGAACTATATAGAATAATGCCCACACTCCTTTCATTTGAAACACATGAGTATGGTTAATTCATTCTGTGGAGCTTTCCCTTTATTTAAATCATTAACTAACATCTTCCAATCACTCCAAAAATTTATTTCTTGATCACTATTATTTACACACATAAAAAATTTACTGGTTCCATTAATAAAATGACTACTATGTTTCCTTCCAAATTTTTTAAATAATGAAAATTTCAAATTTTTCTATGTATGGTTTTTTAGTCAACATTGAATTACAATTTTCTTTTATTATCAAACCCATGAGATTGATGGATATCTCAAATATATATCTCAAAATTCATGTCCTATAAAACTATTTATTCAATCATAATGAAGTCCTTTATCTATAACACCATTTTAAGACCTTTTTTTAATCCTCTTAAGAATCATACAACCCTAGTGTTTAGTTGGATGATAATACCATAATAATTCTTCACAATATTATTGAAATTTTCTTTATAAGTACAATAACCTTCATAACAAATTTACATTAACTAATGGAATTATTTATCCATTTTCATATAGAGAATATGAGTAACTTACTTATTTAAAAATAATATTTTAAAATCATTGCACTCCATAGATTCAATTTATTCATGTTACCTCTAGTTCTTAAAAAGAGTCTACAAGTAATTTGTTTGATTTTACAAATGATAAATAGCTAGAATAACTTTCTAATGTAAGATACACTAAATAATGAAATATATATATTTAATGGTAATGATTCATTTCTCAACAACTAGTGGATTAAAATACCAACTAAAATAAGGTAATCATATCAGCATGAAGTACTCAACAAAATATTTTTACCTTATTTACTTATTTATAATATCAACATGATTTATATATTAGGAAATTTTTTTCGGGATATAAATAATAATTCTCATTATAGATCCCATAACAATAAGATTCTTAGAAATACAATTATTTCATTTTCCATCACATTCACTATTAACATAATTTCTTCAAGATACAACATTTTATTGAATCAAAAAAGTGTAGTGTGAAAAAGGATAATCATAGTGTGAAATAATCTAATCATGATAATTAATTTATAGAATTCCAAAATCGCGACACCTTCATCTATGAATAATATTGAGTAATCTTGTTCATTCATGATCATTACCAAAACATTTGTATTTTATCCTATACATAATCATATACTAAGCTTTCTTACTTATGTTTTATCATCCTAATTTCTGAAGGATAACTAAAAATTTCTACGATCCAAACTATAATGAACAAAACTTTTTATACATAGATATCACATTAAATTAGCTGAACATTCTTTACATAACATAATAATCTAGTCCATAATAGTATATGTTCAATGACTTTAAAAACATAGACATATAAACAACTAGTTAATAAAATATCTACATATTCTCCAACTTAAATCTTCATAAATGGAATCCTTATTATAAATATCATAGTTTATATATTTATTCATAACTTGGGGAAAGGAAAAATAAGAAAAGGGTGACCTAAAATGCAAAGTAAGGGAAAAATGGAGATATAAATGAATATATTTTCATAACATGATTAAAATAGTATGAAAAAAAAGATATTATCATTTTAAAAATATACCATGAATATCACAGATTATAATCATAAGTCAAAGAATAAGTGTTGGTTGTTTATAATACATGATTAATAAAGGGATTAATGAACATGAACCATAAAATTATAACATATGAATATGAAATTGTTTTGTGGTATACACATAATCATAGAAAATCATTTCCTTAGTACTCATGGATCGTTTGAAAGGAAATCATAGTGGAATGAGTTCACTTCCCAAACCATCATAGTAGTAAACTTTTACTACTAGGACTATCATTATGGACATAATCCATTACAGAACTAGGTTTAATCTCTATTGTAGTCCCATTTATCACATGAGATATCAATATTTACCTAATTCATTAGAGGGATATATCATTCCCTCCCATATCATAGTGAAAAGAATATATATGTTTTCCAAAATATCATAAATCATTCATCATATCAAAACCCATGAAATAAAATAAACTTAAAAAAAAATTATTTTAGAAGAACTGAAGGAAAATAAATGGGTTTCATAAACATTTCATCTTGTTATCACAACATAACACGTGAAAAAGAAATGAGTTTAATAAACATTGTTACATCATATTAATAAACCTTTCAGAGAATGAATAAAGATATTATCTTTGGATAATATACCTAGTAAATCAAAAATTAAATCATGAGTTCCAATCTTTTTATGAATAGAAATACGATTAAAATATCATTTAATCATTCATGAGTAAAAAACCCTTTCAATTTTGAAGTCATTTATTAAGAAAATACACAATTATAAAAGAAATATTGTTATTAAATATAATCTTATAAAAATATAAAGGATGCTTCAAAATAACTATTATACATGATGGATGGTATATATGTTCATTTCTTACATGTTAAGAACCATTCCTTTAATATTTTTATGAGAAATGTCTGAAATTACCTCATTAGAAATCTAAAAAAATATTTCATTCAATCTATTTTTTAAATATCAAAACATGGGAAAAATAATTTTAAAAAATCATTTTATAATATTAAAAACCATCATTAAAAAATATTTACAAATTACTGAAATTAAATTAAATTGTTTTCCGATCAAAGAATTAAATGAAGTTGATTTTCCTTAAAAAATTAATATTAGTATATTGAGTAGGTAAGGTGATAGAAATTAAAGAACGTGTATTTTAAATAAATAACAAAATTATTATAAAAATAATTTCTTATTTAGATATATATCATATTATATTATTATTGGAAACAATATCATAAACCATCCCGAAAAAAAATGAGATTGTAACATTTGACCTTTACATCTAGTTTACCGTTCATAAAAATCACTATAACCTACCATATAATAAATTTAAATTTATAATAACGAGAACAAATAGTCATGTTAATACTTATTATACCACATATTTTCCATTTAAATAATTTCAACCCCCTTTTATCAATAATTCCATATTAAAATAATCATTTTTGGGTGTTAACTGTTTCATTTATCAAGGGTATTTCAATTATCGAGTAATGTTCCCTATATATTTATATTGGTTAAATAACCAACATAATATTAATAATGATATTAATACCATATATTTATTCAGTATATAAATATTTTGAGTCATATATGAAATTTTATTATAGAAAAATTAATTACATCATTCATGGTGAAAGTAGGTTATATGTACGCATGATCGATGTTTTCATTTTTCAAAATATTTAACACATGATAGGTAAATATAAATTAAAATTGAAAATATCATTATTATCTCATATATATAATATATATTCACAAAATTCACCTTTATTACCATCCATGTAAAATATCAGGGAAAATGAATCACATCGATTCATGGAGGTGGTAGTACACACATATGCATTAGTGATGTTATCATTTTGCAAAGGATTTTATGGAAAATAGGTTGAGGTGATTTTGTAATTTAAAAATTATAACTATGTATGAAATATTGTATATATAAATTAATAACATCATAATAACCATCAATTAATCATATAGATGAAAAATGAAATGTATCACAATGTGAAGATGGTAATTCATATGTATTCATGAGCATACTTTCACCACATGTTTGATTAGAAATTGGGATAATAATATTTTTATCATTAAATAAAAACATTTTATCATATTTAAGATAAATAATTAATTATTTAATTATAGATTCCCTATATTTATAATATTTAATGTATATTAGAAAGGAAATTGGCTAATTAAGGCAATTACCTCTTCATTGAAATAATTCGATTAGATCTCCTCTAAAGGAATCTAGGATTTTTCTTTTGGGAAGAATACAACCTCTATGATGTGTCCTTAGAAGTGTATTAGATAAATTATCTGAATCTGGTTGAGATATAGGGCTCAATATTGTGTAAATAATTTATGGAGGAGGTTCACTATTATAATTAGGGTGAGAGGCACTTTTGGAATTTCATAAAATATTAAATTATAATAAATTTAATATTAAGAAAAGATTCATAAAAATGTGAAGGTATTAGAAGATAATGAATTATAAAGTTGTAATCCCATCAGAAAATAAAATTTAGATAATTTTTTATGTCATTTTATACCATATCATTTTGATTAACCATTAGTTAAGTATTTTTTAATTTTTAATACGGCAATAACATTTTCAATATTAATGGTTTTTAATTTTTCCTTATTTGGATAAAAATGAACCATAAATGTTCATTTTATGATATTTAAGAGGAAATACTATTCACCTTGACTTATTTCAATATTTTTAGGGTTTTTTTGTAATTTAATAATATATTATTTTGATAAAACATCAGTATTGTACATTTTAAAACTAATCCTATAATTTTAATTAAATAACATAAATAAAATGTTTGAATTTGAATAAAAAAATTTCACACAATTAGAATATGTAATTTAAATAAAAAAAATTCATGTTTCCCTTCAAATTACTAAAATTATATCAATTTTAATATTTTCATAACAATTTATTTTATTTTTTTATTAATTGAATAAATACTATTTTTGCATTGTGTAAGAATTTATGCTAATTAGAAAATATATAAAAATTATAAATAATTTACCATAATTCATGTAATTTTATTTTTCAAAAAATTACTATTAATATTTTTTCATAACTAGTTTATTTCCTTAAAAAATGGGTACCACTATGAAAGCTGCACATGACACAACCAAGAAAAGATAGATAAATAAATCGCCAGAGGAATTAACCGCACAAAGACACCCCAAACCCATACCCACCTCTATCGACCCTACTGAGAACAGGGGGATAGTTTTTTCCTTCTTGCGATCACATAATGTATATTTAAAACAAAGAGAGTGACATTTTGTAATGTTATTTTATTTAAAAAATATAAATGGAATTTTCCTTGAGAAGTTTCCATTGAACTAATAAATTTAGATCTTAAGGAGATAAGGTGTAAATCAAATTAATTTAATAATAAATAACATGAAAAAGTGTAGCCTTATCAGTTATTCTTAATCTTTATTAACATGACTTACCCCTTATCGAGGTGATAAATTTTACCATAGTTACTATTAATATTGACGAAAAATAAAATGGGAATAATAAAAAAATAGAGCCTCAAGATTATAAATATGAAAATCATTTTAAATAATAAAATAATTATAAATTGCTTAAATTATTTTCTATGTGTACAAAATGTGAGAAAACCAATTTTTTAGAAATAAAATACATTTTAGCCTTAAAACTGTATTTATTATTATATTCTTCCAATAAAAATATTTTATGAATATTTCAAATATTTGATAATGTAAATATTTATTAAATTTAATTAAAATACTTCACAAAAAAGGATTAATTTCATTTATTAAGATAAAAATACATTTCATGCATAATTGTTTTTCTAAAAAAACATCACTTTATTTACAAATGATTTTTATGTTTATTTATAATTAATTGATTACTATATTATTAATTATAATAATTTTTAAAACATATATTTGTGATAATATTATTATTATTATTATTATCTACTAATCAAATGTTTAGCCAATAAAAGGCACATAATATTTGAGTATTATTACAAAGTTCATTAAAATTCAGTGTTTCATGTAAAAAAAAGATATCAAATTATTTAAAATGAATTATTTCATAAAACTATTTTGTTGTGGCCATAGGTTCACCCATTAAGATTTAATATACCATATATTTCAGTCTACATTCACTACTATAATGGTTATGATTTTTTTTGTGAATTATATTATGAATGAACTCTATAAACCATCACAGAACCTCCACAATATGCTGAGGATCATCAAGAAGGGCATGGGATTTCCAGATTCAAGTCGACCATTCATGGTAAAAATTAATAAGGTTAATTATTTTTTTCTCAAAAGGTGTATAATAGAGGTTATGTACAGTCTACACAACCAGCTAGGTTGAATAAAACGAGAAAGAGGCACATTAATTAAATTTTTAAATAACTATGATTTAAAGAAGAAATTTTTTAGATTAACTAAAATTATAAAATAATATGGTTGGAGAATCCACTTAGGTATATATTTTATTGAATTAATTTAATTACTTTGAATTTTCTTTGATACCAAGTATACAGTTTACAAGTGTTGTAAATATATTGGATAACAACATCAAAGGAAAAAATAAATAAATGAATGATAGAGATTGACATTAGTTTCCATGTGATGGAGAAAATGTGGGGCTGCATTAATGAATTGTATTCTTTAAGATTTGTTGGAATATTTGTAAGATGTGTATTATCTCATTTTATGGGAAAATAATATAAACAATTATTGTTTAAATGAAATTAATTGGGTGTTTTTATATACATATTAATGATTAGTTCAATTCAATAACTTGCATTATGGTAGACTTGTGGAAATAGGTATAGATATACATGATTTTGATAGATATCACACTATATCCCTTTATAGAATGTGTATCATTGATTCATTTCTATAGGCTCATATTTTCGAAAAATAATTGATCTAGAAGTTTATATTTTTTTTGTTTATGCTATACTGGAAAGTGAGGTCACACTTTGTGGTTGACTAAATTAGTGTTGAGTTTTACTCTATAAGTTACATTAAAACTGTTTTATAGTCAATCGTAAAGTGTTTTAGATTTTATTCACAAGGTATTATATATTATAAATAATAATAATAAATAAATGATATATTTCTACTTTTTTGGATGATATCCAATTGTTTTTTAGATACGTGTTATATGTTATTTTATATGATCCAATATAAGGTGGAATGGCTGAAAATGTTTTAGGATTTAGTGTAAGTGGTGATTGAGGGATATTTTCTATATATCCTTATATATATATGATATATATAAGTTGTATTTTAATTTTTTTTAATTGTGATTTTCATTCATAAATATAGAAGTTGGGGGATTACTTGTGTGGTAATGACAAGACATAATCATGTACCAGACCAATTTTCAAATCAAGTTTGGGGTGAATTTCCACAGGAACTATATAAATGAAATTATTGTAGTCAGGTACTATTGTAGTATTGATATTCAATAAAATTTGGATTCCATTCCAAA
This sequence comes from Viscum album, assembly GCA_963277665.1. Taxonomy (NCBI): domain Eukaryota; kingdom Viridiplantae; phylum Streptophyta; class Magnoliopsida; order Santalales; family Viscaceae; genus Viscum; species Viscum album. Next base: position 705,057,672 of record OY728121.1, on the reverse strand, counting down.
AATGGGCCTTCCAAATGTAGGGCCTTTGGTATATTAAATCCTTTTTGTACATATAGCATACAAGCCATGAATTAGTGCCTATCAAGATTATTTGTGCTGACATGAGTGGATAGATCCTAGAAAAACCTATAACCAAGGTATATCCAATCAAATACCTAGATGGATGGAGGGATATGTCAATCATTCCATCATCCCACTTAACTCTACACATAAGCAATGAAATCTCATAGTAGTTTCATGGTGGTGGGCATGATGAATAGAAGAAGATGTAGTAGGGAAATGATAGACCGTTTTAGTTGGGTCAATATAACTGATGTAAGGAAATATCTATTTGGTCCCCTAGGCCATGTAATAGAGTATTTGTGCCTTTAGTCATAGGGATCATATAATGGTTCCCTCTAAACACATTTCTAAAGGGTATTATCTAGAAAAATTATAAATATATGGATTTTAGGGCATTCCATCCATTCATTCATAAATAAGGTATAATTTGACATGTAGCATAGACACATGAGAGATATCCCACCTAATCTAAATTTTATTATGATGTTTAAAAAAATTAAATTCTAGAGAGATGTTCTACTCATATAATTAATGTATAAACCATATGTGGTATTTAATCATGCATATAAACAAATGAGTAAATCAATTATCATCAAGGAGAATCCCTAAAGTATATATAAATCCTATTACATGAGATGATAGGGTGTGTTTGTGTGATTCCTTATACTTGTTTAAACCTCTTTATAACCCAAAACTCTTATCTATTTAACTATTTTCACTATGAGTTTCGTGCACATTGTGGGTAAAAAAGGAACCCACTCATATGCATAGAGATCTATTCTATCCATGGATACCTTCAGTGGTGGGAATATTTTTTAAAAAAATTTATGATCTTCCTCAAAATCATCATATGAAGATCAAGATGTTTCAGTGACATTTTTGGTGAAATATATGCATTTTTATTGGGGTTTTCTCTTATATATATATATACACTTTTTATATCTCTTTTATGGGGATCTTGAATGATGGAATTATGATTATTTCCCCAATATCTAATAATTTCTTATAGAATATTTTAAATTTTAACATTACAAAACCATATATTTGATTACGAATCCAACATTTTGGAATAAAAAAGCTTCAATTACACACCAATATTTTAAAAGGAAATTAAAAATCATTGAGAACAGAGGAATTTATGTAGGGATCTTTACCTTGGAGGTGTATTTGGGATAGACTATGTGTAAACCAGAAGGGTGGCCAATGTTTTGTAATGTTTGAAAGATAATGTAAGGAAATATAATTTTATGAGGATGTCTAAATCTCATAGCCATTATACGATCACAAATAAGAATAATTCTTGGATTGATCCGAACGTAGAACTATGAAACCAACAATTCACCCAATAAATAGAGAGGTTGGTATCATATTATAGGGTTGTTATATAATTTATCATGCATTTATCTTGTAATAATTTAATGATGAATTAATCTTTATTCTTTATAATGGTATGAATGAAATTAGAAAGCCCCACATTGTAAAGAGTTACTCGAGTCTAAGAGGGATATTATAGAGAATGATATTTTCACATTCGTGAACATCCATTTTATGTAAGGATCATGTATTTAATCACATAAAATGGTATTGATCTTGATATAATGAGGTATTTGATCTTCCCAACATTTAAGCCTCATAGAGACCAAGGATGTTACATGGGAATGTTAGAAGGGGGAATATTTTATGAGGGTTTCTGGGAACTAAAAAATAGAATTAATTAGTAGGGCCATCTTATAGTTATCATTATACTATTTATAACTTTCCCTCTTCTTCCAATTCATTAGTCAGATAATAGATTAAGAACACACATAATTATTATAGTGGTTTAGCTATACCATGGAAAATGATTCAACATTCAGATATAGTGTTAGAAATATTTTGTATACTTTTGGGGCATACTATTAGGGGAATGCCCAATTTAGAGTTTTTGATCTATTATAGGTGTTTTGGGCCTAGAATGTAGCTTACTAGGGTTATTCTAGTTTATCAACCCAAAGTTATCTTATATTCCCAATTCATTTCATATATATATATTCTTATATGGGTTTTACTAGTCTCACTGGGGGAATGAGACTTTGTCTATAAATAGATTAATAATATAAAATTTTTATCTATATCGTACAAGGACAACTTTTCATTATTATCGACAACACCTCCACTTCTAATAAAAAGTGACATTTTTTCATGGACATAAGAGAATGCATATTTATATCTTGGATTGATTGATAATTTATCAATAAATATTATAAACCTTTTGGATTGTCTTAAAAATATCATTGCATGTAGTGAATATGCCTTAATCTCCTCCATACTGTTCAGACTGTGAGATATCCTTTGATTGTGTGGTAATTTCGGTTGATGTTTTCATAAGAGGACAAAAACAATAATGTAACATTTGCATCAAATTATACTTACATTTTATTTTTTATAAATTATAATAACACCAGAATCAACTTGTATCCAAATGTAATATTTAAATAATTGGTTTTCCAAAGAAATGATCTCTATAATCTGAAGGTGAATAGGATTTGGATAACCCAATGGTGATAACGATGCAGAAGAGGTCCAATATAAAAAATAATCTAGACTTTGCAACACATGGTATGTGGTTGAATAATATGTAATTATATCCCACTACTAGAACAATATCTCTTCATCTAACTACCCCCATTACTAAAAAACTCCTAGTAGTACATGAGTGATATTCTTGGAATATCATTTCTTCCAGGAAGAAAATTTTGGACTCTCTAAAGGTAGAATAAATTATTTTTCCCATCCTTGTAAAATTAATACCTCATTAGATATTTTATTTTATAAAAAGTATATTTTGGCAAAAAATTACCTTGAGATGTTAAATATTTAGTTCATATTTTCAAGAGACAAAAATTTTATACACATTAATTAATTATTTTTATAGGCATCAAAATAAAAAAAAATGTTACTAATGACTCTTTATAATAAGGGAAACAACTAATGAATTGGATATAGAATAATGATACGCCTAGAATGTGGTAACATTAATTATTAATCACATTTTGTGTGTTACTATCAATGATTCAATTTATTTTATTTCAATACATTTTTATATGATTCTAAGAAAACTCTACTACATGTATGGTTCCAAGATAATTCATTGTGGCGATCACTAATTGGACTAGATGAAATACTAGGATATATGTTTGAACATAAAACTTCATTTTTATATATGAAATAGACTAGGTCCACTAACCATGACCCCTAGAGGTGTTTCCAAATACATCATATGTGTATCCATGCCAAAAAAATTCCCATATAATATTTAAATTAATTAGAGACAGAAAAAATTGGAACTATATCTTTGGACATGGATGAAAGATAATATTGGACATATATATATTCATTGATTTTGGGTCCCTTTTAAATAATTTATGAACAAATTAATTTTCCCATTTATCAATTCGATCCATTCCAGATCGGCTATAATACTAGTCTATAAGAAAATATTTAAAACCTATCAAGATGTGTCATCAATAATAATTATGAGCAATGATGTCCACAAAAGGTCTGGATTAAGACTAGATCTAAATATGTTAGCTAAGTTTATAATCCTATCAGGTCATGTGGGTGACCTCTTGATGGATGTTGATGAATTTTCCATATTCAAAATTAGAATTCATCACATTAAACATATGTTTAGAGGTGATTATATTAATTAATTTCTCATGATTGTAATACATGACCTTAATTAATCTAATTGATTAATTACTATATTATTCCATGTGGAAAACCTTATTCAACATAAATTAGAGTATACCTAATAAAGGAATAGGATCTTAGTATATGGTTCTGTCATAGATAATTATAATATTAAGGGGAAATATATATCCCAAGGATCCTTCATAGGGGCCAAATTATGAATTTTTCACTCTATATCAACTGAAGAACCACTGAAGGAGAGAGTAGATAATATTATAAAAAAATGTAAATACAAACGTTTTCTCTCTCTTAACTTCCACCTCTCCTAGTTAACATATTATTTGGAAATTTATTGTAATAGTCTCACCACAATCAATTGATGCAGTTTATGCTATTTCACTTGTATCTTAGCTACTATAAGACATAGAGGAAATAAATTTTCAATCTTTAAGATAATAAAAATAAACTAAAATATATTTTCTATATGTAATTTAGTTCTAGATAACATCTCATTTTCTATGAGACACATTGACTGAGACCCTTTTTGGCTACCATTCCATGGGCTTCACAAAAAATATTTTGAAATAACATTTTGATGTTGATTTAACTATTTTTTATAATGGATTTTAATAAAATAATTATAGGATTCATAACATATTTATCACTATAGGATATGAATATTTTAACTACTATGATTTCTACATTACTTTTAAGGTAATAATTCACAAGTAGGACAAGTAGAAAACATTTTGATTAAAACATTCTTAGATAAAATGAACAACCCTCAATGTAATACATTGGGATATAGTTCTCTAGAAAATATATCACCATAATATGTTGGTGGGGGAATAAAATATAATAAATTAAGAAACATCCTCATAAAAGAACCACTAATAAGAGTATTATGTGGATAAATGAAGAATAGAATAGAACCAATGGCCCCTTGAAGCTTCTAAGAGAACAATGAAGAATCTCATTCATAGGTGAATAGGTTATGCCTTACTGAGTAAGTTGAAGCCACATATTTTACTAATATTCAATAAGTTTTTATTATATAAATATAGTAGATTTATCATCTTTTTACATGAATATAAAATTATTTTTAGTTGATGTACCGTGTAGTGTTTAATTTTGTATAATATCAAAAAGGAACAGAAAACTATGGATAATACTCCTTTTCCTCGTTCAATTGAAATTATTATTTAAGTAGTTTCTTTATCTACTTGTGAGACTAATTCAATCTATCACAATAAAATTTGATTCATAATAAATTTTAAATATATAAAAGGAGTTTATCCAAATTAATAAAATCAATTTGAATAGTGATTAGTTATGATTTCATAAAAATCATTACTTCAAAACACATGAGAAAATAATGAAAGGATTAAAATCAATCCATTATCCTTTGTGGAATATTCACTAAGTAGGTTATTTAATAGTTGGATAAAAAATTTATTTTCCATAACTATTAAAGGGTTAACCTATTAGATAAGAGATGGAGGAGGTTTTATTTTATTCTTGACTGGAGCTCTTGAATAGTTACAGGTGAGTTAGACATGTTCTACATAGTCAATCATCATAAGACAAGGCTAGATTATTTAGTCATGAGGAAACAAATGACTGAATAAAATTGAAATAATGAAAGTGGTATTATTAGGGTGAATTAATTTTCAATAACTGGTTAAAGTAACTTAAAAATATATCATTTTGAGTTTTAAACAAATCATATGAACCAATACATATGCGAAATATAAAGGTGATATAACTTTTTCATAGATATATAGATGTAGTTAACATTGGTTTAATTTTTATATGTTGAAATGTATGGCCCAATAAGATTTGTATTATATTAATTTAAATAAATATTTTCTTCCAAATCAATAAAGTTGAATGATTAATGTGAATAAACATGGATTTTATTAGATATCACTTTACAATTTTTCAACTAAACAAGACATGTTGTTTTTTATTTATATTTTTTTAGGAATGAAAGGAAAAATAATATTGATCTTAGACATGAATTTTTATTTAGATTCCTTCTATAGGATATCAAAATTATGAGTACCATTAATTTGTTACATTTAAAATTTTATATATTAAAATTTGAACCATGTTGGGATGTCTATAGTATAGGGTTTCATAACTTGGAAAACAATTATGAGGTGGCATATAAAGAGACAACATTAAAGCTAATTATATGTGAGTTATGATACCAACCCAAGTATATTTGACCTCCGAGCCAAAATTAATGCTTTTTAAAGTCATAGTTACATGTCCAAAGTGAGTTTATATTTATGTTAATGTAGATTTGACCATGGTTGGATGATGTTTGAGGTCCTACAAATTTTACTGAAGTTGAAGTTTCCTATCTTGAAAAAGGTGTGATATTGACCTTATGTAAATTAAGGTGATGGTATTGTGAACCATAAAAAGTTAGGGAAATATCAAAATCCAGGTAGAGGTTCATGAGAGAAAATTATTTCAATATATTTAAATAGTGTATGAATGATGATGTAAATTATAAATTGAATTATTTAAATTGGGATATGATAACATGAAAATTGATAGTTTCAAACAACTGTTGACCGCATTCAAGTTATTTTCCTATTACAATACTATTAAACATGTGTACTAGTGATAAATATTTACCGTATTAAGGTGATGGGTTCTAATGTAATTATGTTAAAGGAATACGGGATTATTGGTCTTCACACTTGGATAAGGACATATCATTGGCTAGTTATAACTAGGTTGGATATGAAACACACATACGATGAATATGCTAACTATGGTCCCTCATAATATTATGTACTCATTATTATTACACATTGATACTTTAAGATAATTTAAATAATAAATTTACAATATATAAAGTATAAAAAGTAAATGTATCAAGATAATTGTAATATCAAAAATAAAATCCAATCAGATAAGACATTTGTGATGGGGTTAATGTGGGTTAGGATTGAATGATAATTTATGATTAAGTTAGAGATAGGTGATCCAGATGTAACTTCATATTATTTGATAATAAAAAATCAACAATATTATAGTTATGAGTTAGAGAGTCTTTATATAGATCTGGCTCATGTTTGGTGAGAAAAATATGTTAACATAGTATGGAGTTAAGGTAGGGAAACCTGAGGTGAATTGATAATAAAAAAATTATAAGTATGGTGATAAAGATTAGTTTTCATGACTTTGCGTGAGATTAGTGATCAAGATATCACTAGATATCATGTAAAAATAATAATCAAGACCTAAATAGTTTTGAGTTATGGAGTCTCTAGTAATATTTAGATCATAAGAAAGAGGGGAATGAAATGGTATCATCCCATTATAGGGATATTAGAAGATATATTATTTAACACCCCGACAATTTATAATTTATTTTTTAAATAAATATAATGTTCAATAGTATGTACCACATTCAACACTTTTCTTAAATGTACAACGATATACTATAGAAATGTCATTATTTAAATGTGAATGTTATAAGCTATCTATTGGTTTGGTGGGTATGTGTAAATGTTTAATTATTTGATACCATATTTCCTATTTACATAATATCTTTACCATCAAGTACACTCCCAATATGGTTTCAAATATCGGTTACAAACCCATCTAATTTGGATAACTCATTCATCTTAGAAGACTACCGATGCTTCGAGGGAATTACATTAAATGGTTCCCAACCCATGTCATAAAATTCCCAATCATTACTTATATATATATATATATTAATTCATTTAATTAATAAAAAAAATTTATTCTCAAATATTTATATTGGATAAAATATAGATATTTATCAATATTTCCCTAGTTAATCACATAACAATCAAAGTGAATAGAATATGTAAAAATGGTGAACATTTTATAAAATAATTATTCCCATAAAATAAAATTATGTAATATAAAAAGTAATTTCCAGTGTAATGTGTTCAAAAGAATGTGATTATTTTAAGAGAGGGATCTAATAATCAAAAAAGAGAGTGAGACTGTAATGATAACTGTTACCACTTGGTAATTTTTTAATCCAAACTCTTTAGAATAGATAATTTGTAGTAAAACAAAAAAGACCATGAATATATAAGGATTAATGATCTAATATAACATAAAAGTTAGTATATACATCACAAAAAAAATTAAGTGGATAATATGACATTTTTCTCATAGATGTAAAAAGTGATAAGAAAATCCATTTCCTTATGCACCATTGTCATTGAATTGTCTTTAAACACATAGATAATGACTTTAATCAAGTTATAATATTATAAAAACCATAATTTTTTTATTATTATATAAAATCTTATTATAATGTCTTATTACCCATTTTTTAATAATATTTAACTATTTTCACTATTTAGGTGTAAATTGCCTCGATTTTACTATGTTTTGACTTGTTATCTATGTTATTATACTATAAATTTCCATTTAATAATATCTAGTATGTCGAAAATGATAAAAATATTATATATATTTATTATCTAATTTCTTATAATGATGCATAATTTTTTTATATGGGAAATGAAAAGCACCACTCATGAAGAGGTTACGACATACATACACATAAATGATACTTCCATTTCATTTCCATATTTAAACATTATGTTATATATTTATATATATATATATTGATATTACCATCCCATTATCATATTTATTTAATATATGGAACATATATTTATTATAACCATCCTTAATATGTTCCATGTGTAGCATGAATACATTACATCAGTTTGAGGAGACAGTAGTGCACATGTGTACCAATGATTTTATCATATTCCCACAAAATGAAATTTATGAAGATATGATTTATATAATACATTATGAAGAATTTAAAAAGTATAAATATAATATTTAACATATATAAACTATAAATTAATCATTATTTTAATCCTTTAAAGGTGGTTAATCGATGAATGAATGACATCGGTTCGTGAGGGCGTAGTCCGCAATACGCACAAACTATGATTGTGTATCTAATTTGATTGATGCAAGTTAAAATTTCAGTACAACACTAAAAATTTTAAAAAACAATTTATATCATATATAATAAATTTATTATATAGTTCGGATATAAAAATAATTTATGTAACAGAGAAGTAAATGAAACCAAAGATGATCACTGAAGTACATTACCTCTTATTCAGGTAACTCCTTTCTATTTATATCAAAATAATTCCTTGGATGTTTTTATGAAAAAATTAAGGATTATAGGAATAGTTTAGGTATTTTTAAGGATTATTTGGTTAGGGTTTTTGTGATACAAATGTCTTTATACGTGTGAAAAAGTTGGAGGGGTGAATGGCATTTCATAGAGGAGTAGGACTGGCATTCTTGTAAATTTTTTAAAAGGTAATTTCACCCACGTTTTTCCCATGTCAAGTGGATCAAATAATGGACCAAATTAAAAAAAGTGTGGATATGGTGTAAATAGGTCCATAAAATAGATTTCGGACATATTTATTGTTCATTTTTTGAATTAATTTTAATGTTTAGTCCTTTGTTAAGATATATTTTTCTTGATCATTGTAATTAGTTTTCATCAACTTCCATAATTGTTTTGGTGAAAAACAAAATTTAAATTATTTGAAATTTTAAATTATTCGGATTAAAAATATGGAATCCATTTTTTATAAATTTCAATCATATATTTGGAATAAATTAATTTGAATTTAATCTCGCAGATGGGATGACAAATATGTTTTTTAAAAGTAAAAAATGTTCAATAATTTGCTATGTTTTTATATCCAATTAGAAAGTAAAATTCATTAAATTGACCTAAATTTGATTAATGTATTATAATTGATTTAAATTTAATTTAAAATCAATTTGTAATATAATTTATCAATATAAAAAAATTAGATGAAAAATCCTTTTTCAATTAAAATTCAGAATTTTTCATTATTTATTAGAAGATAAAATTTCAAAGATAAATACCAAATATTCAAACTAAGCTAATTTTGATGATATGATTTAAAAAATGGAGTATATTTTGACATATAAAATTTATAAAAGTTCCAAAATTTATATTTAAAATAGGTGTTTCACTGAAAGGCTGTAAAACTACTTTTATAAAAATATAGGGTTTTCTATGTAATATTGGGTTTGATATTATCATATCCCTGCAAAATATATTGGATGAGTGTAAAAATACATAATTGAATATATAACATATATGTTTAATATATAATTTATCTAAAACTGTAAAAATTTAATTAACTATAAAAAATGTGTTGGAATCGTGTTTTGTTGAAACCCAATGTAGCATGTATTGCTAGCTGTAAACAAAATTCAATTTATTATAAATGGAAAATATTATATATTATTGGGTTTTTAAATTTAGTTTTTTAAAATAAAAAAAGATATTAATATTTTAAATTGTTTCCAAATAAATGTTTAAATGTACTTTTAAAGGTATTTTTTCAAAATTTTCAACATCCTTTGTTGTTTCTTATACTAAACGTGGGATATATTATAATGTTACCGTCCACGCCTCATCTTCAAATGTCTCTGGATTATAATTTCATAATAATGTATTTATGAATCCCATTTATTGCCATGATTAAATTGAGGTATAATAAAATAAATAATGTTTTTATGATGCCATCCACATATTTTCTCTAGATGAATTATGACCATGTGATGATAAAATATTTACAAAACCCATTTATTTTTAATTAAATTTGTTATGATGAAATTATGAACGATTTTATGATCTTGTAGAACACTTATATATAATTTTCATTATATGAATTTTTTAACAATAATTATATATCCATATAATTCATTCGATATAGAAAGATATATAATGAGATAATATAGACTAGAATGGTGATTGATCCCAGATCTGTAATGGTCTCTGCAAAATATAATAGTCTTGGCAGTGATTCATGGTTAAGAAAATGATGAGAATGATGTGGGAACCGAGTATAGTATTATACTTTTTACACTATGATAATATTGGTAGTGATCCTTTACTATGAAAATTATTTATATTAATATGATTATACAGAAAACAATGGTCTTATTCTTATGATATGAGCTCATGGATTTTTATTTATTTTTAATGATTTTGTAATATTATAACTAATAATTATTTTATGAAAAAGAATTATTTCATGACTATTAATTAATAATAATTTAATTATTTGGTATGAATTTAATATGTTATGGCTATGCTCTCATATCCTCAGGTATATCTTACACTTACATATGATAATTTATTGATATCTCCCATGTTTACCATTATTGAGAAACTAAGATCACCATTTATCACATTTCCATTTCTTGATAATATGATGTCTGATATTTTGTAAGACATAATTATATGGGTATAGTCTATAGATATTTTTTAAGGATATGTTTATTTCTTCATACGGAATAATAAAATCTGGGTATAATGGAAAAAATACCTTTATGATGTGAAATACATGAGTTTTATAATGTAAAGGTGTTTTTCTAACTCTTTAAAACTCCGATCCGAAAAGGTATTGGGTATGTAAGTGACATAATGTTGCATATTTATTTTTTAATTATGGATGGTTGAATTTTGGTCCCTTTATCAAATATCAAATCTAGTATGTAAAAAATATTTTCTCTTCACGAACTCTATATGTATGGGATTTACATTATCTTAGTTGGTATCCAATCATGGATTATGTAAATTTCATATGTTAGGAAGTTATCAGATGAGGATAATTTAAGAGTTCTGTATACCATTATGGGTATATAAATTTAAGGATGATCATAATATTGAGGCATATATACCCATTCAAGGGTTTAAGATATGGGATTCTAAGGTGATTAATGAAATTTTTGGTATCATAATTGATGATTGAGCTACATGTATCCCTCGAGCTTAACATGATATTTATTGGGAAGTTATTTGGGAAAAAATTTATTAGGGAAATAAGTTAAACGGAACACATAACCATTGATGATAATTTTAATGACCCGGAATTTCAGTGGCATTTTTTTTCTTAAATACATAAGAATTTTACAAGTCTGTGAAAATTGATGGCGCTTGATTCCAAGGCCCAGTGTGCCCGGAATCAATTTCTAAAGTTTTGTTTGGGTACGTTCAGGAAACATACAGGCAGGTTTTTAAAATTTTTGAACTGGTGCTCGGAATTGAAATTTGAGGGCACCGTTGAACTCGCAGCAATAGTATTCGCTTAAAGAGACTTTCACATCGACAGTAGTTAGTCGAGAGTAGATGATAGATTTTGGGTTTTTGTGGAAAGTAATAAAATAAAGTGAGTTTTCACTTTATTTGATTAGATATTCCATGTGGATGTTTAGTGGTAAAAACCTCCTCATGGGAGTTGAAGGTGGGACCACCACACCTTAACCGCCCATGAGAGGTTTTAGTGGTGGGGCCCACCCAAACATAATCTCCCATGAGAGGCTACGATGTGGGGACCACACGAGGCTTACCCCCCTATTGATGGAGGAGAGTGAAACCTATCAACTCTCCCTCATTAATGAGGGAGAGCCACTTCACCTCCCCAAATTAATTCTTTGTGCCAACTCTTGTGGATTAATTAAGGGGAGCCAGGTAATTAATTATCCATTTTTGAATTTGGTGCCAACACCTAAAATAATAGATCTATTATTATTTTTGGGTTGGCATTGTTCATTATGGTGGAAACCTTGGGTGTTTTGAGGTGAGGAGAGGATTATTGGGAGAGGGCCCCAATGAAGAACTCTCGCAAACGAATAACGAAGAACACCAATGGTCCCCATCGATCTTCATCCCCAGACACCTATCTACGTGGAACCACTTCCACAACCATCGTGCGAATTTAAGAGTGGAAACGTCCAGCAGGCATGACGAATGACAACTATTTCTTCTTCCCGCGATTTCTCCATCGACGACCAAATACCAAAGGTAGGGGTTTATTGTTATCTAAGTATGATCTTTACCCAAGTTCTTCCTTTCTCTCAAAACGAAGAATGAGGGTTGTTGGGCTTCATTATTTTGAGCCTCTTGATACAACCCTAACCACGGAGGGTGCGGGCCAAACCAACATGACCCGACCCTTCCACCAATCTTGTTTATGGTAATCATTGGCATGGCGATGAAGGCGGTGGAAGACAAAGGTTTGACTACAGTGGTCTCTGTGAACCGCGCCTCCCCCGCGTCGCCCAGCACCACCGTCGGCCGGACCGACCGCCACACTGGCCTACCTGACCACCCCATCGGCCTGCCCGACCAACCCAAGCCCCCACCCAGCCTACCCAGCCTCCCCGCCGGCCTGCCTGACCTACCCAGGCCGCCACCCGGCCATCCTAGCCGCCTCACCGGCCTGTTCGGCCGCCCAACCGGCCTGCCCGACTGCCCCGCAAGCCTACCCTAGTCACCTTCCAGCCTAAATGGCCACCACGCGGGCCTACCACGACCACCACCCAGCCTACCCGGCCGCCTCGCCGGCCTGCCCAGGCCACTGCCCTGCCTGCCCAGGCCACCACCCGGCCTCTCTGGCTAAGCCGCACTGGCCTCCCGAGCCTTCCCACAACTTCCCTCACAACAATGCTGGAAGAACCGGATCAGACTCTTGGGCTGAGCTTCCCAAACCGTGCCTCTCACGGCACTGGCTGAACATAACATGTTGCGGTCTTTGGGCCGAGCCACCCCCCCCCGCAGCGACCTTGGTGCTGAACCGCCCTTATAGTCTACTGGGTTGGGCCCAGTAGACCGCACCGAACCTATCAGTTTGGCCCACCCATTGGGCCGAGCCAGACCCAACAGGCCTGATCTGGTCATCCCAGAAAGGGTCTCCCCAGATCGGGTCAGGCCGGGTCCGTCCTACCGAGTTAGAAAAGACCCGGCCCACTACTGACCCCGTAACTTCCTTTGGACACATATTTGGCACCGGATGATCGTTTGATGAACTGGAAGTAGCGCTGGTATTCTTGGAGCGTGATGGTCCCTTTGAGAGTACCCCATCAGAGTTTGGGGTACAATTGAGATATGGTCAGGTTTGATCGTGCTTGAATCCAACCGGGCCCCGGAACTAAAAGGTTAATAACTCACCGACCGAGTGTCCAATTGATGCGTCGTCTGTTGCGTTGAGACCCATATGATGTGGAGGACCTCTGAGATACTTATTCTTGGTACATTGTGGTAGTTTCTGTAATTACTATTATCCCGAGGAGCGGACCCTCCCAGAATCAAGCATGCGTTGTGGAAACCATGTTGCTGGTTGCACTCTGACGACTAGACCTGGATCATGTGTGGGTCCGAGAGCTCCGACTTCAATTCCTAGATCCAGTGTGGGTCCGACAGTTCTAAATTATGTTCCTGGATCATGTGTGGGTTCTATATAATAGCTGGTCTTGGATCCTTTGTGGGTCCGACATCTCAGACTACTGCTCATGGATCCTATGTGGGTTCGACAGAATAGCTGGTCTTGGATCCAATGTGGGTCTGAAAACTCTGACTACTATTCATGGATCCTGTGTGGGTCTGAATGTTCTAACTGCTGGTCCTAGATCCTGTGTGGGTCCGACATCTTAGATGATTTAGTGGCTATATCTAATCATCTCTATCTCTCTACATATGTTGTATACATGTGTGAGCTATGTCAGTAACTCTTGTGTTTTACTCATGATTGGGATGGATTACTAGATAACTTAGGTATATGTGTGGGCATAAACATATGTGGGGTTATCTGTTGATTTCAGACTTTGTGGTTCATCCTTGTTGATTTTGTGAGACCTTGAGGGTCTCGGGGTCCCTACTTAGTATCGTTATTCTCACCCCTTCACGGGCTATGCCTGCACCTCATTGTGTTGGATGTAGATGATGGAAATCACTGACCGAGGATGAGTGTACGAGGATTGGAGGGCACCCAGAGGAGACTGAAGGACTTGGAGTGCTGAGGAGGCTATCTGTACCTACACTTCAGGTAGGATCTGTGGTAGACAATGAAGGAGATTCTTTTCTCCTTTCAACTATTTCTTTCCTTTTTAGTTGTACTTTTACATTCATTTGGGATTGTATTTTCATCCCCTTTAATTTTCATCACACTCTTGTTATACAGTTTTACTTAGTGTTTTGTTTCCATCTGTGTACTCTATTGTGTGAGTTTTCAGTTATAAACGCAATACCTTCCCAGTTTAGGGATTTACACCATTGGTGCTAGTCTCCAGCACCTAGCCTATGGAAGGTGGGCATGGGGTAGTCACAGAACGGGTCCTGAGGATCGGTCATGACAATTTTGTATCATAGGAGTCAGTTATACTGCATAACTTAGGACTCTGATATTTTCTATGAAGCAATAGTGTTAAGGTTACTGAGTGTCGTTTTCAGTTCAGGGAGTCCAGTGTTGGTGCAGCGGCCGATGTATCCATACACCAGGATCCTCATTTCTGATTTCCAATTCATTGCATGAAAACACTGATTGGATTTGTGTTTCAAGAGTTTCCTTTGTGATATCTTTGAGTTAGCTCACCATGTATAACTTATTGACCATATCACACCTATTCCATATCAGGTTGTCGCTATGTAGACAACCATCTAGGGTTTCCGAGAGAGTACACGACGACGACCAACTGAGAGACGAGGCTCTGGTGCCGGTCCCTCTTACTATGTTGGCACCTTCGGGTGGTTTACCAGCATCACCACCACCCATTGGGTAGCAGATTTCACCAGCCACCCTAGCAGACGGTGCACGCTGACTAAGCGTGTTGCATGAGTTATAGCAGTAGAGGCCACTGAGTTTTCAAGGTGAGACATATTCCCAGGTATCAGAGGACAAGATGGTGGCGATTACTAGAGTTTTCTACCTAGTTGAGAAACTAATAGAGTAGAAGGTGATCTTAGCTACTTGTCTTTTTCAGTGAGTGACCATGAGGATGGTCTGTATAGTGATGAGGCTTCGGTACGTGGAGCGAACCTTGAGATGGTACCTTCGGGTAGTGTTCTAGCTATATATCTTCCCATTGGTTAGTAGTTACGACTGGAAGTACCGGTAGAGGAAACTTATAGGCATAGTGCCTTACATGTGTTTCAACATCAGATACCCCTCAGGTTCTGAGGCGAGCCTGACTCACAGACAGTGAAGGACTAGCTTGAGGCGGTGACTGAGAGTTCTCTAGAGCTTGTACAGCTTCGCTAGGATGACATGTCAGTAGTTGATTATTCATCAAGGCGACCAATCATTCCCAGTACTCGATTCATACGATACGATTAGTGCTTTGGGGCTCAGACTACTGAGCGAGATGTGTTTTAGGACATTATATCCAACACCTTTTTTCAAGGAGTTATAGAGGCCCTTTGGGGATGAATGTTCATTGGATGAGCTGATACACCCAGTGAATGTTAGCTGTGGGAAGTAGGGAACTATTTCCAGTCTCAGAGACTTGGGCATGCAAAATGTTTTAGGAAGAGTAAGTGTTAAGGATAGATGAATCTGCAGGGAAAAAATGTGGAATTGGGGCTTGGAGAGCAGTATGAGGTGGTGTACTTTTCAACATGTTACAAAACCCCCCTTTTGTAGACCCCTCCAGGCTTAGGGAGCTGTAGGATAGGGGAATAGAGAAGTTGCATGCAGTCAAGGAATGCGACCCAAGGGCTCTAGGAATGATTTGAGTTACGATCTTTGTCTACAAATAGCTTCTGTATCAATAGAAATAGGTACCAATCATTCCTTACTACCAAGAATCTTGTCCAAGACATAGGTATTCCAGTTAAACTGTAGACTTGACCCTCACATCTGGAGATACCTTTGGGAGGATACTTGATAATCACACTTACTCTGAAGTTGTGATCTGCCCTTGAGGTGAGAGTTTTGGTTGGAACCTCTTGGTGGCATCATCGTGGCCTTACAATGTTATTTTGGGTTTGGACATTACATCAACGGGTCACACACAGATTGACTGTATTAGGCTTAAAGGTGGTGGTTTATCTTCAACATTGGAATGTGGTTTTCCTTGGTTAGTCGAAAAAGAAAACCTGGGTAGAACAGGATAAAATCATGCATAAGAGTTTTGAGTTATCAGCATAAGTGGCAGAGTTTAAGGACATCCATTCAAAAGATGTTCCTAGGTTTACCTCCCCGAAGGGAGAGGGAATTATGCTTAGCTGGATACTACCAGAGGTTCGTACCAGAATTCTCTAGAGTTGCAGCACCACTATCAGCCTTGATGAAGAAAGGGAAACACTTTGTTTGGTCAGCGAGATGCCAACAGATCTTTCAAGAGATGAGGCAGAGGCCGACTAGTGCCCCCCAACTTGAGGCTTGTAGAGGAAGGAGTAGGGTATGTAGTCTACTAAGACACATCAGGGACCAAACTCGGGTTTGTCCTGATGCAGGTGGGAGTAGTGATCGCGTATGGTTCTTGGCAGTTGAGACAATAGGAGCAGAACTATGCTACCCATAACTTGGAGTTAATTGTAGTGGTATTCTCTTTGAATATGTGGCGGTGCTATCTTATGGGCAAACATTTTACCATGTACTCTAATAACAAGAGGCTCAGGTATATATTCTCTCAGAATGACCTGAACATGAGACAACGATGATGTGTTGAGTTTCTCCAGGGCAATGAATTCTAGATAGTCTATACTCCTTAGAAGGGGAACGTTATTGCAGATTCACTCAGTATGAGGACTGGAATACAGCTGCTACGTGAGGTAACAGAGCAGCTATATTCTTTACCGATATATTTTGTGAATATAGATGGAGCAGTCTTCCTTCAGTCTCTTATAGTCACTCCCCCACTTTTTCAGTGAGTCGGGGAGGCACAACATGGAGACACTGACTACAAGATACGACGTGCT
This sequence comes from Viscum album, assembly GCA_963277665.1. Classification (NCBI taxonomy): domain Eukaryota; kingdom Viridiplantae; phylum Streptophyta; class Magnoliopsida; order Santalales; family Viscaceae; genus Viscum; species Viscum album. The sequence goes on along the minus strand of OY728121.1, from coordinate 705,040,148 downwards.
CAGATATCCACATGGCAAGCACCTAATGGATTTTTGATGGTGGGGATCACGTCATCCACTTCAGAGGACATACCATGGTGCTAGTGTCACTTCCGGAGAATATTTTGAGGGAGTTCCACAAATCCCCTCTAGCGGTAAATCCAGGAGTGGCGAATATGTAACAGGACCTTCCACTACTGGAAATTTGGGCTATAGCCACTGTTCTAAACCGTAGCTATAGGCCCAAAAACCGTGGCTATAGGTTATATCCATGGTTTCATGAAGCGTGGCTATAGGGTCATCCCGATAGATTCCAATAAAAGCCACGGTCACCGTGGATAAAACCCTATAGCCATAGTTACAAACCATGGCTATAGGGCTTTCCAGTGCATAAAAAAAAAGCTAGCATGGTGAACAGTGTGGGATGTTGGAAGGACTTCCCTAGCACCCCCACCCCCTTCTCCTACACACCTCCCTGCCCCCTCCCCCGCCCTTCCACTTGCACACCCCCTCCCCCTGCCTCCCCCCCAACCTGCACACACCCCTCCTCCTACCACAACACACCCCCTACCCCCCCCCCCCCCACATGCACACCCCCCTGCCCCCTCTTTCTGCCCCCTTCCCCCCACCTGCACACCCCTCCCCCTGCCCCAGCACACCCCCTAGTACATCTATAAAAAACCATTTAGATAAAGTTAATAAATTCATGTTAGATTTAGACAATATTAATGTTTATGTAGATGACGAGGATCCAGAAATGATCATATTAATCACTATTGAAAATAGATATAGAAAACTTGTTACGACCATGATGTATGGTTGAGTCTATTTAACATTAAAAGATATCAAATCAGCCCATCTGTCTAAGGAATTTCATTCTAGAACAAAAATAAAAGGTGAGGATAAGAGTTTTTCACAAGGGGATACCTTAAACTAATGGTAAGAAAAAAATATTCAGTAGGGACAAAAATAACATTAATAAATAACCCAAATATAGGACAAGATATATGGATAGAAAAGTAATATGTTTTCACTATGGTAAACCTGGGCACATTAAGCCTGAGCATAGGAAACTCATGCATGAGTTGGAATCCAAATAGCCCACTAACCTGTATTTTCGGGTTGATTCAGGCTATGACATTTGTTTAAATCTTGAATGTGTCTATTTATACACTCAATCAAGAGTGGGTCCTAGAATCTTGTTGTTCTATTCATATTTTCCAACAGAGAGAGTCATTTTTAGAGCTGGTCAAAAAGAGAGAAGTAGATGTATTCTTAGGAAAAAATAACAGGTGAAAGGTTGAGGGAATATGATCCATTATTATAGAGTTAGATAATCAATCCATCATCACCTTACATAATGTATTGTGGGTCCCCATCCATTAATGAAACATAATCTCCTTAGAGGTCCCCACTCCCCTTGAAGCCCCCTGCAGCCCCCACCCCCTGTAATGCCCCCTGGACAGCCCCCCCCCCCACTCCCCTTTCAGTAGACAAATCGCCTTGCAAAGCCCCCAAGATAGCCCCTCCCCCTTGTAAAACCCTTCCTGGACAGCCCCCCCTTCCTGGATAGCCCCCTCCCCCCAAAAAACAGCCCCCACCCTCTCCCCTGCACAGCCCACCCCCCCTGTAGCCCCCTCCCCCTGCAAAGCCTCCCCTGGACAGCACCCCTCCCCCCTATTGGGTTGAGAGGGAACTAAATGTTTTTTGTTGGAATTTGGGTGAGGGTTATGGTTTTTGGACTTGAGGGTTTTGTTGAGGTTATGTTGGATGGGGTTGGGATACTCTTGTTAGTGAAGGGTTTGGATGTGTGTACTTGGAGTGTCTTGGATCTGGTGAAGTATGATGTTTTGCCTTCCATTTTTATGTATTTGGTTTCTGGACTCGTGAGGTCGTTGGATATTGTTTTATGTGGTTGGATTTGGTTGCAGGTGGCTTTGTGGTATTTGCAGGCGTGGTTTCATGTGTTGTGGGACTCTCTTCTTATCAGTCCTTCATCCAGTTATAGGTAGCCTTGATTTTGTGTTCTTGGGGTCTCTGCACAGAGCTACTGGTGCTGCTAGCACTGGGTCTTATGTAGGGTAGAGGGGATGTGTTGGTGGTGCAGCTTTTCTGTTGCTTGGGCTGGTTGCTGGCTTCCGTTGTTACTGGTTGTCTTTCCTTCCACTGGTTTCTCGTCAAGGCGTGGAACATGCTAGTTTTGGAGCAGCTTGAAGTGGATTTTATGGTTTTTTGTGGGTTTTTGTTTTTTGTTATTCTAGTGTTGGTCTCAGATATCTTTGGTTGGGTTCTCATTATAGGTTGTGTCTAGTGCAACTTAGTGTGGACGAACCATAGAGGTGTGTTCTTCTAGTTTGGAAGGGGCTATTGTAGATGAATGCTTCCTCCTTGGTTGTTGTTTTCTTCTTGCAGGTCTTATGGCTTTCCTTGTGATAGATGAAGGCTCGGTTGGAGTGGGATTCCCTTAAATGGTATTTGGTTTAGGAATCTTGTTGTGAGGCCTTGTCTTTTTTCATGGTTGTTCATGGGGTAGGCTATAGTATTTTGCAATGTTTCTTGTCTGGATATTTTTTGATGGTTTCTGAGTTGATGGTTTGGATGGGTTTCTCGGTGCAGGTGGTTTCTTGATGGGGCATGTGGATGGTGTGTGTCTCTTGGTTAGCGAGGTTGCATGTTTTCTTTTTTAGAGTAGGTTTCTAGGAGAATTTGGGATGTGTATTTCTTCTAGTGTGGTAGTGGATTGGTGGGGTGAAGGGAATAGCGTGCCTACTCTCCTAGGTTTTCTATAGGTTCGTGGGGATTCCTTGTTCATTGATTGGTGGTCGTGCTAGGGCTGGTGTGGGATATGGTTTCCAGTGGTGCTTGGGTGTTGATGGATGGAGGAGTGGAGTTGGCTGGTTTGAGGTGTAGATTAGGACGGTTTGGGAGTAGTTTGGTTAGAAGTTTATTGGGTGGGCATCAGCTGGTTTGCAGGTTTCTTTGGATGGGGCTGGTATTTGCTGGGTTCGGTGGTCAGGTGTCATGGGTGTGCTAGAGTTGTTCTTTTTTGTCACATGGTGAAAGGTTTTGTCGGTTATTTTTTTGTTTGGTGTGGTGCAGGCTCATATGGACTGGTGTGTGGGAGTGGTTTCTTATAGGTGGTTAGGGGTTGGTCGTTGATTGGGGGATTCGAGTTTCTTTTCTTGTTGCTACATTATTGGGATTTGAGTGGAGCTTTCTTGGGTGGTATTTCATGAGTGAGTGTGTGCGTCTGTGTGCGTGTGAGTGAGTGGATTGGGTAGTGTCAGTGGTTGGTGGTGTGTTAGAGTGTGCGTTTATCAGTTTGGTTGATATAGATTCTGAGTTTCGCTTGCAGTTTGGTTGGCTTGTTCCTTTTGGGAATATTCTTTTCACTTGTAGGTCTTTCTTTCTGTGTTCATGGGTTTTTCTATCGCTAATTTCTATGAGTTCACAGGTGATGTCTCTACAGTGCTCGAGTTCCATCGGATGGGAGGGGGATCCACCCTGTCTCCTGTTAGTTTTTTGTGTGCCCATCTCCTACTGGATGCGATTAATGGTGATTCTAGTTGCCTCTCTTGGAGTATGGAAGGGCTTGGGGCGGCTCTTAGATGTTCCCTTATTCCCTAGTTTCTGTTACTAGTGATTGCAGTCTATGAATTCTTGGTTATTTCTTCATGATGTATGGTTTTTTTACTGTTTTTTTCTGCATTCGTGGATGTTACTTTGCTAGTTTGGAAGCGAACCTCACCATCTGGTTTCTGTTTGGTTGGACATTGAAGGGTCTCGTGTTCCCTTATTTTCTTGGTATCTTGGTGTTTAATGGGCACTTTTCTTGGTTCCCATGTCTTGATATGGTTGATCTATGAATTTGGGTTCTTGGGTCAACTGTCGTTTCACCTTTGTGTGATATGTTGCAATTCATTGTTTCATTGATATTTATAGTACTATTTTTGCCTTGCAAAAAAACAAAAAAAAACTTAAAACTTCTAAAAACCCAAAAAAATCTAAAAACCATAAAACACCTTAAAAATGAAGGTGGAAGGGGGCTGTTGTGGGATGGATGTGGCTAGAGTAGTGCCAAATCACATCATTACTGTGGCGTGACCGCAGCGTGACCGCGGCGTGACCAAGGCGTGTTGGCACGGTCCAGCAACATCCGCGGGGCAGCATCTTCCGGCCAGGAGCGAAGGGAGCAGGAGGAGGCTGGAATGCTGGTGGAAGGGGGCTAGTTGCAGGTGCTGCGGGGATGGTTCGGGCTAATTTGAAGCTGGAAGGGGGGTTGTTGCGGGCTGGAATGTTGGTGGCAGTACGCTGAAATGAAGGTGGAAGGGGGGTGGTGTGGGATGGATGTGGCTGGAGCAGCACCAAATCACAACATTATCGCAGCGTGACCACGACATGACCGCAGCGTGACTGCGGCGTGACCGTGGCGTGACCGCGGCCTGACCAAGGCGTGACCATGGCGTGAACGCGACGTGTTGGCCCGGTCCAGCGACATCCGGAGGGCAGCATCTTCCAGCCAGGAGTTAAGGGAGAAGGAGGAGGCGGGGCAATAGAATTGTGAAAACCAAAAACATGCTAATATATGGTATTATACAAAAAATTCCAGTCAAATTAACTACAATAATTAAAAAACATACTAATATGACTAGAACTAAATAAAACATCATCAAGCCAATTTGAGTAAAGTGGAAACAAACCAAATGGGTTTGAAAAAGATAAAACTGAACCAAACTGAAAACAATTTAACAAAATTGACTCAAACCATTCAAAACTAACTTCAATAAAGCATAATTGAGCATGAAAAAAATGAAACTAATAAAACATACCTGATTGGATCTAAAATTAATTAAATTTTACCGAATATCCCAAAATCGAACAAAATGAACCTGTTAAAATTGACATAAACCAAAAAAATGAACCAAATAAAAAATAACTTATAAAACCTAACATGGACCAAACTGATCCAAGGAGCTGGGCCTTGTGATGAACTTTTAGAAGGCCTCATGTCCATAGGTTGAGAGGATATCCCGGTCATGTGGTGCTTCACTGTCCTCAACAAGATCCAAAACGCACTGCAAAAAGATAGGGAACCCAAAAATCATAAAAACCAAATTAAAATTGAGCCAAAGAATAAAAATGGAATAATCCTTACCTGAATCTGATGTTGAAATCACTTCCTTCTATGGTTGTGGGTAGAATCTACATCATCATAAGTAACCACCTGTATGTAAATAATAGATAAAAGAGTGAGATATAACAACTTCAGATTGATATGTGATCAATGTGTCAACTGTACATGATAAATGATACATAACTCCATAATGAAAAATGAAGAAAGAATCTTCAGATTGATTTGTAAATCCCAATAATTAATAACATGATCTTTAATAAAGGCTTTTTGTTCAAATGAAATCCAATTTCATTAAATACATACACAACAGAATCATTGGAGTAATATTATTCTATATTTGTTGAGTATTCCATAATGGAGTAGGTTGTGCCACTATCGATGGGAAACATGAAAGATATGAGGGGATAGTGATGAAGTTTGACACCCCTTGGGATGTGTTGTATTTTTTGGAAAAATGTGTGGACTTTTCCCAAGAGGATTTGTTGAAAATATGGGGAGATTAATTTACACCCCTAAAGTGAGTTTGAGTTCGACATGTTGATAATGAGATGTGGTGGACGAAGAGTTGTGATGGAGCTTGGCCATGTGAGGGAGTTCATATATTTAAAACTATAAATGTAGGTGTTTTCAAGTCCAGCATGTAAGCTTACACCTATTGATAGTGTGGGGTAGAACCTACCTGCACACCCCCTTGGCCCCTCTCCCTACCCCTGCTCCTGCCCCCCACTTGCACACCCCCTGCCCCCTCCCCTGCCCTCCCACCTGCACACCCCCTCCCCTACCCTCCCACCTACACACCCCTCCCCCTACCCCAACACACCCCCTGCCCCCCCCCCCCCCCACATGCACACCCCGTGCCCCCTCTCCCTGCCCTCTTCCCCCACCTGCCTCACCCCCACCTGCACACACCCCTCCCCCGGCCCCAGCACACCCCATGCGCCCCCACCTACACACCCCCTGCACCGTCTCCCTACCCCCCACCTACACCACCCTGCCCCCTCCCCTGCCCTCCCACCTGCACACCCCCCTCCCCCCTGCCCCCCCCACCTGCACACAGTCCTAGAGAATCACACAACCTAAAACTATAGCACAAAGTTTCACCCAACAATGCTCATACGATATCAAATTCCCCAAATCATCCCATTACAATGCAATTTAAACCAATACTCCACAATAATGAAAATCAAGACAATACACAAGGCACAGTCATAATGAAAAGCAACCAATGGATCAAGTTATCAATTAAGAAGGATTACAGTTAGTACGCAATGTATTATATATATTATAAACATCAATATAACACTAGTGGCATTGAAACATGGTACTACACCACTAACTGAGCACTATATGTGAGGTCTTCCAAAAAAGTGAGCATGCAAAGATGTAAACGATAAGACCCTCTAGTATGAAACATAATACTGAGAAACAAAAAAAAATAAACAAAGGGTACGCCATGAATTTCCTCTCTCTCAATGGATACTCCTCGTCCTCCTGCAAAACAGAGTTTCAGATAAATGCAAGACACCATGAAACACACATAGCTCAGGCTATCACAAACCTCTTCTCTTCCCTCTTCTTCATCTTCATCTTCATCATGGACTTCTAATTTTGACTTGTCTGAATCTTCATCCTCTCCCTTTCTTGCTCCCTATCCCTTGTTGTATGCATCAATAGTCTTTTCATATTCGGCTTTCCGCTTCTCAGCCTTCACCATGAAGGGAAATTTTTCCTGAAAATTTTAAAAGTGAGCAGTGGAATACATGACGAGTTGCGAATAACATTAACTTACGGCTTCGGTCATGGACTTCCATTTCTCTCCACCAGCTTTACCCACCTGGTTTTCATGAAACAAACATGGAGATTTGAGCTGTAAGAATCTATGAGAGATCAAATCAAATACCCCCATAGCATCAATGAGGAACATGAAGTCGCTTACCACTGATACAGATTTGTTGTTGGGGTGTTTTTCTTTGAACTGCTTTCTGAAATATTCTCTGAACGTGACATACGAAATGAAATGAGTCTCAATGCATTAAAGTAGATCACGAAGCTTTCAGTTGTGTGGGGGAAAAATATATTCTTTCACTAAGAGACGTAAGGTAAAAAACCATATTCAAAATAGAACAGATCAAATGCTGATACATCCTTGGGAGATGACGGGATGGCTGTCTAGTAGTTTCAATTTCAGTAGGAGAAAAACAGCGAAATTTGATGCTCACATGAAAATGGAGTTTGTGGATACTACTTAAATTATTTGTTTTTTTGTTGATGCTAACTATACTATTAATTTTGACAATTGTAAATCCTTAACTACTAATGTGTTTAATGAATTTGGAGGTTTCATTTATAGAATTGAAATATGTAATCTATTGTTGCACTTTCAGCTATTGAATTTGAATACATGGATTTAACTGAGGTAGTTAAAGAAACTTATCGATTGACAAGTCATGACGGTAGGGATATATCTAATAAAAGACATATTTAGCTTAAGGTAGATCTACAGGTTAGTAGTCATTCTCAATCCCAATAAGATATGGTAAATATTAATGATATTGATCAAAAAAAGTAGTGTAATCAGATGCATGGAACTTTTCATACATTACCAATCCAAAAATACAATTTACATCAAAAGGGAGTCTCAATATCAGTATCATCAGAATCAGGATAACCCACATCCACACCTCCTACAGAAACACCATCACCACCTCTCACACCACCATCATCATCATCGGCATTTGCATCCAAACCGGCACCAGCACCGGGTCCAGCACTAGGTCCGGATCCGACTCTGAAAGAAGAATCTACATTAGCAGAACGCATCGACATCAAAAAGGCATCAACCATTGTAGCTGATTCTGGTGGAAGTATAGAAGAAAGGGTAGACATAAATTTCATCATATTTGCAGTTATCGCCTATTCTGATTTTTGACTTACTTCTTTGATTACGGCATTCATTTGTTCCAATATGACACAACCAGAACTGGTACTCGAAGAAACGTTAGTAGACCAGTATCGAGATGGTACAATCTTATTCCCAGGTCGACAACGCACTCTACCCTGATGCTCATCTCCTAATACCTAATGTAGATGATCGTTTGGGCCTAAATTGTCAGGTTCTTTTTCTTCCAATGCCTCTAAAGCATTATGTTGATTGATATATAACATAAATTAAAATGATAAAATAATATAAGTAATTAAATTCAGTAAAAATAAAAGAAATTGAAATATACATATAATCGCCTTCTCAGTGTCGGGATTTGGCACAATACCATCTTTCTTTTTCCGTCTTGTACAAAACAAAGTTGAGTGAGGAATGCGACCCTCGATATTCAATGCCTTTTTCTAGAAAAAAACAAAGAAATAAATCAAAATGGAAATTTAAAAAAATTACACTAAACAAAGATAAATATTTTAAATGTTAAATTACCTGTGTCTGCTCATGATCTGGTAATGAATTGTGTCCGTGAGTATAACTGTGTTTCATTTCACTCTTGTTTGTTTTATTTCGATTTGATTTCTCGTATAAAAAAATAATTATATAAATTCATTAACATAAATAAAACATTTAATTTAAAATCGTTTTCAAATAAATAAATGAATATATATGTAAATTTAACAAACACCTTAAACGCTGGACTCTTGCAATAGCTGATCATCACTTTATATCGTGATATTGGGAAATCTTGAATCACTGGTAATTCTTCAAGATCTGTACCAACTCTCTTTTTCCATCCAAGATATAAATCACACTTTTAGGCTCGCCACATTTCACCAAAATCCATTATCCTTGCAGCCTTTGAATTTTGTCCAACAGGAGAATTATATCGAAGCTTCAATAGACATAATATTTGTTAAGAAAATATTATAAATTTATATATATATATATATATAAGGTGATTAACATTACTTACCCAAATATCTACCCAGGATTCGTCCTTTATTTTTTGTCCAACTGCCTTCCAACTTATCGGTTGGACTGGAATGATATTTCTGTGTCTAGCAAGTGTTCCCATAAACATTTACATTCCGTGCCATTTTTATTAATTATAGTATTTTACTAATTGTAATAAACTATGATTTTCATGTTCCGATTCCAAACCTCGCACATTTTTGTGCGGCCTCGTCGTCTGGTAGAGGCTGGAGCTAATCATGAAACCAAAAAGAAAAGAAAATAATATATATGAATTTATCATTAATTAGTAACAGTAATGTTTAAAAAAATACTAGTAGATGGGGGATCTGCTGACCCATGAAGTGCTGTGTCTGGAGGGGGGGCAGCCTCTATGGTAGGTGAGATATCTACAAGAGTACTGTGTATAGTAGATGCAATGTGTATTGATAGAGGCATACAACCCGATGGATAACCCTGTACAGATGACGGTGGATATGGATATGGATATGGCGGTGGGATATATGGGGGCACAGTACCCTGTACAGTGGATGGTTGGAATGGAAAATGAGGGATGGGAGTCTGAGAACTACCATCCGATGTGGGTGCAGGAAAAAAGGGATACGGAAAAGGTGGGTATAGATAATATGGAGGTGGCATAATGGGAGGATGGCCTCCTGGTGTCTCAAGCGGTGTGGTACTAGGCTGACCTGTAGAATCAATACCCCCACCACAATATCATCCTCAGTGGAATAATCTAAGCATCTCCTCGACGATGCAGCCTAAAATAGCTTAGATGATAAAATAAAAAGAACGATAAGAAGATAAATAATATGAAAGACCATAATATTCAAACATAATTTGTACTTACATTGTTTCCAGGAGGAGACATACATTGTTCGTTTATCTGTATTCTTCTACTCCTTCTAGTAACATCATAATCAAAAATTTTGACCTGTAAATTTAAAATAATATTCTCAAATAAATAGAAATAATGAAAAATGATAAATAATACAATTTTATCATTAAACAATGATATACATTTTCATGTGTAATATTTATATTGATAAAATATCAAGACTTTTTTATGTTAAAGATTTACTAGAGAAGTGGTTAAAAATAAATTGGCAAGGCTATTAGTAGTTTTATATTTGATAATGGTATAAAATATAATATTTATTTTGATATCATGTAAGGAAGTTAAAAAAACACATATAATACTACAATAATATCAGGTAAATACTTAAAAATGTGTCAACACTATGTGGGGTCTGTGATAATTTCTGGTTCAGAATCTGTTCTAACAATTGCATCATCTGTATCATCAAATGCAACATTCGAATAAATACTGACAGGTTCATCCACAATATCATTGTCATCCATGCCATCATCAAAAATATTTCTAGGAATACCATCAAAAATAACACCAAATTGTGGTTGTAACGGGTCACATACATAAAACACATGTTTAGGTAGTGACACAAGAATATAAGGTTCATCGGTACGAAGCTAGTGGTTTATATCAATCACTCTAAATCCAAAGTTATCAATATGAATTCCTTGTTGTGTCATTGAATCAAACCACTTTTATTTCATCATTGCGACACGACCATGTGCATAGTAATCTAATAAAATGATTCTTTCAACAACACCGTAATATGATATATTTTCTGATCGTGGCTGCCTATCCGATGCACTTGCATAACAATCTGTTGTGGCGCTTATCGTGACACCGTCATGCTGTGTTGCCATTTTTTTGCACAACTATTTATAAAAAATTTAAATCCATTGACAACCATTGACATAAAATCACGTACCACATCGTTTGGACCAAAGGACAATGATTTTATTTCATCTGATACTTCAATAATTGGTAGAGTTAAAACCGAAAATATACCAACATCGAATATTAATCAGAGAAATTTTATTATGTTATGAGAAGAAGAAAAATAAATCTATTACCTTTGACTTTAACAAGGCAGAAAATTATTTGCTGTGCAACAGTTCCTTCCTCTTAATAGATAGAGAGCAATGTCTCCTTTTTATAATTTCTAAATGATCTCTACAGATATAAAAGCATTAAAAATTCAGAAGATATAACGAAATCACACAATGAAAATAATACATATTTATTAGTTTACTTACTTGATATAATCATCAAGAACACCACAATTGAATAATACCGTGCGATGTGACATTTCCCACTCTTCCCCTCTTAAAGTACACAACGAGTACGATCTAGATATCACCCATGTTTGGGGCAGTGAAGGAAATTCAGGCTCAATGGGATCATATTTCTCATCTTCAGTTCTCATTAGTCGATTAGACCTCATAGTGACGTTAGCCAAGTACGATGAACAGAAATCCATGCATTCTTGTGCTAAATAGCATTTCACAATAGAGCCTTCAGGATGATATTTATTTCTCACATAATATTTAAAGGTAAACATCATTCTTTTGGTAGGATACATCCACCGACTCGAAATAGGACCACCAAAGAGAACTTCTGTGGGAAGAAGCACAGTCAAATGTAAAATAAATGTGAAAAAAGACGGTGGGAAAATTTTCTCCAAGTCGCACAGAATAATCGGTGCATCTCCTTGAAATTTTTGAACAATAGTTCTACTCAATATTTTGGCACAAAGATCTCGATAAAATTGACATAACTTAATCACCGCAACTCTAACATTATGTGAAAGTAAATGGAGAATGGCAATGCGAATCAAATCATGTAACAACACATGGTAATCATTGGTTTTAAGAGATTTGAGTTTCAAATCTTGTGTACTCACCCTTTTCTAAATATTACATGAATAACCATCCAGAACCTTAAAACATTCCATGTCCGGAAGAAATTGTTTTTTCTCCACATTTGTCATCGAATAACAGGAAACATGGACGGTCCACTTTTTTTGACCAATTAACTCAGGATGAAGTCTTGCTCTTATACCCCAATCCATCAAATCACGATGACACCACAAATTGTCTTTTGTTTTTCCTTTGACATTTAAAATAGTAGCAAGTAACATCTTACAAATGTTTTTCTCGATATGCATTACATCCAAACAATGACGTAATAAATTCGATGACCAATACGGCAACTCAAAGAATATGCTTTTCTTTCTCCAATTGCTATTGGAATTCAAATTAGTATGCTTTCACTTTCTATTATTTGATTGAATTTTGCAAAGAATATAATTCAAATCATCAAGTTCTTTAACAATATTAGTCCCTGACATTCGTTGAGGTGTCTCATCTATCTCGATGGAATTATCGAACTATCTCTGATTTTTCCTATATGAATGATCCGTTGGTAGAAAACGTCGATGCCCTATGAAGCTGAAAGTTCGTCGAAACTTTAATCTTCAGAAACATCTATTTTTTCATAAAAATAGGACAAGATAATTTCCCTTTATTACTCCAACCATACATCATTCTGTAGGCAGGGAAATCATTTATCGTCCATAATAAAGCTGCACGAAACATAAAGTACTCCTTTCTGAATGCATCATACGATTTTGCACCAACAATCCAATGCTATTTTAACTCCTCTATTAATGGCTTCAAGTATATATCAATATCATTTCTAGGATCAGTGGGTCCAGATATCAATATACTTAGGATAGTTATCGGCTTCTTCATACACATCCATGAAGGAAAGTTATAAATGTGAATGAAAACAGGCCAAGTACTGTGTGCATTATGAATTTGGAGAAATGGGTTGAACCCATCACAGGATAATCCCAATCTAACATTTCGTGGGTCAGCTGCAAAATCAGGATGTATCCTATCAAATTACTTCCAAGCCAACCCATCTGAAGGATGCACTATTTCATCGTTATCCTTATTTCTTTCATCTACATGCCATCTCATATTCTTTTCCATTTGTTCTGACATAAATTTTTTGGAATCCTAGGAATTAAAGGGATGTGCCAAATCACTTTCTATGGTATGAAAGATTCAGATCCGTCTTTATTAGTCTTCCACCTTGATGTTCCACACTGTTTTCACTGACTCAAGTCTTCATTCTCCTTCCATAACAAACAACAGTCTTTGAGACAAGAATGAATCTTACAAGATGAAAATCCAAATTTGTCAACCAACTTTGATGCCATGTAATCATTTTCTGGAATACATGCATCATCAGGAAGTAAATCCTTAATAAATTTAAGGAGATAGTCGACCGTAGTATTAATAAATCAATACATTGTTTTCCCATGATATAATCGCATTAAAAACTCATGTTTGCGAATTTTTTCACATGCTTGATATACTGGGGTATTTGCATCTTCCATCATCTTTCTAACACTCTCAACGTCATCATCCTGATTAATAGATGAGAACTGTGTTCTAGTATTCATTTCCTCTTACACTAGTCTACATGATGAGCTAGCTTCAGAAACAAAAGGAAACCGATCAGAAATCAGATTTTTCATACCAATCATTTCCACTGAATCGATGTCATTCAACACTTGAGCTTTTTATCCATTGTGATACCACACATGATAATTTTTTTGGAAACCACTTTTAGTGATATGGTAACTCACTTCCTCACGAGTTTACCAAGGTCTTCCAACATAATCAAAACACGGGCATCGAATCAATCCGCCATCTGAATCATTAGTGAATGCAAAGCCCAAAAAAATTGTAACTCCTTCTGAAATTCATCAGTGATCCGATCAATGTTGTACATCTAGTATCTATCCATTATGAGGTAGATAAACATACATTAAATAAATAATCTAGAAAATGACTTAACATTATATATATTTTTTGATAAGATATTAAGTAATCATCAATAATAAGTTAATAAAAAAATCATAACAAATATATTAAAATTATGGTTTAGGGAATTCATAAATGTTTTAAATTATAAAAATTCACGAATAGTCATACATAAGTTCTAAGAATTAGTATTGATTATAGTAAAAAGAGTTTATATGAGATCTAAGAGATAATAATAATCAATTCCCAAAAGTGTTTGGGTTAATCCATAATGAGTTTTGATGTTTTGTATTAAATCTACAAAGATTTATTGAAATTTAGAGACATTTTGAAAATATAAACCATATCATATACCAAGAATTAATATTGAAGAGTATACTGAGAATTACAACGGTAAGAAGATGAGAAAAATAACTAGTGTCTGAATCTATACATTAATGATGGTGGTCACCTTAGAAAAGGGATATCCCATCAACTTGGTTGTTCCCACCGTTTCTCATATCTATGAACTGTTGGGTCAAATACAGGAATGAAGATCCCCACATCACCTCAGTGGTCCATTTCAATTATTTTATGGATGGGTGGTGAAGTTCTATAAATGTTATGAGTTCCGGTATAATGCAATAGTCCCCCACTCTAACTTTAATCCTACCATACTCTACATTGTTGTCACTCTACTAAAATCCTTGGGAATTTCTAGTGTGGTTGAGTTGTTTAGTGATTTTTCTCAGTTTTCTTTTATGTCATACCCCGCACCCCATTGAGTAGTGGTATATGACGGAAAAGATAAACCATATCATATACCATAGTGTAAAGAAACGATATCATTACATTTTTGACTTTTAATCATAGATTATAACACTATATCATGGTGAAGGAGATTGAAAACTCTTTATAATCGTCTTTTATCATACCCACCAACCAAAACAAACCAACTTACCTTTTTCACTCTTGAAGGCACAACCCAAACACCGACATTTTTTTAGGGATAAAGTAGAACCTATGAACTAATTTTTTCCTAGGTTATCATAACCAATAAACTACCTTTTGATGGAGGCACAACCATGTGTGAGTTGAGTGATTACAACTCGATAAAACTTTACACCACAAAGTAAAGTCATTATAATGAATATATAATAATTAAACCAATCAAAATTGTTGAGAATTATTACTAGTGTAGAATAACTGGATTTGAACCTTCACCCGGTAGTTATAGAACAATTTAGCTTGGGCATTATTTCAAGAGCAATGAGTAAATAAGAAGCATTAAAACCCATTGGTAAAATGCATTTAACATTGATTATCTAAATAACTGTCATTAATTTTTTTAAGTAGATTATAAAATAACTATCATCTAAATGCCAATATGAAATCCTATTTTTGTATTTTTGTTGGTACTTAAAAGAATGCTCCTCCAAATATCCAATCTCTAAGAGGGTATAGCTTTCAATCAACCCAAGACTATTCAATTCCCAAAACATCCATTGTTAAAAAGGCACTTGAAGTATAAGGCATAAAGTTTCATGGATTCAAATAAGTATGAAATCAAATAGTTTGAAGGTGATATTGATTTTATTTTGTGGAAAATTATGATAAGGGTCATGTTCGAACAACATGGAATCATAGATTCCTCATATGGCCTAAAAAAATTAATTTTTACACAATCTACTAATGAGAAAACCACTACTATTTATCAATACATCTCTACTGAAATTCATGTTATGGCCTGTAGTTCAATATTACTCTCTCTTGGTGACAAGGACCTTTGGAAAGTTTCTTTCGAATATACCACTACTAGTATATCACATAAAAAAGAGAATCATTTCTTGAAAAATACATATTTTTGTATAATTTAAATGAAAGAACATTTGTTTAATTTTAAAATTAATTTTGATGTTTATATTAAATCAAATTTGGATGAATTTAAAAAAATATTTATTATTCCAACATAAATTTGATTGTTGATGAAGAGGAATAAGAAAATATTATTTTACATTATCCTTTATATTTCTACACCACATTAGTAGAAACAATGATATATGGTTGACACAAACTAAATATTGGAGAGGTAAAGTATGCCCTTCTTTTTAGAGAGCTTCATTCTAAACCCAAAATAATGGGTTATATTGAGATTATATTCCCCAGATGGAGACCAGAACCTAAATATAAAAACCAAGAATATGGTATAAAAAAAGGAAATAGAATTAACCATCTCAAATCAAGGTTAATTTCCAGGTATTGTAAAGTACTTTGTTATCACAATAGTAATACTAGGCATAGAATAACTGATTTTCGAGTACCTGAAAAAAAAATTAGGCTCAAGAACCTTGTGTTTGATCACTTTTAGTTGATTCTGGATTTTGATACAACTGAAGTTATAAATATTTGTCAACATAAACTCACTGATGAGTGGGTTCTATGTTTAGTCATCCTTGTCAATGTGGTTCCTTCTTGATAGTCTATCCCTGAGTTAGTTGAGAGTGTAGAGGGAGATGTAATCTTAGGTAATAGTAGTATGTGTAAGGTTCAAAACAAAATTTATGTTCTTATAGAACAATATGAACATTCAATCATCACCCTCTATATATTAGTTGGGTCTCAGACATTCACAGAAACCTGATTTCCCTTGGTGATCTCTACAAACAAAATTCTTTAGATATTAATATGAATGGACTAAAATACTCAAGGGATATATATCTAAAATTAATAAATAGCTATTTAATAAGCTATATTTATAGAATGAGAATACCAAATCAAGGTAGATTAGTGGTGTAATACCATGTAATGACATTGATGATTGGGTCTTGTTTTCCCCATGAACATAAAGGATGTTAGTAAATAAGGGATATTGATAAATTTTACACTAAGAAATATCATATTTTGTAGATATTATATCATAGGTAAGTCTTTTAGGAGTATTTTTTGTAGGTATTCCTTTATTCTAAACCATGTGAGGACATTGATCCAATTTTATGGGTTCCTTCTAGAACCAAATCCTATGGTTTAATTTTTTATATTGTTACATTCATATATGTATACTCTAGGAAATTAATTATTTCTCTACACTAAAAACTAATATGTTTTAGAAATCATTAAAAAAAGAAAACCTTGTTAAAAATGAATTTGGAAATTTGACAATAGTCATGATAATAGATAATAGTTTGGAGTAATTCTATACTAATTTTGTATATTTTTTCCAAACTAAATGCATAACATGACACTAGACTATTAAAAATACTGTCTAATATAATGGATTTGTTAAAATAATTAATGATACCATTCATGAGTGATTCTGAAGCATTGTGAATTCTTTGGGCTTCCCAAATAATCTTAGGAAGAATATTCCAATATGATAGTTTACCTAATTAAATGGTTCTCATATTATGATAATCATTATAAACCCTTAGTTGAACCATATAATGGCAATTCACCTTGTTATGAACAATTATCTATCATCGAGTATACTTATTAATAACACATTAAAAATAATAAGCTTGAACCAAGGGATCATAAGTGAGTTTTGGTATTATACCTTGATGGATTAAAAGAATATAAATTGTGGAAATAAATTCATAGATTAAAAATTATTATAATTAGTAAGAATTTAGGATGTTAGGAGTTCATCTTCTCAAAATCCAAATCTGTTCCCCATTTTAGAGATGATACTGCCCATGATGGGGTCTTTGATCTTCCTTATTAAACTATGTTTGATGATACTAATGACCATCATACACCTATTCCTTAATGATAAGCATGACTTATACGATTGAGATTAAAAGTAATGGATCACTTCCATGAATGATGAGATGTAATCCATGTATAAAAATCATACATAATAAATACTGCAAACAATATTCAAAGAACCCACAAAACAGGATCCCCGAAATAGAAAACGCACCGAAAGGGTGTGGAGGAGGGGAGGAACCCTTCGGTCGATGCACCGAATGGAAGAGGAACACCCAAATAAGGGTATGGAGGAGGAAAGTACCGTGCGAGGGTGAGAGAAACCCCGAATGGAGAAGCTAAGCCGCGATTGGAGAATCTGCTGCTGTGGATGAAGGAACCGCGATGAGGGATGGAGGAACCAAAGCTGGAGAGATGAGGGTTTCAAATCAGGGAAGGAGGAGAGGTCGTCGGGAGGAGAGGTCTTCAGGGGGAGCAGGGTGTCGTGATGAGGGTTTCAAATCGGGGAAGGAGGAACCCGACAGGAATCAGAAGAAAAAAACAAAATGAAATGTGTAGCCATGGATGATAATTGAACCATCGGTATAACCATGCTAAAACCACAGACTTATAAAACCATGGCTATAGGTCTGTGGCTATAGCCCAAATTTCTAGTAGTGTTTGATGAGAGAACCAGTGGTTAGGTATGAAAAATGAAGTAGTGAAGTTTGTCTCTTGATGCCTCGCATGTCAGTAAGTGATGGTGGAGCACCATGTACCAAAAGGCTTGGAACAACATTTAGAGGTCCCAGAGTGGATGTGATATGGAATATACATAGACTTAATAATAGTTAATCCACTTAAATCTAGGGGTCATGACTCGATTTGGGTGATCGTTGACCGACTCACTAAGTCGGCCCACTTCCTACCGATCAGAATGTAAGGAATAGTAGAGAGTAAGGGATGCCTCTATGTGCTGGAGATTGTGAGACAAAATGGAATACCATTTTCTTTTATCTCCAATGGTGACACACAGTTTACTTCCTGGCTATGTAAGGGGTTGCAGGAGGCTTTCAGGACACAAATTCATTTGAGAACCGCCTTCCATCCTCAGACAGATGGTCAGTCTGAGCGGACCATCTAGACCCTTGAGGACATGTTGCGTGCTTGTATCCTTGACTTCGGTCGCAGCTGGAAGGCTCACTTACCTTTGGTGGAGTTTTAATAAAACAATATCAAGCACTCCACCATTGGGATGACACCTTTCGAGGCATTGTACGAGCAGCCTTATAGATCACCCTTGTTCTAGATACATCCAGGTGAGTTATCACTAGTGGGACTAGAGATGGTACGGGCTACCACATAGAAGGTGCAGATCATCCAGGAGCAGATAAGGACCATACAAAGAAAGAATAATTTATATGCTGACAAGAGAAGGAGGCCTCTGGAGTTCGAGGATGGTGACCACGTCTTCCTACAGGTCTCACCTCGATGAGGTCTACGGAGAATTGGCTGAGGCAGCATGTTATCTCTGAGATTCATCGGACCATTTCAGGTATTCCTCAGAGTAGGCGAGGTGGCTTACTGCTTAGCTCTTCCACCTCTTTTTCACCGGGTGCATGAAGTATTCCACGTATCCTAGTTGAGGAGAAACGTGCATGACCCTTCTCACATCATTGACCATGGAGATCTAGACGTCATTGATGGGGAAACTTTTACGGAGATTCCAGTGGAGATTGAGGATTGACAGGAGTGGGTCCTCTGTTGACAGTCGATACCTCTGGTGCACATTTTTTGGCAACACAAGAACCTCCAGTAGATCACATATGTGCGGGAGGCTCAGATGCGTGATTAGTACCCCATTTGTTCCCTTAATTAGAGTTGTAGCTTACAGGGACGTAAATCCCTGAGGTGGGGAGAATGTAAAGACCCAGAATTTCTGTGGAAATTTTTTTCCTAAATACACGGTAATTTTACAAGTCAGTGAAAATTGACGGCACTTGATTCCGAGGCCTGGTGTGCCCGGAATAAATTTATGATGTTTTTTTCAGGTATGTTCAGTAATCGTACGAGCGGGTTTTTATAACTGTAGAACCAGTGCTCGGAATTGAAATCGGAGGGCAACACTGAACTTGCAGCGCCGTTATTCGTATAAGGATACATTCACCTCGATGGCAGTTGGTCAATATTAGAAGATAGATTTTGGGTTTTCGTGGAATGTAATAAAATAAATTGGGTTTTAACTTTATTTTATTAGATCCGCCATGTGGATTTTTGGTTGTTAAAACCTCCTCATGGGAGTTGGAGGTGGGACCACCACACCTTAACCTCCCATGAGAGGTTATGGTGGTGGGGCCCACCCAAACATAACCTCTCGTGAGAGGTTACAGTGTGGGGACCACACGGGGATTAACCTCTATTGATGGAGGAGAGTAAAACCTCCCAACTCTCCCTCATTAATGAGGGATAACCTATTCACCTACCATAATTAATTCTTTGTGCCAACTCTGATGGATTAATTAAGGGGATCCATGTAATTAATTCTGAATTTTTGAATTTTGTGCCAACACCTAAAATAAAAGATCAATTATTATTTTTGGGGTGGCATTGTTCATTACGGTGGAAACCTTGGCTTTTTTGAGGAGAGGATTATTGGGAGAAGGCCCCAACAAATAACTCTCACCAACGAAGAATGAAGAATGCCAACAGTCCCCTTTGATCTTCTTCCCTCGAAACCAACTGACGTGGAACCAATTTCACAAATTTCGTGCGAATTTGGGAGTGGAAGAGTGTGGCGGACGTGACGAACGACAACTCCGTCTTCTTCCCCCGACATCACCATCGACGATTGACAATCAAAGGTAGCAGTTTACTTTTATCTATGTATGATCTTTACCTATTCTCTTCCTTTCTCTCAAAACGAATAATGAGGGTTGTTGTGCTTCATACTTGCGAGCCTCTTGATACCACCCTTACCAATGAGGGTGCGGGCCAAACCAACATGGCCCGACCCCTTTGCCGATCTTGTTTATGGTAATCGTTGGCATGTCAATGATGCAACGAGGAGACAAAGGCATCAGAAGACAAAGGATGTGCTACCCACGACCTCCATGAACCACACCGCCCCCACGGTGCCCCGCACCACTGCCGGCTGGCCCGGCCGCCCGTCGCCCCGCCTGCCGGCCTCCCCCTATCGCCCCGCCGCCCTACCAGGCCGCCCCACCTGCCTGTCCAGGCCCCCTCTCGGCCTCCCCGGAATCCTCGCCGACCGGCCCAGGCCACCACCCGGCCTGCCCAGGCTGCCCTGCGACCTGCTCGACCACCCCGCTGGCCTGTCCCTGCCCCCACCCGGCCTGCCCTGCCGGACCGCACCGGCCTACCGAGCCAGCCCGCAACCTCCCACATGGCGCCACTGGCCGAACCAGCTGTGCCTCCCAGGCTGACCCGCCCAAACTGCGCCTCTCGTGGCACTAGCCAAACCGAACCAGTCATGCTATTTGGGCCGAGTCGTGCCCCTCGCGGTAACCTCTAGGCCGAACCACCCTCGTAGTTTACTGGGTCGGGCCCCACAGACTGGGCCGAACCTAAGAGGTTGGCCCACCCATTGGGACGAGGCAGACCCAACTGGTCTGACCGGGTCGACCCAGACTGGGTCGGCCTAGACTTGGTCAGGCCGGGTTGGTCTGACCGAGTCGGACAAGACCCGGGAACCCTACCGACCCCTTTACTTCTTTTGGCCATATCTTTGGCACCAGATGACCGTTTGATGAACCGTCAGCGACTTTGGTATTCTTGGAGTGTGATGGTATTTTTGAGAAATACCCCCATCAATGTTTAGGGTATAGTTGAGATACAGTCAGGTTGGATTGTGCATGAATCCAACGAGGCCCCCGGGACTAAAAGCCTAATAACTCACAGACCGGGCATACGATTGACGCGCTGTCTTTTGAGTTGATACCATTATGACATGGAGGACCTTAGAGATACTTATTCATGGGACTTTGTGGAAGTTGACGTATCCACACTTGGATTAAGGAGAGGACCCTCCCGAAATCAAGCTTGATTTGTTGAAACCCTATGGCTGGCTACGCTCCGACGACTGGCCGTGGATCCTGTGTGGGTCCGACAACTCTGACTTCTTTTCCCAGATCCTGTGTGGGTCTGACAGTTCTGACTTCTATTCCTAGATCCTATGTGGGTTTGACAGAATAGATGGTCTTGTGTCCTATGTGGGTTTGAAAACTCTGAGTACTATTTCTAGATCCTTTGTTGGCTCGACAGAATAACTTGTCCTTCATCATGTGTGGGTCTGACAGCTCCGACTACTGTTCCGAGATCCTATGTCGGTATAAAAGTTCTAACTGTTGGTCCTAGAACCTATGTGGGTCAGACAGCTCCGACTATTGTTCCTAGATCCTGTGTGGGTCTGAAAGTTCTAACTACTGGTCTTGGATCCTTCATAGGTCGGATAACTTAGATGATTCAGTGGTTATATCTAATCAACTCTATCTCTCTACATAAGTTGTATAACTATGTGGATCAGTCAGTAACTCTTGTGTTTTTCTCCTGATTGAGATGGATTACCAGATAACTTATGTATATGTATGGGCATATACCTCAGTGGGGTTACCTGTCGATTTCATACTTTGTGGTTTATCCTTGTTGGATTATTTGAGACCTCGAGGGTGTTGGGGTCCCTAATATGTATCATTATACTCACCCATGCATGGGCTATGCCTGCACCTCGTTGTGTTGGATGCAGATGATGGACAACACTGACTGAGGCTGAGTGTACGAGGATTGGACGATACCCGAAGGTAAACCTCATGACAAGTCAATACATGGAGGATACTGTCAAACGTGGAGTGCTGAGGAGGCTATCTATACCTACCCCTTAGGTAGGATCAGTGGTGGATGATCCAAGATATGCTTTTCACCTTTCAGTTATTTTTGTCCTTTTCAGTTGTACTTGTACTTTCAATTGGGATTGTATTTCTAGCCCCTTTACTTTTCAGCAATCTCTTTTTATAAAGTTTTATATAGTGTTTTGTATCCAGCTGTGTACTATGTTGTGTGTGTTTTCAGTTATAAAGGCAATGCCTTCCTAGTTTAGGGATTTACCTCTTTGGTGCTCATCGCCAGCCCCTGAACTATGGAAGGCGGGCTTGGGGTAGTCATGACATGGGTCTCGAGGATGGGTCGTGATAATAATTCACTATTTAATGATGAGGTAATTATTTTTAATGGAAAAAAGGTGTTATCATATTTTGATAATATACATTTTGATAACTGTGAGGTTGAAAATTTATTTAGTGACGGCAGGGGAACTGTAGCGGTGGGTAAGCACCCCATAATTCTACATGAAAAATGGGGGTTGAAAACCCGTGGGGTGCAGGGTACTATAGAAGAACTGTAGTGCTACTGTAGCAGCTGAGATACTGTTGCAATGTCGGCACTGTAGCGGCAGTAGGGGAACTGTAGCGGTGGCAGGGGAACTGTAGCGACGGTGGGTACTGTGAGGAACTGTAGCAGTGCGGGTACTGAAGCAGTACTATTCACAGAATGGGTCTTGGGCCCAAAATTTGGCCCTACGGGCTATGTAATGGGATAAATTCCCACTGGGCCTATGAGATATGTAATGGGTCTCCCTCTACCCAGTTAAAGAGGTCTTTGATTTGATTTAATAATAAAAATGAGGATTCGGCCCCATCCTTAAAAAAAGTTATTTTTTACGAGGATCACCATATAAGAAACATTATATGATTAAGATAGACATTATATTATTTCATGGGACCAAATATTATTTGAGGAGTACAGATTGAGATTAATTTTGGAATAATATATGTTTTTTTGGTTTTATGGTGAATTGGGTTGTTTTATAATATGATTAGTGTATTTGAGAGATTATATAATTAGGGAATATAAATTTTTTTCATAAGCATTTATGAGTTATTAAATTAATTTGGGGATAAATTTTATGTTGACGTTGGAAGAATATCTGACCAAATATTTCTTATTTTTGGTATTTGAATTCATCACACTTATTTTGGAAGAGTTTTAAGGTTAATTGAAAATGTAATGATTTAAAATAAACATTATGTGTAATTTGTTGAGTAATTAGAGATTAATGTAGTATTTTTTCATATTTGAGATTATTTAAAAATGTGATAACCATTTTTGTTTATTATTAATGTATAGAAACATGAGGTGTATTTTTTCATCATTTTTAGGTTATTTAATCCATTAAAAATAATTTTACTTCTTCATGCATGAAAATTTCATCATGGGTTTTTATTTTATGACATGAAGATGATGTGGAAAATTACTCAAAATAGAACCAGAGGATGAAATTATGGGAATAAATAGGGTAATAATATTATCTCCCAATATCTATCTCTACGGTGAAATAATTCCTCAAACTCAAGCAAGAGTTAAATAATATTATAGACCCAATGTGGAAAATATTACTCAGCTATGATGGTATTCCTTATCAATCTAATTCATATGTTCAAGTTTATAATATGTACATTATATTAGATATATTTAGTAATTGATCTTAAAATTGTAATTTAATCCATTTTCAAATAAAAATACAATTGATATGTATTAAATGGAATTTATTGGATATTTTATATATTTATTATCCATTCATTAGAGTTTATTAGGAATATGTTTCAATATTTAACCCATAAAAATGGCATTAAAAGTATGAGGATATAATTTATTAAAGGGGTTATAATATAGAACACTATGATTTAAGAATCTTTTATATTAAATAAATAATATGATTGATAGGAAGGACCAGATGAAACACAGAACATAAATGAAACAAAATATATTACGGATATATTATTACTTAAATATGATAGTTAGAACATAATCAGTGATTTTGAGAGTATGGATATGAGAAATTTTATTATGAAATATAAGTTGAAGTGTTTAATTTATTTAAATTTATTGGTTAGATCCTAAAAAATATTTACACAATTTTGAATGACAAATATTAAATCACATAAGATTAAGAACAATTATTGTTTAAAATGGTCATTTTCCTATAAATCTGGGATTCCTTATTATGTTATGTTATAAAGATTTTTTTTTTAATTTTAGATTATTAATTTTATGAAATAAAATTAGTTACTTTATTTATAATATCAAAACCATCTTATAGTGAATTTTGGGATTTTTCAAAAATAGTTGTTTTTTGAGGGAATAGTGAGAAATACTGATTTAAAATTAATTTCACATTTATGAAATTTTTATTATATAAGAATGAATTTTATATTTAAAAAAATAGTTATTTACTAAAAAATATTTATCATTTATTTTAATTTATTTAAAAATTTAATTTTGATCTTATAAATCTATGTTTCACATTTGAGAAATCTAGGTCATTTTATTAGTCAAATAAACAATATTTTTAGAAATTCTCTTTTAATCATGTTATCAAAAGGATTATTTAAGTTATGGTATCATTTTAATGTAATATGTCTCATTTTATTTAAAGTGATTTAATTAATTCAATAGGAATCAACATTTGACATGATTTTTCTATAAAATCATTTCATATTCTTAAAACAAGCATCTTTATAAAAAAGGTTTTAGCTGCATTTTTTAGATTATATTGATGTTATATTTTTAAAATTATGGAAATTGAATTATATAAAATTAATTAAATATTTGGGATCATCATGTTATAGTATTTTAATGACTGTTGTTTCATTTATTCTCATATTAAATAGTATCCTTAGTAAAATTTTATCACCATGGTAAAGGTTAAAATGAGTTAATTAGGGTTAAAAATAAAGGATAAGGTCTAATAATATCTCAAAAAATTATATTTATTTCATTGGATCATTTTCTTTCTACCAAATTCATCATTGTTTTGAAAACATCCCAATTTTGTTCTATTTTCTTTTGATAATGATGTTCATATTATTTTATGTAAATTATTAGTACAAAATTTCACCCATGTTCTTTTATTACCTCAAATATGTTTTTATAAAAATTGATAGTTTTTATTAATATCTATAAATTGAATTTTAGAATATTAATAAATTATATTCATGATATTAGTTCATTTTTAATTTTAACGGAAGAATTACCTAAAGCAATTACAAATATTTAATGAAATGCTTATGGAAATGGGTGAAAAATCAAAGTGAAGATTTAAAAGTATTAATAGTGAATTATTTAAAATAATTTAAAGTATTTTATGATTCTTATGGTTCCAAATAAATTTCATGTATTTTTTATATTTTAAAAATTGTAATTCCATGCCATTGTTGATGTTTTTAAAGCCGAACTGTGTGAAGTTTTCATAAAAAGGACTTTAATGATATTTTATGTTCAAAAACAATTAATTAATTGTTTTAAACAATAAAAAATATCATAATTATTCAAATAAATAATATATTAATTATAATATAAATTATGTTAATCTTATTATCCACTTTCCCTTATAAAATGACATTATTGACCCTTAAAGCCTAAGTAACTTATTACCTTGGCAAGGGAAAAAGGGTTATCGGGGGGGGGGTTACATTAATGATATTAGGGTCAAAATAATCTAAAAGACCATTTAAATACTATTTTATGAATGTATTTAATCCATATATCACCTTATATTAAAAAATGATCCAATTTGGAGAAACAATACAATGATAGTGACTTTATTGTATTTTAATATTCATAATATTTACATGTTTTCACCCACCACACTTAAAAAAGGGGAAACCCTCTCCTCTCTTATTCACCCATTCTAGATTAACATAGTTGGACCAAAATTTTCTATATATTATTCAAACGAACAAATATATTTTCTAGATATTTTATCATTCATATGATACTAACCTATGTGTCTATAAAAATTGATTCATATGAGGTTTGTGAAAGAAGATTTAATAGTCTACACTGAATCCTTATAAGTGTTTTTTTATTATACATCCTCAAAATATAAACTAAAACATATAAACAAAGAGACATTTTTAAAATTATAATTTTCTCAAACTATTATTTTTATATAGTAACAATTATATATTTATCATCTATCACAATAGAAAATGAAAATGTCATTATTCAAATGTGTGGGATACGACTTCAATGAAGGGATGTGATTTGTTTTTTCATTCATGGTTTTATATTTATGATAATAAGGACAATATTTATCAATATGAATTATATATATAAGTGGTATAATTATAATTCTCCAAATGTGAATTTTATTTATCTTTATTTCATTCCCTCTATCAAAAAGTGAAATCATCACTCGTATATATGTGTGAACTATTACCAATATGAAATTATGTAATTCATTTTTCATCATCATCTTATATTAACGGTTAAAAGATTGTATATTATGAATAAATATGATTCTAAATAAATAAATAATATTTTTTATATGATGAAATCATGACCAAAGTGTATGTCTCGGTACCATCAAAACAAAATATTTATAAAGAAGAGAACACAGAATACCACAAATGATGATTTTTGGAGGAATTATTACGAAATAGGAAATGAGAAATTGTAAGTGAATAATAAAATTTAATATAATTATATATAAATTTTTGGTTATATATGTATAAAAAATATAAATTTATTACAAAGGACTTTAAAATCATGCATGTAGAAATTCAGGACCTGAGTGAATGGTTTATTACCTTGCTTTTATTTCTGTGAGCCAAATAACATATTCAGAACCTACTTCTTTTGTTTTTTGTATATACTTAACAAGTATATTATTAAGGATAATTTTCATGAAAATAATTGTAATTTAAAAATATGTATACTATTATCTATTTTATGACGTTTTTATTCCTATATTAGAAAATCTATAAGTATTATTCATCTAAATATTGTTTTATTAAGAAATGTTTCATGTTATACACCTTTTTTTCTTTATGTGGTGTATATAATTCCCAATTCATAATTAATATCATTAATTTATTTATCTTAATTGTATTTAAACATCATTTTATGTCATTTAATTCAAGAAGGTTATGATTACGTGGTTACCAATGTGGTAAGGGTTTATGTTACAATGCCATTTCATTTCATGATTGTCTATGATAAATTTATATTAAGGAAAATTATATGATACTTATCATTTATTACCCATATATTTTATTATCTTATGGTTATTTATTAGGTTTCCATGTTTCCCTTAACTTCTCCTCTATTTTTGTACTTAAATTGGTTTAGAAAATATTTTTAAGAATATCCATCGTTATTTATTATTTTTCTAAAGTGAATATTTTTCCTCTGTGTCCATGATCTTTAAAATGTTATCAGAGATTTTATTTTCTTTGATCCAATTTTTTTAATATAATGTTATAATATATTTAACATTTTCTAGAGGGTTTAAAATTATATTTTGAAAATTTTCCCAAATAGTTTAAATATGATTTTTTAGAAAAAATGTCGAATGATTTATTTAAAATTTAATAACTGATTTTATAATCACACTATCATGATTTTAATTTATAGAGAAACATAATTTTT
Source organism: Viscum album (assembly GCA_963277665.1). Taxonomy (NCBI): domain Eukaryota; kingdom Viridiplantae; phylum Streptophyta; class Magnoliopsida; order Santalales; family Viscaceae; genus Viscum; species Viscum album. Next base: position 705,012,255 of record OY728121.1, on the reverse strand, counting down.
AGGTTCCCAATGTTCTTTTCGAAGGAGACTATTTTCCTCAATTTTTAAGAAAGTTTTATTCGTTAAATTTAACGGAGGAAAATAATTTTTTCCTGTATTTTAATGGAAATGTTCCAATTATCTTTTAATAATATTTTATAATATATATTAGTATCCATTTATTTGTATTAGTTTCCACTGAGGATATTGTTTAATGATACCATCCATGTTCTTTCTCTAGACAGTTCATGGAGATGATGTCTTAATACTTTTATTATTAATCTTATTTCTTTTCATGGGTATATTAAGATATGATGAAATAATGATTTTTTATGATAACATTATCTAAATTTATTAGGATGGATTATAATTTTTTGATGATGAAAATTTTTTGAATCATTTTTCTTTCGATGGGTTATTCTATTATCAGATGATGACTATTTTTATGATCTTGTAGCACACATTTGTATGGTTTTCATTATGTGATGGGTGGGACCTAAATTATATACTACAACAATGGTTTTGTAATGAATGAAATATCATGGGATAATATATACTAGAAGGGGTAGTGAACCTAGTTTTTTAAGGGACTATATCCATTATGATAATTGTGGCAACAAGCCTTGACAAATGAAATAATGCAAATGAGGAGCGAACTAGTTCCACTATAGGAATCTATAAACTATGATTTTCTTCAACAAAAAAATGTCTATGGAAATGAATTTATATAATTATAGGAATTACAAAAACATAAATCTTATGCTTATTATATGTTCTCATGGATCATGATTAATTATTAATGACACCATACATTTATAAATTATGTATTTTATTTTGAAAAGGATTTATGCCAAGGCTCATGTTTCATGATATTAAAATGATTGGGTATAACATTATTAAGTTATGGTCATTATTTCATACCCTTATAACTATCTTAGTATAACTTTATATCATATATATTTATCTCCCATGTTTACCCTTATTGAGTATCCACACTCTCCCTTTCTCATGTTTATATTTCCCCAGGTCATGAAGAATGATATTATGATATATAATAGTAAACTTTTATCATGTGTAGAAAATATTGAGGGATATGATAAATTATTCACATGGAATAAGGAAATATGTGTATAAAAAGAAAAATACCCATTTGATGAGATATATATGGGGTTTTTTACATAATGGTTTCTTCAAAACTCTTTAAAACTAAAAACCTATAAGTTATTGGGAAAGTATTTGAATCAATTTTGGTTATTGGTATTGTAATTGTGGATGACAGAAGATGAGTATCTTTTGTTGGTAGCAAATTCAATATGTAAAAAATGTCTTTTATAAAGGATCTATGGATATATGTCTCAGGCTTTATAACACGATACAAATTTTTAATTGCCAAAACCCTATGAAGTAGTAGGAGACTAGAAGAAAATAAATATATAGCTATGAAGATGTTTGGACATTTACTTATCACTATATATAATGAAATAAAATGAATCAATCCAAATGTGGTTATTAGAAGAAAACTTATCATCTTAGAGTAGAATTAAAATAGTAAGACCTAATGTGAACAATTAGACTATACACTGAGATTAATGGAAGGATGAATTTGGAATTTATAATGGTCTCTAAGATAGGTGATTAAAAAATATCCCAGGAAAATATAATTTAAAACTAGTGTTGTCCAATACTATAAATTTTATACATGAATCTAAATCATATTCAAGAGAGAAAATGAGATAGTGTTGAGGGGTTCCTTGGTAAGAGGAAAATTTATAAACCTTAAAGTGAACAAAAAATGTATCAACATTTGGAAAGTGATGGGAAAAAATTGGAGGATTATTTTTGAGAAAATATTAGGATATTTGATCATCACCACATATCCAGTGTAAATAGGAATCAACATGAACAATGTTTTGGTTGAAGAATTCATTTTATCCAAGTGTTGTATTATTTAAGGAAACTAGTTATAATTGAGGTGACTATAGACTTTGAGCACTTAAATGGATTATGATCCCTTATAATACAATCATGTTTAATGGAACAGACTAATACAAATTGTTATAGGTTCATGTAATATGGAATATATACCAAAAAAATTTGAGTTCATATGGAAAGGATATTCATGTCATACACTTTCATAACATGTGATAATGACTATGATTTATATTGTTTATATTCTTATGAATAATAATTTTTGTTGGGTAGTTTAGAGTCACAAAATAAGGACTTGATAAACCCCATATGAGGATATGTTATGTGGTTCTTAAGGAATATTGTATTGATAGGATTCATGATACTCTCTATATTTTGAATTTAATTAGTACACACAATTGTATTATAGATTTTTTATGATATAAGATCATTCCCATTTTGATTCTAGCTTCAGGGGTTTCTTCCTATGCAACACTAGTGTTCTCTGTTCTAAAACCAACTTCCTTTGGATGAATTTTCAAAGGTGGACCTTCTTTTTGAATGATCATGAAACATAGTTTTTATAGACTTCATAGTTATTCAACGTGTGAACCTTTTCTCATTGATCCATTCTAATTCAATAAGTTGAATTTGGGACTTTTAATATCCAATTATTTCATTGAAAATATTCATTTAAATAGAATTTAAATGAAATTAAATATGAAAAAATAAATTTAACTCATAAACAATCTAATATGGTGTTTCCTGGGTTGATGTAAACGTGGTAGTATTATAATTCCCCAAAGAATAAATTGTTTTATAGGGATTATTTTTTTTCTAATAATTAATATAATATATTTAATAAAATCATATTGAACTCCAATATTTATACATTTTTATTGTATAATCATTTAATGAGTGACTAGAATAGATATTATACCTATATATTCTTTATCATATATTCATATAAATTTGTGTTTTCATATGTCAGAATCATATGAGGGGTTCCAAACATGGTAATTATATTGGAATTAAAAATGTTAATCAAATCCTTATTCTTAATTATATCATGGGAACATATTATGTAGATTTAGAGAATAATTCAATATTATGAATAATAAATTTTAATTAACTAACAATGGATGATGGGTATGGACCCTTGAAATCTATCCTTAAAAGGGAAAACCGTTTGGAATATTTAGGGGTATAAAAAACATTAGGGTTTGATGAATGAAATTAGAATATATTTGACATGAATGGAACATTTTATTAAATTATATATAGTTATAAATCATAAACAACTATAAATAATTATGTATTTAAATTTGGTCTATGATCTTGATCATTTTTTGATACGCACCATCAGTGATATTTTGGACTTCATGAATGACCATAAGGGTTCATCTTCTTTTGATACATCCATAGAGCACCCCATAAAATTCTTATTTGTAGGTATCTTTTTAGAAATTTGGCCTATCATAGTGGAAAAAATTTACTACCCATCAATGGATATTAACCATTCTAACTCAATCTTGGGGATGATCCCAATTATGAAAATTTTATACTATAGGAGAAATAAAATTAGTTTTTATTTAAAATGATGTGGATGATACATCTTTATGATGTAAGGGGGTATCATGATCATATATTTCACAAAATATTTACTAAAAATATATAAATACCACTACTTGGTATGAGATATGAATTACATTCTCATCCTAATTCAGATTTATAAGTGTAGAGGCAAGATTTTACAAGTAATTCACTTGATTATTATAGAATTGTTGAATATATTATATTGATTGTTCTAATAGAAATTGTGACATCAACTCCACCACACAATTATTTAGGGATTAATTATATATTATTGAATGTACAATCAATATTGATTTACTTGATTACTAGTTATTAATCAACTCTGACTTGTAATCATCAAACTCATATGTAGAAGTCCATCTCTAATAATATGTTGAGGGATTGGTATTCTGCCTTATTTTTGGTACACCCTTTTGAAATGGGGAAGGATCAGGGAAAAATTTTCTTTTACTAGTGAGATGATGTCAATATCCTACCATACTTGGTTTAATTTAGGTTCCTCTATTATTTTCCTAAATTAAAGATGAGAAGGACAATTGAAATACATTATCATTGTCATAGATGTTTCACAAACAAAGAAAACTTATTCCTTAAGGTGTTATATATCTATAGGAAACTCCTCTATAGATGGATATTATGTTATAAAATATACTACTTATTTTACATTGATCATATTCTATAACACAATGATGATATAAAATTATATTTACGATGACAACCCATGATAGTAATCATATAGTAAACATGGGATGAATAAAGATATATTCTATAATATAAAATGAAATATCATATAGGAATCATAATGTTTAAACTACTAGAAAATATTATAAATTGTAATGATTAGTGTGGGGAAAATATTTTTGATATCAATGTATTAGCTTTTATATTACATCACTTTTATTTTGAGGCAGTAATGACTATTTTCCTATACTATATCATTTTTATTCAAATATAAGGCACTAATTGATCACTCTATAGGAACCACATAAAGGATATGAGGTATTTCCTCCAATGGTTTAAAAAATACTAGAGAACATGAATGATATTTCTTGTAATTATTAAAATCCATCTTAAATCCAAATCCCTTAGATAAATTAGAATTTCTATTATTAGTTTGTTAATGGGAATACATTTTCCATTGAGGTTTTTGATAAAAAAATAATTTTGGTGAGACAACCTTGAAGTCATATTAACTCTAAATGTTTTAAATAATGGCGAGTATTGAGTATTTCCCAGGCTTTCTTGGGGTCCACATCAATACTATTATTATGGACCATGAAAAAAATATTTTCATGATGTATCCTCGAAGGTTCATTTTTTTGATTCATCTTTATATTGTGTGATTGAAAATTGATAAATAAAACCATTAAATTTTTGAAATTATCTTAGAATTAGTGTGAATTTATATCTAGAACATAAATTTAACATTTCAATGGTTTTTTAAGAATGGATTTTTAAATGTGGTGCATCACTCACTAGTATGTGGATCAATAATTCTTAATACCTAAAGGTATGAATTTATAGAAATAAAATCATCAATGTTCTATAATGGTTAATTACTCATCACCATCAAGATGCTTCCCAATCACACTATAACCAAAATACCCTCACATGAATGATAGGGCCTGAAATTATCTTTCTTCTTGAAGAGTGGTTCTATGATCGAAATTGGAATGTCATATTTTAGAAAATTATTTTTTAAATCCATAAAAAAATTTAAATCTTGATTCCCCCATTTTATATCTTATAATAGTTATTTTTTGAAAGAGATTTGGGGTATTTGACCTCTAAAATGAAATCCACCTAGATCAGGTAGTCCACTTTAGTTTACTCCATGTAATTATGAGTCAAATTAATTCTCCACACAGCTGATTTATAACCACATTATCTTGTCAATACACCTATATGGTGAAAAACATCTCGGGGATCTATCTATGTAATTTCATTATATGTAAAGGAAAATATTTCAAAATATTATTTGATAAACGTAACTTTCTATTCTTGTTTTTTGGGATTTGTTGATGTATTAATTAATATTAGACATGAGTCTTCCCTAATACAAAAATTTACTAGTTTTTACTTATCAACTAGGTTGAGATTTTCTCCAAAAAATCTAGTAGATAATATTTAATTTCTTTTTCATCATCATCATCAATAGTGGGGAATGGATTTAAATTATATGATTCCATAGAATATATAGAAGCATCATTATCCTAACTAAGGTTACACCCACCAAAAGAGAGTGATGGTTCATTGAGAATAAAAAATTACATGTGGATGGAGGTAATAGAATATAATACCCATGTTTCTCCATAATATTAAGTCTCTATATAATCAAAGAGAATGGGTTTTATTGACCAAATGTTATTCAATCCCATATTTAGATAGATATTCCCATATGAAAGATTATTCCACACAATTCACATTAAAATATATTATTTTTTTGATAAAGGTCTTCCAAAAAAGGTACTTTATTGTGAATTATAAGAGAAGATGTTGGTCTTCAAATCCGTTCTTCTAGATGACAACACTTTTTATCTCATTGATATTGGAGTGTTTCTTATATTTAACTCATCGTATATATTGAATCCTCCTTAGAATAATTCCATGGATTAATCAGAGACACTTTAAGGCCATTATGTGTAGTGAATTGGGTTGTTTCATTGATAGATATCTATTTACCCTCCCTTTTATTGAACCATACTACTATTTTTATAGATTTTCCAGAGTCAAAGTGTATTTTTTCACCATATAGTGCCCAAAAATTCACATCAATAATAAATTATAGATATTAATGATATAAAGATAGAACAACCAGATGAAAATGAATCCATGGTCTTCCCAATAGATAATTTGGATATTTTTCATGGTGAGTCACCATGAATTTAATGTCAGATAAAAGTTATCTAAATTATGTTTTTAGAATTGTATTTCCAATATGATTCTATTCATATCTGATATACCCTCTGATTTTCAAATTGGAATAATAAAAATCCTCCCATTTATATACCAAAAAATAATATCCTGATCGAAAATGATGTTGATTATAATGAAATTGACCTATTAGGTATTGATAAATGCTGATGGCATGGATTTTTTGCGACACATATATTACCATGATGTGCCACAATATAAAATCTTCCTTATCTTGTGTTGTGAATGAAATAATTTTATGGAACATAGTTGAACCAATTTTTATATTATATTTTTTAGAAAATAAACTTATGTATTGAACTATTGTGGAGTTGAGAGAGAATGAATAGAAAATTACATTAGTACCATGGACATTCACATGGAATCATGGATTATGTTTTGTATGTATAAGAAAAAGTTTTTTAAATGCATCGTATTTTGGATTTATTTACAATTATTTCATTCTAAGAGGTTATTATAATGTTTGTGGATAAAAATCCCAAGTTATCTATGGATATGATCCCCTAATTGATTAATAATTGGTGTATGGGGGCTGTTGTAGGTTAGGATGAGTTACTCTTCATGCATTTTGAGATTAACTATGTTACTAGTTATATACATATTGAACCAACACCATGATTTAAGTGGAATTTTTCCCATAGGATTCAATGTCACATTGATGTTTCTATTTAACTATATAAAGTGTCAGTCTTTCGATTTTTTTGAATGTATGATTTTTTTATCGATGATGTCAAAACTCTATGGTTTTCCTCTTCCCCATAATTAGTGTGTTCTTCACTTTCCTCTTATTTGTGTGTAACATCTTTTTTAGGTTTCTCATCATTGAAGAAGAGGTATATTGAATGGATATTATTGAATGAGTTATATTGGGATTCCTTTTTGGGGGTAATTTATATTTTTTGGGTTAGTGTATATCCTTCCAGGAATAGGTTCAGGAATCATGAAGGGTTTAAACTGACATTGGTACCAATGGGGGTTAGTCTTCATGTTTTATGCTTCCCTATTGATGATTTAACTTACTTTTTTTTATGGTTTTGAGGTATAATATACCACCTTTAGTGTTTTATAGTTAATTGGGGTCATGATTGAAGAAATATTTCATGTATTGATAATTTAATCTATGTTATTTAATGAATTTTTAGACATATATTCAACAAAATTATATAAATTTCTCTCTGCATTTTCATATAATATCCCTTGTTCTTATGTTGAGAAGTTGATATTTGTGTCACATGTGTTGTTGGGTTATCTAAGGTTACTCTCCATTCATTTATTGTCCTATAAAAAGTATATAAATAAAAAATAATCTTAAATATTATGTCCCATAATTTAATGTCATGTGTAGTAATTAGGAGTATAATTCCTCCCTATACCATTATATTTTCGTACATCAATGTGTGTAAACAAATTCATATCTATATAATCAATATAATAGAATAGGATATATTCATTTTATTTGTAGTAAACATTACTATTTATATTTAGAAATATTTAGTGGATTTGAATCATATTCACATATTGATGAGGTAATTCTAGTCATTGATACAAGGTGGAAAAAATTATATTTTTTAGGATTAGGGGTTGGATATGGTAATAGTTCTATTTTTAGATAGAAATTAACAATTTATTCTTTTCCCAACTTCTTTACCCTTGTTGAAGATGATGTATGAGATTTTTATTTAGTATATCGAAGGGAATCATACAATCATTATCCTACTATAGTGAATTATCAACACCTACCAATATAAATTGTTAGAATTAAAATTTTCTTCTTCTCATATTGGGGGTTCTCTACATAAATTTCTAATAATTCATGATATGATAGTTTCTTGTATATTGAATTTGTTAAAACCTTCCATATGATAATGATGATTGCGACTCTAATTTTGACATTTTTTGTAGCTTATAAGGTTATAACTTCATATATTCCTCATAATTATGATGAATTGATAAAATATCTAGGCCAAAGTTATTATAAATTGGTAATATATTCAACATATGTATTACTATAAGAAAACTAAATACACTCTAATAAATTTTACACAAAACATATTATAGGATATACATCACGCAATATAGAGACCAAACGAATTGAAATATACTATTTAAAAATGACCTTTATTACCACACCATTTAAATTGGTGGTATGTATAGAAAAAAAAGGTTTTTAAAATTATTTATAAATATTTTATGTGAAGAAAATATATCTGTAAATAATGACTCAAGTTTTAGTAGTCTTTACATGCTTCAAAAATAGATTTTTTATCAAAAAATGTTTTTATTGATATATGTTAGAAAATAATTTAATTTATTTATTATAATTTTAGAAAGTTTATTATAAAAATGAACTTCATTTATGAAATAAGAAAAAAATTAACTTATGAAGAAAAATTGGTATATTTCTGGAAAGGGGGATTTTTTAGTGAATAATGAAAAATACCGCTTTTTATAAAACATTCATTTATTTTCAATAAATTATGTAATTTAAAATTCAAACATTCTTAAATCATATTTTTAATTAACATAAGTATTCAAAATTTATATTGAAGATAATTAATTATATTCTAATCATTTTCATTCCTTATTTGGATATAATTGATTTACGATTAAAAACACATTATTCTGAAAACTGTGTTTTTGTATATAATGTTTATCCATTTTATTTTATTAAAATAAACAATAATAAGGAATTATTTAAATTAAATTTATATATTATATTAATAATTATATGTATTTAAATCCATATAATTATGACGCATGGTCACATCGTTAATGTTAGACTATCTTATTCTTGAAAAATTCATTTCTAGAAAAACCTTTTTTTCAACACATTTTATGGGCTTATCATTAAATTAAATCTATCCAATTATGATATTTGAGTTTTATAAAATGGAATAAATAATTGGAATTATGATAATTAATATTTGGTTATATTTTCAGCTTATTGTTTGTTCATAATAAATAGTAATAATATTAAAAATATTTTAATAGGGTAATGGCTAAAATTGGTTTTTGCGTGTTACATGAGATTACGTTCGAATCATTTTTCGACAAAAATTTATTTCTTATTTGATAAACTATATTTCATAGTTATATTTCTTGGTTACAAATTATCTATTAATTTTAATTTTATTTTAGGCTTAGTGTATAAATTACCAATGATAAAAAAACTAGTTACCTTGGTAAAAACTAAAATGTAAAAAGTTGGTAACCATGAAGGTAAATGAAATAACATGTTTAAAACATATTTTAATTAAGTTTTAGATTTATTGATAAAACTTATCATCCCCCAAAACCATTATTAATAAATTTTATATACACTTTGGTTGAGAGAGAATTCACATCATTGAATAGTTTACGGTATTAATAAAAATGACACTCCTCCTAAATTACAAAAGGGAACCCCTCCCCATCAATTATTCACACATATTAAGAAATTTTTCCTGATAAAAAACTGAAAAAATATCAAGAAAAAATACTCTTACATATTCTTGATCAAATTTCCTTCCTAAATACTTACCCAATGGTACTTAATAAGAGATTCAAAGGAGGGTTTTCTTAGCAACAATAATCATCTTCACGAAGCTCTTTCTTTTTTATGTCTTATTTTTAAACCATAAATTATTTTCTAACTCATAAAATATAATAAAACCAGTATGGTTATTATATTGTTATGTTATTTTTTCAATTTAATAATTTTAATCCACTCGTTGTCTATCAAATGGGGAAAACCCCATCGCTCGTGTTTATAACAGACAACCACCTCACAGATTGATATAATTTTTTCCATCACCAACTCACATGGATAATCATAATGATAGAAATAATGAATATACATGATAATTATGACATGATATTTATTCTATAAAATTAATATACCATCCACCTCCTTACCCATTCTTCCATTAAGTAAATGATAATATCCCCCCATGTGTATATACATACTAGGATCTTAAAGAAACAATGTAATTTATTCTCCATTTTCAAATTTAAAAAATGATTATAAAAATGTATGTAATTAAAAATTAAGATTTTTTACTATAATACAATTATATATATGATTTAACTATATAATATATACATGAAGTGGATCTTCCATTAATAACATGCCAGAAAAAACAAAGTAGTTGACACCCGAAATAATGGTAATAATGAAATATTATTAATGAAAGGGTGATAAGTTGTTATAAGAAGCTCATATATAATATTAAAAATATTAATATTATCCATGAATAAATTAAAAATATATTTAAACCCATTATATAGGAGGTTAAAACATGTTCATCTGAAGGGAAGCATGAGTTATGTGACTTAGTATCATCTTCCCTTCATTGTGGCATATTTTAATGTTATACGCATAATTTCTTCCTTATAGTATATATAATACCCCTTTTATATATAATATCATGAAAAATACACACTTCATTGTATTTTAAGTTATAGTTAAAATTATTTCATCTAAGGGGTTTTGACTGGAATGTTACCAAGTAATAAGAAATTTCACAACCCAATTTCTTTTCAATGTGTTATATTACATCCTCATCGTAATTGACTTTAATATATTTTGGGAATAATTTTTTTTTTCTTTTAAAAAAAATTATTTGGTTTTAAATTCTATATACATAATAAATATATTAACTAACTTCCACTTTTATTATATGATCCTTATAATATATTTCAACTCAATTTCCACTTCATTATGACATTTTAGTATTATAAAAATATGAATTTTTATAAGCTGTATCTAATTTCCCTTTTATATGTTATTACATTATTCTCATTAAATTCATGGAATTTAATTTATTATTTAAATTTACTTCTTTCATGGGTGTTATTATTCAAATGTTACCAAACTTGCAAGGGTTTTCGATTCAATCTTATTTTAAACGGGATTATAAATGTTTGAATTTATATTGGATAAAAATATTTTATAATTTATTAATAAACCCTTTCATTTCATCCTAATATGGTCATTGATTATTTTTTCAGGTAATAGTAATATTTTCTTATCTTGGATACTTAAAGTAATTGAAAATATATTTTCAATAAAAACCAACTTTATCACTCCTTTCAGTCGAAAAAGATTTTTCTTCTATATATATAATTTTTATATAATTTTTTTAATTTTTTTTACTATAATAAAATGATATTTTAAAATTTAATTTCCCCTTATGTTTGATTTTACAAAATTATTTAAAATGAATCTCCTTTTCCTTTTCCAAACAAGGTATTTTTTACTTTTCTAAAAATATGAAAGGAATATTTGTTTTAACATGAACGAAAAAAATGATATCTTCATTGTCATCATAACTAAAGGATTTAAAGAAACCTTTATAAGCATCGATGTTTATTTTAAATCGATTTTTTTCTTCAATATTTGTGAACATTTTGAATTTTAAAAATTCATTTTAAAATTTGAAAGGATATTTTCCTTAAGAATGATTTTAATTATGTTTTTATGGTATTTATATTCATTAATAAAAACCCTTTATTTCACTAATATCCTACTAGGAATATGTTGTAACAATACCATCCTTATTATTTCTTGGGAAGTATTATTTTCAGTTTGAGTAAACAATGTATTGACATTATATTTCTTGATTAATTTTATTTTCATTAACATTATCTTCAAACATTGAATTTCTTGGGATAATTAGAAACTAATTTTTTATTAAATATACATACTATTTTTATCATGTATAATAATGTTACCCAAACCCTATATCATTTATAAAAATGGTTTTTTACCATTAATTATATTTTATTAATTTTTGGAATAATGATATTCCATATTATTTATTTAGTACGAACATTTATTGATAAAATATATTTTTTCAATTGAAATTATCACTAAATATATGATGAATGCTTTTGAAATGCAGTGATGGGTGGGGCTTAGTTATAGATAGTCCCATAATTCATTGATAATATCATGAGATTAATCAATTTTCTATCTAAATAAATTGAGTTTTTTCATGTATAAACATTTATTAAACTATATTTACACATTATATTTATGATATATATATATAAAGATGTAAAGAAGTATGAATTTACTTCAATTAGAATTTAGTTATTATTAGAAATGATATTTCTAAATTGATATTATCCATTGAATCGTTCTCATTATGATGTTATTGATTAAATTACCTTTGTTTTCAATTATTAACATTGAAATATATATTATCAATTATTGATTGTGATTTATTCACCCATGATATCTTCTATAGTACTTAAAACATATTGATCATTTGATCATAGAGTTACTCTATTTTCCTTTTACTTGGATATACAAAAGGAATCTTGGAATGTGTTTAAGGATTCATAATTTCTTTTTATACCATGTTTTTATGTTATTTTTTAATATATAATTTTAGATTCATGTATGTTTCTAGTTACCAAATAGTACTAAACTATTTGGTCATTTGGTATGGGATCACTTATATTTAGTGATAATGAAATAATGCTTACACCGACTCTTGGATACTGTGGTCGGTATCTTTATAGTTCTTATCTAAAATATTTTGGTTGAAATAATGGGAACTATAATAATAGAATCATTTATTTTGGAACACAAATATTTGATATACATTGACTATATGTAAAATTTTGTAATAAACCCCAATTTTTTGGTAAGGAATATATTATGATATTTTTCTATGAAATTACAAGTATGTATGGATATTACTAGTGGATGTGGCTCTAGAATAGTTGTAGATAGGGGTAATAACTCAAAATTTGTTGCATTGATCAATGAATTAATTATGACATGTTGCAAGATAATATTCATTACTACACACGTAGTGTGACACTCTTGGGTGATATGATTTGGATAATTCACATTTTATTTACAAATGATTATGAAGTATTTGAATATAATGATATACTAATAGACACTATGTTTATGATTTTTATTTAGATGCTATAATATGTTAGGCACCATAATTGGAAAAAAAATTTGTGGTTGATTATAATTTTAAAGGAATAGATACCACTTATAAGGTTTTATGTGAAGAAAAAACCATGGAAACATTTATTGCGATTTAATATATGTTTGCGGTAGATGAAACCCTTATGTATAATTTTTTTTTAGTAAGAATGTTATTTGATAAATAATTATTTTATATTTGGTGGACATATGACTAAAATTATTAGAATCCTTATGGATTAATATGATAATTGATATTAAAATAATAATAGTCAATTAATATTATTTTATTTTGAAAAAAATAGCCACGTAGACAACCATTATTGTTAAAAAGTTATTTTATTTATGATGTTGTTCATCATTATTTTGAATGTCATATAAATAATTTTAGTATTGTTTTAGAAATATTAAAACCTATATGTAGGATAAAAACATGTCATATTCATAAAGGCTATCAGGCTAGATCCTATAATAGAAAGATTACATGGGTGTGATGCCTATCACTGGCCAACATGATTTCATGGTTAATATAGAATTTTTTACTTAATATTTTTTATGAATAATGTAATATCCCATCCCATAACTCACTAAATAGTCCCTTGAACTGCTCGGCCACTCGACCATAAGTAGGTCTCCCTATATGCTAGAGTCCATCGACTAGTACCAAGGTGATGGGTGTTTCAATAATGAGTCCATGCTCTCATGTTAGAGTGTTTTACGATTGAATATGATTGATAACAAAATTTGAGGTAGTAAAAATAATATTAATAAGTATAATTAACTCATAGAAACATGATATATATAACTTAAAAAAAACAAGAATATACAAGTTATATTCATATGTCGAAGATGACATGATAGTATAATTAAATTAGAATAAGGTAGAAATTAAAACAATCAATAAAAAACAAAATGACAAATATGATAAACTCCAAAAGAATCCCAAAACTATATGTTGTCATTTTCTCCCATATATAATCATATCACATAAATGAAATATCTAGATCCAGAGCCCAAACCTTTTTCTAACTTTCAACCACAAACTTGTTAGGGTATCAATCCATTATCTAAAAAGGGTTTGAGTAAAATATTTTAGGCCACCACCAATAGTTTTTATAAAAAATACAATCCATGAGTATAAATATAGAAATTTTTATGAAAATTTATAAAAAGTACAATATCTACTAAAATAATAACCATTCAGGATCAGATTTCTCATAAAAATCTTGTCTAACCATAGATTATTTTCCCTCAAAAATATGTATTTAAATAGTATCCAATAAATTTCCAGGGATTGGGGATATCATTAGAGTAATAATTTAATAATGATAACAATGAAGGATCCAATGTTGTACTAAGGAATCCTTGACCATTGGAGGTCAGACTGTCTCATGATAATAACCTACATACCAGTTAGATGGTCTATGGGAAATATGAGGGATGCACCCTTATCACTCCCCTAGAGAAATATATTTCACCAAGTCCTTGTATTGAAAACAATTTACATCTTGGGATAATCGTTAATGAAACACACATCGATGATGTAAGAAATAATGTGTTTAAAGACATCAAGATGAACATATGGATATAATCTAATGAATTTTAATTTACAGATATAAATAGGTAGAATTGTTGTTAGTACACAAAATAACTAATGTACTAAGAAAAATATTGAATTCCACAATGGTTATCTCCCTTTGAAAATGACTTAGTGGATCATGATTTCATCCTCTATGTGCTCAAGGTATTCCCTTAATAATCCAACTATAACTCAAGTCTGAACACTCAATTAACAAGAAAACATACCATAATCAATTAACATCATTTACAAATAATATTAGGCCATGTGTTAGTCCATTAATCTTCACCATTGTTTTTTATTCAGAACATATCTTATTCACTTATAAATAGAAAAGGGTAATAATATTTTTCATACCTTTTAATCAATTTTTAAATAAAAAGGGTCCAGGTGAATCATACATTCCATAATATATCACATTTATTCATTTATTACAACTTAATAAAATTCCATTTTAAAAGTCATGTTAAAATATTAAATGGTTTTCAAAGTCTTATGTATAGTAGGTCTCACACAAAGGGGTGATCTTTGTTGAGGATACAACCTTTAAAAATGTTAAAATGGATCATAATAGGGTATATGTTGTAGTTCCCACCTTTGAATTAGTATGTGTAATAATTATATGGTAATGCACAATGGTTCTTACGTGAAACACAATGAAAACATTAATTATTGGGAGAGACATTGATAGAAACAGCATATACCATCTACCTAATGTAGGTAGAGGAAAGATCATCATGTATTGGCCTTAGTTCCAACCTATAATAAGAGAATATAGATAAATTTATAAATAACTAAAAAATATGGAATACTAGCTTGCATAGAAATAGAGAAAAAGTAGAAGAGATAAATTGTGAATAGAGGATGTATATTGAATCAATTATTGAAAGGAATATAATGAGATAAACAAGGGCCTGAACAAATTCTAGATGAGGAAGAAACCTAAAATCTAAAAAAATCATGGGATAGATCTTAATGAGGGAGGTATATACATGAGAATAAAGATATTGAAAGGTAGGTTTATGATTTAAAGAGATAGATGGAAACATATAAAGTCACCTATCATTAAATTGGAACATGGTTTGGCTACACCTTTTGCCAAACTATGCACTAACACTATCCAAGGGAGACAACCCTAAGAATAGTTAGGCACAGGGGTAGACTAAATGTGTGTAGCCCATAAAAAACCCAATTAAAAATGATTAAAATTATATGCATGTTCATTTGGACTAGGGTGAATGGTTATATAAATGATGAGGAAAACTCCATGTTCCACAAAGATGAGGTTCATAGTTGGGAAAATCCATGTACTTACCATGAACCTTATCTTTTATCCCAAAAAAACAAGACATCATGCGCTTTTCAAGACCCAGATACTCCAAAAATATTATATAAACTCTTAATGCCATGTATAAGGTTTATAGAAAGATTGAAATTGAAAATTAAAGTGTTTATACCTCAAAAACATATACCAGGATCATACAATCTACCCTCATTAAAACAAATTGTCCACAATATTCCCTTATGGGGGTGATAAAATGTCTACTGAAACAATATCTGACCATTGGGAATGTGCATCATCCTCTAACACTGAGGTCTTGTCATTTATGGGGAGATGAGGCCATATAACCCTTTCTAAAGGAACTAACATTCCTCAGAAATACCACTTTCTATACTCGATGATCCATATTGGATAGTACTCAATGGAAGTCTCAAAAACCAATTAATCATCCTCATGATATAAAACATGAGATGGGTATGAAAAGTAATGACAATGTTGAGATACATGGAAGATGATGTGTATAGCCTGCTACCTCTGAGGAAGGTCTATTCAATAGGCTACTAACCCAACTCCCTCTAATATCTCAAAATTACCAACAAAACCTGGTGATAGCTTACCCAATATTTGAATCCATCTATGTCCAGCCTAGTCGAATCTCATAAAAAGTCCATATCCATGACCTAAAATGGAAAAAGTATTCAATGATGATTGATGTATGAATTATTCCTAGATTGATCTATAGCCATACAATTTTTTATTATTTTTACATTATATGATGTATCATAAATGAGATGAGGCCCCAAGGGCATAGCCTCTCATGCCTCTAGCCCACACATGGGTGAACAGTATGACCTACCATAAAAGTCCTCATACGTATCCATAATTATTGTAACTTCAAGATGTTATTATATATGAACTCAACTAGAGTTATGTTATTTTCCCAAGAACCTCGGAAATCATGGAATCATTCAGTAATAATTTCCTTGAATACCTGTATTGTATATTTAGATTTTTTGTTAGTCTAGTGGTGAAAGGATATGCTTAGAAGAACCTATGTATTAATATATTTTTGTAATACTTTCCATAATTGTGGAAAAAACTAAGTATCTATATCCATTATGATAGAATGTGAAACACCATGAAGGTGTATAATCTACTGAAAATAAAGACTTATAGTCTCATGCACATCAAAATTATCATTTATTGCTAAAAAGAATGATACCATCATTAGATTTATGATAATCTCCCATAATGAATCACTACCAAGAGGGGATATCGGTAAAACAACCCCAAAATCAATGGTGATGTCATTCCATTTCCACTATAGAATGGTAAATGGATGTAAAAGTACAACTGGTCCCTGGTGCTCTGCCTTCATCTGTTAATTGGTAGAACACCGAGCAATAAAACCTATAATAAACCATTTTATAATTGGATACAAATAATGGAAGTGTAATTCATGATAAATCTTTATAACAATGGGATGTACTGGCCAAATGGAGGCATGATAGTCATGTATAAAATCCTACTATATGTATTTGGGACACAAGATTCATCCCTGAAGGAAAATTATATCATCTTCATCAATGATCTATCTTGGTGGCAAGTCCTCATAAGAAACATTCTCCCTTAGGGATAAGTCTTTAGTGTCTAAATGATTATAGGTATTTACTCTCCCCAAAAGTGAATAGTTCACCACTAAATATATAAGGATATGATTTCTATGATTCTACTATACCTCTAAGTGCATATAAAAATAGGTCCATGAACTTCCACAAACCACTAGACACCTAAACTACCAATTGCTGAGTCCCTTGTCTCAGAGAATTAGCCATAATATTCCACTTTCAAAACATACATATAATTTAATAATAAAAGGATTGATGGAATTCAACCCACCTCATTTTTTGATATTTAATTCAGAGTGTATAATTATGTACTTGAGTATCCTATGGTCTATAAACAATAAATAACCTCTCTCTAGGAAAACAATGACTCCAAAAAATGAAAACTATGGACTACATATACAAGATCCAGTTTGCGCATTAGGGAATTCCTCTTGTGTAGACTAAAATAATGAGACCCATATGCCACCACTCAATTTCCGTACAACAAAAAAAATCCAATATCAATACCTATTGCATTAAAATAAACTAAATAGCTTATAATGGGCTCTGGAAGAATTCAAATTGACACTGAGGTTATTCAAACTTTTATCACCTGAAAGGATTTCTCACACTCTTCAAACCGTATGAACGTTCTACCCTTATTTGGTAAAACCTCGTGAAATTCTTCAAGGTATAAAATATATTGAGTGAAAAATATTCAATATCCATCTATCTCTATGAAAATCCATATTTCAAAATTGTTCTTGGGATTTTCCCTGGTAAATATCACTCTCACATTCTCTAGTTTGACAAATAATCCTTCCTAATAGATGATGTCGATGAAGAAGTGATCCTTTTCAATCCAAATTTCATATTTAGTGATATTACCCAATATTTATATCTATTTTAGTGTATTCTAAAAAATCTCACAATGGTTTTCATGCTCATGTTGAGTATGAGAATAAATGAAGATGAAATCCAGAAGAAAACACCATAAAAGAATATGGATATTGGTGGAATCCATGATTCATCAATGTCATGAAAAAACGAAAAAATTCATAAAATAGATTGGAATAACCATATACTCATAAAGTCTATACCTTATAAGAAATGTTTTATGAGGTATATATAAGGTACCAACTCGTACCTAATGGTATCTCGACATCAATTTGATCTTGGAAATACCCCTCACTCCTAAGAACTGGTCAAAGAGGTTGTCTCTACGAGGTAGTCAATACCAATTCATAACATTAAGATGGTTCAATCAATGTTAAAAATTTAAAATACTAATTATACCATCCACATTATAGAAGAAAGTATAGGTGAAATTTAAGGTAGTGTTCTAGGTCATATAAAACTCTTAGCTTCCAAGAACTCTAGCTACATCTTGTTCTCCTGCAACTCAATTGTACACATCCTATAAGGAGTAATGGATATTAGTGATTCAATTAGAATTATTTCAACTAAAAACTCTACCACTATCTCAGAAGGTAGTATATAGAAATTATTGAGGAATACATACCTCAAATGATCTACTACAGGAGGAAAATTAGCTTAATGTGTTCCCGGATCTTTCGTATATATATGCTTGGTATAATGGCTATCCCTCTTACTAGTCCCAAATTCCCTGACCCAGCTCTACATTCCTAGATATTCCATTCACCCTTATGAATAAAACAACCTCCCTTTGGTGATTTAAATGAAACCCTATTGAAGTAGTAGTCCAATTAAGTATGATTTAGATCCATGTTGTCAATTTGGTGAAATAAATCAATGCACGTCATCTATAAGATGAAGTGGTCCCACAAAAAATGATTTTTCCAACCTCAAGTAGGCATTGGTTACACTAGCATACATTTTCTGACCAATTCTGAAATGGAGTACCATGTTTCATCATTTCATAAAAATTAAAAAACTCAATTCTATTTATTTCCATGATAGTTACATAGATAAAAGAGTTTTAGGTTCTTATGTCTAATAATCTAGAAAAAGTGGAGGCAAATATGATCCTACCTATCAATGTAGATTGTATGGAAACCAGGTCCTCAGGTGTCACTTGTATTGAATATATATGGAGTAATACCCTACCATGAGAAACAACCTATCCAAACTGAGTAAGTCCACCATGATAGATCAAAACATCCTAGGAATGTGTTACTCAACCACATCCACTTCCTTTACCATATTATCCTCACTCTATTGTTGGGAACATGTTGGACGAATAAGGAAGTACGAAGATTTTGTTGGTAAAGAGTGTTTTTCTGTCAAAGAGGCTAAATAAATTCACTTTGTAAAGGACTTGTAAACTATGAAGATGCTTTGATGATTTTAATTTCAAAAATATAATAAGTTTGGAGAACTTGTGATTCAAGACTTATGAAGGATAGAGATAGTAAAATAAGTGTTTTGGAAAAGGAAAGAATGGGGCACGCAAGTCAAGATTGGCACGGAAGTCAAAAGCGGCATGCAAGAGTGGCACACAACTATATGTTGCACACAAGTCATATTTCAACATCAACATATCAAAATATGAAAAAGGAAACAAAGTGTCACGCAAGTTCTAGAGCGGCGTTCAAGTGATGGAGTGGAACACAAGTGCTGGAGCGGAACACAAGTTTATGTGGCGCGCAAGTCACCAAAATGCCTATAAATAGACAAATAACCTTCTCATTTTTTAAGGCTCAACACTTAAGGAAAAGTTTTGAGCTTTGATTGTGTAAGTATTAGAAAGTTTCTCGCAGATTGATGTGATGTTCAAGTAGAAGTGGAAAGCAAGATGAGGGTTATTTATAAGGCATTCATGTTGGACGACACGCAAGAGGTGTCACACATGCAGAAGTGGCGCGAAAGTTATCAGAGGTGCACAAGAAGGGAGGTGTCTTCAAGAAGTGTGTTTTCTATAAGTCAAAGGTGGTGTGAAAGTTGTGATATGTTCACAATAGTGGTGAAAAAGTTGTGTCATGGAAGTAGGTGGAGCACAAGCTGAGTGGCGTGCAAGCAGGTGGCGTGCAAATATAGTGGCGCACAAATAGGTGGAACGCATGTAGGGCGGTGCACAAGCAGGGAGTGGTGCGCAAGCTGTTTGCACCAGGAGGTTCTTACCATCTTATGGGTAGGAAAGTAAAGAATTTTTTCAAAATATTTGATTGGTTAAAGTTCATTATGAAGCACATAATCATTACATTACCCTGTTTGTTCTATGAGGGAGCACACACACTATTGGATTTTTTCAAAGTGCTACACGATTGTAAGGGTATTTCCTACTCATTGTATTCCATATCAAAGGATTGATTTCTAGTGGATTTTGTGGTACTATATTGTTTCCGTACTATACCAATGACGTAGCTACTCTTTATGAGTAGTGAACCTTGTAAATCTTGTGTTCTTGTGGTTGTGTGTGTTCAGTGGGGAAGAAATTCCTTAACAGGTGGTGAAGGTTGTTTCAAAAAGGGGAAACATAAAAAGAAAAATATATCACTGATTCACCCCTCCCCCTCTCAGGGATACATGGATCCTGACTAGGAACCTCAATTGGTATCAAAGGGATATGTTCCCTTCGTTTATTCTTTGCTGAAGTGGTTGAAGAGAACTTGTGATGGATAATCTAAAATGCGTGAACAGTAAGGGGATTCCGATTTTTGAGGGAAAGAACTATCACATCTGGAAGGACATAATGATTCTTTATCTTATGTCTCTTGGATATGAAGTTCTTGAAACTACAATAGATGGATTTCCAGATATTGATGACAAGGTTCCTCTTACACTTATTGATAAGAAGAATCTTGAGAATGATGGAAGAGCTAAAAATGTGTTACTCTCATCTCTTTCTGAGAGTGAATTTTTAAGAGTTAAAGGTGTTTCTACAACCAAAAGAATCTGGGACAAACTAAAAATCATCTATGAAGGAAATAAAAAAGTGAAGAAGGATAAACTAAAAATCTGGAGAATGAAGTATGAAGACTTGAAAATGGGAGAATTTAAATATGTTGGGGATTTCATAAACAGAATAAATGATATTGTCAGTACAATCAGATGTCTTGGTCAAATGTTGGAGGATTCAACAGTTTTCGAAAAGATCATGAGAATTCTACTTGATAATTTTGATGCTTAAGTGTCTTCATTTGAAGATATAGACCCTAAAAAATTATCTTTGGATTATTTTCATAGCACTCTCATTACTTATGAGATGAGAAGGGAGAAGAATTTGAAGGTCAAAACAAAAGCTGATAGAGAAATGTCATTCACGACTACAAAGAGAGAGAAGTCAAGGAAGACTCTTATTGAATATGATGCTGTTGAATCTGATTGTCAAGAGGAGGTATGTAAAATTTTTGATGAAATATTATCTTTGTTTTCTAATTATGTGAAAAGAGGAACAGAGAAATACCAGGGTAAAAATCCCTTGAAATGTTTTGAGTGTGGAGTCGTTGGTCACTTTGTGGATAACTATCCTCAAAAGAATAAAGAATAATATAGTTATGATGATAACATATGGCCAAAAATGTTGTGGAAGAAATAAGTTGACAAAGATAAATATTTTTCAAAGGGGATGGATAAAAAGTTCTTCAATTAAAAAAGAAGAATCATTTTATATAAAGAGGGAGATCAAGGAGGCAACGAAGATGAATCTGAGAAATTATTTTCTGAATAAACGTGAGAGAATACCTTTATTTCTATAGTGAATAAAGAAGAGTATGTGATAAACAGTTTAGAAGAAGAAGAAACTTAACTTGAATATCATCTGAAAGAAGAGATGTGTTGCATCTGAATCTACGGATTACACACAAGAGGTGGGGTGAATTGTGTCTTTTCAAAATTATTACAATCTCTTCAATTTAGACAAATTCTGTCCACTATGCTTTAGCACGATTAAATATGCAGCAGAAAAAGTAAAAGCATGAACACATGTTTGTATAGTGGTTCGGGGAACAGAAGGCCCCTAGTCCACTCCACCAACGCTCAAATCCACGAGCTTGGCGATTTTCACTACCTGGTCCTCGTTTCCACAGACCTGTTCACAACTGAGTACAGGCAGTTGACACCTTTACAAGTTTCAGGCAAACACAGCCTTCCTGGTTCAAACACGAACCCACACAACTTAGAACGAGAAGCAGATCACTCAAAAATAAAAAGGGTTTCGATAAAGAAAACACTTCTCCAGTTGTTCTTCACAATTGCAACAGAATGCAATTGACAGTAGATAGATCGTCGTCTTCAGAAAATAAAGATCTGTAATCAAAAAAGTTCTGAGTCGATTCAGTTGCAATAGATATTACAAGAAACTTCACAAGTTCAGCAGCAGTAGATTCACAACAGATAGTCGACGTAGAACACGTGAATCTGCTATCAAGATCTTGCTTCGGTAATAAAGGTTTTACACTTCTTCTCGATCACCAGAAAAGAACGCCTTCACACAGTCTCTGTTTCTTGCTCGTTAAAAGATCAATCTATATGTTTCATATACTTTCCTATGTATATATATATCCGAAGTTTCCAAGATAGAACATATATATTCAAATCTGAGAAAATCTTCCGCATAAATAGATCCATGAAAATCTCCTTTAGATTCGCGATATTAAATAACAGAGCCGTTGTAACTCCCCTGAAGAATCGGCATAAAAAGCTCCGTTTTAAATCAATCATTAATCCGTTAAAAATCGTCTTTAATTCCGTCAAAGTCGTACTTAAGAATTGGCTCGAAATCCACTTAATAATCCGCCTGTTTGACCAATGCAAAAGGAAATATCGTCTGTCAAAAATATCCCGACGCCAAACGTAGGGTTGATGACGTGGCTCCAAACGTAGGGTTCACAAACGTAAGGTTGAACATACATACTTTCTCTTCAGCATTCAAACGTAGGGTTGATCATCCATACTTTGTCTTGCTTCAACTCTCCAAAGAACGTATGGTTGATTATAAAAGTAAGGTTGATGATCCATACTTTTGAGAAACAAACTCAACACTGAAAACTAACGTACGATTTCTCTTCCATACTTGTCCAACAACAAAAACGTAAGGTTCCTTCCAAACGTAATTTTCTTCTTCCATACTTTTCAACAACGTAAGGTTCATTAACCATACGTTTCAAAATAACGTAAGGTTCCTTAACCATACGTTTCTTTTAACATAAAAAGTAAACTTTTCATCCATACGTTACGTTCATCAACGTAGGGTATGAACAGTGATTCCAGTACGCGCTAAAATTGATCTCGCGCTACAGTGATTCCAGAACGCGCTAAAATTGATCTCGGAATAAATGAAGTATGAAATCTCGTTATATGAAATAAATAAATAAAATAAATTCCTGCAAAATACTCAACGAAATAATTATTAAATAATTAAGGGTATTTGTGAGCATCAAAATCATCATAAAGAGACAGAGTGTTATTTAAAATAATCTCCCCATTTAAAAAACATTATTTTGAATTATTTAAAAACAATATATTGCTCAACAATCTCCCCCTTTTTGATGATCACAAAACCCATAAAATAATAGAACTAATTTAATTGCAATCTTTATTGAAAAATTAGTTTTATAAAATTTTAGAATTTTGAAAGGATTAAAACAATATTTAACTATAATAAAATTTCTCCCCCATAAAAATAAATTTTCAGCTAAAAATAGATAAAAGATAAATATCGTATATATCCAAATTCTCCCATATATCCAAATTTCTTCATAGGAAACAAATGAATTTAAATGTTGTGTTTATCAAAATTCTCCCCCTTTTTGTGATATCAAAAAGAATGAAAAAATTACGGATTTGAACACATTCAATATTGCACTGAACTATAAGTAAATGCTATAGTTAACTGTGTATGAATAAGTGAATTTGTTATACTGGCTAACTCAATCATAAATCAATAAACAACAAAACAAAAAAAAATAAGAAAAGAATTTTCATTCACAAGCTGTTATATATAAACGATTGTGATATACAGAGGAATCAAGGTTCATAGATAAGACAGGGAAAAAGGTGTCTATTTCCTTTGAATCGCGGTCTTTATCTCTGTAAACTGTTCTCTGAGTCTCTTCATCATCCCATCTCCTAACTTGATGATAAGATCTCTGTTCTCTTGAGTCATATGAATATCTTCAATCAAATTAACTCTGAAAACTCATGCATTCTTTCTTCTTTTTCAACAAAAAGAGCCAGTTTTTCTGATAACTGATTCAAAAGAATCCTAATCGGTTGCTCTCCAGATGTCAACTGATCCACTAAAAATCTCTGATTATCTAGCAAAACTGACAAAGGGGCACTATTACACTGAAGATCGTGTAATCTGTCACTCATATTGCTCATTGCTCCAGTAATTGCTTGAAATCTCCGAATCAAATCAGGTGAAGAGCCGGATCCACTCACAGCACTGTTTGCAACAGACTCAAATTTATTCTCCATGTAAATCTTCAACTCAGACAAATCATCTTTCTTTACCATCTCTGATTCCAAACAGAAAAGACATAATGTCTTCAGACTTATGTACAGAATCTCCAATATTCCGTAAATCGAAATGAAAAACTCCTTCATGAGGGCAGTTAAGAATTTGACTTATCTCTACAGATGATATTGAAAAGTCCTTATCCTCTATTTGAGCCAATAAACTATCCTCTGTATCTCCAAGGCTAAACTGAACAGTTCTAAAGAAATGTCCCATTTCTGCCTCATATAGAAACTCAGAATTTGCCCTATTAAAAGTTTGATCAAGGCTTTGAAACGACAACGCTTGCTTCAACAGGAAATTAGTTTCAAACAGCCACTCTAAATCTAGGACATTACCTTGCAGTATTTTCCGACCTACTACCTTAGGTTTCTTTGCAGCACTGCTCTCGGCTTCATCTGGACGCTTAGTCTTTGCCATTCCAACAACGATTTCTGATGGTTCGTAAGTTTAGGGTTTGAAGATTCAGAAAAGGGTTTTGGAGCAGATGTGCGGTTTTAGGTTTTCGAAAGGGTTTCCGAAAAAGGTGAAGCAGTTTAGAAGGTGAAACGGTTCTGACAGCCTTGATTCCCGTGTAATCACTAATTATTACTTTTATTTAAAACAAAATAAAATTACTTATAGTGGAAAACAGAAATTAAGCAGAATTCGAAAACAGAATAAGATTAAAAAAAACTATTTAAAATTAAATAAACCTAATTCCCCCTTAATAAATTCAAACCTTGCCGTGGGAAGTGGTTTAGTAAAAATATCTCCTAATTGATTTTCTGTATTTACAAATTCTAAAAATATATCCTTTTTAAACACATGATCTCTTAAAAAGTGATGTCTTATATCAATGTGCTTAGTTCTAGAATGACTAATAGGATTTTTTGAAATATTAATTGCACTAGTATTATCACATAAAATAGGTGTATTATTGAAATTTAATCCAAAGTCCATAAGAGTGTTTTTCATCCACAACACCTGTGCACAGCAACTACCTGCAGACACATATTCTGCCTCGGCTGTTGACAGGGCAACTGAGTGTTGTTTCTTACTAGACCATGATACTAAAGATTTCCCTAAAAAGTGACATGTTCCTGAATTACTCTTCCTATCTAATCTACACCTTCCAAAGTCAGCATCTGAATATGAAATTAAATTAAAATCAGAGGTTTTTGGATAAAGCAGAGATTGATAAATAGTACCTTTTAAATATCTAAAAATTCTTTTAACAGTAGTTAAATGGGATTCTTTGGGATTTGATTGAAATCGAGCACAAAGACATACTGAATACATTATATCTGGTCTACTAGCAGTAAGATATAAAAAACTACCAATCATACCCCTATATAACTTTTTGTCCACTGATTTTCCAGTTTCATCCAAATCAAGTTTTATATTAGTACACATAGGAGTTGTAAATGGCTTTCTGTTTTCAATTCCAAATTTCTTAAGTAAATCAGTAATGTATTTGCATTGATTTAAAACATTTACAAAATCTTTTTGAAATATTTGAATACCCAAAAATAAATTTAATTCTCCCATCATACTCATTTCAAATTCTTTTTGCATTAATTCTGAAAATTCATGACAAATAATTTTATTGGTTGATCCAAAAATTACATCATCAACATAAATTTGTACCAACAAAACATTATTTTTCACAGTTTTCTTAAAGAGTGTTGGATCTGCCAGTCCAACAGTAAAATCATTTTTCAAAAGAAAAGAACTTAGTCTTTCATACCAAGCTCTAGGTGCTTGTTTAAGGACATAAAGAGCTTTAGTAAGTTTGAAAACAGAATCTGGTTTTTGAGAATTTTCAAAACCAGGAGGTTGCTCAACATAAACTTCCTCCATTAAATAACCATTTAAAAAGGCAGATTTAACATCCATCTGAAATAATTTAAAATTCATATAAGATGCATAGGCTAAAAGGATTCTAATGGCTTCTAACCTGGCTACAGGTGCAAAGGTCTCATCATAATCTATTCCTTCTTCTTGATTATATCCTTTAACTACTAATCTTGCTTTATTTCTAGTTATTATCCCTTGATCATCCTGTTTATTCCTAAAGACCCATTTAGTTCCTATTACTGGATAATCATGTGGTCTTTCAACTAATTCCCAAACCTTATTTCTCTTGAACTGGTTAAATTCATCCTGCATTTCTATTACCCAGCTCTCATCATCTAAGGCTTCTTCTATGGTCTTAGGTTCTTGTTGGGATAGGAAAGCAGAGAATTCAACTATGTTTCCAAGGTTTCTTCTAGTTTGAATACCAGTCTCTAAGTCACCTATCACAGATTCTAAAGGGTGATTCTTTAAGGTTCTAGACTGTCTAGGCATTACATTCAAAGGTTCTTCAGTGTCATGTTCTTCTGAACTGGACTGAATTTCTTTTATATCATTTTCAAAATCATTCTTTAAATTTTCAAGTCTCATGTTTTCATTAGAATCAGGTTCATCTATTTGTTCTATCCTTTTCTCAAAAGGATCAGATTCATCAAATTTCGCATGAACTGATTCTTCAACAATCCTTGACTTTTTATTATAGACTCTATAAGCTTTGGAGGTTGCAGAATATCCTAAGAAAATACCTTTATCAGATTTTGGATCAAATTTACCAAGATTATCTTTGGTATTCAAGATGTAAACCTTGCATCCAAAAACTTTAAAGTAATTTACTTTAGGTTTTCTGTTATTCCATAGTTCATAGGGTGTCTTTTTCAAAATAGGTCTTATTAAAATTCTATTTATTATATAACAAGCTGTATTAACAGCTTCTTCCCAGAAATATATAGGTAGGCTATATTCATTTAACATAGTTGTAGCCATTTCTTGAATAGTTCTATTTCTTCTTTCTACAATCCTATTCTGTTGAGGTGTTCTTGGAGCAGAGAAGGTGTGTTTAATACCCATGTTTGAGCAAAAGGAATTAAATTCCTGGTTCTCAAATTCTCAACCATGATCACTTCTCAATGAGATTATATTAAAACCTTTTTCATTTTGAATAGATTTACCAAAACCTTCAAATAAACTAAAAGCTTCACTTTTAAATTTCAAAAAGAAAATCCAAGTAAATCTAGAATAATCATCAACTAATACATAAACATATAATTTACCAGCTAAACTTGCTACTCTTGAAGGTCCAAACAAATCCATATGGATAAGTTCTAGAGGTTTAGTTGTAGCAACTTTATTAACAGATTTGAATGATGATTTGTGTTGCTTGCCAAGCTGACATGCATCACAGAATCTGTCATTTTCAAATTTGAGACTAGGAAAATCAGAAACTAGATGTTTCTTAGATAATTTATGTAAAGCATATATATTGCAATGACCAAGTCTTCTATGCCAGATCCAGGATTCACTTATATTAGCAGTTAAGCAGTTTACTTGTTGTTTACACAAGGAATACAAATCCAAAGTATAAACATTATCAGTTCTGGGTGCTCTAAACTTAAACAGTTTATCTTTAGAAACAGTAAAACTATTGTTAGTAAAATCAACAGTGTATCCATCATCACAGAGTTGAGAGATACTTATCAGATTGTGTTTTAACCCTTGTACATAAAGTACTTTGTTGATTGAGACTGTCTCTGGATCTCCAACTGTTCCAATACCAATAATCTTTCCTTTGGCATTGTCACCAAAGGTGACAAGTCCTCCTTCCTTTCGAGTAAGAGAAGAGAAATTAGCTGAAGTTCCACTCATGTGTCTTGAGCAGCCACTGTCCATATACCATATTTCTTTCTTTCTTTGATGACCTGTTACCTACAAATACATTCAAACAAATTGCTTTGGTACCCATATTTTGTTGGGTCCAGGAGTATTAGCAAGTAGTGATCTGGGTATCCAGATTTGCTTTGTTTTCTTAAAATTGATTGAATCATATAGATCATTGGAAATATAAGCTTTCTTAATTCCACATATTTGAGGTTGTCTTAGAAAACAGTTTTTAGCTATATGACCTTTTGTTCCACAGAAGTTACAAATAACCTGTTTAGTGCTAGGAACAAAATAATTTTTGTATAACTTAGGTTTTTCTCCTTTACTTCTAATTCCAAACCTTTCCTTTTTAATTACAGTTTTTCCAAGTATCTCATTTAAGGCGTTTTCTCCTTTTGTAAAAACTAATGCAGCCTTTTTATAAGATTCTACTTCATCCTGTAGAGTTTTTATTTTTGATTCAAAATTAATTTTATTTGAGTCAGTAGAGTTGTATTTGTCAATTAATTCCTTATGTTTTTTTAGCAAAGTATTTCTCTCATCTG
Source organism: Viscum album (assembly GCA_963277665.1). Lineage (NCBI taxonomy): Eukaryota > Viridiplantae > Streptophyta > Magnoliopsida > Santalales > Viscaceae > Viscum > Viscum album. The sequence goes on along the minus strand of OY728121.1, from coordinate 704,982,742 downwards.
AAATAGCTTTATGAAAGTTCTTTATAGATTTATATTTTTTAAATAATGAGTCATACCTTTCTTCAAGCATATTGCAGTAAGCTGCAAGTTTTTTATTTGAGAAGCCTGTTTCAGAGTTTGATTCATTATTTGAGTCAGAGGAGTAGTATGAGTGTACCTCTTCAGTTTCAGCCATGAAACACATATTTTATTTTAAATTGGCTTCCTCCTTCTCTGAGCTTGATTCAGAATAATTACTTGAGTCTTCAGAAACACTCCAAGTAGCTTTCATAGCTTTCTTGTCTTTCTGCTCATAATCATCTCTTTTGAAGAATTTCTTCTTCTTTGCATCTTTCAATTTTGGGCAATCCGGTCTGATATGTCCCATATTTTTTCATTCATAACATCTCACTTCCTTGCTATCCTTCTTGAAGGATTTCTTGAAGTCTTTTTTCTTATTGTAGAACTTTCTGAATTTTCTGGCTAACTGAGCCAGTTCTTCATCCGAATTTGAAGAATCAGAGCTTTCTGATTTAGCACTTACTTCTCTGTTCTTCATCTTTCTATCCTTTTGTTGAGAAGTCACTTTCAAAGCAGTATTTTCCCTTTTTATGTAGACTTTATGCTCATTTACCTCATCTTGCATTTCAGCCTCGTACATCATCAATGTACCAATCAGCTCTCTCATAGTTAGATCTTTAACAGAAGTTGATTGTCTGATTGCTGCAGAGATTCCATTCCATCGAGTAGGAAGTACTCTCAGTACCTTTAATGCTTGATCAGCCTGCTTGATTGGTTCTCCTAGAGCTGTTATATTATTGACAATTTCTGTCAATCTTCCATTCATCTGAGTGATTCTCTCTCCTTCAATCATTCTGAAAGTATCGAATTTTAATTTAGCAGTTTCATATCTCATCTATCTTACATTATCTGTTCCTTCATAAGCAACAGCTATTGTTTGCCACATTTCATATGCAGTCGGGCATTGAGATACTCTGTTAAATTCATCCGGTCCTAGACCACAGATGATTGCATTCATAGCTTTTGAATTCAAGTCATACTCAGCCTCTGTAGCAGCACTCCATGTATCGGGATTTTCAGGAATTTCATAGGGAGTCAGAATCTTTGAATAGACTTTGTAACCAAGATTTTTCAGATAAATAATCATACGTGATTTCCAGCAGCCATAATTATCTCCATTAAAGTAAGGTGCTCTGACCATTGACATTCCCTCTCTCGTATCAGCCATGATACACTATGTATAATCTTTAAATACTTCTAGCTTGATAAGACTTTAAAAATAAGAAGCTCCTCCTTTGATACCAATTATTGGATCTGAATCTACGGATTACACACAAGAAGGGGGGTGAATTGTGTCTTTTCAAAATTATTACAATCTCTTCAATTTAGACAAATTCTGTCCACTATGCTTTAGCACGATTAAATATTCAGCGGAAAAAGTAAAAGCATGAACACACGGATGTATAGTGGTTCGGGGAACAGAAGGCCCCTAATCCACTCCACCAACGCTCAAATCCATGAGCTTGGCGATTTTCACTATCTGGTCCTCGTTTCCACAGACCTGTTCACAACTGAGTACAGGCAGTTGACACCTTTATAGGATTCAGGAAAACACAGCCTTCCTGGTTCAAACACGAACCCACACAGCTTAGAACGAGAAGCTGATCACTCAAAAATAAAAAGGGTTTCGATAAAGAAAACACTTCTCCAGTTGTTCTTCACAATTGCAACAGAATGCAATTGACAGTAGATAGATCGTCGTCTTCAGAAAATAAAGATCTGTAATCAAAACAGTTCTGAGTCGATCCAGTTGCAATAGATATTACAAGAAACTTCACAACTTCAGCAGTAGTAGATTCACAACAGATAGTCGACATAGAACACGTGAATCTGCTATCAAGATCTTCCTTCGGTAATAAAGGTTTTACACTTCTTCTCGATCACCAGAAAAGAACGCCTTCACACAGTCTCTGTTTCTTGCTCGTTAAAAGATCAATCTATATGTTTCATATACTTTCCTGTGTATATATATATCCGAAGTTTCCAAGATAGAACATATATATTCAAATCTGAGAAAATCTTCCGCATAAACAGATCCATGAAAATCTCCTTTAGATTCGCGATATTAAATAACAGAGCCGTTGTAACTCCCCTAAAGAATCGGCATAAAAAGATCCGTTTTAAATCAATCATTAATCCGTTAAAAATCGTCTTTAATTCCGTCAAAGTCGTACTTAAGAATCGGCTCGAAATCCGCTTAATAATCCGCCTGTTTGACCAATGCAAAAGGAAATATCGTCTGTCAAAAATATCCCGACGCCAAACGTAGGGTTGATGACGTGGCTCCAAACGTAGGGTTCACAAATGTAAGGTTGAACATACATACTTTCTCTTCAGCATTCAAATGTAGGGTTGATCATCCATACTTTGTCTTGCTTCAACTCTCCAAAGAACGTACGGTTGATTATAAAAGTAAGGTTGATGATCCATACTTTTGAGAAACAAACTCAACACTGAAAACTAACGTACGATTTCTCTTCCATACTTGTCCAACAACAAAAACGTAAGGTTCCTTCCAAACGTAATGTTCTTCTTCCATACTTTTCAACAACGTAAGGTTCATTAACCATACGTTTCAAAATAACGTAAGGTTCCTTAACCATACGTTTCTTTTAACATAAAAATTAAACTTTTCATCCATACGTTACGTTCATCAATGTAGGGTATGAACAGTGATTCCAGTACGCGCTAAAATTGATCTCGCGCTACAGTGATTCCAGAACGCGCTAAAATTGATCTCGAAATAAATGAAGTATGAAATCTCGTTATATGAAATAAATAAATAAAATAAATTCCTGCAAAATACTCAACGAAATAATTAGTAAATAATTAAGGGTATTTGTGAGCATCAAAATCATCATAAAGAGACAGAGTATTATTTAAAATAATCTCCCCCTTTAAAAAATATTATTTTGAATTGTTTGAAAACAATATATTGCTCAACAAGATGAAATAATGCTGGAGGAATATCAGAAGGGTTGAGAATAAAAACAACAAGCTGATAAATGAAAATTCTACATTAAACAATCTAGACGGTTTTACTAATGGGAAAATCATGATGGAAAATAAGATTGATGATAAAAAAATTCTCTTGATAATACAAAGATTAGTAATGATCATATTGACGTAATTCAGAAGGAAAAAGAAGAAGAGTTGGAACTTTTCCAACAGAAAAATTATAATGTAACAGAAATGAATATCAGTTTAAAAAAATCAATCTCAGAAGCTAGTTAATGTTCTAGTAAGAATAAACCAAACAAGGATCCACAAAAGTTACCTTCAATATTATAAATGAAAGAAAGAACTGGTTCTAATAAGAAAAAGTATCAAAAGACAATGTATGTGGTCAAAGTCAACAATGATGAAAAATCAGAAGTGCATAAATATCAAGAGTCAAGAAAGACTTCTAATACTTCTCATGCGGTTACATATGAACTGATAAAGGGAGATACAAATGAAAACATAAAGGTTTCTGGTCAGCATAGATCTATTAAGAAGGTTTTTGAGAAGCGGGTTCACAAATCTGGTCAGTATAGAAGTTTTAGAGGTAAATATTATTTCTATGGTTACTGCTGGTATTGTGGTGGATTCGGACACATGGAAAATATGTGTTGGTTCAACAAACAACATTACAACTATTCCACAAGTATTGAAAGACAAGGATTGAGGTAGAGTCAGCCCATTCAAAATATAAAGTCTCTAAATAAATTTCTGAAGATATTTGAGAATACTGGTGTGAATGTTGAGAATAGGTTCCGACCACTGGAAACTATTTGTGAAAGATGTGATCAACCTAGACATCTTGCCAAGGACTACCTTAGTGTGTAACCATAGCAACAAAAGATTTTTAATAATTCTCCAAAGACATAGTTTTTAAAATCTAACAGGGACAGGTCTGATAAGTCTGAAAAGAAAGAGTGCATGGTTTTATGGCCAGAACACATTTACATGGCTAGGAAATTGGAGGAACCACAACAGGAAGTGATGGAAAAGGAAGAACAAAAAGTTCTTGTTGTCGAAACTACTTTGAAAGCTACAAAAGGATAACGTCCATGGACTGATGATATTGGATGTTCCTCTAATATGATAGGATACTTATAGCTACTGATGAATGTGAATGACTTCAAAAAAGTTACAATGACATTTGGAAATGACGAATCTCTAAGGATCAAAGGTGTTGGATCAACCATCATTAGAAAAGAAAAGATGAAATCCAGGAAAACACTCTATGTTGATGGGATGAAGCATAACCTGCTTAGTGTGTCACAACACTGTGATGAGGGCAACAAAGTTATATTCAGAAAAGAGGTATTTGTTGTGAAATGTAAAAATAATGGAAATTTAGTTACAAGGGGTCAACATACAAGAGGGAATTTTTTCCAAGTTGGTGAAGTGCAGAACTCTTGTTACATGGTTGTAGTGGATAAAAATTAGTTATGAAATAAATGTATAGGACATATGTTTCAGAGAAATATGTTCATGTTATCAACGTGAGATAGTGTCCGAGATATGACTAATTTATCAAGAAGAAGAGATTGGTGCTGCACTATTTGTGAAAAAGGAAAGATTACAAACTCTTTTCATAAGAGAGTTGAAATTCATTCAAAATAACCCTTAGAACTTATATATTCTGATATATTTGGACCAATGAACAAGTAATAAAAAAACGGAGATAAGTAATTTATTACTTTAATTGATGACTATACTCACATTAGTTTTGTTATGTACCTGAGACATAAGTAATATTCTCCGAAAATGATTAAGAGTTTTAGGAGGAAAGCAGAAAAGGAATGTGAGTATTCAATGAAGAAGTTGAGAACTGATAAAGGTGGTGAGTATGAGAATGAAGAGTTTGAATGTTATCTTGAGAAGCACAAAATTTGGCATGAGTTCAGTTCACCATACACACCTCAACAAAATGGGGTTGCAGAAAGAAATAATCGAATTTTGGTGGAAATGGGGAGAACTATGTTACTTGAGCATAGTATTTCTCATTATTATTGGAGGCAAGCCATGAACACTACTGTGTATATTCAGAACTGACGTTTCTTTGGACCAAACTCAAAAATTATTCCTTATGAAATGTTTTATAGAAAAACTCCAAGTCTGAAACACTTAAGAGTTTTTGGTAGTCCATGCATTATAAAGAAGAAAGGTGGAAACCTTGGAAAGTTTTAGAAAAGAGGAGATGATGGAATTTTTCTTGTCTATGATCCAGAAGGAAGAGGATATAAATGTCACATAAAAGAAACCCGAATAATTATTGATTCTTTAGATGTAAAATTTGTTGAAAATGTTGAGAAATAAAAGAAATCATATGTTTATTTTGAAGTTGAGTAGGATAGAGAAGATTTTGTTAACAATTATGATAATGCTGCAGACTGTGTTAATCCTACTGAAGATGAAAAATCCAACTCAAAAATATCAAGTGATAAAGATGGAGTTCAAAGAACTCATCCTTGGTTGAGGAAGCAGGTGGATGCTCAGAACATTATTTGACATACAAATCAGAGGGTTCAAACAAGAAGAACAACAAATGCTATTTCAAATACATCTCTTTATTCGAAAGCTGAATAGAATAATGTAAATGAAGCATTTGAGCAACCATAATGGGTTCATTCAATGAATTAAGAGCATGATTAGATAGAGACGAATCATACTTGGGAACTTGTACTCATGCCGAACAACAATAACTTCATTGGTACAAAGAGGGTTTTCCGAAAAAATATGAATGATGAAGGTAATGTAATAAGAAACAAAGAAAGATTGGTTTGTAAAGGGTATTCAAAAATTGAAGTCATTTATTTTGATGAAACCTTTGCTCTGGTGGAAAGATTAGAAAAAATCAGAACTTTCTTGAAATTACTATGCAATGAGGTTACAAAATCTATCAAATGGATATAAAATCTGCATTTTTGAATGGTGACCTTGACGAGGAAGCCTACATTGACCAACCTAGTGGATTTTTTATTGGAAAGGATGAATGTTATGTTTGCAGGTTAAAGAAGAATTTGTATGGGCTAAAACAGGCTCTGAGAGCATGGTATTCTAAATTAGATACCTGCTTAAAGAAGATGAACTTTAATAAAGGGAGAGTTGACAAAAATCTCTACATCAAGGTATGTTTGGAGTTTTCACTGATCGTTATTGTATATGTCGATGATATTATATTAGCTGGAAATGGTGAAAGATCATGTGAAACGTTTTCTGAGGAGATGAAGAAGTTATTTGAGATGTCTATGTTGGGAGAAATGAAGTACTTTCTTGGGCAAAAAATTTCATAGAATAAGAATCATGTTTTTCTGTCTCAGGAAAAGTATGCTAAGGAACTTCTGAAGAAGTTTGGCATGGAAACTTCGAAACCAGTTTTCATACAAATTTCAGTGGGAACCAATTTGTCTAAATATGGAGAAGGAAAGGAAGTTGATCAGAAAGAGTTTCAAAAGCTGATTGGAAGTCTATTGTATCTGACTGCCTCAAGACCCGACAATGTCTATGATGTCACTTTATGTGCAAGAATTCGGAGTGCTCTTAAAGAATCACATATGATTTCTGGAAAAATAATTCTATGATATATAAAAGGAACAACAATTTTTGGAATCATTTATGATGGCTCAAAAAATATTGTGAATCTGGAATGTATGTGTGTGAACTATTATAACTTTTTGTTGGAGTGGTTGTAGGAAACCATTCTTTTTTCTAGGAAAGTTTAAGAAGTTATGAATTCTGAAGTAAAAAATTGAAATATTTTCTGAAGAAGGCTGAGGAGATACAATCATTCGATTTCATAGTCACTGCTTTTCGACAGCATGGTTTTGGCTGTTAATAATTATTTTTTCCTACAATGAGTTAGCTCACGTAGGCTTAAAATTGTTGAAAAGTAATCCATTTCTTAAGGTTAAAATGTTCAGTGATTTATGAATCTTGGTTGACAACAAAATCCAAAGGTGGAGATTTTTGGGACCATGACTGGAGGATAAGTATGTAAGAATATTTTTCTGTTACATAGTGTTGTTTTTTGTCGTCAAAGAAGCTATATCAATTCACTTTGTAAATGACCTGTAAACTGTTATGATGGTATTCTGATTTGTATTTCACAAATATAATTTGTTTTTAGAACTTGTGATGCAATCCCGATGAAGGATATGGAGATTAAAAGAAGTATTTTTTGAAAAAGAAAGAATGCGGTGCACAAGTCATGATTGGAATGCATGTCAAAAGAGGTGTGCAAGTGTGGCGCGGAAGTATATGTGGAGCACAAGTTTATGTTGTGTGCAAGACATATTTCAACATCATATTATCAATATATGAAAATGGAAAGAAAGTGTTGAGCTTGTACTGGAGTGGCGCACAGGTGATGGAGTGGTGCACAAGTGCTGGAGCGACGCACAAGTGCTAGAGCGGTACACAAGTGCTGGAGCAGCGCCCAAGTACTAGAGCGACGTGGAAGTGTATGTGGATCGCAAGTCACCAAAATTCCTATAAATAGACGACTAGCCTCCTCATTTTTTAAGGCTCCACACTTAAGGAAACATTTTGAGATCTGATTGCGCAAGTAGTAGAATGTGGCTCGCAAACTGAAATGACACGCAAGTAGAAGTGGTGCGCAAGATGAGGGTTATTTATAAGGTGCACAAGTAGGACAACATGAAAGTGGTGGCGTGCAAGTAGAAGTGGCACGAATGTTGGAAGAAGCACGAAAAGAGGTAGGTGTATTCAAGAAGTTTGTTGGGTACAAGTAAAAGGTGTAACAAAAATTGTGAGTTATGAAAAATAGTGGTGTGAAAGTTGTGGTGCATAATTTGTGGCCCGCAAGTAGGTGGCACACAAGCTGAGTAGTGTGCAAGCAGGTGGCGCGCAAGAAGAGTTGCTGCAAATAGGTGGCGTGGAAGTAGGGAAGCGTGCAACTAGGGAGTGGCATGCAAGATATTTTCACTAGGAGGTTCTTACCAGCTTCTGGGTAGGAAAGGGGAGAATTGATTTGAAAGATTTTATTTATGAAAGTTCATTAAGAAGAAAAGAATAATTTTAATACCATTTTTGTGATAAGAGGGAGCACAAACACTATTATATTGTTTTCAATGTGCTACATGAGAGTAAGGGTATATCCTATTCATTGTATTCCACATCAACATATTGTTTTCTAGTGGATTGTGTGGCACTAGATAATTTCTGTACCATACCAAGGATGTAGCTACTCTTGTTGAGTAGCGAACCTTGTAAATCTTGTGTTCCTGTGGTTGTGTGTGTTCAGTAGGGAAGAAACTCATTAATAGGAGTTGAAGGTTGTTTCAAAAATGGGAAACATAAAAAGAAAAAGATATCACTGATTCACCCCTCCCCCTCTCAATGATACTTGGATCCTGATTGGGAACTTCATCTATTCGGTCCCTATCACACTAAGGCTTTACATGACCCTATCACACACACTGATGAAATATAATAGAACTACCAATTTAAACACTATATATGCCAATACTCTTTCAAAACCCCTTTAGATGACACTTCCTTCCACTAGATGAATTACCCCACCTTGGTATAGATCCACCCTACCATAGATCTTCAACACTCATCATGTTTCACTCAATAAATTTATATCAATTCACTATCTCTGAAAAAATAGTTTGTTAGAACATATTTATCTATGATCAGATGGCATACTTGAGCCCATCCTCCAAACATATCACATTAGATAACTTGTCACCTGAAAAAGTAGGCAAAATGTTCTGAACCAATAGAAAATGATGATAATATTCCCTAGTGAACATAGTTCCATAATCTTGGTGCATGAACTCTCATGCTTGATTGGGTCTTGGTGTCTTTGGAAAAAAGTAATCATAGAAGTGAGATTAGAAATCTCCCCAAACCAGAAACCAATACTAATCATCATAGTTTATCATATACCAATAATTATTATTAGAGAAACATATCATATAAGTGGTGATATTAACCATACTTTTTAGAGTATCCTATAGAATCTCAAGGATAGATAAGATAGCCTCTAGCCAAGATTCGTAATTTTGAAGGCCACCCACCCTAGAGAATATAGGTGGGTGCTCCTTCTTGAATTCCCTCTTCTACTCTTAAATAAAATTTGTGGTTCATTAAACTCCATCTATTGAACTCTAAAATTGAAGAAACCCTTAACATAAATGAATGTCCATGTCTAGTCCCTACATAATAGGAGGTACATCTGGAGGTTACTTATATGGAACTACTGGTGGGTTAGGTCACACGACCTCATTAGCATGGTCATCACCAACATCCAAGCAATCAGCTAGAGGATTCCATGGTGGGATATATCTATAATTTTCTATACCACAGCTTTTAAATAGATAAAACCATAAATAATATCTCATTGTATAAGAATAAGAATAAGGGTTTCCTACACATAACCCCATATCCTAACTACCCAAGCACTAAGGTCAGGTTATGGGCCGGGTTACATGTTTTAATTACAGGGGTTCTGACATATAAAGTTTCATTTAAAAATTATACAGGAAAAAACATTAAATTATTATTGGAATATTAATTTTATTAAAAACAATTATATTTATACATATAAATCAATTATTCACATGTTTTTTATGTGTATATTTCAATTTAATTGTAATTTTTTTTATCAAAGTTCTATTAGATGTGTCTGTAATTCCCAAAGAATGATGTCCAATTCATTATATGTTGAAAATGGTAATAAATGTAACCATAACTATGTTTCTATGATGGTTCAGTTAAATTCATCCTCATTCTCAATATATAATGGAAGAAACAATCTTTAACTTGAAATTGCAATTTAATGTAACTATTCCAAACTAACATTTCAACCCACATGACCAATGGTTTATAGATCAAACATGTGATAATTGGTTAATTAATGTTCCAACATCAATCTATATGGGAATCAACATTTAGGTTTATGATTATACTTTAATTAGTCCAATAATGCTTATCCCAATAAGAGAAATTAACACTATCACAAACATCACAATTAAGACAATAGAGATATAAAAAAAGGAATGAAAATAGTATGTAAACATGGAATGAAATTATGCATGAAATATAAATCCTTAAGTTCCTATTAGGATGCATGTGACACAAACTATTTTCCATACTGATCCTACTACAAAGATGAAATCCACAATAATAACAAACGCCAATAATCATGTGCATAACCCAATAGTGAAATCAACATAATTATAATAGGAATAATCCAAAACATCAAATCAAATCCCATGACATTCAGATTCTTCCCTATATGTAGGTTATTTTCTCCTAGTAATAGGATCATTACTGAATTCCACCACATCCTAACCTCATATCTAAACATTCTAAAAAAGAATGGGAAGGAAAATATCCTCTAATAGAACATTTTGATGTACTAACCAAGAATAAATTAAATAGTACCTTGAACTAGTTGGCTACATGGCCTAATATTTTCCTCCCCATATTCTGGAGGTTTCTGTATAGCAGTGAGGACATAGGGTTTGTCTGTAGGGAGACTATTCCATAAGGAATGTGTGTAGAATAGTGGAATATGAATAATAAAAAATGTTGGAAGAAATAATAATAATATGAAGCAGTTGAATTACATCATCCAAACATGATATATAAATATATATATAACTAAATAAAACTAAAATATCCAAGTTATATACAGATGATGATAATGAAATGATACCCTACAAAAACTTGAAGAAGTGTGACATTAAGAAATGTTGAACCAAAATATATGGGAAGACAAAAAGGATAAACTCTAAGATAATCTCAGGCCTATGATCATTCCTTTTGTCAAATAAAATGTCCAATCACATATATAAATGATCTAGAGCCATACCATTTCCTGGTTACCTACCTGAAACCAAGAATTATGTCTGGGTACCAATTAATGGCTTAAATAGGGTATGAGTAAAACTAAATAGAAAACCACCAATGATTTCTATAACACATAATATCATTGAGTATACATATAGCAGTGTGCATATAAGGTGATAACTAATTTGATGAAAACTGAAATAATAATGACATCGTGATCAGATTCCTCTTGGAAAGCCCAACCAACAATACCTACATCGACCTCAGTTGGATGTATATGAATATTTAATCGGTAAATATTTAGGGCCTATGGTCATCATAAGAGAAATAATTTAAAAATAATAACATAGGACCCAAGGATAAACAAAGACATCCTTGACCTTAGGAGGTCATCCTATCTCAAGGAAATAACCTTAAATCCTAGATAAATGATCTGAGTATAATCCAAGGGATACCCCCTTGGCGTTCCATTGAAAAAATATATATAACCCAATCCTCAGAGAACAATCAAAGAAAATCATGGGATAAGAATGACTAGATCAAAGGTGTCGATTCATAGAGTCACATGTCCGAAGACATCATGTTAAATCAATAGTGATAATCTAAGGCATTATAATTTCTGAATATAAATTGAATTAATCATTGGTAATTGACCAAGAAATTCATGTAAAAATATAAATATTGAATTTTAATGTGGGTGTCTACCTTTGAAACTGGATCCATGAATTGGGTTGGAGTCCTCAGAGTGTTCAAGGAATTTCCTCTGGAATCCAAGGACGGATCATGTCTGAAGACTCCAATAACTTTAAAAATACCATAATAAATTAGAACAATTTATAAATAATCATAGGACATATGTTTATCCATTCCTTATTAACATTATATTTTACTAAAAACATCTCCTTTAATTTAAAAAATATAATGGCTAATAAAGGAATTCTTAAATTTGAATCAGGTTTCACATAAACAAAATGAGTACATGGGAATGGAACTTTCCACACTATATGAGAATTATTCATTTATTATAAATTCATCAAATTGAATTTTAGATGTTAATCAATAACATTAAGTGGGTAAAAATGGCTCATTTATAAGATAAATCATCTAAACTGGTGATACTAAGTGAGATTCTAACCATTAATAAGGACAATGGGGATTATAAGAGGTTCTAGGTCGTAGTTCCCACCATTAATGTAATAGATATCATAACTAAAAGGTAGATCACAAAGGTTCTAATATGAGGCCCCAAAAACATTTATAAATATGTGATACAGTTAATGAAATAATATAGACCACACACAATATGGATTTAGAGGAGGAATCATCTAGTATTGTCCTTAGATCTGGCCTGAAATATGAAAAAATTGATAAATAGAAAAATACCATTAATGTAATGAATATTTCCTTTCTAAAAAATAAATTTAAATATGGAGATATAAATAGAGAAAGGGAAAAGGTATATTAAAGATATTATTGAGAAGAATCCAATGAGATATAAAACTGTTTGATTAGGGTCTCGAGAAGGATGAAACCTCAAATCCTAAGAATATTCCATGGGAGTGATCATCATATGGGATGAGGCTACTATAGAATGAAGAAATAGAAATAAGGTTTATGTTTTAATGAGACGAAGGTTATAATGTTTAATTAACCCAACTCTAAAGAGGCATGTTATTTGGCCGCATGGTTGGCCAAACTATAAACCATCCATGTGCTAGTAAAGTCCAAGGGAGACACCCCCTTGAACAATTACGACCATAGTTAGACTAACCTAGTATAGAATGTGAAAAAACCTCGAAAATATTTGTGAAATTTCCTAGAAAGACACGTGGATTGGGGTGCACAATTTGAAAAACCATGAGACACCTTCTAGGGCACACATGGTTGAGGGGAATGAGTAACACTAACTATTCACTAACTATGTACCTCATGTGTTCTCCCAAAAAACTGGGTCTCTATGAGCTACACAAGACCAGGATGCAATCTTACCCTTCCATAAAATATTAATCCCTTGTATATAGTAAAAAAAAGAATCACACTAAAAATTAAATGTTTCATTCCTCAAGTTAAAAACCAGAATCATAGAGAAAAATACTAATTTTATTTTTAGAAATGTGTTATTAGATAAAATACATTTTAATTTTAGGTGATTAATGATATTTTTAGAAATTTTTCAATGGTTTAAGGTATATGAAATATTTATTTATAACACGTTATTTAACATGAAATTTTATTTGGGAAAAAAAATATGTTATTTTAATTTTGAGGTTATTTGGGATGTATGATTATTTATTTATGGTTGAAATTATGTTTAACAATGGATTTGGACAATAATATGATGGGGTATTAATTTTTGGAATTATATTACCTTCTTCTATCCCTTTTTTGTTTTGGTTAAATTCTAAATATAGGGGGAATATCTTGATATCATTTTTTAGGTATAGAGCCTTGGCCTTAAACAATGCATAATCTTTTTTTATCAAGAATTTGCTTTCTTTCATAATGAGGATCTTTTCAATTTATAGTTTTAGGGAATTAGGCCATAAAAATTAAATTAGATAATAAATAATTGAAATTAGACAGTTCTACTCTACCCAATTTTTTTACAATAACTAGACTCATTAAATAAAACCATATTTTTTTACATCATTAACATATTCTTGAATTATTACATTCTATGACCCTTCCTTATAAACTGTGGAAAATATTTTCAAAAAACATGGGATGATCATAAAAAGATTAGTAAGGGATATAAAATAAGGATATAAAATATTAGTCTATGAATATATAAAAATCAACGAAATCATACTTTTTTGTTATAAAACATGATCTCTTTAACATACCTCTTAAAATCATATGATTTATGAATAACACATGGAAATCATAAATCATAATGGTATCTTGTGGAATCCACAACATACTTACCTTGTAGGTTTCAAAGATACATTGGGAGTATCCTTCATGGTTATGTTTGGAATACCCATCACAGTATATTCCCAAAATCTCTTAGGAGAAACCTTAAAGTTTACTTTAGTCATGTTTCCCAATGAATTGGAGATTTATCTCAGGATCACCATCCCTTGTTTTATCGTGTAACCACCCATATATATAAAAAACTCCCTAGAACCATTTCATATTCATAACACATAAAACAAGACTGAAGGAATGATAATATTTCCACATTACAATCACAATATATCATTTCAAGATATTGAGATAATAAATTATTTCTCAAAACCATTTACAATACCAAAATACATAAATAGAGAATATGGTATTTATTTTCTGAATAAAATCTTTACGGCTTGTTAAGAATTCAAAATATCAAATAATGCTCATAGTAGTGGAATGGTCGTTATCTGCAAATACATTAAAAATAAACATTCCTTTATTCATTTAGTAAAACTGTTTGTAAAAAAGGATTTTGTTTGAAAACCATTGAATTAAAAGAAAAATGGTATAATTACATTAACCATGTAATGTTTGGAATAAGATCCTTTGGTTTTTTATTTGATGAATTTTGGATTAGATGTTATTGGTGTATGGAATTCCTTTGTTTTTTAGGTGGATGTGAAATAGTATCTATCAAATAGAATTAAGAATATGTAGAAAGAAGACAATGAGTTGCAGAAAAAGGTATAATTGTTTCAGAAGGGTAAGTTACCTGAATTTAACATTGATAAAGATTGTGTTTTGAGGGTTGGAATGAGATTATGGGTTCTTGTGATTCACTATAGATAAAACATGTGGTATCTGGAGATCATAGTTCTCCATTTTCTGTTCATCCTGGAAGTACTATAATGTGCAGAGATCTCTAAAAGTATTTCTAGTGGGATAGAATGAAAAATATATTGATGAATATACATTGATGTTTTTGTTTTTTTAGTAGGTTGTAGTAGAGAATCAATTACTAAAAGGGATTCTTCAGCCTTTTCAGTGCAAGAGTGGAAATAGGAAAATGTTTCCTTGGATTTCATAGTGGGGTTACCAAAAACTTCTCAAGGTAACAATGTAATATGGGTTATTGTTGATCGATTGACTAAATCTGCTCATTTTCATCCTATTTGAGATACTCTGTCTCTAGATCAACATTCTCGATTGTATTTTAAAAAGATAGTTGGTTTACATGGATTTCTACTCTCCATTGTATTTTATCGTGATCTATGTTCACTTGTAACTTTTGGAAAGGACTTAAAAAGTCATTGGGAACTAAATTAAATTTCAGTATATCATAAATTACCAATTAGAAGGGTAGTCAGAATGAATAATTCAAACCCTATAGCATATGGTCAGTGATTTTTCAATAGATTACCAAGGAAGTTGGGATCAAAATATTTCTTTGGTTGACTTTTCTTATAATTATAGTTTTCATTCTAGTATACAGATGGCTCTATTTAAGGCATTATATGGAAAGTAGTGTCGAACTCTAGCTTTTTTGTTTAAAGTAGGTGAAAGGATGTTTATGGGACTAGAATTGGTATAATAGATGGAAGAAAAAGATTAGTTGATTCAGAAGAAAATGAGGACGACACAGAGTAGGCAGAAACGTTTTGTAGATAACAAAAGGAAGGATGTTTCTTTCGAGGTAGGTGATCATTTCTTTCTCAAAGACTCTCCATGGAAATGTGTGATTGATTTTGGTTAGGATAGAAATTTGGGTCTGTGGTTAATTAGACCCAATGAAATCGTAGAGAAAGTTGGATATGAATATGTTATGAGTGAGAAATAACCCCAATTATTTGATAATTAAATAAAAATATGGAGTTGAAATTTCCAAAAAGGGGGAATGATTTAGTATCCTAGGTATTTATAGAATCATACTTTTTCATATCTATTAATATTTATGAATGAGATATTAATTTTATGTTAAAGGGATGATTTTTCAAATAGCATAACCAACATGCAACGACATGTTTCTCTATAATCTTATGTTTCACCCAACATTGAATTATACCAAAAAATAATATAATAAAATTATTATTATTTTAAATGGTAATTAACTCCTAGTCACTATAATGGAAAGAATGAATATAACTAAATACAATATTATTAAACATGTTTGTTAAGGGTTTTTACATTTATCCCATAAATTTTAGAGTCTTAAAATAAGAATGAATTCAATTTTAATCATAAAATACTTTAATATTTTTAAAAGGCCATTTTACCACCTTTTGAGGGTGAGTCATTTTTAAATATATTTTAACCGCTTTTATATGTTCTATTTGACAAAATAAATTTCTTCTTTAGAAAAAAAATGTCAAAATTTACTTTGGATGAAATTTTGTTATATTTCCGATTAAATTAATATTTTAATGAATAACAAAAAATAATGCATTTTAATTCAAAACCATCATTTAATATAATTTATTTATATAGATAGATTAATCTTTTAATTCATTTTAAAGTGAAATTCGATAATTTTTTATCATTTAATCCAATATTAGTCATTTGAAGTAATTTCCCAATGAAATTGGACCTGGAAACATGTCAATCTTTGGATAGTTATTACTTCTTAAAGACTAGCGTTCTAGTTTTTATAACGAGAATTAATTTTAAATTAATTGCTTCCAATTATATGTTTTGAATTTGGAAAAATGGATTCCATATTTTAAATTATAAGGTCCAAATTGTGTAAATTGGTTCCATTTATTTTTTGATATTATGAATAGTGACATCAGTAATTATTTTATTTAAATGGTTAAAGGGTAAATCTAGTAAATAAAGGTTAAAAATAATATTTTAATATTATTAAACTACCCTAACACATATCCTAATACTATTTAATGATATGTTTATGACATTGGAAATCCTTGGGTCAATTTAGGGACCCCATGGAGCCACTTGGGTGTGATAATGACATGTTCTAAGAATTAATTTAATGTATAGAGAAATATAACACAAACATATATCATTTACTAAAAAAACATTCATATGGGGTTATATAATTTATATTTTCAACAATAAATAGTCATTATAAATATAAAAATCTTTCACAAATCATGGTGCATTATTTATAATTTCTATACATTAAATATATAAATTTAATTATGGCATAATGATGATGTAGTGATTACTTCATTAATAAATGATTAAAATAAATGATATTATAAATGATAATATAAATATTATTTGATATAATTAATGTCATACACGTATTCTATATGTGAATATTACATGTTAGTATTTATTAAATGTTTTTTGAAGGAATGTAATGGTTATTAATTTTTAAAAAAGTCAAGTATTAATAGTGTCCAAAATTGACATAATTCATAACATAAAATATACAATAGTTTATTAAATGATATTAAATTTCTAAAAATATAATATACCAAAAAATTGTGAATTTAAGTCCAAATATTTCATAAATTAATTTTTCTTGGTCATCCGAAATTATATGGTAATTACATTAACCCACAATGTGTAAATAACATGATATCATAGTAAGATTAAAATGAGTAAAATAAGGGCTAAACCAAGAAGATAATGATAAAAAAATATTCCAAATGTGTCTAAAATTTATTAGATCATGGGTTTTCAAATAGAAATAATATTATCTTCAAATTAAATGTGTTTTGGGCCATTTTTAATATAAATTTAATTTATAATAAATTAATATTTCTAGACTTTCCAAATGTTCCCCTTCTCCCTCTTACAAAATGCCACCACCTCTACCCATTTACTCACACCTCTCAAGAGCCTTGGATCACTAATATTATTATAAAATAATCTCCCAACATCCATTATTTCCCCCTACAATCCTTTTCTTGGGAATACATAAATTCACGAAATACTTTTGGTTCAAATGAAAAGAAGTTACTCGATTTAGAGGTAACGTCTTCTCTCAAGTTCCATTCCACTATTTTCCTTCTCCACTCCTTAAGATATTTTTATTATTTGATTAAATAAAAAAATCATCCTTAATACACTAGGATGTTTTTATATGAATTATTTTAACTACACTTACACACACCTCCATCTAATGGATACGAACATACTATATCTATGTACAATGAACTACTGCCTCACAAAACGATGATTGTTCAATTTTCCTCTACCACCTCACATAGCAGCCATTATGATGAAGCTGTATTTTATATGATATATATGATATATTTATTTTTTCTCTATTATTTAATCATTTTTATTTACAAAATACCTTTTTATTATCCATGATCTGTAAATACGATAATTTCGTCTGAGGAAGTGTGGACTACCACCCCATCAAAGTGATACGACTCATTCATGCTCTACATGGAACATATAATAGATGGTTTTATTAAACCCATGAGACATAAATGACATAAATATAATACTGGTATTATAATATACATTCATATTATTTGATTATTATTCTTTTAATATGAAAAATAAATGGAAGTAGCATTCTTGCTTACGTACAACCTGCCATCTTCATGAACGGTGCATTTCATTTCATATCATCAGATTTTATAGATTATTATAAATATATATATATGTATATAGTGTATATATATGACATTTAAATCATCTATATGATTCTATAGATTAGTTACTTTTGACTATATGGACTATTTATATAAAAAAAATTCTTTTTCGACTCATGTACCGAATGTGGAAAAAATGATCTATATTAACTAAAAAAATTATGTAATTTTTATAACATGGTAATGAGTGATATAAGAATAATAATAATCTTTATAAACGTTCCAAAGAAAGTAGAAATTGACCAATGTTTATTATTTGGTAAGATAAAGAACAAATGGGACAAGTTGGTCTCAAGGTAAGGAACTTCGTCTTAATATCCTTTAATTGAGGCATATTTTGATGTTATATGACTTTATTTTATATAGTATATAATACACCACTTTGAATTTTAATTTCATTCAATGGGAATTTTTTTTTTCTATGAAGTGTTTTACTAAATGAAAAAAATAAATGTTTTTAACTAATGTGTAGACAACGACTCCTCCACAACCATAACCGTTATTTTATATTTGGATTCATTTATAATACTTCATGTTTTTAAAAGGAAAAGAAATAATTTATTCCCTTTTGGTTGTTTTGGTATTGAAAATAATTTTTTAAATGGATTGAATATTTCAATACCTTAAAATTATTTCATGTAATGTAAAATAGAATTTTATTAGTGAAGTGTTGATATTTGAGATATTTTAAGTGTTATGATTATATAATGATATTTTTACATATTTAAAGGTGGTTACGTGATAAACCAATGAGTGGTGGTTACGTGATAAACCAAATGATGAGTTGTTCCGTAATAAAACAAGGATGGGTGGTAACATTTTAAACTCAAATGCATTGGGTATGGAAATCCCCCATATGGCAATTTCATTTAGTGATATACATTGAAGTTGACCCTATGGTTTTTACATTTATGTATGTTTATGTCTAAAGTAAACATTATATGTTATATGTTTCATTCTATAGGATTTTTGGTAATAATTTGGTTTGAAAACGTGTAAGAAATGATATTATATTTAGTGAAGTATTTTAAATACTTTTTAAAGGTGAAAACAATTACTTTTTTATAAATTATTCATGGTTTTCATGTTATCCCAATACTAACAGTTTTCTTTTTTTGTTTATCCCTTACTAAGGGTTTTATTCTCATCCCAAATTTCAATTTTTTTTTCACATAACATAATGAAGAATAGAGTCAAGGATGGGATCAAGGAAAAGTCATGTTGGTTAAAACATGAAAGGGAACATATTTCTTTTTAAAGGGTTGTATGTATTATAAAAAATTGGATAGTAGATAAAAGTGTCTCTGTGTATCAATCAAGTTGTTATGTATAAGTGATGAAAAAATTATCTAAATCTATAAACCTGAAAGTATCATTATTTTGAATTAAATTCAACTTATTGACTTATCTCAAGATGAAGTAATAGTTAAGGATGGGGCCATATAGTTGGTATTAGTGGTAGGTTTAGATAACATTAGGAGTTAGAATATTGTTAATAGAATATCTATAATTTTTTTTACTTTATGGTCAGAATGAAATGATATAGAATTTGAAGATTACCACATTTCTTTGTCTAGGATATGTTTGTTCAGAATGGATTTTCGCAGTTGAAATAGGGATGTTGTGATGAGAGGGAACACCGAGGGAAATAACCTTTCAAATCATCATCCTGAGATGGTTGGAATTAGAACTGAGTAGTTTTTTTGCAGAAACGGATATGTTGAATCAGGAGATTAATGGTGGTGGTGTCCATGCACAAGATCAACTAGACCAACCACAGAGGCATAAATTGATCGCAGGGAATTTCCTAAGGCAATGTCCCTGATCATATAGAGGATCATCTAACCCTTTACAGGATGAAGGGTGGATTGAAGCATTAGAAAAGATTATTTATGTAATGGATTGTTCATACAATCAAATTTTTATGATTTTTTTATCATTTTGATGGTGAATTTGATCAGTGGTGGTGAATGATTAGAAATATCAGAGGAAGTGAAGAGTTTGGCGCCATGGAATTGGATGAATTTAGAAATATCTTCCTTGAGAAATGTTTTCATAAGTACGTTCAACATAAGATGGAAAATAAATTCATGGAATTTAGAAAAAACGAGGAAGATTATGTGGCTGTATATGCAGAAAATTTCACCCATTTATCAATGTATGAACAAAATTTTATCCGGGATATTGACAGTAATAGAAATCGGTTTTACTCAGGATTGAAGACGAAATATTGATGGGAGTTAGCTTCCTGTGAGTTAAAAAGCTATGAGAAACTTGTCTGATGTTCTAAGAATGTATAAATGGAGTTTCTGATGAGCATGTATTATATGGGAGCAAAAAAAAGAAGCGATCCTATTAGAAAGAAATGGGAAATAATTCATTAAAGAAGCTTGTATGTAAGAAAACCAAATTTACAACCTTTTAAAAGTGTGGTAAAAACCATCATGTTGAATTTTTCGCGTAGTCTGGTAAGTGATTATGATGCGGTAATATTGGTCATATTTCTCATCACTCTAAGGAAGATGATCAGGAAGGAAATGAAAAACCAATGGTAGGATGTTTTAGTTGCAATTATATAATACATTATGCCAATGTGTGTCCAAAGATGATTACCATGGGTGGAAACCATATTGATCTAAAGCATAAGGGCATGGAAAAATAATTTGAAACTACTATGGTTGATGTGGGATAGCCAAATGAAGTGTTGATAGATATATGGAGCTCGATATTTTTTGTAGATTTATTTGAGATCTTGGTACCATCAGTTGAAGATAAAGGATGATGATATTCCAAATACAACTTTACGAATGAGATATGGGAAATTTGGGTTTTTATTTATGACATTTGGGTTATCTAATGCACCTACTATATTTAAGAATCTCAGTAATGGAGTCTTTCATAAGTTTCTAGATCATTTTGTGGTTTTATATATATATGATATTTTTTTATATTCTAAAAGATGAGAGAAACATGAATGTCACATAAGGATTTTTTTTAAACATTAAATGAAAAGAAAATATATAGAAAGTTTACTAAGAGTGAATTTTGGTTGCAAAAAATTTTTGTCCATGGTCATATTGTTTCTTATGATGGAATAACTATTGAACCTTCTAAAACAAATGTTTTTGAAGAGTGGAAAAGAACTAAAAATAACACAAAGGTTCTATGTTTTCTTAGATTAGTCTGTTATTACTAATTGTTTGTTGGAAACTTTACCTAGATATCTTGACCACTAACTAAGATAACACGTATGAGAGTTATGTTCATATTGATAATAAAACATGATGATGGTTTTTAGGAACAGAAAAGAAGGTTGGTAAATGCTCCAGATTTGGCCTTGCCTTCCAAGAATGATGAATTTTTTTTCTATAGTAATGAATCATTGAAAGGACAATGGTGTGTGCTAATGAATAATTATCAGGTAATTTCCTATGATTCATATCAGTTGAAACCTCAAGATATAAATTCTCCTACACATGATTTTGAATTAGCTGTTGTTGTTTTTTTATTAAAAATTTAGAGGCATCATTTGTACGGATTTTGGTGTGAAATACGTACAGATAAAAAATGTTTAAATTATATATTAACTTATCAGGAATTAAACATGAGATAGAGGAGATGGCTAGAATTAATCAAGGATTATGATTGCACCATCCATTACTATATAGGAATGGAAAATATTGTTGATGACACTTTGAGATGAAATAGTAATTCTATATTAACCATGTTACGTTTAAAACGAGATCCTATGTTTTTAGATTTGATGAATTTTGGATTGGATGATGTTGGTTCATGGAATTAATCTATTTTGTTTCAAGTGGAAGTGAAATCATCTCAATCAGATATAATAAATAAAGTGTGGAAATAAGACAGTGAGTTACTGAAAAAGGTAGCATTGGTTTAGAATGGTAAGTTACCTGAATTTAACATTGATAAAGATTGCGTTTTGAGGTTTGGAAGGAGATTATGTGCGCCTTGTAATTCGTTGTTGAGGAAGAAGTTTTTATGTGAATCTTATAGTTCTCTATTTTCTGTTCATCTTGGTAGTACAAATATGTAGAGAGATCGTTGGGAGTATTTTTGGTGGGACAGAATTAAACGAGATATTTCTGACTTTACTATGATGTTTTTTATTTGTCAATAGGTTAAAGTAGAGTAGAAATTACCGAAACTAATGCTTCATCCTTTTCCATTTCTAGAGTGGAAATGGGAAAATGTGAACATGGATTTCATAGTAGGGTTACAAAAAACATCTTGAGGTAACATTGAAATATGTGTTATTGTGGATCGATATACTAAATATACTCATCTTATTCCTATTTGAGATACTTCATATCTACATAAACTTTACCAATTGTATATTAAATAAATAGTTTAAAGACATGGAGTTCCCCTATCTATTATATCTGATCATGATCTAGGGTTCACTTCTAACTTTTGCAAAGGCCTTCATAAGTCCTTGGTAAGTAAATTAAATTTTAGTATATCCTTTCATCCTCAATCAGATGAGTAGTTGGAACAAGAAACTAAGACCATGGAGGATATTCCATGATCTTATTAAATGGATTACCAATGAAATAAGGATCAACATATTTCGTTGGTTGAATTTTCTTATAACAATAGTTTTCATTCTAGTATACAGATGGAACTATTTGAGGAATTATAAAGAAAGTTGTGTCGAACTCTAATTTTTTGGGATGAAGTAGCTGAAAGGAAGTTGATGGGACCAGAATAGGAAGAAGATATGTTAGAAAAAGTTCAATTGTTTTAGAACACATGAGGACAACACAGAGCAGGTAGAAGAGTTATGTGGATAATGAAAGGAATGATCTTTCTTTTGAGGTAGGTGATCAGGTCTTTCCAAATGTTTCTACATGGAAAAGTGTGAGATGTTTTTTTAAGAAGGGAAAGCTAAGTCCTTAGTTAATTAGACCCTATGAAACCTTTTAGAATGTTGGACCCATTTTCTATAGGGTGGATTTACCTCCATGTTTATCTTAGGTACATATTATTTTTCATGTTTTAATGTTGATAATGTATATTCCAGATCTATGTCACGACCCGACCCTAACCAGGCTCAAGCTGCAACTACCCAAGGCCCGCCTCTATAGGCCAGGTGATGACGACAATCACCAAAGGCTAAACAAATCGGGGAGGTGTTTTCTGAGTACCTGTACACACACACGCAGCCCACTCAGTGCAGAAGTGCAGAGTAAAAGGAAATGTATAGTACTAACTGCTATAAACAACCAAAAAAGTGCATCGACCTCTAAACAGTAAAAAGTAAAAGCTAAAGGTAAACTGAAATGAAAATGGGAAAAACACGCGCCCACCCAGCAAAGTTCCACAACCCAGCAACATGTAAACAAAAGTAATCAACTGGGAGAGTCCCACACCTGGAACCCGACTACGACCACTACATGTGGTCCAAGACCCCGAACTCCTAAGATCCATTGATGTCACGACCAACCTATACGTCATCTGCAAGGGCACACCAAGTGCGGGCAAAGCCTAAGTAGGGGTGAGTATAAAAATACTCAGTACGATTCCCCAAAGGCTCGAGGGAGAACCAAAGGAGGTACTGAAGTGGTGAGAAGTAGATTGAACAGAGATAAGTAAGGGAGTACAACCGAGAGTGCAGTAAAGAGTATAGTATAGTATCAGCTCAGCCCAATAAGAGAAAGGAAGTAGAATCATCGAAACATAAGGAGTTAGAAATAGTGAGAAGATGAAACTTTTCATCCAGTATTTTCTACCTAGTGTAGGAAAGTAGACTCATCCAACCACAAGAATCTAGACGTAGAAAGAACATGTCATTCCCCAAATGTCTTCGCCTCTCCTGGAAGGAGAGTAACCAAACCCAAGGAGTTGGTACTGGAACAGGGTATATACATATCCATATGCTCAAACATGAAACCCAAACAAGATCTCAAGGGGATCTCCATCCCGTAGCTCAGAACAAGAAAGCGAGTAGCAAGCAGTCCCAGAAGTAAACACCATCGATGCCCAGTATCCATACGTCTGCCCCGAACTACATGTCAAGGGGTTCAAATCACCGCACCTTGACACTATCTACTTTGTGAGGCACTGACTCACCCACATGGTTTTAGGTCACGTCACAAGGACACGTCTCAGTAGGGAAAGCACCCCTATTTCATGAGAGTTTTGGGGGAACATCAAGCCACACCTCGTCACTGTCACAGAGTTGAGAGGTCTTCTCAAATTCGACGGGTCCCCACTACCCAGCCCCGCGAAAGTGTAATCCGCTTGAGGGAGACCCAGATATGCTCTGGTCACCCCTACTGGATGGTACCACACAGGCCATCCCTATTGGATGGTACACCACTGGACATCCCTACTAGATGGTACCCCACTGGTCATCCCTACTAGATGGTACACCACTGGCTATCCCTGCTGGATGATACCTCACTGGTAACCAGAACACGTACTGGAAATCACGTCATGATAGATTGCAGAAGGATTATATGATTTCGATACACAACTAGGGAGTCGACAACTAGGCCTCCCTGGGGGCTTTGTACCCTACCGGAAACAACCTCCTGGGTAGAGGATCGGTGCTCATGTAATATTTTGGCCACACCGATACCCAAAGAACCCGACTAGGGAACATGAAGGGACCTGATGATCTACCGAGGCCTCTCGGGGTGATACATGCTCCAATCTACTGGTTCTACAATCGAAGCAGACTGAGACAACTCACTCCAGAAAGTGGGAGCACACCCACACTGTACGAACACACATAGCCATAAACGATGTCACAGTCCGGTGAAAGGGACCCAACACTGAAAACCCCCTCAGCTGAAAGAACAGGGGAACCGATACAACTCTGCCAGTTAAACCATCGATAACAAAACTAGGGGAACCCACTCAACCATTCTGGTTGAAACCATCGAGAATAGGAGCACCCTCTACATCATGAGAGGTCAAAGGTATATAGAGTAGAACATGGCACACACATGAGGCCCACACGACGTGTGGCCCAAACTCATATCCAAACCAATCGTACAAACTTTCATAGGTACAAACTATAACATGTACCTCCAGAAATTATTTTATACCATTAGAGTATGCCACATTACCAGCCCAAGGATATCGTGTGCACGACACCCAATGTCAACACAAAAATGGCATAAACATAACTTCGCCAACCTACTTACTCCATAGCCCTAACACAACAAATCACATCTATTTAAACACTAACTTAACACTCACATGAGTGAACATGATCACACACCAAGGGTTCCCAACAAACACCGCAGGAAGAACCACCACCAGTATACCTTTCATGCATCCACATTTAAAAGAGATCTCGCATGATACACAACACGTCCAAACGTATCACACCATTGTAATCCTGGTGAAAAAAATGTGAGATAGACTATCTACTCGCCTCCAATGGATATCCAATGAAAAAGTCATCTGACACCGCTTTATGCCTGAATAGCATCCCATGGTTCCGAGCCTCGGCCCTGAAAATAGTCGGGCGCATCGCACCATTGCGATCTCCATGTAAAGACACGTCAAAAGACTGCTTCCTTGCGTGGAACAGATGTTCGGAGAAAAAGATGCATTTCTCCGTACCACAAAAGAGCGGTGCTTTATGGGACCCACATATCGGTTTCGAAGTGCAACAAATGGATCACACCATTGCGATCCTCTCAATGAAGTACACAAGATTGACTATCCAATTGTCCAAAACGGACACCCAATGATAAAGATTGAAATCACTGCCTACTCCCAAAATAGACCTCATGGGGCACACACCATCATGTAGAATTAAAGAGGGACGATTGCACCATTTCAATGTCCTTTAAAAAACACCTAGAATCGACTACTCGCACGCCCTGAACGGACATCTGATGAAAAAGTTACAAAACACTCCTCCCAGTTTAAAAGACGGGTCGTGGGTCCCACACCTCAACTCTGGTATCAACGCTCGAAAACCCCTTGGCAATCATCTTATTGACGCCAGGGTCACAGTGCTGCTGACACCGCTCAAAATAGAAATTAGATGTGTCCGTGCTGTTCAAAACAAGAATTCCCGGAAAAACGCCAAACCCCATAACTTACGAGTCACGCCATCGATCCCCTTTTCTCGGGAATTATAAATCACCGATACCATCTCAAAATTTTCACCTCGATCTAAGGATCACGTTGCTGCAGACAACACATGAATCCAATTTATGGTTAGAATTTTAGGAGCATTTTAATAGGTGGGTCGGGCTGGTTCAGCCGGCCCACCTTACCTGTACCGGCTCGCGGTTCAACGCGCGGGCCGGTCCGTCTCGCCTGGACCAGCTCAGCTAGTCCATATGAGTTCCAACAAGACCCGCGGGGGTGTGGGTCCTTGTCTACAGACCAGGCTCATGAGGACCCCGGCTCTCCTGCGTCAACCCGGACAGCAGAGCCGGACGACCTCCCGCGTCGCGCACAACCCCCCCAACTGGTGCCTCCGCTCGATCGCGACGCCGAACCCCGCTCACCCAGCGCCTCCGCACTCACCCTGTGCCTCCGTCGTCTTCCTCTCCGTACTCATGCCGACGCCCTGCCTCCCATCACTGGCGCCCCTGGTTGACCTCCGAAGCCGCCTCGCCCGGCCGCTCACCCTCGAGGAAGCCGACCCGCCACCTAGAAGCTCGCCAGACCACCTACCGGACTGGCCAGAACCATCGGAAAACACCAAAACACACAGATCTTCATCGGATGACTACATTCACCTCGGAACTCGGATTTGAAATCTGAATCATGCGTTGGGAAGCTTAGAACAAGTAATACACAACCATGGGCTTCTCTCGACCATCAAACAATAATTTGACTCATATTTAGGGATTCAAAGGGGGTGCAGAAATTAAAAATGAAACCACAACAATCCTACATCTTGGGCGTAGCCCGACACTTCGCAAGTAATCCACCAAAGCTGGAACCGCAATCACCTTCTTGCAGAGGTGGGGAGAGGAGCTGGAGGGATGGGAGGGCTTCCTCGGTTTCTTGGGAGTTCCTCTGCTAGAGAATTCCAAGGGAGGAAGATGGGTTTGGACTTAAGTAGAAAAAAAAACAAATTAATTTTAAATAATTATTATTCTCCCACTAGTGGACCCGTACCCCAACTCTCGATGGGGCCGAGGTTAAGCCTCCCCTAGGGTAAGAACCACCTCTCGAGAACAACAAAGGTCTCAGAATTTTAATCCGAGGCTCCATTCTAATGTTATAAAATTTAACGTCCGAAGATGCTAAATTATGAAAATGACCCTGGTGGCATTTGTCACAGAAGGGTTGCGCCCGCGAAAATTACACCCCTCCTAGGGTAAACGGCACATCCCAGACATAACATTTCCCTCAGTTTTCTCATATGAGCAACCATTTTAGAGATACTTGATTTTAACTATTAAATGAATAAATAAATAAATTTATTTATCAGTTTAACGTTCCGGTAACGGGTGAGGGGTCCCAACGTCCCGTGCCGACATGTTCTATGTCGTTAATAGGGTAAACACCCCATTTCAGACCCATCCATAATCTCAGATTTAGGATCTGAATTACGGTTTAAGAGTTATCCCATTTATTTGGCGTGCCTAGTGTGAACACACTTACTATTTAATTTCAGCCACACTGGGGCTTAGAATCGCACGCCGTATGAAGGCGCTGCTCTGGAATAACATCAAGAATATTCCAAAGTCTTTTATAGAAAAAATTTGGCTCTTACAATCTATCTCATGTTTTGCATCCATAGGTGGTTTAGTTGGAAGAGAATCTTTCTTATGAGGAACAACCAGTACAAATCCTTAACCGTAGAGAGCAAGTGTTGTGGAATGAGGTGATTCATCATGTAATGGTTTTGTGGAAAACCCATATCATTGAAGAGGAAACATGGGAATATGATAATGTTATGAGGTATAAATACCCCCACACATTTGATAAGTAAATAAAATTAAGGGACATAATTTTCAGAAGGGGGAATGATGTAGCAACCCACGTATTAATAGAATCATACCTTTTCATATCAATTATCATTTATGAATAATATCATAATTTTACATTAAAGGGACACTTTGCTGATTGTGTACTCGACACACAATTACCTGTTACTCTGAAATCTTATATTGCACATAACGGTGAATTATACAAAAAAATAACAATATATTATTATTATTATTTTAAAAGGAAGTCAATGCCTTTATGTTGTGTTAGAAAAAATACACATAACTATCTAAAATGTTATTATACATATTTTTTAAATGTTTTTACATTTAAAAAATAAAATTTAGTGGATTAAAATGAGAATAAATTCAATTTTAAGAATAAAATTCTCAAATATTTTTAAAGTGTCACATTACTACCTTTTTATGGAGAACCCTTTTTAATTATAATTTTTGTCGCAATTATATGTTCTCTTAGACAAGATAAATTTCTTTTTTAGAATTGGAACATCAAAATTTACTTTGTTTGGAATTTTGGTATTTTTTTTGATGAAATTCATATTTTAAATGAATAGTGAAAAATACTGTATTTTAATTATAAATTTTATTTTTGTAGAAATATTTTTCTTTTAATTGGTTTTAAAGTGTAATTAGATTAATTTTTTATCATTCAATACAATTTTTGTTATATTATGTAATTTCTCATTGAAATTGGACACAAACACATGTAAATATTTGATAGGTATTACTTCTTAAAAACCCACTTTTTGGTTTTGAAAATTGGAATTAATATTAAATTAATTTCTTCCAAGACTGTGTTTTGAATTTGGAAGAATGGATTCCATATTTGGAACCAGAATGTTTTAATTGTTTAAATAGGTACCTTTTATTTGTTGTCATTATAAAAGTAACATCAGCAATTATTTTATTTACCATGGTTAAAAGGTAAATATAGTAAATATGTGTAAAAAATTATATTATAATAATATTAAACTAGAATTAAATGAGTCCTAATGAAATTGGATAAGAAATTTCTGACCTTGAGATGTTGTTATTAGAAGGATTCTAACAGAAATTAAACACGTCTCCATCTAGTGGATACAAACATATCTCATCCAATAGGATTATGACACGTGTTATGGTAGTTTAATATTATTATAATATTATTTTTTACCCTTATTTACCATATTTACGCTTTAACCATGGTAAATAAAATAATTACAGATGTTACTATTCATAATTCTAAAAAATAAAATGCACCTATTTACACAATTTTGACATCCTGATTCCAAATATGGAATCCATTTTTCTAAATTACAAACACAAACTTGGAAGAAATTATTTTAAAATTAATTTCCATTTTCAAAACCAAAATGCATATAGTATTATTATAATATTAGTTTTTAACATTATTTACTATATTTATTCTTTAACCATGGCAAAATTAATAATTACTGAAGTTACTATTCATAATGTCCAAATATAAAAGGTACATATTTAAAAAATATGGACCTCATGATTCCAAATATGAAATCAATTTTCCCAAATTCAAAACACAGCCTTGGAAGAAATTAATTTAAAATTAATCCTTCTTGTCAAAACCAGAAAGCAGGTTTTTAAGATGTAATAACTATCAAAAGATTGACATGTGTTTAAGTCCATTTTCAATGGAGATTTACTTAAAATGTCTATAATTGAATTAAATGATAAAATCATAATCTAATTACTTGTTAAAACCAATTAAAAGAACTATCTAACTATATAAATAAATTAGATGAAAATGATAATTTAAATTAAAATCTAGTATTTTTCACTATTCATTAAAAATATGAATTTTAATCAAAGAAATACCAAAATTTCCACCAAAGAAAATTTTGATGTCACAATTAGAAAGAAAAAATTTATATTTTCAAATAGAACAAACAAAATTGGAAAAAATAATATTTACAAAGGGTTCTCGAGCAAAAGGTAGTAAAATGGCATTTTAAAAATATTAGAGTATTTTATGCTTAAAATTGGATTCATTCTTATTTTAGACCGAAAAAAATTATTTGATAAATGTAAAAACATTTTATAAACATTTATAATCATATTTTAGTTAGTTATATTTATTCCTGCCAATATAAAATCTATAAATTTACTCCCATTTAAAATAACAATAAAAATAATATATTATTTTTTTGTATAATTCACTGTTGGGTGCAATGTAAGATTCCAGAGAAACCTATCATTGTGTGTTGAAAACGCTGTTAGAAAAAATACCAATAACATAAAATTAATATCTTATTCACAAATATTAATAGATATGAAAATGTATGATTCTATAAATACCTCGGATGATACATCATTCCCCCCTTTTGAAAACAACATCCTCGTAATTTATTTTACTTATCTAATAAGTGGGGGTATTTATCCTTCATGGCATTTTCAGATTACCACATTTTCTCTACAACAATTTGGTTTTTCCACAAAATCATTACATTATGAATCACCTTATTCCAGAAAACTTGCTCTATGCGGTCAAGAACTTGTACTGGCTATTCCTCATAAAGAAGATTCTCTTTCCACTAAACCGCCTCTGGACTCAAAACATGAGATGGATCCAGAATATACTTTATCAACACTAAAACATGAAAATAATTATGTACTTGGGATAAACATGGAGGTAAATACAACCAAGATACAAATGATACAACTTTCCCCCAGATTTCATATGGTCCAATTAACCATGGACTCAAATTTCCCTTATTACCAAAATGGATCACACATTTCCATAGAGAAATTTTGAGAAAGAAATGATCACCAACCTCAAAATAAACATCATTCCTTCAGTTATCCACATAACATTTCTAAAAGCTCTGTGTTATCCTCATGTTTTCTGAATCAATTGAACTTTTCCTACCATCTCTTCTACCAATTCTGGTCCCATCAACTTCATTTTACCTACTTCATTCCAAAAAGATGGATTTCGACACTAATTTCCATATAATGTCTCAAATGGATCCATAGGTATACTAGAATGAAAACTATTATTATAAAAATACTAAACCAATGAAAGTTGTTGATCCCATATTCCCTGGTAATCCAATTAAAAATAACGTAGCATACCCTCTAAGGACTGAATTTCTCATTCTGACTACCCATATGATTGAGGATGAAAATCTGTACTGAAATTTAATTCCTTTTCCAATGACTTCTGAAGGCCTTTACAAAAGCTATAAGTGAACCCAAGATCATGATCAAATACAATAGATATGGAAAATCCATGTAACCTAAATATCTCATTAATATACTATTGATAAAGTTCATCTAGAGAAAGATTAACTTGAATAGAAATAAAATGAGTAGATTTAGTCAATTGATTAATAAAAACCCAGATTGCATTGTTAGCTCGAAAAGATTTAGGTAACCCCACTACTAAATCCATTGACACAATTTTCCATTTCCAATATAGCACTGGAAAAGGCTGAAGCATTACTTTCAGTAAATTCCTCTCTAGTTTAACCTATTGATAAATGAAACACTTCACAATAAATTCAGCTATATATCTTTTAATTAAATACCACTAAAAATACTCCCAATGACCTCTACACATCTTATTACATTCGGTATAAACTAAAAATACAGAACTATAAGCTTAACATAATAACTCATTCTTCAACTGTGAATCATAAGGCTCATAGAATATCTTTACAATCCTCAAAACACAATCTCTATCAGCGTTAAATTCCTGTAACCTTCCCTTATAAACCAATTCTTCCTTTTTTCTGTAACTCACTTTATTCTTTCTGTGCTTGCATAATTTTTTCTGATAGAGTGGATTTCAATGCTACCTAAAACAAAATAGAGTAATTCATTGCACCATCAACTTCCAATACAAAATTTATCAAATCTAAAACCAAAGGATCTTGTTCCAAACATGACATAGTTAATATAGAATTACTCTTTCGACTCAAAGTGTCATCCACATTATTATATGTTCCCATATAGTAATGGATTGTGAAATCCTAATGTTTTATTAATTCTATCAAACTACTATATCTAATGTATAATTATATCTAGGTTAATATATACTTCATACTTTTGTGATCAATATATATTATACACCTTACGCCATACAAATGATGCATCCAAAGTTTTAATGCAAAAACTACAACAGATAATTCCAAATCATGTGTAGGGTAATTTATATCTCAAGGTTCCAACTATTGTGAATAATAAGTAGTTTCTAGATCATTTATCATTAGGATACTCCCAAGTACTTTCAATTACGCATTAATGTAGATAAAAAAGTTCACCATTTTCGGGAAGGCATGGAAAAAACTGGAGCATTTACCAACCTTGTAATCAGTTCCTAAAAACTATCATCTCATTCTTTTTCCCATATGAACAAAAATCCCTTATGTGTTATCTTATTTAGTGTCCTAGATAACCAACAAAAGTTTTCAAAAAACCTTCAGTAATAAACTTATAATCCATGAAAACTATGAATCCATGGGATATTGGAAGGTCTTGTCCACTCTTCACAAACTTTTGTTTTAGAAGGGTCAACAATTATGCCATCTTTAGAAACAATATGAGGAAACAAAGATATTTTCTTCAACCAAAATTCATTTTTAGTAAACATTCCATATATTTTCTTTTCTTTTAAGGCTTCCAAAAAAAAATCCTTAAGTGACTTTCATGTTCCTCTCTACTTTTAGAATATACCAAAATATAATCCATAAATACAACCACAAACTGATCTAGAAACATATGAAAGAATACATTATTGAGATTCATTAATATACTAAGTGAATTAGATATCCCAAATGGCATAAATAGAAACTCATAATGCCCAAATCTCGTTCAAAAA
The DNA here is from genome assembly GCA_963277665.1 of Viscum album. Taxonomy (NCBI): domain Eukaryota; kingdom Viridiplantae; phylum Streptophyta; class Magnoliopsida; order Santalales; family Viscaceae; genus Viscum; species Viscum album. The sequence goes on along the minus strand of OY728121.1, from coordinate 704,949,614 downwards.
GCTATCTTTGGAATATCATCCTCTTTCATCTTCAACGCATGGTGCCCAGACCTCAAATTATTCTTTGAAAAATAATGAGATCCTATGATATATCCCCACATCATTTGATAGTCCCACAATATCCATAGTAGTTTCAAATGATTTTCCATGCCCTTCTTCTTTTGATAAAGCTGGTTTCCACCCTCATTAATCAACATTGGACACACATTGGAATAATGTCTTATCTAATTTCAACTAAAACATCTTACCTCTGATTTTTCATTTCCTACCTGATCATCATCCTTATAGTGATGAGAAATATGACCAATATTACCTCATCAGAAGAACTTTCTATAATATGAGAAACATACCCCAAGATTTTTTTTATGAAACTTCTCACAAGTTGTAAATTTTGTTTTCTTACCTATAGGATACTTTGATGAATTCATTACCATTGCTTTCTAACTGGATCCCTTCGGTTGTTTCCTCTAATAGAATACATGATCATAAAAAACTACATTTATACCTTCTTAGTTCATTAGACATGTTTCCTATAGATTTTGACCTCACAGGAAGAAAATGCCCTTCGATATTTTGTCTTCAATCCTGAGTAAAATAGATTTATAATATTATCAATATCCCGGATAAAATTTGGGGCATACCATGATAAACAGATGAAATTTTAGTCACATTCAGCCACAAAATCTTCCTCCTTTTGTCTCAATTCTATGATTTTCTTTTCCATCCTATGTTGAATAAACTTACAAAATAATTTCTCAAGGAATATATTATCAAATTCATCCCATTCCATGGCGTCAATCTCTTCACTTCCTCTGATATTTTTAATCATTGACCACCACTGATTGACTTCACCTTAAAAATGATAAACAACAAGACTAACCTTTTTATTGTATTAACAACCAATTAAATAAAAAATCGTTTCAAATGGTTTGATCCACCCCTCAACCTACACTGGTTTGGATGACCCTCTGAATGATTGAGGACGTTGCCTCAAGAAATGCCATACGATCAATATTTTCCTCTTCATTTGGTCTAGTTGACCTTGTCCATGGAACCCACAACCATTTATCTCCTGATTCTAATAATCCATTGTAGAAACTAACTATTCAGTTCCATTTTTGACCATCTCTGGATGATTATTTGGAAGGTTATTTCACTCTGCATTCACTCCCAACACAGTAGTCCCATTTCCTTTTTGGAAAACCATTCTGAATAAATATATCATAAACAAAGAGACATTATAATCTTTAAATTATATATCATTTAAATTTAACCAAAATTTAAAAATCTTTTAGGGATATTCGATTAAAAATATCCTAACTCCTAAATTTATCTAAACTGGCCACAAATACCAACTATAAGGCCCCATCCTTAAACATTACTTGATCTTGAGATAAGTCAATAAGTTGAATTCTATTCACATCAAGGATCTTTTAGGGTTTAGAGATTTCCAGAATTTAGTCATAACGTATATAGAATAACTTTAATATTACTTGTAGACTGTTATATCCACTATCAATTTTTTCATAATAAAAAAACTCATTAAAAATAAAAATGTTTCATTTCATGTTCTAAACAACATGACTTTTCCTTGATCCCATACTTGACTCTATTCTTTTTTAAGTCCTGTAAAAAACAATTCAAAATTTTGGATGATAATAAAAATCTCAGTAATGGATACACAAATAAGGAAAACTTTTAGTATTGGGATAACATGAAAACAATGAATAATTTATCATAAATAAATAGTTTTCACCTTTCTGAGGTATTACAAATACATCACTGAATATAAGCTCATTGCTTACACTTTTTATATAAAAAATATTACCATAAATCCCATAGAAAGCAACATATAACATATAAGGGTATCTTGAGACATAAACAAATATAAAATGAATAACCATACGGTCGACTTCCACACATATCACTAAATGGAATTGACAAACGGCCAACTACCATAGCCAATGCATTTGAGGTTGAAATGTTACCACCCATCCTTTGTTTATCATGGAACCACCCATACTTTGGTTTATCATGTAACCACCTCTCATTGGATTATCACGTAACCACCTGTAAAATGTACCATAACCGTTATATAACCATAACACATTAAATATTGTAAATGTCAACATTTCACATATAACATTTCATTTGCAATCACAAGAAATAATTTCAAGATATTGAAATATTCAATCCATTAAAAAACCATTTTCAAAACTAAAACACCCAAAAGGGAATAAATTATTTCTTTTCCATTTAAAAACACCACAAGTTATAGAGAAACCCAAATTTTAAAAAATGATTAAAGTGGTGGAGGAGTCATTGTAACAACATTTGTTAAAAACTTTCATTTTTTTAATTTAGTAACATTATTTATAGAAAAATAGTTTCCATTTGAATGAAAATAAATGTAAAAGTTGTTTATTACACACCATATAAATTAAATTCCTATAACATCAAAATATTCCTCAATGAAAGAAGATTGATACGAAATCCCTTACCTTTTGTCTGACTTGCCTCTTCTATTCAATATATTCCTGAATAATAAACATAGGTTAATTTATACTTAATTCAGAACCATTATCAAGTATATTATTATTTTTATATCACTTTTTACCATGTTATAAAAATTACATAATTATTTATGTTAATATTGGACATTTTGTCGATATTCGGTACTTGACTCAAAAATGAACTATTTTTTATATTAATTGTCCTTGTAGTGAAAATTAAATCGACTCTAAAATAATATTCATGATTTAAATATCATATATATACACTATATGTGTATTTATAATAATAAATAACATTTGGAGATATGAAATGAAATACTCCATTCATGGAGATGGTAGGCTCTACGTAAGCGTGAAAGCTAATTTCATTTCTTTATCATATTAAAAGAATAATCACCAAATGATATAAATATATATTATATTAAAATTGTTATATTTATTTAATTTATGTATCATATGTTAAATAAAACCTTCATTTATAAATTTCACATATATCATGAATGATTAATATCACTTTAGATGGGGTTGTAGTCAATAATTCCTCAAATGAAATTATCATATTTACACATCCTGGAAAGCATAAAGGTATGTTGTAACTAAAAATTACAAAAGAATAGAGAAAAATAAATATATTATATATATCCTATAAAATATAGTTATATAATAATGACCACCATGAGAGGTGGTTGGGGAAAATTGAACAATCATCGTTTTGTGAGGTAGTAGTCTGCTGTACACATAAACAATATTTCTGTATCCATTAGATGGAGGTGTCTATAATTATAGATAAAATACATACCATAAAAATATCCTTGTATATTGAGGATACTAGTGTTGTTATGTAATCAAATAATAAGAATATCATAGGTAGTGGATAACGAAATTAAATGAAAAGAACCTGAGAAAAGAGAATACATCTAAATCGAGTATCTTCTTTTGATTTGAGCCTAAAAAAAATTTTGAACTGCCTTATTCCCAACGTAAGGATTATAAGAGGAATGCCTGGATATGGGGAGATTATTTTATCAGATATTGGAAAATCCAAGGGTTTGGAGAGGTGTGAGTAAGTGGGTAGAGGTGGTGGCCATTAATAAGTTGAAGGATGGGAACTTTAGGAATGTTTTGAAATATAAATTTATTATAAATTCAATTCCAATTACATATGTTCCAAAACTAATTTAATTAAAATTTACGATTTTTTAGGTTCTAATACCCATAATACTAAAATTTTCAGGAATGTTTTTTAAATTTTTGAATCCTTATCTTCTTGGTTTAACACTTATTCTACCCTTTTTAATCTTACCATTATATCATGTTATTTACAAATTGTGGGTTAAAGTTTGTACTATATCATGTAAAATGAACCATAAAAAGTAATTTATGAAATATTTGGACATATCATAATGATTTTTCCAAATATTAAATTTTTATAAATTTAATATCAATTAATAATATATTTTATATTTTAAGTAAGGGATTATTTCAATTTTGGCACTATTCATTATTGAATTTTTTACAAATTCATAACAACTGGATTCCATGAAAAAAACATTTAGTAAATCCTAACATGGAATAATAACCAATAAAATTCATGGATGAAATTAATGATTTCAAATAGTTTTTATATTAACATTTATAATATCATTTATTATAATCCTTTATTAATGAAGTAATCACTACATCATCATTGCGTCATAATTAAATTTATATATTTAATGTATAAAAATTTTAAATAAATAAAAAACGATTCATTAAATATTTATATATTTATAATGAATATTTATATTAGAAAATATCAATTATATAACCCCATATATAAATTGTTTTATTAAAAGATACATGTTTATGTTATATTTCTCTTTACTTGAAATAAATTCTTATAACTTGTGATTATCACACCCAAGTGGCTCCATGGGGTCAAAAAAGTTCCCCTAGGATGCCAAAGTCTAGAAATACATCATTAAATAATATTAGGATACATTTTAGGGTAGTTTAATATTATTTTAATATTATTTTTTTACCCTTATTTGCCATATTTACCTTTTAACCATAGTAAATAAAATAATTACTGATGTTATTATTTATAATATCAAAAAATAAAAGGTATATATTTACAAAATTTGGACCATATTATTTCAAATATGGAATCCATTTTTCCAAATTCAAAACATAGAACTCATAGAAATTAATTCAAAATTAATTAACGTTATCAAAACCAGAATACGAGTTTTTAAGAAATAATAATTATCAAAATATTGACATGTGTTCAGGTCCAATTTCAATGTTAAATTACTTCCAATGACTAAAATTGGAATAAATTATAAAAAAATTAATTTAATAACACTTTAAAACCAATTAAAATAACAATCTAACTTTATATATAAATTAAATGAAAAGACAATTTTGAATTAAAATGCAGTATTTTTCACTATTCATTACAATATTAATATAATAAAAAAATTCCAAAATTTCAACCAAAGTAAAATTTTATGTGATTATTCTAAATAAGAAATTTATTTTATCAAATAGAACATATAAAATTGACAAAAACTATATATTAAAATGGTTCTTCATCAATGGTGGTAAAATATCCTTTTAAAAATATTATAGTATTTTATGCTTAAAATTGAATTCATTCTTATTTTAAGTCTCTAAAATTTATTAGAAAAATGTAAAAAAATTTAACAAAAATCTATAATAATATTTTAGTTATTTCAGTTCATTACCTCTAATACATCGACTAGGCATTAACTACCATTTAAAATAATAATAATAATAATAATAATAATAATAATATATGATTTTTCTCTATAATTCCCTATTGTGTGAAACATATTATTTTGGATAAACATGTCATTGCATGATGAGTACGCTATTTGAAAAGGTGTCCCTTTAATGTAAAATTAATATCTTATTCAAAAATATTAATAAATATGAAAAAGTATGATCCTATAAATACATAAGATGCTACATCAGTACCCCCTTTTGGAAATTGCATCCCTATAATTTTATTTACTTATTAAATATGTGCGGGTATTTCTCCTTCATACCATTGTCATATTCCCACATTTCCCCATGAACTATATGGGTTTTCCACAAAACCTTTCCCTGATGAATCACTATATTCCGCAACAGTTTCTCTATGTGGTTTAGAATCTGTACTGGCTTTTCGTCATAAGAAAGATTCACTTCCAACAGAACTACCTCTAGACTAAAAATATGACATGGATCCAACATATACTTTCTCAACACTCAAACATGAAAATAATTTCATACATGGGATAAATATAGAGGTAAATCCACAATGTAGGAAACTGATAAAGCATTCTCTAGGATTTCATAGGGTCCAATTAACCGTAGGCATAGCTTTCCCTTCTTACTAAAATACATCACACATTTCTAGGGACTATCTTTGATAAAGACATGATCACATACCTCAAAAGAAAGATCATTCCATTGTTTATCTGCATAACTTTTTATCATGCTCTGTGCTGTCCTCATGTGATTCTGAATCAATTGAACCTTTTCTTCCATCTCTTTTACCAATTCACATCCCATAAACTTCATTTCACATAATTCATACCAAAAATTAAGAGTTCGACACTACATTCCATATAATGCCTTAAATGTTGCAATCTGTATACTAGAATGAAAAATATTTTTATAAGAAAAGTCAACCAATAAAATAGGTGGATCCCAACTTTCTTGGTATTCTATTGAACAATTACCTAGCATATCTTCCACGGTCAGAATAGTTCGTTCTAACTGCCCTTGTGATTGAGGATGAAATGTTTTACTAAAATTTAATTTACTTCAAAATGACTTCTGAAGGCATTTCCAAAAAATAGAAGTGATCGTGGGATCACGATCAGATACATTCGAGAGTGTAGCTCCATGTAAAATGACTATATAATTGAAATACAATAGAGAAAGATGATATGGAGACATATTATCTCAAATTGGGATAAAATGAGCAGATTTAGTCAATAAATCAACAATAATCCAGATTGAATTATTACCTCAAGAAGTTTTAGGCAACCCCGCCATGAAATCCGTGGAAACATTTTCCCATTTCCAAAATCACACTATAAAAGGGGGAAGAATTCCTTTTAGTTACCTCTGATCTGCATTAACCTATTGAAAAAATAAATACTTCATAGTAAATTCAACAATATCTCTTTTCATTCCATCCTACTATAAATACTCATTAAGATCATTGTACATCTTAGTACTTCCAGGATAAACAAAAAACGAATAACTATGAGTTTCACATAACAACTCATTCCTCAACTGTGAATCACAAGGCACAAATAATCTCTTTCCAAATCACCAAACACATCTTTATCAATGTTAAATTAAGGTAACTTACCCTTCTGAACCAACTCTACTCATTTCTACAACTCACTATCTTATTTATGTACATTCTTATTTTTGCCTGATAGAGACGATTTCACTGCCACCTGAAACAAAAAAGAGATACTTCATACACCAACAACTTCAAATAAAATATTCATCAAATCGGAAACCAAAGGATCTCATTCCAAATATAACATGGTCAATATAGAATTAATATTTCATCTCAAAGAGTTATCCAATTTACATGCCTTTCCCATATGGTAATGAAATTTAAATAGTAATCCTTGATTAATTCCATCCATCTCATCTATTTTATATTTTTAGGACTATTATATCATTTAATAAAATAGTATTTGTTTTAAAAACTCATTTAAGTCTATTATGACACTATTAAGTAATTCATTTTTGTTAAATTCTTAACAACTTTATTACATCAAAAAAGGCATTATATCAAAGCTAATATGTCAATATTATACATATAAATATTTTATGTCATCAAAAATATTCATATTTCATTTATTTTAATCTTTATAATATCATTTATTTGAGTCTTTAATTAATTAGGTAATCACTACATAATAATTATGGAATAAATAAATTTATTTATATAATGACAAAAACATATAGTTAAAATACTATGATATCATATCTCTTATTATATTTCTAATTACAATTTATAGTCAAATATTTTACTTATATAACTCCATATTAAATTTATTTTGTAAAATATACATGATTATGTCATATTTCACTTTAAATTAATTTTTATAACTTGACATTATCACACCCAAGTGGCTCTATGGGGTCCCAAAATTGACCCAAGGATGCTCGAGGTCGGACATATGTGATATAATAGTAATAGAACATGTGTTAGGTTATTTTTATTAATTTATAATACTATTTTAAACCTTATTTACTATGTTTCTCCTTTAACTAGGGTCAATAAAAAAATTACTAATGTTAGTATTCATAATGACAAAAATTGAAAGATAATTATTAAAACAATTTGGACCTTATGATTCCAAATATGGAATAAATTTTTCCAAATTCAATACACATAATTTGCATAATTTTATTTAATATTAATTCATGTTTTCTAAACCAACAATCATTTTTTGAATAAGTAAAAACTACCAAATGATTGATATGTGTTTATTTCCAATTTCAATGTGAAATTACTTACAATGACTTAAATTTGATTAAATGATAAAAACATAATCAAATTACACTTTAAAAATTATTAAAATTATAATCAAACTGTACAAATAAATTAGATGAAAGGGACGTTTTGAAATAAAATACATTATTTATCACTAGTCATTTAAAAATGAATTTTATCATAAAATAATAAAAATTTTATCATAAGTGCATTTTGATGTCTTACTTCTATATAAGATGATTATTTTCTCAAATAGAACATATAAAAGTGACAAAAAAAGATTTAAAATGGTTTTCCTTCAAAAAGTGGTAAAACGGCCTTTTAAATATATTAGAGTATTTCTTGATTAAAATCAGATTCATTCTTATTTTAAGCATCTATTTTTTTTTTGAATAAATGTAAAAAAAAATTAACAAAAATATGTAATAATAATGTAGTTAGTTATGTTAATTACTTACAAAAAATGGCTAGGCATTAACTACCATTTAAAATATTAATAATATTATATTTCATTTCGGTATAACTTAATGTTGTGTGAAAAGCAAGATTTCGGAGAAGCCCGTTGTTGCGTGTCGAGTACGCTATCAAACAAAGTGTCCCTTTAGCATAAAATTAATATAATATTAATATATATTAATAGAAATAATAATGTATTATTTTATAAATACATGGGATCTTGTTGTGGGATGACGTGATCCATTATAATTTTATTTCACTACTTTAGGAATGAAAACAATTCATCCTTAATAGTCATCATTTGAAGAAATAGATGATATTGTAATAGATATTTGTGGAAGGAAAAATTAAATTTGTCAATATGTATATTTATTTATTTTATTAGTCTAGATAGTAATGTAAATCTTCACCTCTAAGAAAAAAAATCATGAAACAAAAATTTTATCATGTTACCATCATTTTCAATGAATCAATGGTCTTTTATCCTATCACAAATTTAGGGTATTGTTGAGGTTAAATTTCTCATGAAAATGATTTCTATCCCTCTTTATTATTCCATGTGAATTATTTTTCACCACAATGTCCATATTTTTAATTCCCACTAATGTTATTCTATTTGGAATCATAGTTTTTTTATGACCTTAATATATCTCTTTTCCCTAATTTTTAAAGGAAGATTTATTAACCCTCTTTTGGTGTGGGTCTTAATAATGGAATTTTAAAATATAAAAATATTTTTTAAGTGTAGTATAAATTTATAAATAAAAAATTTATTGAATTTGGTGATAATTTAATAACAAAAGTATTTTAAAATGAAGACTTTGTTTGACGTTTTATAAGACACACAACATTGATCTTAAATGAACCGTGATACACTATTTAAATGTAACTGTTATGACCAAACTGTTAGAATTGAATGTATGAATAAGAATAAACTATTTTTTTTAAATTATGTATACATATTTTAGATAAATTAAATATATCGGTAAATAAGTAGTTTATTTTTTATGACATTACATGGTTTTAAAAAATATGTTTCAACAAAAAATGTTTTTATTGATTTGTGAGATAAAATAATATAATTAATATCTTCCAACTATAGGAATTCAATTATAAATAATTAATTTAATTCATTAAATTAGAATTTCAAAATTGACTTAGGTTGAAAATTGGTATAATCTAAAAATATTTATTTTTCAATGAATAGTAAAAAATAATACTTTTAGTAAAACAATCATTTATTTTCAATAAATTATATTATTTAAAAACCCATTATGGTTTTAATTTTATTTAAAAGTAAAATATTTATTATTTAGTATATTTTACCAAATTAATTTATTTTTATTCATGTTTACATCATTTTTTTTGTGTAAGTTTGTTTCTATGCTTAACAACACATTTTCAGGAAAATAGTTCTTAAATGCATAATGTTTCTCCATTTTAATTAATTAAAATTACCACTAATAAGGAATTAATTAAATTAAATTTAAATAATATGTATATTTATATTAATTTAAATCCATACAGTATGTTTTCATAGTTATATTTTAACTCTAATAAATTCTAATGCTTGAAAAATACATTTCGTTAGCAACTATTTTTCCAACATGTTCTAAGGGGTTATCGTTAAATTAATTTCTTAAACATCTGAGATGAGATTTAGATATAAAATAATAAATATTTCTAAACAGAATAATTAATATTATTTAATATGGTCAACATAAATTTATCTCATAAGGTAAAGTTGAAAAGTAAATAAATTATTTTCACAGAAAATGTTTAAATGTGGGTTTCACGTAACATGGTCTTGTGTTTAAATTAATTTTCCACACATATAGAATTTATATTGTAAAAATTGGATTTTTATTTGGAATATTTGAGTTTGAATTTTATAATAATTCTCATTTTACAATATTCTGATATGATAAATTAACGAGGTAAAAAAATCTATTTATTATGGTAAAAACCGAAATGTTAAAAGTGATTAGTTGTGTACGGAAAGGGAATAACATAATTATTTTCGTTTTGAAGGTGTGTATCAACCATATATTCACACCAAAACATTATTTAACAGTTTATAATTTGTATGGGTTGAGATTGAATTTCAATTTTTTAATAGTTTTCGATATTTACAAAAATTCCACTCCACATCAATTATAAAAGGACACCTTCACTACTCTCTTTTTCACACCTGAAAAAAAAAATTAGATGAGAAAAAACCTAAAAAAATATCTACCAAACATAATTATCCACTTTCTGGAGAAAATGTTATTCCTAATTTACCAACCCCTGTGTCCCTAATAGAATATCCAAATAGTGTTTTTTAAGAGAATGTAATCATCTTCAAAAAGCTCCACCTTTTTTACTACTTAATTTACCACATTAAATTATGTATTAACATATACAATATAATTAAAACAATATAACCCATATTACATGATTTTATTATGTGTATGTAATAGTACTTATCCAAATCCTTATCAATCAAATGGGAATGAAAACCATCACTTGGGTGTATAGTTGACTACCACCTCACGAACTGATGTAATTTGTTTTCCACCACCGACTCACATTGATAGTCATAATGATTGAAAAAATGAGTATATATAATACTTATAAAATGATATTGATTATCAAAGATTAATATATCAAAAAATTCATTACACTTTCATCCATTAAGGAAATGATAATATTAGTCATCTGTATGTATAAACATCTATCTCGATGAAGGGATGCATTTTTTTCTCCATATTAAAATAATAATAATGATTTTAAAAAATTATATAATAAAAATATTTGTTATTTTTAACATTGATATCATTTTAGGGATGATAGAACTATATTATATTCACAACAACTGAAACATTTTCATGAAAACTTCCTGAGAAAACTAATTAGTTTACACAAGAAACTACAATAATAATGAAATATTAACAAAAAAGGTGACAATATGGTATAATAAGATACTATATGATATTAAAAATATGAAAATTCATCTTTTATAATTTGAAAACATGTTTAATACCATTATATAAGAGGTCAAATGATGTTCAACTAATGAGAAACATGAACTAAGGGACTTCCTGTCAATTTTCCTTCATTGATACATTTTAATTTTATACACTTCATATCCTTTATATGGCATATATAATGCCTATTTTTAAAGTAATATCATGAATTATTCATAATTCATTATATATTATGTTTTAATTTTAATTATTTCATCTAAGGGAATTTGAAATTAAATTTTCTATGAGGTACAGAATTTTATAAGTCAAATTTTTATGGGGTTATATTATTTATTCATTGTCTTTGATATTATATGATTATGGGTTAAATGAGTTTTAATTTTTTGTAATTTTTTATTTAAATAGTTTTATGTAGATTTAAATTTGATAAAATTAATCAATACATTGATAATTTATCACACTAATAATATAAAATTTGTAAGAAATTTTGACTTAATTTCTATTATTTTGAGACATGATTGGTATTATGCACCAGTTTATTTTTTATGAGGAAGTATATAATGTCCCTTTTATATGTGATATCATCAAAATATGAATATTTATATTAATTTATGTTTTATTTAATTTTATTTCTATTATGGGGGATATGATTCAAAATTTACAAAAGTGATAGTGGTTTATATTTCAATCTCACTTTAATCAAGAATATTTATGAAAAAAAATTATTTTGAAGGAAATTATTTAATCATTTATTAATAAAAATATTTGATTATATACACTTCATTTTATTTATAAACTTTTCCAATAACAATACCATTTTACTCCCTAAGGTAATTAAAATGTATAATATTTTTTTATGAAATTCTGATTTTATTCTATTTTCAGTCAAAAATTCTATTTATTCTACAAACATATTTTCCATAAAATGTTTTTTAATTATTTGTTTTACTATAAATAAATGATTTAATACATTTATTTTTCCCCTTGATTTATTTTTTTAAAATAACAGACTAAAATAAATCTTCTTTTTATTTTATGAATGAGGTATATTTTTTTATTGAAAAATGTGATCAAATGATTTTTAACATATATGATAATAATGGTATTTTCCACTATCATGACTACACATTTATTTAAAGATTATTATAATAATTTACCATGCTATTCTAAAATAATAAAATTTCTTTAATATGTGGTAAATACTTACATTTCAAAAAGATATTTTCAAAGAAGAAAGGATATTATCATGTAGAATGTTTTTATGATTTTTTAATGATGTTTATATTCATTTATAAACAAAAAAAATTTATTTTACATATAACCCACATGAAATATGTTTTAATGATACCATAAATATTGTTTCTCTATATGTTTTATGATCAGTTTGACTAGGAAAATTATTGAAATTCATTTTCTTAATTAATTTTGTTTTCAGTAACATTCTCTTGAAACATTAACTTAATTGTGATCATTGGACATTAAATTTTTATTAAATATCCATATTTACTATTTCATGGATATTAATACCACCAAAACCATATATCATTTCTATAAATTCAGTTTTTTTATGTTTTTTTATTATTGATTGGGTAAATTTTGATATTTCATATTATTTAGTCAATACTAACTATTGTTGATAAGAAATATTGTTTATTAATTGAACGGATCATTCAATTTATGTGGAATGCATTGGAAATGATGTGAAGGGTGGGGACATGCTATATAAAAACCCAAATTTAATTGATATTTTCATGAGATGAATCAATTATTTATCCAAAATAAATGGGTTTTAGGTGTATAACTACATATCAATTCAAATTTCTTGACACAAATTCTTGATGATATACAGATATGGATGTTAGAGATCATGATGTCCTGTAGTATGAATCTTATTCAATTAGAATAGAATCATTATTATCGATAATATTATATCATTGATATTAAACTTGGATCCATTCCCATTCTCATGTTATTGATTAAATAGAAAATGATTTGAACTTTTTAACATACCACATTGATTATGCCATATTAATTATTCATTATTTAGTCAAGATAACATCCCCTCTACATAACACTTATTGAGAATTTTGAATCACCATTATTTTATATTTATTTCACTTGGATATGAAGATGTAATCTCTAAATTAATTCAAGGTTGAAAAATATTTACTTTCACTTTGATGTGTATTTTATATATTTAAATATAATGTGTGATTCATGTATGTATATAATTTAGAAAGACTAATAAACTATTTGGCCTTTTGGGATGTGATCAATTATATATAGTTCTAATTTAGTCATTTAACTACCAAATCTAAGACACTGGAGTCAGGGTCTCTACTTCGATGTCTTTGGAATTGTGAGATACAAAGGAGAAGATTTGGCATTTTTTAAATGAGGGGATTGTCACTTCGGTAATTATTCAATGTAATTAATATTATGACACTCCAATGGTGAAGTGGAACATAAACAATTTTTTCTTTAAGATAAGGTGATAAGTTTAAAAATCTTAAAATCTATTAATAATTAGGATGATGTTTTTTGATATTATAAATTTTTTAACCCTAATTAACCAATTTTACCCTTTAAACACGGCAACAACATTTTTATTCAGGTCACTATTCGCAATGACCAAAAATAAAATTGAAATAATTTATAACATTGAACCTAAAAACTCCAAATATGAAATAAATTTTTAAATATTGATTTTTTTTTGTTTTCAAAAATTAATTTTATTATGAGTGCGCAAAACTCAACAAATAACAATTTTTAAAAAATTTTGTATTTATGCATAAAAATGATATTATACCAAAATAAAGTATAGTTATGACTCATATGGAATTAATTAGGATATTTTTAATGAAATGGATTTTATTATACATTAAATGAAAACAAAAAATATACTTTAACTTCTTTATTTTATCAATTTAATGAAAATAAATGTTATTTTTTAAAAAAATTGTCATCTTTCACTATCTTCTAAAAATATTATTTTAAAAAAATCACAAAATTTCACTCTAATATATTTTTAAATGATGATTTCTGAAATATTATTAATTTTGAGACATAAATGTTTTAAATTTGGGATAAATTTTTCATAATATTAGTGCACAATAGGCATTAAAAACATTTTGAAATAAAACGAATTTTTAAAGCATAAAATAAATTTATTTCTATTCATTTCCAAGTATACACAATTAAATTAATGCTAATTAATTTTATTAGATATATAATCTTCTCATTTTATTTTAATTTTTTCTCAGTAGTGATTAAAATAATAAATTAACATTAAAATACATTATGAACATAAAAATAGTTTTATGATAAATAAATATTTTGCATTGAAAATATTTTATCTTTATTTCTAAAAACCAATAATAAAATTATCATTGATTAATCATATTATTATGGAAAGAGAATTCTAAATATATTTAATTAAATGATTATTCATATTCATACCCTCAAAACAAATGAAGTTTTATAATTACTATATTTAAATATTAACCCTTCAATAGTATATAAACACCCTTTTAAAAATGATGATGTGTATACCACGTGATATTTCATGTCATATTATTTATATAAAATAAATTATAAAATATTTTGTTGTAAAAATATTACACCTTAAATAAATTGTGTCATTATAATTTTATCTTAGGTCCGATATAATGTTTTTAATTTTTTTAGAATCATTTACTAAGAGTATAATAAAATGCACATAATTGTAATGAATTATATGTTAATAAAAATCAATAAAATTTTATGGGTGAAAAAAATTATGTTTATATTAAAACTAAAAAACTTGTAATTTCCTAAATATTTCCTATACCATTTATTTATTATAATGAGACTCATACTTTTGAAAAGGTTTCTAGAAGAATACCATAATATTGTAGTGATGATACTTTTGAAATTTAACTTAGTCTAACATGAGCTAACATATTTATTTTCTATTGTGATAGAGAATTTGATAAAATGTAATTAAAATATTTATTTCCATTTCATAATCACAATTTAAGCCATTGTTTATTTTTCGATAAGTTTCCACTATATCATCTATCACACTACTCAATGAATATTCAATAATAAATTTTCATTCCCAAAGATCTAAAATAACCCTTTAATGAATCAAAAGATACAAAAAGGATAAAATATTTTTTTCTCCTATTATTAGATGTTAACCAAACCCAAAATGGTTAGCATATGTTAATATAATATCTAATGTGAATAAATACTACATTAATATCAAAATCATTAATAAATAACATCAATATTTAAAATTTAATTATTCTATAAATTAAAACCCATAAAAATCATGAAAATAAGCTATACCAAAATTTAAAATAGAAATAGAATAAAACTTATTTTATAGCATATTTTTCCATGGTCAAGATAAAATTTATGTCCCCAAAATTAATTACTCGTAAAGACACATAACATAAATGTATAATTCCTAATCATATATTCAATATTATATTGAAATAATTTCTTCAAATAAGTTGAATCACCATTAAATAATAAAAAACATACATGATTCAAAAAGGAAACTCAAAATTTATTAATCAATTAATAAGAAACACATGGATATAAAATCTCATTCTATCCAAAAATATCACATTTACCATGATTCCTAAAATGTTTCTAGAAATATATTTAACATCATTAAATTTAACATTAAATACATTGTCACCAAATCACTTTTCCTTCCCATGTTTATCCATTTCATAAAACATTCGATCGAAAAATGTATTTACCCTTTTTCCTAATTCACATGAATTACCTTAAAATTAAAGAATATAATTACCCTAATGGTTATAAATATCTTTAAAGTTATGTCCGCATAAAAAGAAGAATTAATCATAAAATAATATTTTGACTAAAACTGATACTAAACCCATGTTCTATAATACTATAATTTTTTTCCAAATCATCCATAATCATATTAAATTCCTATCATATAAAACCACATTGTGTATCTTTACATTAAAATTTATGATAAAACCTAAATTTATTAACCCATTATGGTTTCTAAATGTTTTAAAATATTACCATCTAATGTGTTCTATCCTCAAATGTTATCAAAAAATTTCCTTTGATATAAACTATAATTATTTATAAACTAAAACCCCTTAATTACACAATTTATAACTAGGGTTTAATTTTAATAAATTTCAAGGTTATTTTAATTTTATAGTTTAATAGAATTATATACCACTCTTACCGATAAAATCACTATAATTAGAAGTTGATGCTTCCAGTCAATGTCTATTTTTTCTATAAAATGTTTTCATAAATTTAAACACCTTCTTTATTCAAAACATTTACTCACATTTTAATAC